>JAWNKW010000197.1:1957412-2609882 GCA_035041775.1 Chymomyza caudatula | reverse complement strand
ATGCAGTTGGTGCTGCATCTGGTAAATATTGTGTCCGGATATTGTAAGGCCGATGCCATGTACATCGCCAAGCGGACTGTAGGCTGGCTCTGAGCCCGAATCTGGCGGACTCTCCGGCAAATGTGCATGGGCATGTGCCAAAGGCGTTGCTATGGGTGTGCTAGGTACACTAACTCTACCCGATGCCGTAGTCAGTTGCTCATCGAGGCCATTCATGGGCGGCGTGTGCGGTGACTCGATTTTTGTAGCGCCGCCTGGTAGAGTTATGCCAGGACCAGTATTATTGCTATTATCTAGGCATAGCACATTATTGCCAGTGTTCCCGTCGAGCTGCCCATTGGTATCATTTTGTAGTGTGCAGACGTCAACGCCAGTGGCCGCCTGCATAAATTGCTCCAAGTTGTTAAAATCCAGGGCGTCATTATCAATGCCACCAATGAAATCATTGCGAGCTGTAAGCACACACAAACACAAATAGATATAATATAAGTAGTTTCAACTTAATACAAATTGGGGGCGTTCAACTAACAACAACAAAAGAACGAGAACAAGTAGCTGATAAGAAATTTGTTTGATCGATAAAGCAACTATAATGGCGCAGTACATTAATAAAGAGTATAAATTTATGCTTTTTGCACATTCTACCACTTAGTATATATTTATATTACCGTTTAAAGTCTTTGGATAATCCATATTATTTCTTATAAGAGGTGTGTTAAATTGTTTTAGATATCCTTAAAAACTTTTTTTTCTTCTTTTTTGTTTTTGTTTGAAGCGCGTTTTACGTTCCTTTTTTATTTGACTAAACAAAAGTCACTGACAGTCAAGTTTAATCTACGATTCGAATAAAGTCTGCCATTCAATAACTAACTAGTACCTATCTACTAACTAACTAACTAACTAACTAACTAACTAACTAATATGAACAATACACAACATCAACAACAGTGAGAGCAGCATCCATAGCAACAGAAAATAGTTGTGTTATTTTGGATTTTTTTTTGTTTTTTAGTTAATGCCTTATTATTATTGTTATTGCATTCATTAGATACAGAAAATAATTATCTAACGTACGTATGAACGAGCATACGGTTGATGCACTTTTCACAACTCGCTGAGCAATGAAAATGCATAGATAGAAAATAGAAAATACAAATTGTTGTACATATGTGCTTTTACTTTTTAAAATATATAAGAGCAACATAATAAGTTATATTAAGCCGACTTTAGAATAAACTAAACAAATGAAAGCATTTTTCAAAAACTAATATTAAACGAAAAATGAAAAGCAACACATATTTCGTGGCTTTTCCAAAACTTTCATTTCGATTTTAAATCCAAAGAGATTTTTGTGATTCGTTTGAAACTCGATTGACAGCGCGATTTCTCAATTTGCGCACTTCTGTTTAGTTTTCCGTGTAATTTGAAACTGCTGTTTCTTCAGTTTTCACAATTGTTTTTGCACGGCAATATGTATATTTATACAAATGATTATTTTTTTTATTTTATTTTTTTATATAAAACACGCGTCTATTGGGTTTTCTTCGCTACGTTATTTATTTGAACTGCCTGCACAAAAGCTCAATCACAACGCAAAATAGATGAAATCCGCCTTTTGTATATGTTGTGTTTTCTCCTTATTTTTTTTTTTTTTATATAGAATTTATTGATCAAACAATTGTGTTGTCGTGTCGTGTTTAAGCTGTATGCAAAATATATGCAAAGACACATGCAAATAGCAGCAAATGACTCAAAATTATATAGAACTGTAATTGTAATATGGAAACAGGTTTAATATCCTACCCCACGGGAAGAAGAAGAATTTTGTTGTATCTTTTCGGATATGACAACTGTTACATCAATTTATTTTATTTGCCATCTGATTTGGTGGGCACTTTTGCCTTCAGGGTTGCATATTTTGCAGGTCAGCCTTCATTATAAACGCCACAAATTGTTTGAGTTTTAATCTATTTAATATGTATGACAATAGCAGGAGTTTTTAATCACTGGCGCCAACCACTATTAATTCATACACAATGCATTTTCAACATAATGTAAGTTTCAGTAGCGATAAATACTCAAATATATTTATACTTTTCTGTAAGGTTGTTTAATTACCTTTTATTTCATACATAATATGTACCTAAAATTACAACAAATTATTGCCTGAATTCAAATTATATAGAACCACTTCTTTGCTGTACCAAATTATCTTGACACTAGCATATTTGGCTTTTTAAAACGGTCTAATGACTCACTAATAGGTCATAGCTTTAAATTTTAGTACAGATCCAAAGTAATCGAGCTCCAAGCTTCCTCTATTTTGGACATAAATCGCTGAGAGGGCAGTTGCCTCATATCCAAGCTTCCTTTATATTAACACACAGAAACATAACAGTGGACTTGTGTCATGATTTGAAGGTAATTTATCAATAACGTCAATTTCATTTCGTAGAATCCAACTTTGATTTCTTTTAACGGTATATTATATACAAATAACACTAATCACTATATGTGATTCAATTTATGATCGAAAGCTCTATTTATGACTACTCCCACGTTTAGAGTTTTCATTTTGTAATTATTTAAAAACAAAATGACAAAAAAATAGATATTGCTATAAATCCCTAACTAACACATTATTTTGGGTAATTACCACTAAATTTTGGTTTTTCATTTGTGCTTCTGTGATTTTGACTTAAGGTTAACATTTATGTTAAACAAATATGGTACGTAGACTCATGTTAGGTTTATAAACCAAACATTCTTAACCCTTTACCGAAGCATCCCACCTAGCCCCGTAGTACAGTTTAGTATTTCGTCCATTCCCCTTAACGTATCGATCCAAAATTTTGTTCAGAAATTTGATTTTTATGGAAAAAATGGGTACAGGGTATTCCACTGTCGGCCCAAAATTTTTGAATATTGGCGACTAGTCTTGATTATTTGAATCTTTTCTAGGAATTA
The DNA here is from genome assembly GCA_035041775.1 of Chymomyza caudatula. Taxonomy (NCBI): domain Eukaryota; kingdom Metazoa; phylum Arthropoda; class Insecta; order Diptera; family Drosophilidae; genus Chymomyza; species Chymomyza caudatula. The sequence continues at coordinate 2,606,915 of JAWNKW010000197.1, read as the reverse complement.
AAAGTGGTCGAGATAATTTGGTACAACTATGAATATGAAATTAAAGGTTAAAGGTCCAACAATGTTGGAGCATTTATCGTTATTTTAAAAATAAGAACTACTGAAAGTTAGATTATGTTGAAAATGCATTGTGTACGAATTAATAGTGGTTGGGGCTTGTCCACTAAGTACATATTAAAGAATTATAGTTACTATATATCTTTTTGAAATGCATTTGTAATGCATGAGCTGCATGAAATGCAGCTGTAAACTGAGTGACACGACTTTTGCATATGGTTGAACCAATTCTCAAAAATTATTTTGTATTTTGAACGCGTCAACCGCTCCCTCAGGTGTCGAGAAAGGGGTCAAATGCTTATGCAATATTGAATGTACATTGGTAGAAATAATGATCAGGGATGCCTCAATCCCACAGCACAGCATCGATAGTTCTGGCAAGTTAAACTATTTTGTTATGACCTTTAACAGATCAAACGTTAAAGACCAGCAAATTTACTAAACTGAATTGAATCCTATATCTTTTAAATTAAGAAAGACTTAAGAATCTTAAGAGTACTCAGTACTTACAAAATTCCGAAAAATCAAAGTCCATGTCCATATCCAATGCTTCTATGTAATAGCCGTGTCCACTTCAGTTGCATTCTTTCAACTTAATTATAACATTTTAATCATATATGTATCTAGTTATATCAAAAAGAGAAAAAATTAAATATATTTAAATTTGTAGTGCAAAATGTTTCTAACTTTCTTCAATGTTACATAACATTTACGGGCTTACATAAGCCCATATGTAAATTACCAAGCTTATTCTTCCAATAAACTTTGGATATCAAAGACAATATCTTTTATCTCCAAGACATATAGGTTTTTTTGTATAGTTCCCAAAAGAGAGCAGAAAAAATGTGATTCTTAATAAAGTTAATTAGGCGGACAGTCCATGGTGCACAGGTTACGAAAACTTGGCAAAAGCATGCAATTGATGTGATAAACATACATACAAGTATTATTTTTAACATTTAAATATATGCACCAGACCGCGAATTTCTGCGGCTACAGTGGAAAAAAGGTGGATGCAGTTTTAACGATTGGAGTCACACGAGTCTCCACACCAAATTTTGTAACTCTAGCTCAAATGTATCCATATCTACATGTAGTGGAATTTTGGAGCAGTTTATTGGCGAGGGGGGGGGGGGGGGTTGTGAAATTTGCATATATATAACTTTTGATGTATTTATCCGATTTCGATATTTTTTGAAACATAGATGCACATAAACACAATGCACATCTCTAAGGAGTTTTGAGTTGATAGACTCAACGGAGCGGTTGTAAACCGCGAAAGTCTGCTGGGGGGAAACGGGGGCATATATCAACTCAATTCGATAAACTTCATCTTACATGGGATTACGCGCATATTTTGGTAAAATTTTAGTCCTTATGGTTTTGGTATTCTTAAATATAAATTATATATATTCCATTGGGCTTTACTAAGGCCGTAGAGAAAACTTGGGCCCGGATCAAATATTTTACGTGCTCTCTACTCTATTATCTTGCTCGTTTATTTCACCGAGTGTTTCATTGATGGTGCTGTTACTGTCAAAAGTAACCGCACATTCCCCCTCGTTCTGACACATAAACGGATAGATTCATATACATACATCATATAGAATACTTAATCTTTACCAAATTATAAATTTCATAAATATTTGGCATAGTTTTAATTTAACGTTCAAACCAAAAACTTAATCACAACTGTTATCCAAAACAATCGGTTACATTTTTGAAACTGAAACCGAAACTAAATTTTATATAAAATATAATATATATATATATAAGTCCATACTGTCAAGTCCATAAAATCAAATTAGTTGGAAATAAAATCAATGGTAGACACATAGCATAATTACTCTTCTTCTTCAAGGCACCAAAATTTTTGAATTGAGAGAAATTCACTGCTTATTAGTAAACACATCGCATGAAAACATACATTTTGCTCTGCCTGAAAAGAGGCGACAACTCTGAGTAATAATTTTTTATATTATCACTGAAATGATCAATTTATTACGGTCAGAGGACAATTAGGTCAATCACAACGGCAAGTCAAAGGTCAAAAGTAAGGGGTAGGTTTTGGCTTAGAATAGACAGGAGAAACTAGTTTAAATACAAATGAGTCTGCAAACTGATGAAATTTTGTTTATAGAAAGACTTCGAAGAAAAGAAAAAATTGAATTTAAATGACACTTCTATACAGAAAAAAAGTTTATTGCCCTCCGCTTATATATTTATAAGAAAAAGTTCTATAGCTGTACCGTATTTCACAAGTTGTTCTTAGAGTGAAATCTACGCAATTAAGCGTGGAAAGATTGTTCTCATTTAGGGACCCAATGGAGAAGAAGACGCTTATCGCTAGCATGTTATTGGGATCTAATTATAAGTTCATCTTATTTTAGTTCCTAAATTATACATACATAGGTGCAAATTTGACGTAAACATTAATTAATAAAAAGTACACATTGAAAGCTTTCTAATCTGGACACTGTTTACATTTTATAAGAAACGAAAGAAATTTCATACAATATTAAATTTTTTCACTGTGTGGATTGGCCCCTGTCTAACTTACACATGGGACTCTTTTTTTTTTTTTTTTTTTTCTGTTTTTTAGTGCATTCCCCTAGTAAAGGGTTTCTGTGCATTTTTAACTGCATAACGTACCGGTATACCGAAATAAGTATGGGTTAATCGAAATAGAACCGTTACTACCGTAACCGTAACGTTACCGTATCCGAAATTAATTTCGGTTCAATTCTGTTTTAAATATTTGCTTTTACTATACTAATATATTGAATACAACAAAAGTTGTCGGTATCACTAAATGTAAATGTTTTGATTTAGTAAAACAGGAAGAAAAAAGCAGACGGAATGCAGATAAATAAACAGAGCTATGGGCTGGTTGTGCAAAATATTGTTTGTTTAGTAAAAATTTGCATAAAACTTGATACGTGAGCGCGTGATTGCAAGCGGATAGACTCTGCACATATGTACATATACATATATTTTGTATCATCGCTTTATGAGCTGATATACATAATTTTGAAAATGGTTTTACGGGAACATAATATCACGAACTAATATGTATCATCGGGCGTACAAAGCGAGCGGTTACCGGTTACCTTTTGCGGCTATAGAAAGAGAATCTGCCAGGGTGGGTCTGGTGGTAAATGAGAGCAAGACGAATTATATGCTTTCTTCGACTAGAGATACACAACGGTTGGACTCTCAGATTGATATTGAGAACTATACTTTTGATGTTGTCAAGGATTTCGTCTACCTTGGCACCACCGTTACAATGAAGAAAGATGTCAGCATGGAGATCAAGCGGAGAATCACTCTTGCCAATAGGTGTTACTTTGGTCTCAGTACGTAAATGAGTAGTAAAGACCACTCCCGCCAGACGAAACTATCACTCTATAAGACGCTCATCCTTCCCGTTTTGTTTTATGGCGCTGAATTATGAAAATGCCCTTGGAGTGTTTGAGCGGAAACTACTCCGTAAGATCTTTGGCCCTCTACGCGTTGGCAACGACTACCGCATACGATGGAACGACGAAGGCTATGAGCTCTACGACGACATTGACATAGTAAAGCAAATAAAGATCCAGCGGCTCCGCTGGCTAGGTCATGTTGAGCGTATGCATGAAGAAGCTCCTGTGAAAAGGGTCTTCAATGCGGTTGTCGAAGGGAAGCGACGAAGGGCAGACCATGTCTCCGTTGGAAGGACCAGGTAGAGAGTACGCTAGCTACCTTTGGTATTACCAATTGGAAAAGGCTCGCGCAAAGCAGAGACGCCTGGAGGAGAGCTTTATATCAGGCCATAACCCGGTAACGGGTTGTTATGGCCAGTTAAGTAAGTAAGTAAATATGTATCTATGTATGTGAAAATAATTAAATGAATAATTAACTTTACGAACTTATTTGATAGGTAAGCACGCACGAGCTTGATAGCTAATTGGAGCAGAAAGATGCGCTTCTAAGTAGGCAACAAATTTAAAAAACCAATTAGGAAATAAATCTAAAAAAACACTGTAGTGGGAATTGAACCAGTGTCAATTTGTAGCTTGTGCCAGTTGCTCAACTTCTGGTCCACTGTCTGTATACTGTATACGTTTTAACGCTTCAATACAAAAATTTGCGCAGATATTCGGTTTACATGAACTGTTTTCCACTGTCGGGCATTGTCCCGACTGTCTGCTCCCAATTTTTTTATAACAATTTATGTCAGCCGTTATCAAAACAAAGTTGCGTTTTATTTCATTGTCAGTTTATCAGTCTGTTGTCCGCGGTTTATTTTTGTTGCGCAGACTCAGAAAGAGGAGCTCGATTTTCAGAACAATATCGAGAAAAGTTTTTTAGAATTTAGAACTATAAACGTTAATTAACTGCAAGTCCAAACTGTAGCTTGAGCTAGGCTATCAAATGCTTTTCCAGTAATATTACTGAGTACTTGGCTTTTTCTCCAACTATTTAGTAATTTTAAACTTAAGCGTAGCTATGACGATAAGCAGCACTGTCAACTAACTTAACTACGTATGTGTACATACATATATGTACATATATGCATTTATGTATGTAGATGCGAACTATACAAAGCATCAATATAACTTAATGTGTTAAATAAATCTTTGCTGTCGCTTTCGTCGCCACTTTTTCCCGACCGCCTTTGCCATAGTATTATTATTATTGTCGCTGACGTTGTTGCTGTTGTTGTAGTTGTCGCAATGGTTTTGATTAAATTAACGCTTTAGCTTATGAAGCGCTTATATAAAGTAGCATCATTTACTTGCTTTAGACAAATTGTAAACTCAGTTCAGCAGATGGTAAATAACGAATAGATACGATATGATTTGATTATTTTGAAGCTATAACAAAGCATTCGCAGATCGCAATTATCCTAAAAATAACTTAAATAAACCCACGACAAGATTCACTTGTTGTTGAAATTAAGAAACTAACTTATAAAAGAAGTACAGCCGGTAAAATAATTATATGTGAATTGCTTCATACCAATTTTTTACTAAATAAAAATGTTGAAATGTTAAATGTTATATTTTTTAATTTAATTGTTTAATAAGAGCTTTAAAAAAAATCGAAAATAAATTTCATAAATACAGTTCTTATAATTAAATAAAATTAATTTAGTTTTTCTCCATAGCAAATAATTATTTGTGCATATGTCAATTTTTTAATTTTTTTTTTTTTAAAAATAAACTAATGTTTATAACGTATTGGGCTGTCGTTATTTCCATCGACTAGTTTTAGCTTGCGGGGCAATTAGTCCACCCTTCTTTTAACGACGCAGAAGTTCATTTTGTTCCATTCCGGTGCGATGGCACGGATTGCTCCTTCTTAAAGCTTCTTTTAAGTTTCATACTGACTATACTTGGAAAAAAATTTAAAGAAAGTATCTCCCAGACATCCCAGGATTATGGCTTGGAACTATACTCGCCCACGATAGGAAGGGACTAAAAGTACGACGTATTTAGCTGGCTATCATGGTTTGGAGCGTTGTTTTGCTGAATTATCCAGTTGTGGCCAGGGAAAATGTCTTCGCTTTTAAATAACTTATAATATGCCAGTGCAGAAATTCGAACCGGGAAACTCATATTGGGTGGTTGGACATAGAACTGAACACAGCCCATACCATAAGGGATTTTCTGCCATGGGCTAATTTTTGAAAAGGAGATCCCAGCTGTCGTAATTTTTTGTAGTAGCCTTCTGAACCAAACATCTTAACTAAACTTTTTTCCTCGCTAAATATAATGATTCTAAATCCTTGGTTTGTTATCCTTGGCACGATGTGTAGCTGCATCCCGGCTTTCTATTTTTGTCCCAAACGCTGTCTATTAACATTTAGGCTTGATATTGACTTAATTTTGTTGGACATCTTCATGTCAGGAGTATCAAACTTCCGAGTGTCCCACTTAGTTCGCAGATCGATGATAGGTATCGGACTCCTCTGATAGTCGATTGAGTAATTTGTTAGACTTTTTTAACCGTTTTGAATTGTATAGCGGTGCGTACATTTAATAACAACAATTTATTCCATTCCCATCCCAGCTTCATGCATCCTTTAACCCTTTCCAGCTCTGTTTTGGACATTGGGGTATCACGAAGCATTTTGGACCAAAATAGCATTAATAGCAATTATAAAAACTGATCTTGTTTCAATTTAAATTGATATCTTACGTACTTTTCCAAAATCTTTTAACCTTTTTTTGGATGGGTGTTGACGTTTCGACACTTAGACCACAAATAAATCCCTATGCACATATAATTATTTGCTATGAAATTCACGCGGCTTTGAACTAACCTCAAAAATTACCGCCTAAATTAACGGTAAAGGTGAGCGCGGCTCTGTGAAAAATAGTCACAAAGCATACATCTAAAAATCTGCATATTCAAATTTAATGTTCCGTTATCTATATGTGAGTAAGAGGGAAATATTTTTTTGCACATATAAATATTTTACCGGCTGTATAACACATAGTAGCAAGAAGAGGCATTATGGATCTTAAAATCAGTTGCGCGTTAAGTTCAAAACCTGTGTACGCCATTGATAGTGTTGTTGTTTTGAGTTCTCAACCGGAAGTCGAGTTGCTGCTACTTCTTTGAACAGGGCGCCGCCAAGTTACTGACAGCGCTCACATCCTTGACTTGAAACACTCATATGAAGCAGTAAAAGCAAAATAGAAACATATAACATCTATAGCTATTTATTCGAATTTTGCTTATTCATGCCTTTGATAACTTTTTGATATTTTGGTAGAAATACCAAAAACAAAAGCTACTACGATGCGAATACAAAAGATGGACGTCATCAATAGACAAAACTTTACACAATGCAAGAGTGAGGTGAAGTTAGTTTATTAGTGATTTACTAAAGGCGGTAAATTCCGACTATAGAATAACTTAAGCAGCTTTCATTCGATTTGGACTCGCTTTTAGTCAACTAAGATCTTTTACAAAACATTCGCGTTGATAAAGTCGGACTTCGGCTCAATGGAACCATCCCTTTCCCAAGGCCTTCTAACATTTTAGAATTTATTTTGTGCAAATTAACGTAGACCTTAATTATAGAGTATCAAAATCGCAAATTTTGATAAACATTGAATTTTAATTTTGTGTTAAGAAATATATTTTTTTGCTTGGTGTTTGTGTTAATTTCTGCTGGCATGTGATCCGCCAAAGCTGTTAACATATCAATTAAAGTTGCATGCGTTTTAGATATTCGGTTCTTTTTTATAACTTCTGTGTACTTCAACTCATAAAATGTTTTGTTTTTAGTTTTAAGCATAATGAACAGATTTACTATTGGTAGTTTTTTATTAGCATTCCAAGCATGATTTCAATTTAAATAAAATTAAGTTCAGAGACAAATGACCAAAAACCTGTTGACTCTTCAGAGTTTTAGAAGGCGTCGGCCGCAGCACACATATTAAGCTATACATATTAATTAATTTAATTAGCATTCAGGCACTAAATATTTAAGAGCATAACATAATATTACTCACTACGCAGACCCAGGCAGACAAAAACCCACACATGGTGTACTATATGGACAAGTAGGGGTTTTTGTTGTTTAAATTACAAGTGCATCTTAACGAAAAAGTTAACAATAATAATGAAAACATTTAGCTATCTTCTTGGGGCCAATTTGAAATCGGCGCCTGGCCTGACTGAGTTCCCCTGTTAAGTTGACCTGGTTTTGATATACGTTTACCAAGTTTCTTTTTGATATCAGCAAGTTTCTTTTTGAGCCGTCTATCGACAAAATTGGAAAGATATAAATATAAAGTTACTAGATGAACCCGAGCGCCCCACTGCGCATTGATAAAGCCTTCAATAAATTCATTATATAAATTAATTCTTCCCGTTCTCATTCCCCTTTCCGATTCTCTTCCTTCTCTTTCTCTCTCTCTTCTTCATACTATGTCAAGCTGCGGTTATTGGTACCAATATCTTTATATCCTCCAATACTGCCTCTAAAATTGAATGCTTGCCTACTATATAAGTAGAAGCACATTTAGTATGTTTTATATTAAAAATCGTGGTTGTCGATATCTTTGGCGTCATTTATTGGAATTCGTCCAAACTTCACAAAAACTTTCTCTCTAATACTGTCTATAATGTGTGAAAATTTGGTTGAAATCGATCCACGCGTTTTTGAGTTTAGCGAGCACATCATTTTTTGAGGCTTAATTTTTATAAATATTTTTTTTATAAAAAATTAAATAATTTGCAACGTATACATTGTTTTTATTGTTATTGGTAAATTTAAGTGTTGAAGTGTTAAGAGTTAACCAAATATGAAATAAATTTTTTGACTGTTGCTCAAAACTAAAACTTATGAAGAAATATTAATTCTAAGGATTGTTGTCGATTTCACCAAAGCCACAAGCCGCAGTTGTCGGCATATATATTTTGACGAAACTTATTTGTGAATATCGGACCTTGCTCTGGCTAAAAACGCCAAATATCGGTCCTAAAATGAGTGCCAAAACAAAGAGCTTATTTGCAACAGTATACATATGTATATGCGAAATATTTTGCTGATTAACTTTTGCAAGAAGACAACGAATTTTTTCGTGGCATAAGTATTTTAACAGATTTTGTGGGAATTTTCGCATACTTTTCAGCTAGTGACAATAAAAAAACTACTTTTTCAATTTTATTGATGTTTTATTATAATGTTAAACTAAAATATTGAATAAAGATTATTGGAAACCATGGGAAAAACGTCTGAGTTAGGCTGTATTATTAGAGCTCCAATAGTGGCAAACTTTTAGGGCTGGCGATGCAGCAAAAAACAATTCCAAATAACTTCAGTTTGCCACGCTAGACAGTACAAGTGTCAGAAACTTGCCGAGATTAGGCAACGTCCACTGAACGCATAATTCTTCGGAGGGAATTACGAGTAAGAAATTAATTCGAATGGAATATTTTCATGATGGACAGCACACAAATCAAAGCTTTATGGCAACGCTAAGCTAAATATTAGCTTCTTAAGCGTAGTACCAAAAAAAAAGACAGCCTTTTAAGAAACTATGCCAAAGAGTTACGCAGATTGTGAGTCTAGGCACACTCTCTTACCGATCTCAGTATATATACATACATATATTGTCTAAATGTTGTAGTATAAATGTTTATGCATGTGTGTATTGTAGTTGGTATACCCTGTACACAAAGTGTAAAATGGTATTATAGATTTGTGCAATGTATGTAACAGGCAGAAGTAGGCGTGGCAGACCATATTTTCCATGGGCAAAAGTGATCAGGAGCAATAGTCGAGTCGATATAGCCATGTCTGTCTCTCCGTCCGTCCGAGTTGAAACGTGTTTTTCACAGAGACTATAAGAGTTAGAGCAAAACAAATGTGACCAAAAGATGCGTATTTCATCAAAGCAGATGAAGTTTTTCGAATTAGGTCGATATCTTACCCCTTTTCCCCGTGACAAATTTCCGCGGTTTCCAGCTGCACCGTTAAATCTATCAACTCGAAACACAACAGAAATTTGACTCGCGTTTATGAGCATTTCCCAATAGGAAAATGTTTACAGGCATATCGATCTTATGAAAAGTGACATAAAAGTTGATACTTCCGTTCCCATTTTACCGTATTTAGTGTTTATAAAGAAAAAGGGTATAGGGTATTCCACTGTTGGGCACCGTCCCGACTGTCTGCCTCAACTTTTTTTAATTTTACATTTTGTTGCCGTTGCGCGCCTTCAGACTGAACTGAACCTAACGAACCGGTTGAGTTTTATCTCTGCTGATTTTCATACTTGTTGTTGTCGTTGATGTTGGCTGCTGGTGAATTTTTTTATTTTTGTTTTTTTAACCATCTTTTTGGGCTTTGGGACATGTTTTACTCTTGTTGTTGATATTGTTGCTTTTTGCGCATGGCACAGGTTGAAACGAGCATACGAAGCGATGAAGCGTTAAGTGCTACAAAAAAGCAAAAAACAAAAAAATCAAACCACAAATTTGAAAAAAAGAGCAGCGATGCGCCAAATTGACTGGCTGCTAGCTCCAACTAGTCTAACTCTCGAACAAATGCCGACGGTATTGGTAAGATGCTTGCTGAATGCCCCGGCACAACTGGCTGGATAACTGCCTAACTGGCCAAGACTGGTCCATGACTTGAGTGCCGGAGCAGCATAAAGTGAGCGTGCGAACGGCAGTGTAGATGCGAACGTACTGATCAGTGATCATAGTCTGACGGTGGGCGGCCCTTTCGGTTTAAGAAGTTGAGTTATTGGGAGACTTTAGAAGTCGAAACCAATGCAAATACATATGTACATATGTATGTATATGAAAACAACAGTTACCAAAATACATATATACACAACCAAACGAATACATACATATCTCTTAGCTCGGCAACAAAAATTTTGTTTAAATGAAAGGTGAGTTGCTGAGAGCGTTGCGAAGTTGTCTACAAAAAAGCAACAAATAAATTGTTCGGTCTGAGCTATGTGTGTGTGTGTGTGTGTGTGTGTGTGTGTGTGTGTGAGTTTACATTTCAGATGCTGTGGGAGTGTATGAACAAATTGTGATTTTATATTATTTAGTTACTAATTTACTGTCCGAAAATGTACTACAGTAAAACACTTGCACTCTATGCCTAAAATGTTTATATTTCTACATATGTATGTACAATATGTACATAGTGTATCTCATTGACGCCCACATACAGATACACTTTCGTAGAGAAACTGTAGTTATTTAAATACACGATTTATTTCATTTAGAATTTGTTATTTTTACACTTTTTATTTAATTTTTCTCAATTTAATGCTGTTTACAAATTAACATTCATAATTTTAGTTGCCATTTTATTTGATAGATCCACTATTTATATGCCCCTACCTATGCATTATAACGGTACTTTTCTTATATTTTGTACACTGCGTTTTAATATCTTTATAATTACAGAAAATCACATGTTTTCTTTGTTTTTTGTTTTTGTTGTTAAGAAACTTTAAGCTCGATTAAATATTAATCTGAAGTTTACTTTGCAGCACACACTCACATAGGAGCCATACATTTGCACACTTACGCAAATTTCGGTTTTTTTTTTTGCTTTGCCGATTTTTCCTTATTTTAGTATCGGTAATTGTAAACGATGTTTTTCACTATTTTAATACACACTTCTATGGTCGGTTATTTTTTTGTGCGGCGTTCACGCTTCGTATACTCGATGAATTTGACTACGATCACACTTGTTATTTATTATTTTTCTTCTCGTCTCGCGGTATTGCTACATGCGCCTGCAATATATATATAAATGACATATATCCAAATACGTTGGAGTGTCGACAGCAACTGGCCGATCGCGCTCCGACTCTGTGCACTGTGTATCTCTATCTTTTTGCTCAATGAAGCTTGGCTTATACACTTCGCGTCATTTGAATAGAACAGCACTACGTTTATGTAATTAACAATATAATTATTTTTAATTCTGAAGCAAAACATGTTTTTTACAGCATCTTTACAAAATTTCAATATGAAAAAAAATATATGTATAATATTTTGATTAACCTCAAAATAATTTTATTTGAAAAACATTAAAATCTAACTTTGACAATTAAGTTAGTAAAGTGAAATTTAACTCAATTTTTTTAGTTAGTATTTTTTATACCCAGCTGGCAAAAATCTCTACAGTAAATCTAAGCAAATTTGTCTATTGGATATACGGTAACTCACAAAAACAAGTTAAAATCACCGAATAACTGAGAGAAAACAATTCATTTCACTGTTAAAATTTTTGCAGTAAAAGTGAATAAGTGCATCCTTGCACTAGAAACGGGAAATAAATTCACACAAAGAAAAAAGAAAAGGAATACAAATGATACAGATACACAAATGACTGATTTGTGAGTGGTGCCCGACTGCGAGGTACCTACCTTTTCGTTTATGCGTACGAATTCCGTGTTCCGGTTGAAAATACTTTTCTAAATATCTGTGCCTATTTTTAAATTAATACGTTGCGGTGTTTAATGGTAATCAAGTTAAATCTATTGCCGGGTCAACATGATTAGGCTCACACTAGCCTTTAACCGTATTAAAATAGAAGAGATGGAACTTTACGCATAACTCATGTAATGTTTCAGGTCAATATATTCAACGTCGCGGCTTTAAGTCGCGTAATTCTACTGGGGGGGGAAAAGGTGGCAGTTATAAACACAATTCGGCAAACTTCTTCTTACTCAGGATTATGCGCATCTTTTTACTCTTTAACTATTATGTTCTATAACTATAGATGCTTATAATTGAAATCGATATAAACAACTTACACTATTATCTGCTACGCCTCTTTCCGCCTTTTATATGCAGTCCACAAATCAGAGTATAAATAGTTGCAATTTTTGCAGTAGGATCTACTGTGGAAACAGTTCATTTATTTTTAGCAAAAACTCAATGTGGTAACAGTTCGTTTTTATAATAACGAAATGTGTGAACAATTAATTGTAGTTAAATTTACTACGATACCAGTTTTAAATTGCAACAGCAAATGGTTAATGGTTGACACAGTTAACAAATACCAAAAAAAGAATTCTACAGTAAAGTTACAGTCGGGGTTCGTTGAACATACAAACACCAATTTTGATGTTTTAATGATAATGAAGGAAGATTTGTTGCACATATTCTTCAGCGCATCGAAGTTTGCGATCATATATTTTTTCATTCCAGAAAAATTGTTCATTTTTATTACGAAGCTTTGAAAGCTGAATTTGTGAGTAGTGGTATACAAATGTAACGTAGTATGTCATGGAGTTGCCATCTCCGTTCGAATGTTGTCAAGTGCCAGAGACCCAACTCAATCCCTCATAGCTGGCAACTCTAAGCTGTGATATCTGAGAACGAGGGCTTGGGTTGACGGCTCTCTAAGCATGTAGTTTGAGAGAAATTGATAAATCCGAGGGAATGTTTGTTAAGAAAGTAAATAAAATGAAAATTAAATTAAGTCTAGCAAACAACAATGAAGTCAAGTCAAACCGATGCACTGATACATAGTACGAGAACGTACACTACGCTACGACTCACGCAATTCGTGAGACTGCGCCAGCAATGGCGTTCCCCATTCTCAAGATATTTGCGTCGCTTGGCTGACGTAAATCCGGTTGTGCGCCAGCTGTACACCGATCTTCTTCAGGGTGTCGAAACCATAGCACCCTCCTCAACTCAAGCCTCTGAAGCGTGCACTGTTTTTGTATTTGGGGTGTTATTATAGTGTGTGCTGTTAGACAATCCACGAAAGACGCACAGTTTCGACTTTAAATCACTTAATCGGGATGGAGTTGTTGTTGCCAGATGTCACCGGTCAGCGTATTATATATGAATATATGTACTATGTGTGCGTCAGGGTAGAATTTACATATACACAAACTTATGCACATTTTAAGCTGTAGCTCTGATTGAATTAATAGACTGATTTATGTAAATTACACTAATTTATGTTGTCCAATCTAGTGTTTAATGTACCCCCCAATGTTTGTTAGATGTTCTGTATACTAAATCTGGAAAGGAACGGAATGTGGCCCTTTTATTATTTTAAATGCTTAAAGGCATACTGCCTTGAGACCATATGACATATGAATTCTAATTATGTAAACATGAATCGTATTTGGCTTAAAAATTGGCAAACATCGTTTACTTTTGGAATCCCATAAGTGCTATTAAAATCGTTACGTCTCTAATGTAATGATTACTCAATCACCAATCTAATATTTAAAGAAATATCAACCGAAATTATTAATTCATTTTTTGTTTATTGATATCAAATATCATTCGGAATCGGAATTTTTTTAATGGCAGCATAGGCCTTTATTTTTTAGTTACGTCTAAAAGTTTTCTTCAAATTTAATGACATGTGTATATATAGATCGCATAGTTTTTTTGTACCGATGCATTTGTTTTTAAAACAGGAATAATTAATTAAAACAACACGCAGGATATTAAGTACATTTGAACTTGAAACATTTTAACGCTTAAATTATATTGTATGCCTTTTTTAGTATTGTTAGCATATTTGGCTTAACATCAGGACACATTTTTACACTCTCCAATATAGACTTGACCACTGCAAGATAAGAATTATTTTGTTTTAGTTTTTGAAAATAAATCATGGTAAAGTATATTACTTTTCTTTTCCTCCTTTGACATGAGCAGTGCCAATATGATAAATTCATCGTTTTTGCTCATTTCAAATAAAGCTTGAGCTGTTGTGGGCTCCTTATTGGGCAAATAGAAGTCATGTATTATGCGAATTATATCCGTCAAAGTATCAGAATCAAAGCCGGCGCCAAGTATTTTGCACAATTTGCTGATTTCAATAGACTTCAAATATTGATATTTCTGAAAAGTAGACAGCTCTTTCCAGTTGATATAGAACTGTGCTGTAGCAGTCGGTGCTGGTGGTAAAGTTCGATGCTACGTAATGTTAGCTATGAATACATTAAATTAAATATACCAAACATTTGATATACTTACTTTCGAAACTATTGCTAAAGTTTCAGTTTTAATAGATTTTGCTTCATTAATTTGACTGATTGGATTATCCATTTTCTTTGGGCTATCCTTTAAATGAGGAATTGATTTCACATTCTCTTTCACCTGTTCTTTGTCTTTTAATAATTTTTTTTCTACAGCTGTTATAGTTTCTTTTTCAATTTTTGTTTGTTTGTTGGCTGCCTTTTGTACATTTTCTTTTTTGAGTTCCTCGAATTGACCGGAATAGCTACTAAAGATCTTGTCTATATCCTCGTCTGAAATATGCAATTGGTCTGGCTCGTCCTTTGTGCCTCTAGGCGACACTATATCAGCAATTGATACGCGAAGAAGTGGTTGTTTGGAACGTTTATAGGCTGGTTTTTCAATGGGCAATATGTTTACTAAATCATTGCGTTGGGTGAAATTTGGTCCGGATTTGGAGGTAGCGATTGTACGCAACCGATCGTTGATGCGTAATAAACTTTTTTTGGCTTCAGCGTTCTTCGGCTCGATAGCTAAAACAGTGGTGCAATCTTTAAGAGCTTCCATATTATTACCCAGCGACTCGTTCGCTTGCATACGTCGATAGTAGGCTTTAACGCAAAGCTTATCTAGCAATATGGCAGCATCACAGTCTTCAATGCACTGACCATGGCTAACCAAACAATTTATATACAAATTTAAGAAACAATTTACAAAAATGATGACACCAGACTTACTGTTCTTGCTTAAGGAAGCACAAAGCACGATTTATGTAGTATATGGGATCATATGAGTAGACTGCCAAGGCTTCTGTGTATGCCTCGATGGCTCTGTCATAATCTGCCAGCTTAACATAATAGTTTCCGCGATCCTTAATATCATTGGCTTTCTTATGCTGCTGTGCCACAAGATCTGCGTGCAAGTCTTCCTTTTCGGTAGGTGTGCTTGCTAAAAAGAAAAAAAAATTCATTGCAGACTTTGCTAACAACAGCTATGTACATAGTATGTACGTATGCATATAGGTATGTACACACCTTTTGAGCCTGCTTGCGCGCTCTCAATTTGATTTTTCTTTTCGGTTTTGTTTTTGCCTGTACTCTGATTCAGCACATGGCTACGCACAGGTGGTGCCTGTTCGGGTTAATTAATTACTTAGTTTTTACTATATATCTTACCATGATAACTGCCACTTACATCAGTGCGACTTTTTGGTGCCTCAGCAGTACGTTGTAATTCCTTTTCCTTGTTTTTAATATCCTTTTCCCAATTATAGAGATCGGTTATTTGGTTACGGTACTCCGAAACATTTTGCCGAACTTGCATTTGCAGCTCGATTGATTTTTGGGTTGAGCTCATTTTAAGTAAATTGTGATTCATTTATAAATTTTGACAAAAAACAAGCGCACTTTTTCAGTTGTCATGACAGCTGGCTTGTGAACTAGATTCGATAACTAATACACGGAACAAATTTCGAAAGTGTGCACTATCGTTATCGATGAGTGTTATGCGGTCTATATACGCTACGATTTGTATGTAAATTTTAGTTATGCTATCAAAGAGTCTGAAAGTAATAGAATCAAATCCTAGACCGTTATTTTCGTTTAAGAGCGACCACTTTTAGCACTAACCTTTTTTTTTTTTTTACTTCTGAGGCTGCTTATGTTGCTGTCTCTGTCAGTGTATGCACTGTGCCGAAAGTGGTCGCTTTTCAGCAAGTCGACTTAATGTAACCGCCAAGGTTTCCCCTCTATTAAATTTGATGCTATTTGCATACTATAATCAAAAGCAAACTTCGAGGGGCATGGTAGGCAAATGAGTTGGCATATGGCAGCAACTTTAAGCCCGCCATCTACTTTTGTGACCGGTCAAACGGAAAATTTCGAAATTATATGGTCTTTGCTGTGCGGGAACGTCTTTAAGCCATTTTGGAAAAGCAAAATGGTGTAGCTTCCTTCGGAATTCATTTTGGACAAGAAGGACACGAAGACGACTACTATAATAAGGGTTAATGTATATTAATATTATTCTTGTTCTTTTTACTATCTATATTTGAGTTTTTATTTGTATACTCATTTTAATTTATTAGGCGCAATAGGATAATTTCTTAAAAGTCATGTTTTCTGTTACTCTCGGTATTACCAATACTAAAAATAAATTTAAATTAGGAATTGTAACATATTATATATTCGGAATTCAGCCTTACCTTTCATGTTAACCAAATGATCTATTTTATTTTTAACGTTGTGAATTTCCTCCTTAAATGGCAAATCTGGATAAAATGTTCAAGTAAGAATCTTATTCACAATACCATCGTCTTTGTATTTGAAAAAAAAGAGTGCGTTTGTATGTTTAAAAAGGCCGAAATGCAAAAATGTGTTTTCCAGGAAGTATTTTGCACAGGTTGTGCCCTATTTTTATACCTTGTACGCAAAGTGTAAAAGGGTACTTAATTAAAAAAAGATTCGTGAGATGTGTGTAACTGGGACAAGGATACGTGGTGCACCATAAGTTCCTTGTACAAAAATGATAAGTAGAAATAGTCGAGTTGTGGCATGAGTGGCACAATGGGTAAAATGCCTGTCACAAACCTAAATTTTAAGTACTTACGCCTTAACGTGGATTTAATGGTATCTATACGATTTTAATATATTGCGAAAGTTTGTAATGTAAAAGGGCTAAGTCAAAGAGTATCGATACTCTTTGGGGCATAGTATTCTTTAACGGATATCGAACAGTTCTAATCGATTTATTTACAAATTGTAGCGTGTAAAGGCCCCCTTTAACATGTGTAACAACAACTGCTAATGCATTTAGCTTCAGCTGTTGTAATATATATGTATGTATTTATTTACATATATTTATCTGGGAACAAAATGAATTAAATTAGAGCGGTCTGCATTAAATTAAGGAGGTGGAAGCCAATATGCATCGGTTGGCGTGTTTTTCCCACAGTATAGAAGCAGCTTGCAGTCGTAAGTATGTAACAATAGGCAACAGCTAAAATTTGTTATATAAAAATAAATACATATTTATGTATCTGTACACAAAATTTATTGCGCAGTTTCGCCTACGATGCAAAATTAAAATCCAAAAAGGCGGAAACCTACTATGATGTCCTTAAGGTGAGCAACAATTGCAGCACTCAAGATATACGAAACGCTTTTGTCAGGCTATCCAAACAGGTAAGATCTCTCTTAGAGATAGTAATAGCAAACACCTAAATAAAAAATTTTTTTTAGTACCACCCAGATGCGAAGAACTGTTCTGCAAACGCAGCAGATTTTGTAAAAATATCGGAAGCCTACCAAACTCTTGTGAAACCAAAAACGCGAAAACAATACGACTTCAACCTGCATTGGTTAGACGCAGTCGATAAAAATGGAGCCGAAGTGCAGCAAGACAGTGAAAACTTTAGACCATGGGAGGTGAAGCCTAATTATAATCAGAATCCCGGACCTTACTATGGAATAAAGGGATTGAATCGTGTTTCGAATTGGCAAGTTGCAGTCTTTCTGGTAGCCGTTGGGATAGTTGGTGCCATTTTTGGGTTTTCATCGGTAAAGTAAGTATTCGCAACATAAATCTTTACAATTCATACTCTAATATACTAAATTGTTTTCCTGAGTAGGCATTCATTTCAGTTTAGTCGTCAAATGCAGGATGAAATATCGGCCGAAGCGATTTCTCACCACGCCACCGTTGTGGCAAATGCAAAGAAATTTGGTAACGAGGAGCAAATACGACGCATGGTGGAACGCCTTTCCAGGGATCCTTTCAATAATGAGACCACATCCAAATAATAGTCAACTCTTGTTAATTTGTAAATAAATGTATCTTATCTTCTATCTGTAGCTTGAATAGCCCGTTGAATTTATTTTCTCAAGGTAAATTTGTTTGGTTTTGTTTTCAAGCAAATATCTAAATAAACCTTGCGCAATTGTTCAGCCCAAATATAACTAATCATCGCAACCTTCCCACGCGCAAGCTGTTCAAACAAACTCCATTTGCTGCTTTCTCCAGCTCTATATAAGTACTTTATATTCAACATTAAAAGCATATTCAAATCATTCATTCACAAGTCTAATACAGATTTAAACATGAAATTAACCGTGTGTTTCTTCGTTGCTTGCTTGATGGCTTACTCCTGTGTGGATCGTGCGTTTGCTCAGAATACTACATCTCCAAGCTCCTCACCTACTAGTACAAGTCCTGGCGTAAAAACTGTACGCGTATCCAATCTTCAATACACTGCAGTTAGGAGGATTCGCAGAGGCAGCAGTAGCAGCAGTACGAGCAGCAGCACATCTAGCACAATCACTAGATCCCGCAGGAGTAAATTGAGCCGAAACAGAAGGATCAACTCTCGACGTGCCGCTGCCAATGGTAAAGCTGTTAAGCTAAATAAGAGAGGTTAAAATATTATTCAATTTATTGGCATTGTTAAATAAAGATCAGTCGTAGTTTAACAAATATAATAAGAATAATGGATTTATTTATCGATTTGTTGAGATAATTTAAACAACTAAATCGGTCGCTTTGTCTATTTTTTAAAAGTAAAAAATAAATAATAAAAGTAACTTGTATTTTGTTTACTAGTTTCTTGTTATATTAGAAATATTTATATTATATATATATATATATATATATATATATATATATTAGAAATATTTATTTTAAATTACACGAATTAATGAACAATTCACAGTCGCTACAGAACTATCACCTATATATAAATACATACTCAAATAAGATATATTTTTTGCGCTACGGTTGTGCGCTGCTATTAACAAGAACCCGGCACCGAACTACTAACTAAAGAATCACATAGTACAAAATGCGTATTTGAAGGTTTAGCGATTTAAGCCATCCAGCCTGTACAAGACAGAGGAGCTACATAACATATGAGTTTACAATGCAGACTTCTCGCTTAGCTCCTTGACCAGTATGCGCACGCCCACATGCGGCTGAGCAGGCTTAAACACTGCCCGACCGTCTATTTGATAATCGGCGTAGTCCATATTGAAAACTTCGTGAAAGCCAAGTTTTTCCATCACACGTGCAGAGTAATGGCTGGAGCAGAGCACATGGTAAACGAATATGTTATGTTCGCGCATATAGTCATAGGCACGCTCGGTAAGGCGACCTGCAATGCCAAGCCCGCGATAATTGCTGTCCACAGAGATTATCTTGCCATCGAGTATAAGATCATCGTTAGGATATAAATCAAAAATGTCGAATTTCTCCTCTACATAGTCCATAAGTGCAAGTATCTTTTTGAATTTCGGGTGATTACATGTATCGGCCGCCTTTTCTGGCACACTTTTCGTTGTCTGAAAATAAATTAACAGTTATTTGTTGATTCTACTTATGCATTCGAATAAACAGTAGCGGAGTCTTCCCCGAAATAATAAGACTACTTTGGTAGGGTTATTTTTTGGTATTCATAAATGTACTTTTGGCTCCATTTTACATTTACATTGATCAAAAAACAAAAAAAAAAAAAATTTCCGTGCATCCCAGTGTCATTGTTAGTTGCCTCATACGACAAGCTTTGACCTGCTGTGGTGGTATTCTCTAACCAAAAACCAAACAAAAGAGTAGTCGGAATACTGAAAAATCGTGCGAGCTCTAAAGTTCAAGGTATAGAAGAATTCTTTTGTGTGACAATGTTAAATGCATTTCTGGACTTATACATCTTGGATCTTAAAATGAGAGAACTACGAATCACAAATATATAGGATTTACTTTCCTTCTTCAGAATTACGATTCAATTGAAAATGATAAAACATTTGATAAATTTATGAAATCTGTCGAATTTGATCAAATTAAAGCAATTTCTGTCTGGCTGGCCACTTGCCGAGTTGAGAAAGCGAAAATATATTTAATTCGTACAAATCAAACCCAAATCCAAAATAATAGAAAATTTCTAATTTGCCGGAATCAGCGTCTACTGACTACTATATTCTCTATTTTTAAACACTTAAAAGAAACTCGATAGAAGAAGTGACTTTGTTATGTGGACCAAGGAACTCAAAAATAGTTTTGTTTATTTTCGAACCTCATGAATGTTTTGGCTGCTCTAGCAATTCATCATGACATTGGAATCACATATGACGGAGTCATAAATGAATTGTCAAAAAAGATCGCAAAATATTGTTATCTAAGCCAAAGGCCCCCATGGCAAAATGCTATCTACGCCAATGTATCGGATTAATGTTGCCTAGAGAAGACACCCACAAAACTTTGCACTTACCGGCCGTCGCATTAATCCATTAATATAGACTCCAATAATTTCGCCATTTTTATTGACTGCTTTGTATGAGCAATTGTCTCCTAAAGATTTTAGCGAGTATTCTTCCAATTCCTTACATTCACCGAGATCTAAAAATGTGTTTAGTGGTTCATCCTGAAATTAAAAGAAATATACATTTTCAAAATTCAAATAACATCAAAAGTACAATATTATAAAAGATTTGCAAAAAATTTTAGGTAAAGTTATAAAATAAAAAAAACATATTCGAAATAAAAAAACATGTGACGAAATGCTAGATACTTGTAGGTAATATATATGATATAATTTATGTGACGAGATAAAAACACTGTATATTGCAATATTTTTCATTAATAATGGAATTTTAAAACACATTTCTAAAGGTTCTTGAAAATATTGCATCTTTCGTCACATGTTTTTTTACTTCGAAGATGTTTTTTTTTTATATATCAGTTCTTTTATAATGGTTTTGGGAAAACCCATACCACCACAAAGGTAGGAATGCACAACGAAACGTTTGACGAATGTGATTCTTTATTTTAATTTATTTAAACAGAATCTCGAAATAAATTTTTTATTTTTATATTAAACCTAAAATACACGCAATATACAACACAAAACAAATCAAAAGTTTCACGAATGATTTTCATTTAAGCCACTATATCTTCCAAATCAATAGCCAAAACAAAGAACCGCATAAGAAAAGGTTTATCTACCCTTTAATACCTTTACACGGGGGAAGGCTCGACCGGATCAGGCGCTCCAGTCAAAAGTTCAAAACTTGCTCACACATACTATCAAACAAAAATTAACATCGATAGGAGCTCCAATTTGTAAATTTTTAAAAGGCTTTAACTATTTGACGGTATATGTAATTTACTTTATTTTAGTCTTGTTGGATTTGTATTCACACCATAATTCCACATCTGCTTTTATGGAAGCCCTAAGTTTTCCCGGCACCACGATGGAGCTAAATCACATTTTTATTTAAATCCCTTTATCTTCCAAACCAATAGCCAAATCAAGGAACAGTCTATAAACGGGTTACCATAACCTTTTGGTTATAATTTTATGACGATTTTAATAGTGTATACTTTTAAGCTATAAATATTATTTACAAAATATGAAACTGTTTTCCATTATTTTGCTTATAGCGTCCAAATGGGAGGAAAGAGAAGAAAATTCCAGAACAAACGTTTTTTGGATATAAATGTACTTTATGTGTACCAAAATTCAGAACGCTGCGATAAAAGGGAAGAAACAGACAAACATTTTTTGTCATTTCAGATTTCAACAAAATTTTTAAAAGGCTATATATTTCCTTCATTTTAGCCTTGTTGGGTTTGTATTGATGCCTAGATTCTATATCTACATTTATCGGATCTCTTTGTCTGCCCGGCACACCGCTAGAGGTAGGGAACATTTTGTTTAAACCACTTTATATTCCAAACCAATAGCTACATCAAAAAACCGTCTATGAAAAGGTTAATCTACTCTTTAATAACTAGACAACGGTATATGGTTCGACCGGATCAGACGCTCTTGACAAAATCTCAAAACTTCCTGTAATTTATGAATTATTACCCCTTATTTTTAAGTCCACATGAGTCTATATGCATTTTGGTGACTGTAGCTTTTTCATAAGCATACGAACTTGATGCAGGCGGTCGGCCTATACCCTCTTTCCCCAAAAACAGTAAATCCAGCATACTGTAAAAAGGAACTTAATCTCTCAACTTTTATGTCTCTTTAACTGTTAGATTTTACAGTTTGCTACTGTGTGTTCAAATATTATTTTTGTGCTTATAACTTTCATATTCTTAGGCCGATTTTGTTGTAGATCACAAATAAATGTTTGTGCAATTTTTAAATCTTTAAATTTTTAACATTGCGGGGCTTAGATATTGTAAACGACTTGTGCTTGTATTAAAACTAGGTAACGGTTTACGGTCTGATGTTAGTACATTCTTTCATTGGAATTGTGTTTTTACGTGGTGGGTCCCAAACCCTACGCACAACCCTTTTAGGGCCTACTGGTCTAGAAAGAACCCAGTGTCATTGTTAGTCGCCTCATACGACAAGCTTTGACCTGCTGAGGTGGTAATCTCTAACCCGCACACTCACACCTTAGTGGCTCAAATAAATCATAGGGCGAGACAAATAAGAAATGCTAAATGATTTTGTATTCAAAAATTTTTGTATTTTGATTTGCAGTCAGGATCCGACTGCGGGGTGAGCCCTAGTTTTAAACATATAGGATAACACGAGCCTTTATAAATTTAGTATATATACATTTACGCATTCACATGTAGTGGAATTTAGGCAAAGGGTGCTGAAATTATATCTTTCTTATACCCTGTACACAAAATTTAAAAGGGTTTTATAGATTTGTGCTATGTGTTAACAGGCAGACCCATTTCATGGGAAAAGTGGGTAAAGTCCCGACTGTTTGCATCAAATTTTTGAGTATAACTTTTGATGTTTTTAATTTTTTATTTTAATAATAGAAAGAGGTACATACCTTTGTAAAGTTTCGGGTCAATAGAATCTATAATCTATAATACCCTTTTACACTATCTATACTGATTTTAATGCAATTCAAACCTTTTGTTTTTCGCAGGGCCCCGATTCTGTCCTAAACGGGAAAACCGTAAATGTGACTATCAAATATAATAGTACACAGAGAAAAATATTGAAGTACATTGTACTCAAAGTGAGCACATCAGTGCACGAAAGCCGTGCAAGTTCATAAAATCTCATTATAAGTGGAAAAATTCTCATTTTGAGTACAATTTATGAGTTCACACATACTTAAATCAAGTTGTTTATTTTTATACCCTGTTCGCAAAGTGTAAAAGGGTATTATAGATTAGTGCAATGTATGTAACAGGCAGAAGGAGGCGTGGCAGACTATATGTTCCATGGGCAAAAATGGTCAGGAGCAATAGTCGAGTCGATATAGACCGTCTGTCCGTGTTGTCGCACCGTTCTTGGAGACTATAAGAGCTGGGTTGTCGAATTATGTCGATATCTTACCCCCTTACCCCGCGACAGATTTTCGCGGTTTTAACCCACACACTTTAAAAGCAATCCAGTTATACACACTATTACTGTGCCTATGTAGTGTAAATATGATTCATATCGGATAAAAACTTAAGAAGATATAGCTAATATTGTGCCAATTTTTGGCCCCTTCTCCTATGAACTGTAACAGAATTTCACTTTTTACAAAAATGTTAAAGTTAACATTTATGTTAACCAAATATGGTACGTTAGGATTATAAACCAAACAATGTTGACCTCTACCTCTACATCTACCTCTACCTCTAGAAATTTAAATGAATTGTTTACCTAGTCGAAGTTGTGAATGTTAAACGTCGCCTGTCAAACAAAAAAAACCATATGCGAATCGGTCTCCGCATAGCCGAGAACACCCCACCTACCCCATCGTCAAAAAAGTCACAATTTGCGGTATGTTCTATTTCAGTTCTGCAATTGTATTTCAGATTGAGCTACTATAACTAATGGAATAACAATAATTGGGAGAACAATAACCAGTTAATAATGAAAGTTCTTTAACTGGTTTACATTTAATTAAATTAATGCTAGATATAACGGGAAATAACTAAACGAGAACTGCTCTAAAGGGGGCTTCCCAAGCATGATTCATAGACGGTAAGGATCACAATGTAAGGGTCTTTGTATACTATTTAAAATTGATGTCAATATGTTGCAGTATTGAATAAACTCATATCTTATGTACATTTAGAACCAGTTTAGAACCAGTTTGAATCATTTAATTGTGCTTAATTCGCATACATTTAACCCGATCGGAATTCGACGAAAGTCATATTTCCAGGTGATTGGCTTTCAACTGCTACTGGCGTTTTTCTCGCTGTGTTGGTCATATCCCAGTAGATGACGGTATGCAATTCATATGCAAATCTATTTCTATATTTAATGGTTTCCCCCGTGGGAATAAAGTTGATATTCCCATTGGCAATTCGCATTCATACCAAAATATTTAAATTTATAACTAATCAATATGCTTAGCTTTTGAGAAAAGTCGTAGCTAACAATAGATGCTGACTTACTTTAAAAAAGAACTTTTTGAGCATAGTAACCACTGCCTCCGCGTCCTCGGTCGTTACCAGCTCAATTGTATAGGGACAATCTTCCTGGACCGTCGTGCTATTGGCTGCGCCCTTGCTTGAGACATTTAACGAATTCTCCATTTTCTGTGTTAGACGAGCTATGGGATATAGTTCGTTTAGCTGCAAGTGAAAGTATAAAAATTCGAATTGTTAAACAAACAAGCTAATTTATTACTCTTAGATGAAAGGAATTCAAATATATACATATGTACATTTAGTGCCCGAACACGGGTTATGTACTGTAATAAAATTGAAAACTTTTCGGAAAAACTTTTGAAACGTGCCGTGGAATCGTTGCAAAATAAATCTCAAACCATGCTTAATAATTAATTTTTATTGTTTTATTGCACTCATGTCTGGTGTACATTTTAGTAAATCTCTCGAGACAAAATGTTTACATTCTAATGATTCCCATTTGGCAGCACTAGATATAGAAAATGTCTTTTGTTGGTACACATGGTAAGTATGTATGTACTATTAATAGATTGGCGGACTTTGAGTGCGCGTCTTTGGCATTTAAAATAAGCCCACACAAACTTATAGATACATTGTTCTTGCATAGTATTAGATATTATAAAATGCGGCACACTTACAGCACATCTGGACTCAAGGATAATTGCATCGTTTTTGGCAAACGAGCGCTGATTTTGCAGCCGCGGTTGTTCAGGCATATTTTGTATCTCCATTTTGAACTTTTGTATGAAAAGTTAGTTTGTTTTGCGTCACAATATAATGTTAGATACTGCTATTGATCTTTGCAAACTAATATAAAAGTTTTGCTATTTTTTTTATAGAAAAAAAATAAAACACGCGCGCGCTGTAGACGTCGTTGTTGCAAAAAGCAAAGTAAAATAAACAATTTTTGAAAAAATCAGGAAAATTTATAGCAGTTTTCGAAAAGTTGTGATACATGCGCTTTTGGTTGCAGTGTTAATGCCTTTTGTTGTTTATTTGGCAAAGTATTTTATTTGTGATTACTTTTTATTGTTTGTTTTTATAAAAAACAAACCAAAATTGGCGCGTGTGCACTAAGAGAAACACAAACAGGAAGGAATTGCAACAAAAACAGGTAGAGACTTTTTAGACATTCGAACAGGCACTGTTAATTAATCAATCATCAAATCATGCTTAAGTCCTTCAACACGACTTTAACTGTTGTCACAACTTTGACTCTTGGTTTTCGCGATCTTTGCACTTCAGACGCACAGCGTCGTAACCCTTGCCCAAACAATGAATGCCAAACATTGCGTCTGTTTGCACCTTATATACGAAGTGTTTGTACTGAACCCGAACGAAACGAAATTTTAATCACAACCACCATCAACAATCGCCGTCACATTGAAATATGGGCGGGCGGCCGATTTGCCTGCACAGTCGTCGATACGCGCGACTCAATACGACTGAGAACGAGAATTTGCCAGCTACAGCGCTACTAGAACAAAAGCTATCCCCAACAGGGGAGCACTGTGGGCCAATTCGATGCCAATGAAAGGAAAAAAAAGTATAAAACGTGTAAATCTTGTGATTTCCGAGATTGTTTGTGATTTCGATTTTGAATAATTTGAGTTACAAATCGAAGGCAGTAAATATGTCGTAAAAAATAAGATACCTATGTATATCTTTTAAGGCAAGATATCGACTTGATTCGATAAACTCCATCAGCCTTGGGAAAATGCGTATCTTTTGGTAAAATTTTTTTTTCTCTAACTCTTATCGTCTCGGAGAAACTTGGACCAACACGGACAGACGGACATGTCTATATCGACTCGACTATTGCTCTTTATCATTTTTGCCCATGGACCATATGGTCTGCCTTTGTGTAAAGGGTATAACATATTTTTGATATTGTAAAAACATCGTTATTCCAAGAACTATAAAGTAGATCAAATTGATTTACGTTTCTCAAAACCTTTGGTTGTAACATCTTCCGCATATTTATTTAAATAGACCCAGCGATCGTTTATATGTAAGAAACAGTTTGAGGAGTCGCTTTCTGCCACTCGAGGGTTTTACAAAGGAAGCACCAAAAGAGTTCGAAAGAGATCGAAACTAACTAACAGTGGGAGTTGGCGTGACTGCTTGTTGCTGGACGGCGAGTTTGCAACGTAAAGCTGCTCTTAACTAAACGGAACTCTCTCCTAACCCGTAATCCGATTCAACAAAGACTACTGTCGCCCCTGTTAATAGTATTCAAATACAGCGCATGCCGTTATGCCTCAATTAATATGCGCCCCACAATAGCAATAAAAAAATACATTCATAATTGTGCAGATCTATTTGCATGGAGCGCGTTCGTCCCAAACCTATAGACTATTACTACTCATCCGTTCATTTCTGCTCTTGTTTACTTTAGCGCGCACTGCGCCCAATTATCAACATCGCCAACAGAAACAATAACAAAAACAAACATACATATATGTATGTTTGTATATATACATATACATACAAATATAAGACAAACAAATAAATAAATATGGCAATATTCGGTTGGACAGCAGCATGCTTTATTTACTTGTTTATATTCAAAGCTTTTGCACAGATTTGAACTGTCAACGTCTTGACCAGATCTCAGCTGGTTGGTCACTATGGAATTGGCTAGACACGTTGCCTGTGTCACGACCGAGAAATAATTTAATTGGAAGAGTGAGTTTGTGAATGATTTCGATGATGATTCAGTAAAAGTGCGCGTAAACAAGTTTTTTTTTTGTTTTGGTTTTGTTTCTCGGTTCTGATTAAAATAATTATGTGCGCAAGCCAAATTCAAATTATAAAAATCTAAAGCTGTGACACTTAATCAGCGTGAATACCCTGAAAGGAGAATTCATGATATTAAAAGACAATGCAACAAATTCTATACCTAACCGCAAGCAATATGTTGATTTGTGGCTTTGATTCTTGGTTTTAGTTGTCGGTTGACTCCGTTCGTTATTTTTAGCAACTTGATCTTGATCTTTTTTCTGTGGTCTGCATGCAAAGTCAATGTCCCGGCCAAGCCTTCTTCTGCATTTGTTACTTATTTGGTACGTTGCAGGGGCTCGTTGCAATTTAGCACAATTTTCTGGTCAATATTTAGGCTAACGGTGTTCATGTAAATGAATCCAGTTTGATACAAGTTTTTGAGACACTCTAAAAGTCAATTAAATATAATTGAGCTTGGGCACATTAACATTTTGTAATTTCCATATTTATATAAGCTTACGCATATTTGAAATACAAACATTTGATTTTATTGCTCTTATTTTGCTGTATTATTTCTATAAGCAATGTCAATGTACTCATTTAGTACCCGATTTGATAAGCACTTCGGCTTTTTTAAGCTTAAGCGATACATATTTTACACTTTATTGACGCATTAAGTTATTCTTAAATGTTTAAGGATTGAAAAATCGATGTCATCATAGAGATCAAGCAAACAAAGTGACCACTCCCGCCAGACGATACTAACACTCTATAAGGCGCTCATCCTTCCGTCTGATGAAAATACCCTTGGAGTGTTTTATACACGTTACACGTTGGCAACGACTGCTGCATGCGATGGAACGACAAACTCCATGAGCTCTACGACGACATTGACATAGTCAAGCATATTAATATTCAACGGCTCCGCTGGTTGTTGAGGGAAAGCGACGAATGGGCAGGCCATGTCTCCGTTGGAAGGATCAAGTAGAACTCATGTTAATTACCTTTGGTATCACCTTTTGAAGAAGGCGCGCTCAAAGGGGAGGCGCCCGGAGTATTGCTCTACATCAGGCCGTAACCCGGTAACAGGTTGTTATGGCCAGTTAAGAATAAGTTTTAGGATTAAGAAATTTGATGTAGAAAGTCGGGACGGTGCGCGACAGTGGAATACCCTGTCCCCTTTTTCTTTATAAACACTAAATACGGTGAAATTAACGAAAGTATATGTTCCGCGATGTGGCATTAATTAATTGATTGGGACAATGTCGTTGAATTTTGAATATGTGGCAATTTTCAAATCAATATGTTGCGGTATGTAGCAGTAATTTAGGTAAATCGATGGCGGGGAAAGGGGCGCTTTATTGAAAAAGTGAATACAGTTTTAATGATTTGGCTCACACGAGTCTTCACACCAAATTTTGTAACTCTAGCTCACATGTATCTACATCTACAGTGCAGTGGAATAGGCGAAGGGGGGGTGAAATCAGCCTATTTGTGACTATAAATTTTGATGTATTAATCCGATTTCGATCATTTTTATAATATTGCACATAAACACGAACACGATAAACCTCTGTTGAGTTTCGAGTTGATAGATTTAACGAAAGACTGTCACGGGGAAAGGGGGTAAGATATCGACATGAATCGATAAACTTGCTCTTTTCCATGAAAATGCGCATCTTATGGTAACATTTTTTTGTTCTAATTCTCTAGTCTCTGAGAAACAAGTTACAACACGGACATGTTGAAGATACACTTAACTAACCTACCCGGAGACTAGGCTGAATCCTTTCAATATAGTTTTCAAAAATAATCTTAATCTTTTTTATTTTCATTTATTTTGTAAATATTGAGTCTCTCACCAATCTTTATGTGTGCTCTTTTACTGTATATTGTTTATTTGACACTTTTTTTAACACAATTCCATTCTACTTCTCATTTGAAGGCTTATTGTTATGGTGAAAGGGGCACCTATTTTGGTCAAATTTCTTTGCGTGTCTAGCAGTTTTATATTGATTTTATGTTGTTTCTTTAATTATTTAACTTTATATAAGGATTATGATTGTTTTTAACATAAAAATGTATTGAATCTCTTTCATTGGAACCATTTTACATGGTGTGTCCGAAACCCTACGCTCAACCCTTTTAAGGTATGAGGCGGTTCTACTGGTCTCGAAAGAATCCAGTGCCATTATAAGTCGCCTCACACGACAAGCTTTGACCTATTGAGGTGGTATTCTCTAACCCGCTCACCACACGGGAGGAGTAGTAGAGTAGAGTAGAGTGTACATACATAATCTAAAGTTTAAATTCATAATTGCAAAGCAGTCAAAGTTTGTTTCTGGAATACTGTAAATTGCACTTAAATTCTAATGTAACTTAAGTGAATCTTAAATTTGCTTATTTATAAGCATTTGACTTTCTTTCTTTTGCTTTTCAACAAATGAATTGTTCCATCTGGAAGGATTTCATTCAGTTGTAAATTTTGTCATTGATTTGGATTATTTTTATGATTAGAAAATAAACTTTTGAGCTTTTGAACTAATATACTTTGGTTTCGTTGAAAGGTGTACAACTTATGAGGGTAGGTATATGTACCTTTATGGGTACGTGCTGTTAGTCACACGGCAATTTGCACACAAGTCTAGCAAAACTGACTTATTTAAATATGTAATATTATGATAATGTGGGTTTATTAGAGTCAATAATTTGTGAATTTTCTTGTGCAATTTGATCTCTTAAACGCATAAAACGAGTTAATAACGCTACCATATACCCTATAATCAATAAATGCCGATGTCTGCGCCCAATCCAGTGCCGGTCTTTATGTTGTGCCTGTATTGCAAGTTGCAACTACTTGGTTGACAGGTACAAATGTTCGGTGGCACCTCAATTGGTGTCTAATTACTCACATTAATGTAGATTTCGAACATACATATGTCAAAGGAACATATCTATATACAAATTTGCATTTATGAGTCTGTCTACACAATTATAATAAAGCACTAAACACATGTAAATTTCAGATACACACACACACACATACGCATACGCATGATTGTGTGTGTTGAAGTGCGCTACTTAATTGCTTTAAGTGTACCAAGTTGTTGCAATTTTTATTTGCGTATACGTAATTAAAAATTCATTAACGCCACTGAGCATTAGCTAGTTGTAATTATGTAAATTGCAATGATTGGCAATTTGTTAAATGTATTTGCAACTGTAGGTGTTAAGTTAAGATAAAGAAATTAATTTGATGGATAGGCATTAAACTCGTAACTCGTAACTTGTTGAATGCATTAACTTGATATGAACCGTAATGCTCACGGTTCATATCAAGTTAATAGTAAGTATTACTAATTAGTAAGTGTAATAATACTAATATTATTGTTTGTCGAGTCACTCTATTAAAGGCTTATATCTAAGTGTCGATCAGATAATACAAAATTGTGGGGATCTTGGTAAAATTTTGACTCAAGAGAAGGTACGTGAGGCACGCAAGCGGAGCGGAGCGTATTGCCACAAAGAAGCGGAAGAAGTGCTGCTAAGCCAAGTGTTTTTTTTTTTACAACATTCTCTATAATTGAAGATAAAACTTTAAGTGAGATAAGTCGGTTATCTGCAGCGAAGTTCAACAGCCATAATACCTAGCATTTGCTTTTGCAAATAGCAAGGTACATACAAATATGTAAAATGAGCTTCTTCAGTTCGAAAGTTAACGCCCATTGGTCGAAACCAAATAATCAGTGAGATAGATGTTACATGCCAGAACCAAAACTTAAACGGTACCAACCAGCAGAAAGAAGCACGGAAAGCAATGTGTTGTGGCGTTGATTAAAAAAGATTCAACCGACAGTGAGTTAGTGATGTAAAAGTTTACTTGTTATTATAGAAGGAAACTTCGTTTTATAATACAAAATATGTGAAACTAGAGCTATGTGAACAGACTATGTGAGAAGACTTCTATATACATACAATACTATATGCTACAGATCAATTAGATCTACGCCTAAATTGTGTAAACATAAAAGTTTTGATAAGAGTTCCTGCAGAAGTGTGCCGACTTTTGAAAATAAACTTTAACATTATTTGTAAAACTGAGAACGGGACCTACTCTGACATAATCTTGAAATATTTTGACTTTAGATAATAAAAGGTCGGCGAAAGAATTGGTGAAATATTCGATTGTTTTAAAAACATCGATGTTATGCCGATGCATCGTATGTACGAGAATATCGGAAAACATTGGAAAATTACAGGCCAACCATCGATGTTTTCGATGCATCGATGTGTTTTTTATGCCACTATAGTGAGTATGATTCGCAATATCTTAACAAAGCGTTGCACTGACATTGCTTTATTGTCATATGTATAACTGTATAACCTTTTCTTGTTAAATCAATATACCAAGTACACAAAGTGTAAAAAGGTATTACAAATTTGTGTAACGTATGTAACAGGCAGAAGAAGGCGTGGTAGCAACATTTGATTTTCATGGGAAAATGGGTTCTGAGTAGAGTCCCACTGTCGCGCACGGTCCCGACTGTCTGCTTTATTTTTTTTCTGAAGGTAGTTAATTTGACAATTATTCGAATGAAAATCAATATTCGTTACGAGAGCGGGAATTGCAAACAATATACATATTGCAGTAGCGCATATTTAATATAGAAATTTTATATGTATATGGGAACTTCATTTGGATAAAAATAGTAAAACCTATTGAGTTTTTTTTTCCCGTGTGGTGAGACACTGGGTTCTTTCGAGACCAGTAGACCTTTAAAGGGTTGTGCGTAGGGTTTGGGACCCACCACGTAAAACCACAATTCCAATGAAAGAATGTATTTACATCAGGCCGTAACCCGATAACGGGTTGTTATGGCCAGTTGAGAAGAAGATTGTGTTTTTCCCAAACATAGTTCCTTAACACTTCACTAAATGTTTTTACTTATTTATTTATTAATTAAAGTAAATCGTCTTTTAAAGGCTAGTTGGTTTTTTCGACTTTATTTTACCATTAGATTTTTATGTATTTTCTTAATAGCTAAATGCCATTTAGGCCACCTGTTCGCTGTTATACCTAGTATATAGTATGTGTATGTGTTATATAAAAACAAAGCTGCACCCCTAAGAAAAAAAAAGATCAAGGAAATGCAAGATACTACGATAAATTAACAATGCTCGAACCAGAGTGTTCTATTGAAATTAGAAGGTAACTTAAATTAACTACAGTTTTGGTCCAACCAGCTTTTACGAACATTGTTTTTATGACATTTGGATAGAATCTCATTTGAGAAGTTTAAGCTTGACAACCACGAAACAATTTCAGACTTGCAGAAATATTATTGCTATAGCACTGTGTATGTACATGCTGATAGTGAGTGATATTTAATTATAGTTTGATAAGTAATACTAACAAAGACAGCTAGTAATCAATTGAAAGTTTAAACGTTTTATGGCCAATCGGCAGAAACTGGATCGATAGTGTACACACATGGGCATATTTAATAGCATTCATTTTGGTTAAACTCTCAAGTGCTTAGAATAAGCGACACCCATAGAACACTTGTAATATAAATATGATTAATTGCTTAATTAAGTGTGATTTATATGCTAATTCGGTACATGTGGAGTAAGTCCAGTTTGCTTTTGGTTGTGGAGAAGATTATAGCTCTACTGGGTGTAAATTATCTTTTTTAATTAACTGAATGGCAGGCGTAGCCCCTTTAATAACATTTTCAACAACAAAATATTATACTAATGTATGTTTTACACGTATACCTAAAACACACTATCAACATATAACAATGAACAATGTGCAATGATTTATAGTCAATACGAATTTTTTTTTTCCCCTCATTGCAAATGCAATTCGTTTTTCAACAAAGGAACAGGTTGCACAGAGCGCATTTGACTTGGTGTTTACTGAGATATTCTAGACAATTTTACTTTTAAGCAGTTTCATAACTGATTTGTTTGTTACAAACAGTAAGCAATTTGCTTGCCACTCGGCGACATAAATCAATGTCATGGGTCGGGGGGCTCCACACAAATGTTTGACAGACCATATTAAATATGTAATAGAAAAGTTGCCGAGCTTTGAGAAAATTGTTTGTTGAGCACAAAGTTCACCTTAACAAATGAGTGTGCCTGCCCAATGGGGCTTTTCCACATGCCGAATGGGTGTCCACTTCTTTGGCAGTAGAATTGAGTACAAAATGATAAAAAGTTTCTTTGTCGTTAGCGTGTGGCTCATAATAATGCTTTATGGGTGTGAAATATGTGGTGTCTGTTCATTGAGCAAAACTCCAAATAGCACAAAACAAAATATTGTAAATGATATTAAATTTAGCATAGAAATAAAAATATAAGTTTGTTAAAAACACTTGTCTATCCTTAAATCCTGACTATACCAATAACCCTAGAGGACCCTAGAGGTTAAGAAACCATTTAAAAATTACAGTAATAACGACGGATTTGGCCACTTTATAGTAGGATTGTTGATATTTTCAAATATATCGTATTTCGATATATCAAAATTGTTCTATTTACAATATCGCCTAATCGATAGTATCAATTTTAAAATATCTATATATCGATTTAGTTCATCAATTTTAGGAAAACGGGATTTTTATCATTTTCATGTAAGGCCCTAATTCTGTTCTCTACATTAAGTTCTACAGCAAATGCCACTATTTCTGATGAAGATGCAGAGATGATTGGTGGTGTCAAATATTTTAGATCGAGTTTTGAAATATGATTTTTATTCCTCTCAGACATCGAATTAATTATTGGACCTGCCCCTTTCGGTAAGCAGTTGAACTTTAGCTAAGTTCTCATCTTCTTCTTTACGCCGATTTGCTCCCTTATATTTCTATTTTGGATCAGGTGATTATGAACATCCCACTATCTTCCGTTTGACGAATTTACACAATTTTCTATTCATATTTCATGTATCCAAATAAAGTACACCTTTCAATTTTAGCGGTACGCTTTTGCTATTTATTGGGAATATACATAGTAGCCGATATTTGATACAAAAAATATCGATACTCGATACTATCGGCCTCGACAAAATCGCTCCGATATTATCCTATCAAAAATTAAAATATCGCACATATCAATATATCGATATAATATGAACAATCCTACTATATAGTCTATTCATGCAGTCATCCAAGTCCAACTGGGTATGCTTGTGTGTTGTAAGGGGCGTGTGTGTGTGTGTGCATCTAGTTGTGCTTGA
Source organism: Chymomyza caudatula (assembly GCA_035041775.1). Lineage (NCBI taxonomy): Eukaryota > Metazoa > Arthropoda > Insecta > Diptera > Drosophilidae > Chymomyza > Chymomyza caudatula. The sequence continues at coordinate 2,572,039 of JAWNKW010000197.1, read as the reverse complement.
CAAAGCGGAATTGATTTGTGCCGCTGGCCTGCACAAATGGACCACGTTAGAATGGAGCGACAACTTCGTGTTGAACAACTTTGAACGTGACTAGAAACTGAAAGCTAATGTCGGATATCGGAGCAGGCGTATTGCAGCGTACTACAAGTTTTCCTTAGTATATCAATAGCTTAGTTGAGTTCTAAAGCTACGCCGATTAATTTAATTAATTAACTGATCGGCTTATCGTCCGACCACGGTAAGTTCTTACCTTTTGAATTTAAGCTAAAACATTTTTATATTGTGGTGGGTCTAAGGAGGAGGGGTCAAAATAAAAATCAGAACTTTGGCACGAACAGCTAGACAGCGAGTTCAGTTTTATGTTAAACTTTTTCTTATCTTGCTAAAATAAATTTTGCATTCTAAGCTCATAAAATTCAATTTCATTGCATATCAATGTCGTAAAACCGTCTCAATGCACGTATGCTATAATAATAAGCCAACTAGAGTTAACAGCAACAAAAGTATAGATATAACTTGCAACACTTTGGACGTAGCTTTTGCCAAACGATGTCGCGTTCGATGTTCGTCTGTTTGTCCCTGGAAACCTAATTGAAAATGTAAAAAACTAACGCAGTTAAGCTAAATTTTATGGCATATGAAAGCTGTTCAGATCTGAACATGAAACGCTTCCTTAAGATGCGATAAGCAGACAGCTGCATCCAACCATAACATATCCTAAATAAATAATGGATAAGTTATGGTAAGATCTAATGCTTGCAATACGAATCTCTGCTGGTAATAAAACCTTCTACACACAGCTGCATCTGATCATATACTATTGGTGTAAAAAATACATCGATGCATCGAAAACATCGATGGCTGGCCTGTCATATTCCGATGTTCTCGAACATACGATGCATCGACAAAACATCGATGTTTGTACAACCATCGTACATTTCACCATCTCTTACGCCAAATGCCAAACTCTAAACGAAATAGACTGCTAAGCGGTTGGGTATCAAAACATTTATGTTGACTCAATTTAGTCGTAGATCTATTGGTCTATATTATAAAGTCTCTAGAAATCTTCTTATGTTAAGAGAGCTTTAGTTTCACATATCTCATATTATATAACGAAGTTTTTTCTATAATAAAAAGATCGATGCATCGATGTTTTTAGTCCGATGCATCGACCTACATCGATATCCATTGTCGATGGACTCAAGATTTACATCACTATCATATACTATCCTAAATATAAATTGATACCATATGTTTAGATCAGCTGTTGTCTTACAACACAGCGTTAGATAAGATAGAAATAAGACACCTATATAGCAATAAGAAAATTATAATAAGAGAAGAGTTCGGTCGACAGAGCGAACCAGTATCAAATTAGTACTCAATTAAAGTGTATATTCTACAAAAGCAGACTGTCACTGAGATGGATAAGCAAATTATTCTTTCCAACGTTGGCCAAAAACCTGCTCATTCTGTAAGCTTCACTGAGACAAAAACACCATATAAAATAAGTAAATTTAATATGGCGATCGGAGTGGAGATTACAAGTTTGTTAAATAAAAGTCATATTCAAAATTATAGTTTAATTTTGATTTATATAAAAGTCCGAATTCCGACAAGTTGACAAAATTTAAATTAGACAACTAAATGGCACAACTTGCTGAGTAAAATATTTCTAACGATTTTGTACTATTTACAGAAAATGTTTTGGTTGAATAGTTGTATCCTCGATATGGTCCTAGTTCGTTTTGAAATTCAGTCGTTACCTGACGCTCGTTGTTAACGAATTATATGGTTCTTTACTGATAAAATCGTCTCCTTCGTGTTTAAAATCAGAAAATTCGGGACACATTCCATGAATTCTGAAACCTACATATTTGAATATACTTTCTGACTGATAATTTTTTTTAAAATATATTTTCGCAGACTATTAGTTAAAAAATTAATCACATCTGGAAAGTAATAATTCTGTCAGTAACAAGTTCATTGCATTAAAAGAGCATATTACAGTATATTTCTAACTTGTTCACTATCTCCCTCGTGTCTCATTTCTGATTTTGATATCTATGAAACAAATTAAATACTAACAAATTTCTGGAATTGATCTCTAAGGATCTTTACAAATTTACCTTAAAATTTCTGCTTTATTAGATTTACGAGACGACATTTTTCTATTCAGCCAGTCTTTTCGTATAAGATACTTTTAAAGAGCTATACTTTCTGTTTTTCTCTGACATTGAATGATCTCTTTTCACTTCCACAGACGACATCGAATTAGAAACCGAAACTTTATTCAGTTGTCCGTAAATAATTATATCCTCTAATTTCTTCTTAATTTCTTCAGAATTCTATGCCTTGTAATGTTTGCTCGCTAACTTTTCTTCATCTACTCAATTATTTATTTGTGCTTCCTCGCTTTCCCTTAAAAACTCTATTCTACCCGCCATTCGGAATAAAAACTTTATTGAATTTACTAACTATGACTTACATGAGCCATTCCGCGACTTATGTTCCATACGACCTTAGTCATATACTCTCAACTGATGAAACCTATTTTAACCTATCTTAGAATAACTCTAAATATTTTCCTTTACTACTCTACTAAATGAAGAGGGATATTGATGATAAGAAAAATGAAGAGGAAAATGAGATATCTCGAGAGGGACACGGGGTTTGAGCGAGCGGAGCCCACTAGTATGTATAACAATTTGATGCAGACAGTCGGGATGGTGCACGACTGTGGAATACCCAGCAACCTTTTTCTTTACAAATACTAAATACGCTAAAATGGGAACGGAAGTATCAACTTTTATGTCTCTTTTCATAAGATCGATATGCCTTTAAACATTTTGCTATTGGGAAGTTCCAATTGACATGTTTTCCTATTGGGCAAAAACTAATTTTATGCTCATAACTCCAGTATTCGTGGGCCAGTAACGTTGAATTTCTAAACATATATGAAAAACACGTTTAAAAATATATGTGTCAATTTTCAAATGAATATGTTGCGGAGTGCGGCAGTAATTAAGGTAAATTTGGGGTTCTATTGAAAAAATGTGAATACATTTTTAATTATTTGGCTCACACGAGTATGCATACCAAATTTTCTAACTGTAGCTCACATGTATCCATATCTACAGGTATTGGAATTTTGGAGCAGTTTATAACTTTTATCTGTTACATACATTGCACAAATCTATAATACCCTTTTACACTTTGCGTACAGGGTATAATAATATAAAAAAAAATATCTTCCTATGATAAATAAATAAATATATAAATAAATTTTTTCTAATTTAAATTTATAGGGAAATCGAATGTAAATACAAGAACTAGGAACAAGAGTTCCAAGCGTTACAAACTTCAAATCCTAATTTGTATATAGTACACTCTGCTATATTATAATACAGCCAACATTATTATTATCAGAATATCATCACAAATGCATAAACAAGAGCATAAAAAAATATCACAATGTATATACAATTTATTTATACTCTCAAATTATTTTAACAGTTAAATAGCTTGTTCAAATACCCAACACTTGGATTCCCCGTCACTTTGTGAATCGCTTAAATGCCATATCCGCAGCGGTCGGTCATCAGCAATGCAAATAAATTTATCTATGAACATTCAATTACTGCCGTAATTTCCACATTTAACACTACTTAAATTAACCGCAAGGGGTAAAGACAATGCTGCTCCGTTGCCACGTGTTGGGGGATATGCAAATTGTATGTCAGAAATTAGATTTACATATGTGCATACATGAGGATTGGTTGAACAAAGCGTGGCAAAACCGGATGGACACACCATGTAAGTTGATCAAGAGCAAAGTGTAAATTTAAATATGTGTAGATAACCTCTTGGATAACTTGGAAGGAAGTTGGCACATAAGTTCAGAAGTTTCTTATGCAAATTGATTCAATCAAAAGTAAGATCAAAAGCAACCTACTTATATTATGAGTTTTATTCATATTTCGGGAATAGAAGAAGAACAAGAACAAAAATTAAAGAAATTTAATCGGAAGCGATTTTATCATTTTTTTAAAATATTTTTCACTACAATCGATAAGCATATGCTTGAACCAGTATTCGAAACACGCCGGATAACGACATTTTCGGTGCTCACGATGCCATTTGAGGGATCCGATGTAAAAGGACGTACTGCCGTGACGGAAGATGGTCAGTTTTTGACGAATGATTTTGCTAATTCTCAACGGCACGAGTATTTTTGTTTGGGCGATTGTCCAATTAGGTGGTATGGAGCACAGTCTTCTTGACAGCTGTTCATGAAATCTGTTGGATCTAAAGTCCAGGGATGCCTGAATATCGCTGTATGACTCATGACGATCTTGCAAAACCAATGCACGCACAACATCAGTAATTTCGGGCAAAATCTTCACAAAATTTGTCGGTTAGCGAATGACGGCCACGATTAAATGCTGGGAACGACCTACATATATATTGTGGATTTCGGGCATCGCCAAAAGTTGTCGAAAGTTGTAAAAAAATATTAAGGATAAATAAATAGTTTTAATGAAGTAGCTAATCTTAGTCCCAACCTAGCCGGCCCCAACTATGATCTTATAAGTGATTTCTAAGATGTTCCTCTTCTTCTTAACTGGCCATAAAAACCCGTAACCGGGTTACGGCCTGATGCAAATATGTCCTCCAAGCGTCTCTGTTTTGCACGTGCTTGGTCCAGTTGGTGATACCAAGGTAGCTAGCGTGCTCACTACCTGGTCCTTCCAGCGGAGGCATGGTCTTCACTTCCGTCGCTTCCCTTCGACCGCCGCATTGTAGACCATTCTCGCAGGAGCTTTATCATCCATACGCATAACATGACATAGCCAACGCAGCCGCTGGATCTTCATTCGCCTGACTATGTCAGTGTCGTCGTAAAGCTCATAGAGTTCATCGTTCCATCGTCGTTGTCAACGCGTATTGGGCCAAAAATCTTACGGAGTACTTTCCGCTCAAACACTCCAAGTGCATTTTCATCAGACCGCGTCATCACCCAAGCTTCAGAGCCATACAGTAAAACGGGAAGGTTAGTGTCTTGTAGAGTGTTAGTTTCGTCTGGCGGGAGAGGCCTCTACTACTCATTTGCCTACTGAGACCAAAGTAACATCTATTGGCATGAGTGATTTTCAGCTTGATCTCCATGGTGACATCGTTGTTTATCGCGACGGTGGTGGCAAGGTAGACGAAATCCTTGACAACATCAAAAGTATAGTTTTCAACATCAATCTGAGAATCCAACCGATGTGTCTCTCTACTCGAAGAAAACATATACTTGGTCTCTTAGTACGACCGACGATATCTATACCATTTACGTTTGCAAGCAACTGGACACCCTTATAGAATACAGGCCCGCTCCAATGTACTTGGTCCTTTTGCAACACATTCTCCAAAAGATTGAAGAGGTCGTAGGAGAGGGCATCACCTTCTCTGAAGCCTCGGTATGATTCGGAGTTGCGTGTGTTACTCAACGTCATTCTACACAGTCGCACCAATTTGGTGCTTTATAATCGACAAAGACATGGTGGGTGTCGCTTTGTTTTTCGTGGGTCTTTTCCAGGATTTGGCGTAAATGAATATCTGGTCAATGGTGGGCTTACCAGGCCTTACTGGTCCGGTACTAAATTCTTCAGCCAGACGCTTGACTTTTTGACTTTTTTTTATCTTCTTAATATACAATATTTTTACTGTAGGCTAAGGGTTTCTAAAACCCGAGAGTCACTGAACCAAGTGACTTCATATTTGGACCATATATTCATTTGGTGTGCAGGAAGGTCTCTTAAGTTTGTGTCCGATAGACAGACAGGTTCAAAAATATTCTTAAGTCACGTAATAAATACATATTATTTATACATATATAGTAGGCTAGCAATTTAATGTGTTTACAATTCATATCTTTGATTAGGTAAACAATTCACTCTGAAATTTGATTAGGAGACGGGCCAGAAGAGGAAACATTGACAGAAATACTCGAGCCGATCGACGAAATAGTGATCTAAGAAAATTTAACACAAGAACAACGTTTCCAAAGTATTTAAGACCTTGCCAACCGAGTAGCTGAAATGCGTGCTGCACAAACTCCTGCAGAACGAGATCAAAACTTACAGATTCGAATAGATTAGCAAATCAGAAAAGAATGCTAATGACTCGCGCATTACCAAAGTTTTCAACCAATCTACTGTATTTCAGGAAAAGTTATATAGCTTTATTTAAACCCACCAGCAGAACCTTTAAAAACCCTAATGGATGGCAACACCGCTGAGTCCAATTTTTTTTTAACATATTATAATAAGAAGATTTAATATTATTAGTTGTTTTCAAAAGACTTTATTTGCGTCAACATCATTATACCGACAACCACATCCCGTGATACCGATACCAACAGAGTCGGATGAATTCAATGCATTTGGCAATACATGAAAACCATTCCATTGTCTATTAATACGCGGGTGTTCCTGCAAGAGGATATAACCGCAGAAGTTTTCTCCAAAGAAGAATCGGAAATGGATATATTCCTGACGATTCAAAATCAAATTCCAGCGAATTGCGTTCGTACAAATCGTTGGATCGTGTTGAAAACGAAGACTAAGTCGTCATCAATATGCTACGAAATCTTCATGCCCTAAAAATGTGCAATGGAACCCGACCTACTGTGACAAAGCTAATGCACAATTTGATAATGGCAAGGATTTTAAAAGGGCCGTTCAAAGGAGAAAAATGGCTAATTCCACGAATTCCCTCGACTTCAACCGATTTGCCGTTCCTGTTCAAACGCATTTAGTTGGCAGGGAAACTTACATTTGCCATGACCATAAACAAGTCGCAAGGGCAGTCGCGGTATAAGTCTGGAAATGCCATGCTTTCCACACGGCCAGCTATATATATGTGACGTGTTCCCGAGTTGGGAAACCATCCTCACTGTTCATTTACGCTCCGGAGTAGACTGAAATTGAAGACAATCATTGTTCGATGTTTTCAGATTTTAATAAAACGAATCGAATTAAATGACATTAATTGTTGATTTTAATTTACTTTAGCAGAATATTGGACGGGAATATTTCCATATAAATATAGGATAAGTTTCATTCAATCCATAACTGAAATTATATTACTGTGATATCTGTTACAGATCACTAATTTTCCAATAAAAAAAAAAACGTGTGGAATCGTGAATGCTCAAAATGAATTTAATGAAAAAATGTATTTTGTGCAAAACTAAGTTTGCGGACCGGCTAGTTTTAAATAACTAAATAAATGAGTCTGAAACCTTAATTTATTTATAATTAATTTGTTTAGGGACGCCTCAATATTTATATTCTTAAATGTGGGTTACGCAATTCGGGTACAGTACTAGAGCTGTTCCAGATTCCAGAGGTTGAATTATAAAGAACTACTATGCTTAGAGCATAGTTGACAGGTGTCTCATCTATTGCCATCCTTTCCAGTAGTAGGCGTTGCCAGACTCTGTGTTACGTTTTAGGGAAAAAAAACTATAGTAGGCTTTGAGATTTTGTATCATTTCTTATAGTTTTACAATTTTTTGTCCACCAAATTGATCTTTTTTGAAAATTTTTTTGGTAAAACACAATCCTCATTTCAAAAGCTGTAAAGTGGAACATCCCGATTTACGGTTTCACTAAACAGTTTATGGTTACATCGGCCACATACACAATTTGGGATTCATTATACCCTGTACGGACAGACGAACATGGTCCAATCGCTACCCTAGTCAAGGTTAGGGATTTTGCCCATCATCATCCTCGTCTTCCTTCTTCCTATATATTTTATTATTATATTAACATATACAAATGTATAGTAACCTTTTACACTATGTGCACTGCCATAATGACACTGTTCGTTTACCGAAATAAGTATCGAGAAAGCGAAATCAATACAATTGATAAAACACAATTAAACGGTTAACCGTATCAAGAGTACTACTCTACCGATACAACCGGTTCGAATCCCTGGTTTAAAATGTCTTTAAAATTTACTTTTCAAAGGTAGGTATTTAATTACAATTTACAGTCCGTTTTACAGCAAAATAATACCCATTTCATTTACAATGCGCATGCATCGGAAATTATATACAGAACGGAAAACTGTTGTTCTCTTGCCACGAGTAGCTTTGGCGGTGCCTAATCCGGCAACATATTGTGCAAGCCAAGGACATTCGGAACATATACATATGTAGATGCGACCACACATAGACTAGGCAAATGCAAGTTTTACTATAACCACACGCTCCGACTGCCGTGTGGTTTGTGCACAAAGACAGCTCCCAAACTTGTTGGCAGTAAGCCAAACAGGGAGCCAGCAATGAAGACTCCAGACCACCAGAGCCGGCTGCATGCACCAATGCGCACAGTCTTAATGAGCATCATCATCAACATTTCCATGAGCATCCACGTCGTCATCCTCTTTGTTGTTGCTGTTGGTGTTGGTGTTGGCTTTAACAGCAACAAGCTTTCACAATGTTGGCGCCATTTTGTTGTTTGCTTTTCCTTTTGCAATAAAATGAAATCCGGCATGCTGTTTCCCTTCATTTCCCAAGCTGACGTTGATGATAACGCTGCGCACAGTTGGCCGTAGGCATGGCAGCTTATATCCGTTTGTGTGTGCGTCGAATGGTAATGGGATTTGCTTTCAGCCATGCCGTGCATCAGCAACGACAAACAAACAGTGAATTTTTAGTGCATGTTATGGGAAGGAGTCCCACCGCACCACTGCAAAGTACGTATATTTCACATTTAAATACTTCAAATCTCAGCACTCACACCCTTGGGTTGCCACACTCATTCAGCCCCTAAACGATTCAACGGCTCCGGAGAAAGCAGAGCAAAGAAAAAGACAACAGCAACAAAAAAAGTAACAAATTTTTTTCGGGACAGTGCCCGACTGTGGAATACCCTGTACCATTTTTTTTATAAACACTAAATACGGTAAAATAGGAACGGAAATATCCACTTGGAAAGTTCCAATTGACAAGTTTTCCTATTGGTAACTTGGTTATTATGGGGCAAAAATTACCTTTATGCTCATAACTCCAGTATTTTTGGGCCAATAACGTTGAATTTGAAACATAGATCAAAAACACTTTTATAAATATATGTGGCAAATTTCAAATCAATATGTTGCGGAGTGCGGCAGTATTTAAGGTAAATTTGCGGCTTCTACTGAAAAAATGTGAATACAGTTTTAATGATTTGGCTCACACGAGTCTGCATACAAAATTTTATAACTCTAGCTCACATGTATCCATATCTACATGCAGTGGAATTTTGAACATTTTATAGGTGAATGGGGGTGAAATCAGCATATTTTTGACTATAACTTTTGTTGTATTTATCCCACTTCGATCATTTTTGAAACATAGATGCACATAAACACGACGCAAACCTCTGTTGAGTTTCGAGTTGACAGATTCAACGGAGCGGGTGTAAACCGCGAAAATCTGTCACGGGGGAAGGGGGTAAGACTTGATTCAATAGACTTGCTCTTTTTCGGGAAAATGCGCATCTTATAACTCTTATAGTCTGAGAAACACGTTACAACACGAATGGACGTGTTGCTCCTGATCAATTTTTCTTATGGAACATATGATCTGCCACGCCTCGTTCTGCCTGTTACATACATTGCACAAATTTATAATACCCTTTTACACTTTGTTTACAGGGTATACCGACACAGCCGGCAAGCATCATTGTGAGCACGTACCCGGGACTTTTTGTATTTGTGACTTTCATGCCTTTGGCGCTGTTGTCAGCACTTTGCAGCTCTACAAGAGCTGCTCAACTTTTGTTGACAGATTGATTTTGATGTCTTTTTGTTTGTTTTTGTTCTTGTTTTTGTCATTGTTATTTTGCCATTGGTAGCTCCTTTTCACTCTTGCGACTGAGAGACATCCTTACGAATATTTAAAGAGGATTAAGGGCAGCCGTTGTCTTTAAGTGGAGTACAACATATATTGACAAACATTTTAGCTTAATTGGTTTGCTTTTAAGGCAAGGTAAGCCAAATGGGATTAGCAATTAATGAATTTAATTAGATTCGTATCTTTATTGCTTTAGTTAACAAATTGAATATTTTACCATTAATAAAATACATAAAAATCTCTTTAATGATACAGAAATCTCTTGGTTTTAAGCGCACAGGCATAGTCCCAATAGCGTGTGTCACACACACACACACACACATATCCATGAGATGAATTCATGCTCATTAATTTAACTGCATTAAAAATGGTTGAATTCTTTACAGCTAACAAGCCGTGTCCTTAGCTGCTTTTACAGTGTGTACTGTACAACTGTACATCAGGTTCGGGTAGACCACAAAAATTGAATAGTTCAGTAAAAAAAACGTTTTCATTTCCTATGCAGTTTAAGAAGAAACAGCAAAAGCATGAAATACCCTATACTCTTTTTCTTTATATAAACTAAATACGGTAAAATGGGAACGGAAGTATCCACGTTTATGTCTTTTTTCATAAGATCGATATGCCTGTTAACATTTTCTTATTGGGAAGTTCCAATTGACAATTTTTCCTATTGGTAAGTTGGTAATTATTTTAAAAAAAATTTATTTTATTCTCATAACTCCAGTATTCTTGGGCCAATGCCGTTGGCAAATATGTAAATATGTTGCAATTTTCAAATCAATATGAATCGGGGGCTTCTATTGAAAAAGGTGAATACAGTTTTAATGATTTAGCTCACATGTATCCATATCTACAGGTATTGGAATTTTGAAGCAGTTTCTAGGTGAAGGGGGTCGAACTATTGACTATAACTTTTGATGTCTTTATCCGATTTCGATCATTTTTAAAACATAGATGCACATAAACACGACGCAAAGTTGTGAGTTGATAGAGCCAACGGTGCGGCTGTAAACCGCGAAATCTCTCACGGGGCCAGATATCGACATGATTCGACAAACTTATTCTGCTTGGATCAAAGGTGCATCTTTTGGTAAAATTTTTGTGCATCTACCTTTTATAATTTCCGATATCTCGACGTTGATACGGAAGGACGGACAGACGGACATTGCTATATCGACTCAACTATTGCTCCTGATCATTTTTGCCCATGGAACGTATGTTATGCCACTTCTCCTTCTACCTATAACATACTTTGGACAAACCTATAATACCCTATTACACTTTGCCACAGTTCATATACTCTTTAAATGCCAAAATGATTTGAAAAGTCATATTTATCGCAATTCCACTGCGAACACTGAATGTAGAAGAAACTCTCAACTTAAGAATTTTTAACACTATAATTACCGGGATTTGTTATATACCTACTTGTACCAAGGGTTGAAAATTACCAGTTTAGTTGACAAAATATTAAAATTATTTTTTAAGATTGATTAGTTTTTAACTATATAAAAATATAATTCAAATAAATATTGAAAAAATATGGTATATATAATTATAAAATAAATGCATTGTATAGGAATTTCGTCTACACAAGCTGCACCAACAAAAAAATGAAATTACATAGGCGTAGAAGTACACATTTTTAGATTCGAGAAACTCGAATAATGAGAGGAAAAACTATTCTTTTGCTTTATGTATGCTCAAAGTAATGGTACACTGTGTTGCAAATGCGTATTATTATTTTCATTTGCAAAGCCAATCGCGAACTCCGGTAATGTTTTTATATACTGGTCAAAATGACCGGTTGGTATATTTTGGTATACTTATCTCTGTAAAATAAAAGGGCAGGAATCCTACAATTTATAATATTAAAGTTTACCAAAATTTGGGAAAACACAGTGTTAAAAAAAATAATTTTTTTTTATGAACAAAATGTTATGAATTCATGAAAAGGGTAATTTTAACCACTTGGTAGTTCTACTGTTAAATATAATAATTAAGTTAAATAGAATGAAACCATTGTTCTATTTTTTTTTTTAATGATACCATTGGTGGGTATTGGGATGACCCAAATTCAATTTAAATGACTTATATCTCAATTTATTGGTATAATCTTTGTCACTTCGTTTAGTTTGAAACAAATATCTGACACAACATTGTGCCGTTTCCTAACCGAAATACTGCACAGATATAAAGAAAAGAATACAATAAAATCTTTGATTCTATATCGATTTATATTTGTAATTAGTTGGTATAACTTAGATTGTGTTAAACTTAAAAAGAAAAAGATTTTATAAAGCACAAAATATTGTTGTTTTGAATGCCAATTGATGAGCACAGATTAGTCGCTCATTGTCTGTTTCTCATAATAGGAGGCTTCTATTTTGGGCCAAATAGGCGGTATATAGTTGTTAAGATATCTTTGACCACATTTTATTTCTTTCATTCTATTCATCCAATTTCATTCAGCTTGTTTTGTGTGAATCTCTCCCGATGTAGAGATTTAAGTGCTTTCCAACTTAATCTTATGTTCAGCACTATAGTGTTTGGAAAAGATTCTACGGCTTTTGAAGCAAACTAAGAAATTAAATCCAATCAAATCAATATATAGTCCTTGGAAAAATATGGCGTACGTGACGTATGCGCTACTTTAATCTGCTTGTTGCTGATGGCCAGTTGGAAATCAACTTGGTTGAATAGGTTTTGCTCAGGGGTCAACCGTTAGCGTTTGGAATTTCTCCTTTATTTGCTTTGCAGGCATTACTTATACGCACTGTTGCCCTTCAAATAAATTGAATTTTAGTGTGTCGATTTGTGTGCGATGCATGTTAACGTGCTTGTAAGTTTTTCTACCCCATTTTCCTGCTTAGAAAGTTGTGTGCGGACTTTGATTTTTCCTTAGTTGAGTCGTGTGCCTGCGAGCTCCTTTTTTTTTGTCTGATTGCCTGATTTGTAAGGTGTGGGAGGGAGTTGGTAGACGTGCGTGTTTTGTACCGCTTAAGTTAGCTTTGGTTAAATGTCAGTCAGTCCAGCTTGAATATAATTTTAAATACTTTCCGCGATTTTTTAAGTTCTTATTAAAATTGCATTAATTTGTACTCTGTAGATAGGGCTGCAAAACTAAAAAGTGTCCACCTATTGATGTATAGTAAAAATATGCATGTTGTTGTGATAATCCATATCTTATCTAATCTATCGCGGAAAAATAGACCAAACAGCTCATATATATATATATATATGACTATACAGTTCAAATGCATACAATATTGTATATTTCTGCACTCGAACTTTTCATAGATATTTGTGTTTGTACAAATAAAATTAATTTTTTTTGCTAGACATTTTTTACATTATGAATTGGTAGTTTGCCAGATTGTCGCGTCATTTTGTAGCATTGTGCGACATATTTCCCTATTTCTCTTTTTAATTGAGACGTGCACGCCTTCGCTACTAAATAGCTAGGTATGTGTTTGAATCATTGGCAGACACAAAACACTATATTTTTATGTTTTATTTTATTTGTTATTTTATTTTGGCAGATCTTGAAACAAAAACATTTGTCGGCATCGAAATGTTAACCGCAAAGAAAATATATATATTTTAATTTAAAATAAAAGCTAGTGATCATTTTCCATTCTCTTTTGAAGATATGTCATATTTAAAATTTGTGAAATAAGAACTTACGCGTGGATATGGCTAATAAATGGCCGTTAATATGGCGCCTTCTTGATGTTGGTGATGGATTTTTGCACAAAATTTCGCTATTGCTCGACTAAAATATTAGGCGTCTGTCGTATGGAACTCTTTGACTTATTTGATTTAGTATTTTACCGTTAGCACGTATTACCCACGCGGCAACGCACTTGCAACTGAGACAGAATTATTGTAAACAAACCAATTCAACCCCTTGTTGATGAAATGCTTTAGCTTTTACACTGAAAGAAAAAATGAAGAATTACCACAAACACATAATGTGTAAGCAGTAGGCAATGATGGGTTGTTGCAGGTTCTACCGCCTTAACGTAACCAATAATATAAACATAGCTGTAGCAGTTTTATTTATTAGACAGAAACAGATGAGGGCAACCGTACAAAAGTAGGTCCAAGATACACGCGCAATATATCTTGCATATCTTATCGTATCACTTATCTTCCAGTAGCACTTATTTTTCTCTTAGTGTAGCGTTTCTAGTTTGAAAATTGTTACACTCAATTGGCGGACACCGGCAGCAGCAGGCAACCCCAAAATATGATATGACCGTAGAGTAAAAGCAAGAGAGAGCTTTTTCCTTGTGTTGAAGCGCTTATACTGAAGCATGGCCCGATAACAGGAATAGTTTTTGATAACGAGCTCCCTCGTGTATACTTATTAATAGACGGTTGTAATAAAACAGCATTTTCGAACAAAACGAAAATGAGAATTTAGCCCTGTTATCAGCCACAACAACCTCGACTGCTGCCAACTTATCAGCAATATGAATGTACGCTTTGCAATGGAATGTTATAAAGATAGTCGTATATAATGATTATCCTTATTGCTGGCTAATCACTAGGGAAGTTGAAACCAGAGGCACTTGGTTAATAAGTCAGTACAATTAATTTTTTTTTTTTTTTAAATTTGATTTAAGCTATCAATTTTACGAATAATGAGATCAATAATTTAAAATTAAATGTCTTGGCATTTTAAAAACCGATAGGGAGTATCCGAATTCAGTAAAGTTCTAACCCAGTTAGCACGAAACATAATTTTCATACCTTCAACTGGCATTGTTCATTTGTGACTGACAGGCAAATCTCCTTCATATCAAAGGTAGTTAGTGTGCACTCTATCTGATCCTTCCAACGGATACATTTTCTTTGTTTAACAGCCGCATTGAAGACCTTTCTCCCAAAAGCTTCTTTGTCGATACGCTTTGCCTATGTCAAAGGGGTTATTTAGTTCGTCAATTAAACGGGAAGTTTTAGCTTTGTCTGGCAAAAGAGATCCTTACTACTCCTTTGCCCACTGAGACTGCTTGATCTTCATACAGATATCGTTGTCTGTAGTAGGGGGATGCCAACGTACACGAAATCCTTAACAACATAAAAAGGTCGGCAATATGCCTGGAAAGTTCTCCATTCACCATATATTTACAACACGTCAAACGCTGGAAAAGACTCAGGAATACCGAATCCACAACAATCACCTTTTTGTCAATTATAAAGCAACATTTAATGGGCGGTTAAAAGATAGCGGTTAGACCCTCAAATTGGGAGGATGGTGCGGAAAAAGGTCAACATTGTTTGATTTTTAAGCCTAACGTAAAAAGTGAATTTCTGTTGCAGTTCAGAGGAGGAAGGGCCATAGATTGGCACATTATTACCTAAAGTTCCAATCCGATATGAAAAAATACACTACACATGCACAGTATAAGTGTGCCTAACTGTGGGAAGTTTCAATTGGTTAGCTTTTACGGTGTGGGTTAAAACCGCGAAAATCTGTCACGGGGAAGGGGGTGAGATGTCGACATAATTCGACAAACTTGCGTAGGAAAAATGTGCAACGTTTGGTAAAAAATTGTGGCTCTAACACGTATAGTGCGACAACACGGATAGACTGACATATCTATATCGACTCGACTATTGCTCCTGACCATTTTTGCCCATGGAATATAAGGTCTGCCACGACTCCTTCTGCCTGTTACATACATTGCACAAATCTATAATACCCTTTTACACTTTGTGTACAGCAGAGAGCTGCACTGAGTATGGCAATCAATATTTTTTGCTCAGCCATAGTGGTTGCGTCAACACAATTTCGAGTCAATGTTTGAGTGTGATCGAAATTTGGTATTTGTTGCAGTTCTCTGGGGTACGCAGATCAAGCGGAGTATCAGTAGGTAAGTTAGTTGCAGATACCCCTATTATCAAGCAAAGTTAACACTCTACAAGACATACGTTTTGCTTAGCAACGATGAAGTATGTGTAATAACGCAGTCTAATGCAGTTGTCCTTGGAGTATTTAAAAGAAATCGAGACTCACAATCAAAAGAAGACAGATTTGTTTACTTACAGTAAGTGCGGCAGCTCGCAGCTAAGTATCCATTCACATTGAATCGAACCGAGAGCAGCAAATGCGGAAGCATCATCTGAGTAACGAGCCTCGCAATCGGAAGAAGATAAGTCATGGTAGAATACGAATGTTTCTTCTCTTATTCTACCATGAGTTAAGCTGAGTATCAACTCCAAATCAGTCAAAGCGGTAGCAAGTGTGGCAGCACGTAGCTGAGTATCGAGATTCGTAATCGGAAGAAGAAGTTTAAAACTAAAAAATGAAAAATAAAAAATTATAGTTTTAAAAACTTAAAAAATATACACAGTTGGCAAACAACTTAGGCAACTGGCGTGAACGCCAAATGAATTAATTTAAAAAAAATATTGAAAAAAAAATAAAAATTTGAAAGTATCCATATCTACAGATATTGGAATTTTGGAGCTATTTATCGGCGAAGGGGGTCAAAATCAACCTATTTTTGACTATAACTTTTGATGTATTTATCCGATTTCAATCATTTTTATAACATAGATCACATAAATACTACGCAAACCTCTGCCGAGTTTCGAATTGATAGATTAAACGGAGCGGCTGTAAACCGCAAAAGTCTGTCACGGGGGAAGGGGTGAGATATCAAAATGAATCGATAAACTTGCACTTTTCCGAGAAAATGCGCATATTTTGGTAAAACTGTATGGCTCTAACTCTAATAGTTTCAGAGAAACATGTTCCAACAACACGGACAGACGGACATGGTTATATCGACTCGACTATTGTTCATGACCATTTTTTCCCATGGAATATTATATATGGTCTGCCTCCTTCTGCCTGTTATATACATTGCACAAATCTATAATACCCTTTTACAGTTTGTGGAGAGCGGGTTAGAGAATACCACCTCAGCAAGTCAAAGCGTGTCGTATGAGGCGAGTAAGAAAGATACTGGGTTCGTTCGAGACAAGTAGAGCCACCCCAGACCTTAAAAGGGTTGTGCGTAGGGTTTGGGACCCACCACGTAAAACCACAATTCCAATGAAAGAATGTATTTACATCAGGCCGTAACCCGATAACGGGTTGTAATGGCCATATAAGAAGAAGAAGACAGTTTATGTAAGTAAAAAGGATTCAATAAAAAATTTTGATTTGATATAATTAACATTCGTAATTGAAAAACTATTTTCCAAAAATACAAATTTCCGATCAAAATTTATTTAAAGGCTACAATTTTTACAATTATTGTTCAAAAAAAGATAAAACAAGACCATCATGATTATAGAAGCAAAACTTGATGTGAAAGGAAATAAAATCGAAGACATATTTAAATAAAAAGTTGGTAACCAACTCAGGCTTTTCCGCACGATTTCGAAACAACCGAAATTAGCGTAGACGAAATTAAAAATTGAAAAAAAAACAAATTTAAAAAAAAATCCTTTTTTTAATTTTTTACTCTGGCGTCCCAACTGTAGGGACAAGAGTGCTCAAATTCAATAGGATACCTTTTAAAGACATACCATAGAAAAACATTTAGATTTAGCTTGCTAAAGTCGAAACTTCTAAAGTTATTGGATTAACAGACTACATCGACAACGACAACGCACGAACACAAAAACATCGCCACATCTCCGGAAAAGTTGTCAGAGTGCGTAAATCGTCGAAAACATAAAATTAGAGATTTTAGTTTTTTGGTCAATCGCAATACTTTTTTGAGGAAAAGTAAAAATTTTAAAAATTATTTACTTTTATTATTCCTCTGGAGACCCAACTATAGCGACTAGAGTGCTCAACTTCAATAGGATACCCTTTAAAGATATGACCAACACGATAGAAAAACATTTAGCTTGCTAAAGTCGAAATTACTAAAGTTATTGGAATAACACACTACATCGACAACGACTAAAACATCGCCAAATGGTCGGAAAAGTTGTCAGAATGCTTAAATTGTCGAAAAACATAAAATGAAAGATTTTAGTTTTTTGCCCAATCGCAATACTTTTTTGCGGATAAGTAATATATATATAAATATAAGAACACTTTCCCATTACACATTCTTGGTAAAAATTATAGATTTAATTTCCAAGTCGTCTTAAAACCTAAACTCAAATCATCACAAAATTTTGCTACTTAATTTTCTTGTTTAACTTTTTAAAATACGAAAGTAAAGAAGTGTTATGGATTTATTAATTAGTCATTCAAATTACGATGAATGGGCTTCGCCCAATACTCTTAAAATTTGTAAATATGTCTTGCTATAAATTACAAAACAAATTTAAATTTAATAAAACAAAAAAAAACACTGAATTTTAAGTGTTGTTGGTAGAAATTGAGCAATAAATGCAGTATTTTTTTAAGCAATCGTTTATTTTGGTATTTGGTTAGCTCGATAGCCAAACCTGTGGTCGGAACTGGTATCGATTCTAATCGATACTCTTTGGAATTGGTCGGCGTAAATTACATAGGAATCGTGTATGTCGTGTGTGAACAGTACACATATATTGTTTAACTGGCAGAAAGTTTGTGTTAGTAAGAAGAGTATGTATTATTAAGTGGCTGAAGTATGCATAGAAGTTAAATGTGAGTGCTAAGGCTTATAAAGAATATTATTTAATTTGTTTTTTAATTCTATTTAAAAAAAGTTTTAATTTTTCCATTTTCTAATGTTAGCAGGCGTTTTGTGAAGAAAACAAATGACAGAAACCTGTGTATATATATTTAGCCCACTTTGTATAAATAAAGCAATACCAAAAACTACTCTGCAGCACCCCCATTCAAAATAACAAAGCAAAATTAAGAAGTCAATCTAAGCAGACCGCGCTTTACAAAATGAATGAAAGGTAAGAAATATCGTTATATTAGATAATTTTTATACTCAGTGGATTCTACTTCATTATATAGTGTAGCGGAACCGCCGGATTTTCAGGCAGCTACCGCCGCAGCTGCAGCCGCAGCCGCATCGTCTCTGAAGGTACACAATGAGCTTTTGGATTCACAACCAAATGATGCTGACGAGTGGAGCATGAGCGAATGCGGCTTTATTGATACAGATGTGCAGCGCTCAATTCGAAGCGGTAGCGCAGCCGAGGACATAACACAGTATCCAATACACGGCTGGGTAAACGTAACTGAGGAGTTTCATGCTGCTTGCAAGGAGCTGGTGCCTGGTGAGCTGGCGCAAGACATGCTCTTTGGTTTGTTTGAGGCCATGTCGGCTATTGAAATAATGGATCCCAAAATGGATGTGGGCATGGGCTTTGATAAACACGATCTGCCTCCGCCCTCATTCGAAGCGGCTATAGCTGTGAGTTAATGCAGTTAATAATGTACGTACGTAATAATGTATTAGACGAGAATGTTTTTAGATGGGCTCCATTAAGCTGGACCAACTGACGCCCGCGGAGTTAATTGGTGTTTTCGATGCTCTGTTTGCCTGCTTAGTCTCCTGGCTGGAGGGAAATTCAATGGATCAAGTGCTTTTCACCTGCTTGTATCTTCACGCACCTTCAAAAATAGAAGACAAGGCATTGCGAGTATTTTGCGTTGCCGTGCGTAATCTCATTGTTGTTATCAAAAACATTATAGTTATGGCTGGTGTAAACGAGGAGGAAGATTTTCAACTGTATGGAAACACGGCACTGCTTTCGATTGAAAAACCTCAAACAGTTTGTATTGCCGGTTTGTTAAAAGAAGTAGAGGACGAGCTAGTGCGCAAATGTAAACAATTGAGCTCGCCAGAAGATCTAATGGCTGTGGTGCATAGGCTACGCTTCATGCGGTACCTGTTTCAGGCAATACATCAAATAGAGCTAGTGGCTGTGGCAGAAACAGCTGAGGAATCAGTAAATGAAGTCTATAAAAATCTTAATATTGCTGCCGAACTCTTGCCATTAATACGACGTACTATCGATCGAGGCACACAGCCTGTCGAGGGATGTAAGTTACTTTTGATTTGCTCAATTACAACTTCTGAGTTGAATTTTTTAATTTGTTGTATTCTATAGCTGATGCACCTAATCCCATGGGATTCTCGCCACGCATACACGACCGTAGCCAGCCTCCAACATTTCCGCGTAGCATAAAAATACGCGAACGACCAGCTAGTTTTCAATTTCTCGAAGATATGGTGAGCCGGTTTAAATACGCCTGTAAAATAATTCGACATCGAGACTATTACTCGGCACTTGTAAGTATTTTGAAAGTTTAAATTACGACAGTTAATTTTACTTTTTCCCTTTGTGCAGAACTTCTTCATCGATTACAGTCGAAAGTCAGGGCACTGCATTCTTTCGCGTAGCGTGCTACAAAGTCTTTTCAACTCTAGCGTACGCCTAGCGCACGGTAAGCAGCCAATGAAACAGTTTCTGAAACATTCAGTACAAGTGTTTAACTCGCCACCTGTGCTTAATGCTAAGAATTCGGTGGCTAGTGATCCAAAGGTGCAGCAACACTTAGAATCGTTCTTTCGCTTCTGCATTAGCATGAATACATTTACGCTATTTATACGAATTTGTGGTTTCAATCGTGCGCGTCAGCGCGATAAGTTGGCCCGTCTTATTGAAAACTTCGACGCTATTCAAGTAGACGCGGCCCGACTGGATTCACTTATGAATCAGCTAGCCAATGAACGAGCACTCGAAGGCAACGAGCTACACGCTACTGCACTCAAACACAGCACTCATTTTTCTACATGGGTACTCTACAACTGCTTCCGTGCAATGTTAATCTTTCTGATGTCAGGTTTTGAGCTAGAGTTATACGCTGTGCACGAGTTCCTGTACATTTATTGGTATCCCTACGAGTTCCTTATCGGGTTTCTAGTCTCAGCACTGACGCGTACCGAAAACATTCTGCTGGCACAGGAAGAGTACGCGGAACATCAAAGCAAAATTCATGGCAACGGCAGTGGAGGCGCAGGAAAGAATCGCAAAACTGCAAAAGTTAAAAAGAATAAGAAGCAACAAAGACCCTATCGCCAGGAGATCGTCTACTACCATGCGTTGCTTAGCCTATGCGGCGGTATGTACAAAGCAATGGGTGCACTAACCAAAGACGGCCGTGTGCGTTTGCCAACGTCCAAGTTTGACAATGAGGAGATACGATACAATCGCCGATTTGTGCCGTTTGTGCCGCTTACAAGCCCACCGCCAGTGTCTTATGCCGAGTTTAAAAACATACGTGACCATATGATGCGGCCAAGCGTCGAGGAACTGTATGCTTTTGCAGGAAAGCATTTTGAGCAGGCTCGCAATGTGCTGGAGTCCATACAAAACCCCGAGCAGGAGGTAAGTACTCTATACCGACATGCATTTTAATATAATATAACCTGGTAAATTATAGATACTGGATCTGCTCCAAATTGCCAGAACCAACTTTGTTGTCATGAACGTGTTGGCTCGCGGCCATCAAAAAGGACTGAAGCGGCAGCCAGAGTTTGATTTCTCCAAGCATAGTCATTTTCCCATTATCAAGCTCACATAGCTGTCGTAAAAGGTACAAAACAACCAAGACACTTCCTCAAATCAACAGTGTTAAATCGAAACGCTTTTAAGCTTTATTGTATCTAGTAGTCATGCTTCGCTTCGTTACAAGAATAAAATTGATTTTTATGCATTTTGTCCTAAGACTTAACCGCGGTTATGTCCTGTTTTAGGATATGCTCTTTTACATATCCAGTTATGTCGCAACTGTTAGCGCATGTAAAAATAGCAAGTACGCCCCAGTCAACGAGTTCGTCTTTCAGTAGCATAAGCATTTGTGGCATTATTTGGAATTCGAACTGACGTGCTCCACCACATAGACTGCAACTGGGCACCGCTTTCAACTGGTTCTCTACAGTGCTTGTTATGTTTGTTATCCATAGTGGGGTACCACCACGTTTGTAGCGTACAATCTGTTCCGGCTCGGCAGCTGTAACCTTCTTGAAATGTCGAAAGGTTTTGTCGTCGATAGTCACTGTACTTTCAAAGTATTTTTCCAACTCTGATTCGGAAACATTGGACAGCGTGCCTGTCTTACCACTGGCCGATAATTTTTCAAACTCATCGAGACAATCTTGTTCCCTTTCGTCATCGTGATCGATAATAGCTGCGCCTATTGCATTGCTCTCCATGACAATCTCGTACTCAGGAAACTCAATATCAGTTAAGAAACTTTTAGCAGTTGGTTTTGCAAAACCACAGTTGGGTTTGTGTTGAAGCCAGTGTGCACGTTGATGTGCAGCGGAGCAATAGTTTACAGAATTGCAGCGACTGCAGGTGTGCGGTGCATAACAACCACAGGCGGCGCACAGTTTTTTTAAACACGGTATGAGTGGCTACAAGATATAAATGCGTCGATATAAAAACTTGACACTGGTTCATTGAAAAAGTTATATGCATACCAATGGTTCCCCATCGTCAGCAGGTTCCTGCTCTGAAAAATATTTATTTTGTCGCGGTAGTTGAGCCCGCAATACTGTAAGATTTCTAAGGATGAAAAACTTGTAAATATGGTACAATATGAAGCAAACATTAAATATTTACTCAGCATTATTGGGTAGCTGACAATCAGCATTGCGGCAAATAAACACGTAAATGCTGCGATGGAAGTTAAATGTATCTTCGTAGGGTGCATACAACTGGCATAGAAATGCTTGCGGGTTTTTACACTTGGTGCACTGCAGCTGCTTTGGTGTGGGTAGCTCTTCTAGTTCTAGCCAAGCGGGATGACCGCCTAATTTGCTTGGAAAATACCGGTTACTAAGCCAATCGGCATTCTCCCGTTCTTCAGCAAATCCCAGATCAATATCCATAGTTTCTTGTCCTGTTTATTCAACGTGCGTAAAATAGATCTAAAAGTGTTTGCATACATTAAATTAAACCATTTTGGTATCTTTTAGTACTTTGTATAATATTGAGTATGGAATACATTGGCGGTATGAAATGTATCGCAATTTTTTTTAGCTATCGATATAAATAAATGTCAGAATCATCAATATCTGGCGTAATCACGGGCAAAACTTATTAATAATCGTCGAAAAATAGAAAAATACGCGCACTAAAACGACTAAAAAAAAATAAGAAATGAAAGCAAAAATTTGATAGTAATAATTATGGTGTAAAATTGATACGTTATTATTTAATGAAACGCTGGTAGTTGGCATAAATTACAGCAAATATTTGTCAGTGCAAACAAAGAGACATAAATTTTTGTTTTAATAATAACATCAGCACAAATACTGATGCTGAAGCCACAGCAACAACAATACGTCAGTGCGGAAGTATTCTACGTGCCTGCACTTTATCTTTTTTTTCGGCAGTGCTAAAAATAGCTGTAAATCAGCAGCACAAAAGAAAAGTGTTAAAGTGAAACAGTGTGTTGACTTGGCTTGCTGTTGAGGGGAGGCGGCGGCATAAAGCAAAAGCAAAAATGGAAATGCATAAGCACAGCAACCACAACGAACTACAGCACAAGCAAAGGAATTTCTGTAAGTTGATTTCCGGTTATTTGTGTTATTGAGTTGGTTTGTCTGTCTAAAATTCCTTGTGCCAGAGCCGGGCAAGCTTTGCTCAGTTTAGCCGTCAATGTGAATGTGTACGAGAATATACGGACGTTTTTGCGTGCGTACATATGTATCTACATGTCTTGCTAAATTTAGTAACGCATTGCTGAAAATAAGAATTGGAGTACCCTGCTAAGTTGCCGGTTACGGAAAGTAGACGCCTCTCACATATGCAACCAAACTCTTTTGACAACATGCCAACAAATAATTTTGTTGCATAGGCCCAAGAAATCTGTCCAAACGGAACTATTGAGATCCGAAATTTATAATGTTATCGAACCTTGTGCGTCGGTAAGTGAATAAATGTAAAAACACGTCTGTACACGAAAACAGTTTATTTGCGACTAAAATTTGTTTCAATAAATTTGACAGTTCTCTCAGTGAGCAGAAGAGGAACAATTGACAAACTTAAGGTAGTAGCAGCTTGATAATCAATATGAACGGATCATATTGTAATCATATTTCCCAACATACTGCATTTTAAATCGATAGCGTGATATAGGAACAATAATATTGAATTGAAACATGAGTCCTCTGACTAATAACTGCATGCATTTGGGTCAAAATAAACAACATTTCACTTGAATAAAAAGGTATTATGGGTTTTGTGCTATGGCGCGGCAGACCATATGTTCCATAAGCAAAAACTGGATCGATATAGCAATTTGTTTCTGTCCGTCCTTCCGTATGAACATCAAGATCTCAGCCACCATAAAAGGTAGAGCACAAAAATTTTACCCAAAAGATGCGCATTTCATCAAAGCAGGTGAAATTTGTCGAATCATGTCGATATTTTGCCCCCTGTTATTCAATTAGAACTTGGCACAGTTATGCACAATATTACACAGCATGTGCTGTTTAAAAATTATTAAAATCGAATAGAAACTTTAAAAGAAATAGCTAATAATGTGACAATTTAAGGCCCCTCCTCCTATAAACGTCAACAACATTTTCCTTTTTACAGCAAAGTTAAGGTTAACATTTATGATAGAGCCACCAAATTTGGTACGAATACTCATGTTAACCTTAGAAACCGAACATTGTTGACATTTTACCGAATCAACCCCCCACCACCCGCAGTCCAGTTGCCTTAATATCACCCATAACCTCGTTACAAACATTTTTACAGAAATTCAATTTTAACGGGAAAAAATAGGTACAGGTAATTCTATTAATGGACCGTCCCGACTGTCCATCAAATTTTTATACCCTGTACACAAAGTGTAAAAGGGTATTATTCATGTGTGCAATGTATGTAACAGGCATAAGGAGGCGATCAGAAGCAATAGTCCAGTTTATATAGACATGTCCGTCTGTCCGTATTTTTCAAATTTAAATTTGCTGGAACCGAGCAGTTCTTAAAACTTTGTTTTCTTAATAGCTTGTATAATTTAGATTTGTTATTTTATTACATTGTTTAAAATGTTTTGCTTTAAGTTGAAAAATAAAAATAAAAAACTGTTGGTAACCAACTCAGGCTTTTCCGCACGTTTATTAAAACAACCGGAATTAATATATTATTAGAGTGCTCAAATTCAATAGGAAACCCTTTGAAGACATGCCAAACACGATAGAAAATATTTCGCTTGGTTAAGTGGAAATTACTAAAGTTATTGGAACATCAAACTTTTTAAAATTATTTACTGTTATTATTGCTCTGGCGACCCAACTATAGCGACTAGAGTGGTCAAATTCAATAGGAAAGAAGTTGAAGACATTCCCAACATAAAAACATCGCTAAATCACCGGAAAAGTTGTCAGAGTGCTTAAATAGTTTTTTCGCCAATCCCAATACTTTTTTGCGGAAAAGTAAAAAATTTGATGCAGAGAGTCCGGACGGTGCCCGATTCTGGAGTACCCTGTACCCATTTTTTCCATGAAAATCAAATTTCTGTGCAAATTTTTGTATCGACGCGTTGAGGGGTATGGGCGTAATAAAGGTAGGGGGAATGATTGGGAGAAAGATCAACATTGTCTGGTTTATAAGCCTAACATGAGTCTACGTACGAGATTTGGTGAGCATAAATGTTAACCTTACCATTTCTATAAAATGTGAAATTCTGGTAAAACCGCGAAAATCATACTTGACTTACGACATACTTGATCTACCTTAAAATCTAAATTTTTGCTCTAACTCTGATACTCTTATAACTCCAAGAACGGTGCGACAACACGGACGGACATGTCTATATCGGCTTTTGCCCATAGAACAAATGGTCTGCCACACCTCCTTCTCCTTCTTTTAGTTCATTGTTCTTTCATAGGTTAATATTTTTGTAAATAAAGAATATAAAAAAAAAAAAAAAAAAAACATTCTGCCTGTTACATACATTGCACAAATCTGTAATACCTTTTTACACTTTGTGTACAGAGTATAATAATCAGAAATACTGTTTTCACAAAAATCTGATTTTCGTGATCTTTGACCAGGAATGCTATCTATTCTACCTTACGATCTGTTGATTATAGAACAAATTCTTGTAGACAAATTTTGTAGAGAATTTTACGGTCTACAACTCTTTTGACAATGCAAAATGATTTAAAAGCACCGGAATCAATGTATTCATAAAAAACCGATTTTTGTGATTTAATTTTCTAAAGTTAAAAAAAATAATTAAAAAAATTATGATAATTCATTTTACAACAATCAATTAGTTTTAAAAATTAAACTTTTCTACATCAATTAAAAAATATAGTAAAAGTATTCAGTTATCTCTAACATAAAAAACAAGTTGAAAACGTAAAAAACATTGTCGGGTCCAAACTTTTGCTACAACAAAGAGAAATGATACATAATGATTCGTTCTAATACATTTTTAATGAAAAAAGAAATCTATGTACCACTACAAAAAGTCTTCAAAAAATAAATACTAAAGTCGGGACATTTCTAATAAGAAAACAATTAATCATGATTATATTAGCATTTATTCTTAGCAAAACAGAAAGCATTCATTAAATACAAAAAATTTAACTATGAAACAATTTAACAACAAACAATTTAAAAAAAATTTTGATGCAGACAGTCGGGACGGTGCCCGACAGTGGAATACCCTGTACCCTTTTCCCATGAAAATCAAATTTTTGTGGAAATTTTTGTATCGAAGCGTTGAAGGTTATAAGCGTTATTAAAGTAGCTGTACTACGGGAATAGGGGGACAATTCGGA
This sequence comes from Chymomyza caudatula, assembly GCA_035041775.1. NCBI lineage: Eukaryota > Metazoa > Arthropoda > Insecta > Diptera > Drosophilidae > Chymomyza > Chymomyza caudatula. The sequence goes on along the minus strand of JAWNKW010000197.1, from coordinate 2,545,399 downwards.
AAAAGGTCAACATTGTGTGATTTATAAGCAAACATGAGTCTACGTACCAAAATTGGTGGCTCTAGCATATATATTAACATTTCTGTAAAAAGTGAAATTCTGTTACAGTTCATAGAAGAAGAGGCCTTAAATTGACACATTATTAGCTATATTTTCTAAAGTTCTTATCCGATATGAATTTTTTTATACTACACATGCACAGTAATAGTGTGCATAACGGTTTAACATCTAACATGTTTGAATTAGGTAGCTTTTATGGTGGGGGTTAAAACCGCGAAATTCTGTCACGGGGGAAGGTGGTGGGTATCGACAAAATTCGACAAACTTGCTCTACCTAGAAAAAATGCGCATCTTTTGGTAAAACAATGTTTGCCTAGCTCTTATGGTCTCCGAAAACGGTGCGACAACACGGACGGACGGACAGACGAACATAGCTATATCGACTCGACTATTGGAACTGATAATTTTTGCCCAAGGAACTTATGGTCTGTCTGCCACGCCTCCTTCTGCCTGTTACATACATTGCACAAATCTATAATAGCCTTTTACACTTTGTGTACAGGGTATAATAAAAACAAAACGTGAAACGATAGCAAAACCTGATGCGCTATAGGACTCCTATTTCCAATTTCAGTTCACTTCTATGATCCCCTCTAATACTTCCATTGAAAATGGATGTGAACAAAATCAAGGTATCTGTACTGCGGGAGGTGGGAGTTGCTGTGCGACAACACTATGATCCCGACTTATACTTTTATACAAAATAGATGTGGTGGGTTGTCGGGGTTTTGGGAAATCCAATGCAGATACACACAAGTTCCTTTAAAGCTACCTCAAGCAACGACAAGTCAGAGATCGCCGCTCGGCAACGGCCGAAAGTGACTGTTCAAAAATTTATGTGCACTTTTGCCTTGTAATAAATGAACAGTCTATATGTTGGTTATTGGTTAAAGTTACCAAATTTGGTACGAAGGATCATGTTAAGTTTATAAACGAAACAATGTTGACATTTTGCCGAATCAAACTTCAACCCCCGCAGTCCAGTTACTTTAGTACCGCCCATAAGCTTCAACGCTTTTATACAAAAACTAGTCTTCGCCTTATCGTCGACATTCGACGACTTAATACACGCTCTCATAACAGCTGATTACGAAAAAGAGAAAAGAAAACAAGAAATAACAAAGTTTGTGTGTACAATGTATTTTGTTGTTGTTATTTTACTTCATTCAAGCATTTTATCTTTCTAATGGTATAGGTTTTTTTTTGAATACGTTGCGTTATTGCGAAGTAATCGGTACCACACTGAATTTTTGCTTAGCTCATTTATATATAGAGATTTGCACATAAATTCGATTTTCATGGGGAAAATGGGCACGCTGACCTTAGACCTAGCACTTGGGGGAGACGACCCGACAAGCGCATTCAACCGAACGTTTTGATTCGTTTACGATATATAAGTAAATAAATAACACTCTAGCCACTTACTTTAGCTTGTTTGCCAGCTTTCCTTTTATGGTTTTACTTATATGCAATATGTCCTTTCAGAACTATTGAATGAAACGCCTTGGCCCGTTGGCAACCATACACCAACATGTCCGACTTTGTGCCTTGCGACATCCTCCCCGATCTGTGGGAAGAGATATTACGCCGGCACTGGACGTTCCTCGAAACCGAAGAGAGCATACAAAAGTTGGAGGAGCGGAAAAAGCTAGAAGGTGTGTAATCATTTATACTTTATTTTTAAATTTTTGTATTTACACTGGCCTTATTTCGTACTAGGTTGCCTTAAGGAGTTTCTTTGCGTTATACCGCATGATCGCAAATTCTTTTTACCAGAAACAGGGCATGTGTTGCGCAGGTCTGTACGGGAACTGTCCGACTTTACTGCGCACAAAGCCATTCTTGGCTTTGAGGCTATAAGCCAATACGCCAACAATCTCTTTACAAAACCCTGGCGCAAGGAATATCGCGTGCTTAAGGTAAGTGTCAACGATAAAACGACATGGATTAAAATTTATTTCAATATCGGCAGACGTACTCCGGGTCTTTTCAACACGAGGTTAATTCGAACCTACTTGATGCCGATCAACTGTTCATCGCCATGGGATACCGGCGCATATCAGCGGAAACCTTTGTACTGGACGGCCCTATCTGTCCCGACCAGGTGACGAATGTTTCGCGCGATGCTATGGCTGCTTACGTTGAATGCCAAATAATGAAGCACATTTATGCAGGACTGGCTGCATCGGGTCTTAGTTGCACCTGGCAAGATATTTTTCAATATCGCGAGCGCCACGTGGGTGGCACAACACAGTCCATTAAAGATATGGCATTCAGGCTGCACGAGAAAACTATCCGGAAAGAACAACTTCTGAACACAGAAAATACTTACAGCAATGTGGCAGCCAAATCAGCATCACTTGTAAATCGTTGCGACAAATGTACAGCTTACCATCACCAACAACAGCAGCTGCCGAAGAGCATTCCGTCAACGGCTTGCGCGCTCCACGGTAACCTTAACGTAAATGTAGACTCTAGCGTTAAAAGTACATCAACAGGATGCGCGATGCATTCGCATGGCCCATCTAATATTATTTACAAAGATGCTGGCAAGTTTCTGCCGCCATATCCTGCTCCACCTAATTCCCAACATGTGCAACAACAGCAGCAGCCATTGGCAGCACCGCTAATGACTCATTCGCGTAGTCTAGAGCACTACAACGAGCCGCATGCCCCGCTGCTGCATCGCCACTCTTTCGACCACCAACAGCAAGGTTGCTCGGCTTCTCACCACATAACATCTGCGCCAACAGTTTTACATCCGCATCTGTACGAAACGCCTTACGATTGCTTAGATGGGCTAAGTGTTGGTAGTAGTGCCTCCTACGCAGCAGTTGCGGGCGCAGCAGGGGGCCTATCAGGCACATCTGGCGGATATAACACAGCTTATTCACATCCCTACAATGCGCCTGGTAATCGTTACCCTCTCCCTTACAACATATCCAGTCAGTTAAACGCTCAGTACGCTTCACCCAGCGATGGCTACGCAAATGTAGAGCAAAACGTCTATGCCACAATTGGAAAACCAAATGCCGCAGTTCCACACAGTTGCAACTACCATGTTGGGCAGTCGAACATGCATCATGATGTGGTCACTAATGCACTTTTGCCCTCAAACGCCGCTGTCGCATCAGCCACAACACAATATAGACAGAAAACACATCCGCCAGATCATCATCATCTTATAGATTTTGATGATCGGGCGCAACTCATGAAGCATGACTTTGGACAGCACGATTATGCATGTGATCATAGAACAAACATGGGGATGAATGCTTTTTATTCTGCGCCCATTGATGCGTTTTCTGGGTATGATATGCCTGTCAACTTGCCTACTACTTTGCCGCAGCCAGCACAGCAGGATATGTACATCTATGCGCGTCCCGTACCCAAGAGCAGTCGCATGCGTGCGCTGGCTGAGGCAGGCGGCGGTAGCAACGCAAATTTGACTAATAAATATAATAGAAATGCAGAGCAACTGAAGGTGAGTTTAATAATTCACCTACCATAAAAAAATGTTAAATAAATAAATATATTTCTTTTATTGGCATAACAGTGCTCCGCGGAGACTAAACGTAAAATGCATAAGGAATCGAAAGAGCCGGCGAGCTTAACAGCGGCAACTGAAGGACGAAGCAGACGTCTGCAGTCAGCGGCAAGCAATGAACGTGATACCTCCGATCTGACTAGCTATGAGTCGACCAGCCTAGATGACTTTGTGTCTATGGGCCACGATGAGTCTCGAACTGACTCGCCACCACTTATGCCCAAGGTTCAAGAGGGCGTGGGCAGCTTTGAGTCCTGGAACTACGTGTTTAAAAACCTGGAGCGCTCTGGTTATACAAAAGACTTAGGGGACCGAGAAGATCTACTTGTGCAAAGTTTAGATCTGGAATCGATGACTCTGTCTAATGGCATGGGCAATAATACTGAAAAGCGTCGCTCCGCACATATGGATACTAAACATGTGCGTGCGCAGCAACACAACGGAGAAAAATCGCGTACTCTAGAGAAGGTTAGCAACAAAAGAGAGACAAAATCGATTACCGCTGATAATCTAGGAACGCAGCCTGCGCAAACCAGCGGAGCTGTTACAAAAAAGGTAAAATCTGCTTTAAAGACTGCAACCTTTGACAATAGGCTTGGTAGCAGTGTTCAGGTTGCACGTAGTCGAAGCACAGGAGCCACAGGCAAACAGCCACCGCCTGTATCCACGCAGCTGATTGTAACAAGCCCAAACGAGTGGAGCTGCCGATTTTGCACATTTCTTAATCCCGACACAAAGCGCATATGTGAGATGTGTTGTCGGAGTAAGGACTTTAATTTGGAAGCGGCAAGCAATGTGTCTCATGCATCGTCGACATGCGTGTAGATTTTGCCCCTTGGCGTGCATATACTTGTGATTGTTGCTGCATATAATGGACAGAAACTTTCATATAAATACTATGTGTAATAGAATATATTTTTGTAACGAAAAAGCATGCACTATGCATACAAATTTTCATATTAGTAAGATCTAGTCTTATAGCTTAAAAAGATCCTACAAATAATTCAACGATTGCAACCTGATTGTAGTTGATCTGATTGACATAGATTCAGTTGAGTAAACCGAAGCAGTTTGCCTCTAAATGAAAAAATTGTACCTTGTACATAGTCTTTTGTTAACTATCTTGCTAGTTTACAAAAACAAACATACCTGTACATATGCTTTAATTAGTTTTAGATTGTTTCTGTGTAGAATTCTGGCAAGTGAAGGCGCTTTGCTGGTGTCGTGTTTGATTTTAGCGCTATGTGTTTTAAATTATGTGCCTCCCTGTAAGTCTTAAGTATACTAAATTTTGAAGAGCGTTGAGTTCTTTAGCCAACAAAAATAACCTTGCAAGTTTCTGGTTTGTAAATGCAATCAACTGATATATGTGTATATAGAATCCAATATATATTCATTTATTTGGTAATAACATTTACAATGCATGTGTGTTGAAGGTAAAAAAAAAAACATATATTTTAGAGGCGCAAGTATTTATACTTTATACTGGTTTCAAAATTAACAGATTAATAAGAAAACACCTAACTTTTTATATATACAACTTAAAAGTAAAGGGGTCGCCAAACTTCGGGACGCCGAAGGTTTCATTCCCTAGCAGGTATCGTTCTCAGTTTGATTAGATAGTTTTTTCCTCTAAAAAGATTTTATTTTCTTTACAAATATGCTCCAAGTAATACTAAATTTTCAACTGATCGACTCAATGGGAGCTATATTAATCCGATCTCTTCGATTCCTTAATTTTATTCCAGTATGCAGGGTTTGAGGCATTATGTAAAGTACCGTAAAGAAAGCTTATGAAATTGAGTGGTATACGTATGGAAACAGGTGACAGATGGCTGGTGTTGCTGACCATTCCTTTAGAAGAAATATGGTAGGCCACTGAGCCTTCAAGTTACCACGATTATACGAGAGACGCTAATCGCTATAAAACATCAAAAGATCCCATGAATTACAAAAAAAAAATAAAAAAATTTCAAATATCTTCAGGAAATAGGCTAACTCAAATTTCATTGGCCAATTCTTAGAATATTTCAAAGTCACTCTCATATAAACTTAGTAATAATATACAAATGAAACATAACTCCCAACTCGTTCAGATTGTCAAAAACAACAATGCAAAGTAACTCCAAAAACTGAACCGAGCTCAACATTTTCAAGATTAGAAATCAATTAAATAATGTGCAACTGAACATTTTGATTTTATTATTGTAGCAATGACTAAAACTAAAAATAAAACCCTAAGAGAAGTACAGAACGAAAATAGTATAAGTTGTTAATGAAAACACTAAACAAAACATACTACAGAAAACTAATTTGCGACTTTTGCAAAACGAATTTGTGAACCTATATGAAACACTTGACGGTTGCTCATAAGTATATAAAAAATAATATATGATTTTCTTATCTTTAAAAACCACGCCCATGCTCCACGCAGTTTCCTAAGTGAATTGTTTGTTAATTGTTAAAAGAAGTGCGTGTTATTAAAATTTATACTAACTGAAGCTACACAAGTAAATATTTTTATAAAAGAAAATAAAGTAACATTTTTATTTCTAAAAGTACTACTTACTACCAAATATTGATTTATTTTTTTATTTCTGATTATTATATGGACCTGAACATGTGTTTGTACATTTTTGATTACTATTTGAATTTTGTAGAACAAAAATAAATTGAAAAAAAAATATAACCCTAACTAATTTTTATACCAAAGATAATGTTACCTTTAAAATAATTTTTCTTGAAACTTCTGCAGCAAGAATTTTGTTTTGCAAATTGTTGCCGAAATGAAGGAATAAAACGCTGCATCTCCCAGACAAACCCAAAAATAGAACGAAATAAAATATGTTAAAGGGTCAATGCATAAACGAAAGCTACGAAAGGATATTTGTACTTGTACACTTTTATATCTCTTTTCATAAGATTAATATGCCTGTAAACATTTTCCTATTGGGAAATACCAATTGACAAGTTTTCCTATTGGGAAGTTGGCTTTTATGGGGGCAAAAATTACTTCTATACCCATAACTCCAGTGTTCTTGGGCCAATGTCGTTGAATTTTGTAACATAGACCAAAAATACATTTATAAATGTCTGTGAAAATTATCAAATCACTATATTGGGGAGTGTGGCAGTAATAAAGGTAAATCGATTGCGGGGGAAGGTGGAAGATTAGGTCCACACCAAATTTTTCTAGCTCTCTTGTATATATATGCATGCAATTTTGGTGCAGTTTATAGGCGAGGGGTGGGGGAGGGTGAAATTAGGATATTATTGACTATAACTTTTGATGTATTTATCCGATTTCGAAAATTTTAGAAACATAGATGCACATAAACACACGCACATCTCTGAGGAGTTTCGAGTTGATAGATTCAACGGAGCGGTTGTAAACCATGCAAATTTGTCACGGGGGAAGGATGTAAGATATCGACTTGATTCGACAAACTCCCTCAGCCTTGAGAAAATGCCTATCTTTTGGTACAATTTTTTTGCTCTAACTCTTATAGTGTCGGAGAAAGCTGGCCCAACACGGACATGTCTATAACGACTCGACTATTGCTCCTGATCATTTTTACCCATGGAACATATAGACTGCCACGCCTCCGTTTGCCTGTTACATACAGTGCACAAATCTATAATACCCTTTAAAACTTTGTGTACACTTTGGTTTGGGACCCACCACGTAAAACCACAATTCCAATGAAAGAATGTATTTACATCAGGCCGTAACCCGATAACACGGGTTGTTATGGCCAGTTAAGAAGAAGAAGTTAATGTATAATATTTATTTATTTACAAAATTGTGCAAATTTTTTTAAAAATAATTAATAAAAAATCATGAATTATCCTTTTGGTTTGGTACCCTCCTACGTTTTTCTGAAAAAACTATGTAAGGATAGTAAAGCCCCAAAAGGGTTTTAGATCCTGTTATATTTTTAAATTTTTATTTAGCTACATCTCTAGTTACACCTAACCGATATTGATGATCGCTCCAGCGTTAAAGAGAACATTTTTCAACCTAAATTTTTGGCCTACAATGTTTTTCTCTAAGTCTAATAGTGTAGTTGAAATAAAATTTTATCCATAAAATTTTGAAAATTTGAACTTAAAAAAAATGGTATTTTCTTTGATCTAATTAATTAAGGAAATGATTGAATTTGATTTTTTTTATGTGGTTCATTAACGGTATTTTCGGTATCTGAGTTATAAATCAGATCCATTTGAATAGCTTTTGACGTGCTTGCAATCGATTTATTCATTTTCCTGCTGTGACTGACTTTTAAGCGCATATAAAAATTGTATGTAGACAGTGGTATACCCTCTACCCAATCATTTTTACAGGACACATGCAAAGTAACAGTATGCATAACTGGTGTGGGTGTAAACCGATATCGATAAACTTGCTCTTTTCCGGGAAAATGCGCATCTTTTGGTACAATTAAGTCTTATAGCTTCGAGACTCAATAATTATCCCTGGAACATATGGTCCATAATAACAAATACATCTACTTTAATTCGGAAAGGATTCACATTATTACCTGAATTGGCCAATCATGGCAAGAATTACCAGAGCTGATGATGATTGAAAAATTGCGCTGATTTATATTATGGGTAGGCAATCAAAAGGTGATTAACCATGAGCGTAAAACTTAAATTACTCTAAAATTGAAATAACTTTTTTATTTTCGCTGCGATTTAAATGTCAATCAGTAGTATATTTTTTTAAAATTCCATGTTAACAAAAAATTTGCAAATATGCCTGATTATGGATTAACGCTGCTGGTTGGCTTAAGCATGCTCCGGCTGGAACTCAATAATGCTTATAATTATTGCCATAACAGTAGTCACACTTGTAACCTAGAGGGAAAGCAACATTTCATTTGTCGCCGGGAAACAGAGCTTGTAGGGTTATGCGATATAATTAAGTACATTTGTTACGAATTTTGCTTGACAGAAACCGCTTTTTGACTCTTCGGTATATGTGGCCACTGTGCCGGATACGAAACTCCTGCACCAGATGATACTTCACTGCCACAATAACTATCGAAATCAGTTGGCCAGTGGCGAATTGGTGACCCTCGGAAATATGTCGTTCGCAAGCGCCTCACGAATGCGCGAACTAATATGGGACGAGGAACTGGCGTATACTGCGCGCATGCATGCCACTACAGTTTCGTTTAGGCACTCCGAGTGTCACGCCGTTAATCGCTTTCCACTCGTCGGCCAGGTCTTGGGTCTAGTAGGTGTAAGCGAAGTGGCACGAAGCGTTGCGGATGTGCTCAATTTGACGCTGATCACTATGTTTGAAGAATATCTCGATGTTGAACATCCCGACTCTCTTATTGAAGGATTCGACGCCACGAGGTGAGTTAACAGCAGTACAGATCAACGGCATGCTTTAGTTACCTTATTTAGGGATTACGGTGTGGGTCATTTTTCGGTCATGGCTAACGATCGTGTTTCGCGTGTGGGCTGCGGCATTACAATTGCTACTGATTGTAGCACTTCTCAAGAGAAGGGGTTCGTTTTTTACTGCAAATAAAATTACTAAATAAGTGCTTTATACGTCTTTTTTAATCCTATATTACAGATACTGCCACTTTTTAACGTGTCACTACGATATGACCAACGTTCAAGGATCTTTTATGTACAAGACGGGAGAGCCAACTAGCAAATGTAGTGATTGGAAGACTACAAGTAGTTTTAAATATAAGTACCTTTGTGCTAATGAAGGCAAAATATTTCCCATGGTCAGTGCTATATTAAAAAAAAAAAACTCCTTTATATTTTAATTACCTTCTCATACAATATTGTTTTTTCAGGATCATGGAGTAAAATGAACAAAATCTATTATTATAGTATATTTTTTGAATATTGAAGATTTAGTTACTTTTTACACTCAAATTTTCAGATTCGTTTACTTATGTTGTTACTATAAAAGCCAACAATTTATTAAAAAACTATATGAGAACTATAGATTAAAGTCTTTAAACGTGTGGAATTTTTTTGATTGGTTTTTGCTTAAAGATTCGTTATTGTTCCGTAAATGTTCTACACCGCATACTTTTTGAAAACTGGGTGTTTAAATTGCATCTAATTGTATTGTTGATGATATATCGATGCATCGATATGCCCGATATTTTATTAAAGAGTTGTGTCTTACCTTATTTGGGTGTGCGTGTGTATGTATGCTTGTGTTGCTTGATTTGGGCCTCTCTCTCGCTCTATTAGGCACTCAAAAAATTATAATCAACGCCATGGAAATATAATTACAATGAAGGACTATTCTGCCGACGCGATTGCCAAAATTTTTTGAGAGCCTAAGAAAGAGATAGAAAGAGGCCCAAATCAAGCAATACCTACAAATGCTCACGCAAATTGGACAAGGCAATAACATGCGCGGCACCATGGTAGAATAAGAAAAGGTATGATCCCTCTTATTCTTCTAGGCACCACAAATTTTGTGAGCGAGTCAGCGTGCATACATACATTTTGACTATGTATTTTGTGTTGCTGCTTTGCTGCAATTATATCATGCATGCAAAAAAAAACGAACACACATATAAAACAAATTGCGCTGACTGCACCCACACGTCCACTTACCACAACTGTCAATAGTATACTAAACTGAAATGTGGTGCCTGAAAAGAGGCAACTACTCTGAGTGATCATACCTTCTCTTATTCTACCAAGCGTGCCCCAATCTACCTCTTTGACATACGCAGCAGAATGAACATTTGGCACGCGAACAGTGTGAGAGCAGCAGAATAGTCCTTCCTTATAGTTAATATTCCATTATTATTCCATGCACCTGCATACACACATATCATGTCAGCTTTAACACAAAGTTGAGCTTTCGCTCACACGAGTTCTGGGAACTGAATGAAGAAGAGTGAGCCCATGATGTAATAAAACCAAGGTGTACTCACTCTTCTTCTTTCACTTACCAAAATTTGAGTGAGCGAAACCTGAAAAGCTGAATTCTGTGTAAAAACTGGCATGCATACAAATATGTTGACAATGCTTGCATTTATGTGTGAGTACCAACGCACACAAGTATATGTGTAGGTATTATGTGTAACTAAACGAAAAATTGAGGTGACAATGCGCGCACCGACGTCCACTCACCACAACTATCAGACGAACACTAAATTGGTAACTATTTAAAGAGGCACATACTGTGAGTGAGCACATCTTGGTAATATTCCATCATGAGTGAGCCCATGGCATATGAATAACAAGGTATGCACCATCTGCCGACGCAGGGCATTAAATTTTTTGCGTGTCTGACACAGAGAGATAGAGAGAGAGGCGCAAATTACTGTGATACATAGCTGAAAAAAACTCTCTTGCGCAATTCTTGCTTTTTTTTGTGCGTCGCAAAAACTAAATTGTATATATACACTCATAAATAGCTGTAAACATCAAACAATGCATAGAATAAAAAATAATGCCCTAAAAATGAGCGAGCGTCGGCTGATGGCGCATACCTTGTAATTCATCATCATATCCTTAAGTGAGCCCACCTTCGTTTTATTCCATTATGTACGGTGCTTATTACTGAAAAATCTACGTGAAGAAGGAACTAGTTTAACAGGAGTGCAACTGCTTGAAGAGAGAGGCAGACCCAATAGCTGGTTTTCTAAGAAGGAAGAATATCTTCCCATATTTCAAAACTTGCTATAATATATTAGTGGCATATCTGTTGTTTTAAAACAAAATTAAAAAAATATTACTAATATTTAAATAAAGGTGGCATCTGTTGCAATAAAACCCAAAATTTATATATTAGTAATATTTGTAAAAATTTTATTTCGGTATTTTGAATTGATATTATCGATACGGCGAAATTGTAAGTTTAACAATTTCGATACATCAACAAACCTACTCTTATGCAATTGAACATTTAATAATTTAGATCGACTGTTTTGGTTTTGCATAGCAAAAAAAGGAAAGTATGAGATTTTAACTTTAAGGAAATTCGAAAGGCAAAAGCAAGTGGCACTTTTGTGAATTCAAAACTTTTATAATTTCGTTTTTACTGTTTTTGACTATGGTAAAATTTTAAAATATTTATAGATTTTCATTAGAATTATGTTGTATGATTTAATGTACCTACAATTGTAGTTAGATACGTGTTCGATATAAGCTTAAGTATTCTAATAACATTTAATAACTAACAGACTTAATCAGTTTTTATATTTATGTACGATGACATATAATTTTTTTTTTTGCTCTTGACATTTACACATAAGTAATACACATATATGTATATAAATACTCATATGCAGCGTAATATATACGCCAGATGTGTGGGTTACATAATTGTGAGTTTATTTGCTTCGTTTACGAATGAAACCCGCTTTTAAGATAATACTAAACACAAGGTGTTTAATGTTAACATATTTAACGTTGTGTTATCACCTCCAATATGTGCCAATAAGATTGTGTTTAGCTTACTAGTACATATACAAGATTTGACATAAGCTTCATGATTAAGGACTGCAGTACATATATTTCTTTAAAGCAAGTTCTCTAACAAAACAAAATTACTCTAATAATACAATAGCAAAATCACATTCTTATATTATTTATATAAAAAAAAATCAAGAAAATAGTTTTTCATTGTCCAGAATTCCTAACTCTTTTGATAATCTGAAAATGATATACATATGTACATAATTTAGTGCATTTCAGACTATGTTCGTACGCCTTCAGCTAAAAGCGTCCTGCGTTTTTTGGGTAACATATACATACATACATATTTCAGATAAAAAAAGTAAAGCCAGAACGTATTTCTCATACATATAGTACATACATATAGTACATACATATAATACATACATATGTAAGGATGTAAATTATGTTTGTGTATAATTCTAGTTTTTCTTTTTCTAAAAATTAACTTTTTTCTTTGTTTCGAATAAAAAGTGATAAACTTTTAGTTGTTTTGGGTGCACATATGTCGTTTGTCTAAATCGGTACATAATATTGGTTATATGTACACAAGTATAACCATGTTACCCTTGGGCACTGGAATACCTCTCAGCGTGATGATCTCTATTTAACATTTTCATTGTCTCATCTGCCAGCTAGTTATTCTTTATATATAGAAAAATACTATACTTTAAATAACCCAAACAGTTATTGAATTTGAACTTCTTAATTTTGCTGAATTTTACGGTTTTTCTATAAGTATAAGCTCAGATTTTGAATTTGAATTTGTTTGGTTTTGATATTATTGGAAAACAAAGTAAATGTAAAAGGGTCTAGCCGGTTAAGGTACCCAAAAGTGCCCCCAGCGAATTTTAAAAACTAATGATGCAGATCGATTTGTACGTAGGAAAAAAAATTCCACAAAAAATTTCACATCGAAAAATTAATGCGTTAACGTTTTAAAAAAACGTGATTTTCACTTTTTGAATTATTGCGACTAAACTACTAAATATTTTTGAACCGAAATTTCCACGATAATACTTATTAATAAGGGCAATGAAAAGAGTTTTTAAACTATTTTTTTAAATTTTTACTTTTTCTTGAAAAAAAATTAAAAATTGTATTATTTATTTTTAAGAAAAAAGAAAAAAAACACAATCACGATTTTTTTCACAAAAATCCTTTAATACTCTTCTATATACAGTAAAAATTTGAACTAAATCGGTTTTGTGGAACAATGTTAAAAAAAATAAACACTAAAATTTTTAATTTTTTTTCCTTATTTTAGATACAAAAAATATTTTTTTTTTCCCAAAAGACGAAAAAAATGTTCATCTTCATTAGCTTCATTCGAGTAAAATTTAGAATTTTTTATAAACAATGATATATTGTCGATTAAAATATAACGATTATGCTAAACATAAGTTGCGAATCGAAATGAACCACTTTTAACATTTAAAAATCGATATTTTTGAGTTAGTATCAATACCTGCTATATAATTAAGCAAAGCATAAACTGTAACCTTAAGCAAGTTATTTAAGAAGTTTTCTCAGTTTTATAACTTCTACTATAACAACAGCTGTGCTGTGAAATATTAAAATGAGATGATATGACAATGTATATCATAGTGACGTATATTATTGTCAAAAAAAAGTGATTTTTTGCAAACCATTCACTGTGTGCACTGCAAATGGTTTTGTTATAGATATCCTCGAGCCGCTCACGGATAATCAGAATGTTTCTACTATCATAAGTAACTATGGTTAATTGGGTAGTTGAAGAGTTACACGGTGATATGAAATAAAATTTAAGCTTTAAAATCATAAACTAGACATCATATTTCTTTACTGAATTCGTTGATTTTGTAGTATTTCTTCGTTTTTAAACAACGAATTTGGTGTTCATTATGTGTACTTTTTTGATGGTAGAAATGGTTAATTTCGATACGCAACTTATGTTTAAGCACAATCGATATATTTTAATCAACAATATATAAATATATAATAAAAATTCATACATTTTTTTTTTTTGCCATGTTAATACTCGAATGAAGCTAATGAAGATGAACATTTTTTTCGTTATATAAACATTAAATACAAAGTCCTAATAATTTTAGAAAATTATAAAATAATTATTGAAGTCTTTTGGGGGAAAAACATAATTTTTTTTTGAGTGAAAATCACGTTTTTTTTTAAATTAAGCGTTAACGCATTAATTTTTCGATGTAAAATTTTTTGTAGAATTTTTTTTCCCACATACAAATCGATCTGCAGCATTAGTTTTTAAAAATCGCTGGGGGCACTTTTCGGTACCTTAACCGGCTAGACCCTTTAAAAAACTAAAAAACAATAAGACATTGGTTTATGTTCAAGCTGTCGGCTAAGTAGGTATGTGTGTGTATGTTTTTTTACCCTATATGACGTAATATATTATGTAGTCTTTGTTTTTACTGTACTCTTTTAAAAGGGAAATTTTTTTACTATGTTTTAATAATTGATATCTTTTGTGAAAAGGTGGTCTATAAATATAACATTTTATATTATGTTTTTTAATTTTTTTTGCAATAACTTTACTTGTACCTAATACCAATTTTTCCTTTAAAATACTTGACTAAAAGCATTTTCTGTAATATAAAACTTTTTGTAATAAGTTTCCAAAGAAGTTCTCAAACCTTTAAATCTGAAGGTTTCTTTCGCATAATTAAAGCCTAAACAGCACACTAAAAAATACTTTTCTTACATTTTCGTTAATTTATTTATTTTTATTTTAAAGCCTCGTTATGGCTGTACAATTCTAAGTAGTTCTGCGTATATGCTCATCTATATATATATTTTTTTGATATAGCATTTTCTAACTTAAAGTCTACAGTACTAGTGCGTAGTACCATCTCGTTAATGTGCAATAATAATTGTTATCATTATTGGAAATGTTAAATTTGGCTTTTCTATAATATCATGTGATTATAGTTTATAGGCTTATAGTTTTCAGCATAACTTTCATCTTTAAAGGCAAGTCCAAACACTTTACAATATATTACAAGCAGAGCCGTGCATAACCTCACTTATAAACATGGGCGTGCCAGCCCCTAGCCCTCCATCTGTTTTCTGTTGTTCTCCCTGCTATAAGTATTCAGTTTAAATAATAAGAGTCTTTAAATATTTTTTTAATCAACAACTTACATCTTCGTAGTCACAATCAAAGTAATGGCTTTGGCAATCCATACAGCGGCAACTCTCGGACATTTTACAGGTTATGCCCCATTGTTTGGCTAAATCCTTGTAGATCTCCTTCGAAGTTTTGTTGCTCATTAGTTCCGGAGAGAGCAAGCTGCTGGTGTGACAGTTTTGCTGTTGCCGACGACCGCGTCGCGAGTGTGATTGGCTAGAGGCACAGCAAGCCTCGGTGCAGGGTTGACCATTGTTCAAGGATCCACTACCTGAGTTGCCAGCAATATAGAAAAGATGTATCTTTTTTTCCCCTAGAGACTATAGCTATTTCTTACCCTCGTTGTAGTTTCCGTAGCTGCCTGGGCTAAGAATTGGGTCATAGAAATTACCGCCTGCTTCACTGCTAGTGGTTGCCTCGCCTCCCCCGTCAACATTACCATCTACACCACAAGCTCCCTCTTCGCTGCACTGTGAGCATTGCGAATCCTGACACTGATCACCGCTGCAGGCAGTGTAGAGTTTATCCTCTGCATTTGTTCCTGCAGCCATTTCCGTATCTAATAGAAATTCGTTGGCGCTAATCGTTGGTTCCCCGGTACACTCAAGGTCGGGTTCGTTATCGCTGTTGACCTCCAGCTCAGTTACGCCCTCGATAATGTGATGCTCTTCGTTGTTGTTGTTGTTGAGTGGTATAGTGTTGCTAGCTACACTGGTGCCACAGCTGTTGCTATAGTTTTGCCGACAATCCGGATCGTTGCAAATAGTACTCGCTGAGTTGTTATGGTTGGCTGAGGTGTTTAGGCTAAGCTGCTCCAATGCGGCACTCAAATTGACGCTGTGCCGCGAGCTGTTCCCGGAGCTGCGGCGGCTGTTTTGGTTGGAGGTGGCGTTGTCTGCTGAGTGTTGTCGCTGGTGATGAGACATCCGAGTATTCTGTGTATATTAAAAATAGCTTTAATCAAACTACTGTGGAAAATAAGTGCGTTGTGGTACAAACCTCTTCTAGGACATGCTCGTACGATGGCGGTGGAGTTGTGGGCAAGGTCTTAGTATCGTCTGTGGGAGATTCGTGAATGCACGCCGTTCGGCTTTGATTAATATAGCCTGCAACATTATTATCAAATAGGAGTTCATGTAACACGTGTGAGATATACATATTTGGAATTTCATTTGATTTTCAAATATTGTAATAGAGTTTTTGTCGGAGTGGACATGCGATATGCATTCCAATGTTGAACAAACTAAATAAAGTCTTTGACAAAACCAAACATGGATTATTTGTCACTTTGCCAGCACTAAAATGACACAATAATTTAGTTTGAAGGCTTAAAAAACTACTTAGAAGGTTTTTAATCAGCCGAACATCAGGCTGTAATCAATATTTGTACTAATACCATATATATTTATTGATTTCAAGGCAAATAAAACTTAGAGCGCTGTAGTTTACGTTCTTAAGCAGTTATCTTTCTCCGGTTTGGTCAAAACTTATTAATAGGCAGCGTAAATTTTATTTTCTTTTCTAAATGTTTTTTTTTTTTTTTTGTTCAGTTTTTTAACCCAAAGTAAGTAGGACATATTTTTTCAAACAAAAAATAGTTGAGCAAAGGACGCTATTTGTATTAATGCTTGATCATCGAGTAATTAGAAGCAATTGTTAGCCATGCAGCTAAATAGATACAACATCGAAAATTAAACCGAACAGATGCAAATAATGTTTTCGTGCCATTCCTTCCTCAATCAGAATAGCCGCAAACTGACATGGATTTGTAGAAGCGTGTATCTATGTCTATATGAATGTACATATATATGCCTGTGTCTGAACGCAAGTATTTCGCTTAATAAAATAGATCGATTAGCCAATTCTTACCCAAACGCAAACTGTTGCTATTTAAAGAAGTCTTGCTTGGCAACAAAAGCTTCCGTTCGCTGGCATTGTTGCCCATCGAACCGAGACTGTTACAATCTGTCGAGTCAATTCTGGAGCTGCTAGCAGCACCCATGACTGTAGCTGCGCTTGTTCCTGTGCCCATTGCCGTTCCTGATCCTGGCTGCTGCTGTTCCTGATGCTTCTTACCAAGCAGCGCCTCATTCACTTGCGGGTCCGGATCATGCTCTTGCGAAGTGCTTCGTGAACTACCCATGCGAAATTTCAGCTTAAATGGTGCCATCTTTACTGGTTCTTTTGGGTTGTGCCTGGATTTTGCCAAAACTGCTGCTGCAGTTAATCCAAATGAGTTTTGTATACTTTTGAAGTTGCTGCAACTCTCTGCGGATGTGTCTACGTGTGGAACTGTATATGGTTTTTAATTAGCGCTCGTTAAGGCCACCGCCACCAAGCAAAGGTAATATGTGCGGCTTTTGTCTATTGCAGTGTGTTCTTGTGGTCGTCTTGTCAATTTTAATGAGCATTAGGCACAGAGTTGCATTTCTGGTTTGACAACATTATTATTGCAGTGTTCAGGATAGTGATAGACAGAGTGCGTGTAGAGAGAGATAAGAAATGGCCATTCCAGTTTGAGATATTAAGTCTTTACAAAGAAAAAAACAAACAAAAGAAATTCATTTGATAGAGCTACAAATATATGTACATAAATAGTTATTAATGGTCGAGTGATGACTGCATGGCCAATATGCAGACCTTTTTGAAATTTTTACGGATAACATAATTTAATTTTTAATTTTTTGCAGTGTTACATATATAGCTAAATCTATATGCTTAGCTCTTTTTACAGTAAATGTGCTTCTTTTGGTTTCTGATAGCATGCGTATTTTGTATCGTATATATTCTTAAGTATTCTTTATACATCATAAAGAACATTACCTGCGGCGCATGCAAAATAAACGGCCAGCGATAAACTGCAACAAAAAAGAATATACCTTCAGTATTGCATTCCATTTTCAATTTTCATATCTTAGTAAAATAATTATACGTACATAAGTGCATAACAATACATACTTCGTTTTCTGTCATATCAAAGCGTTACGTCGAATGCGCTTGTCGGGTCATCTCCCCCAAATCTGGACAAATCTCTCACCGACAGAGCTCTGTGCTATCAGTGTGTGTGCCTAACGGTTCCGTTGTGTGTGTTTGCTTTTCATGAACTTTCATTTTCCAGTCTCAGATTTTCAAATTTTCGATAGTAAAATAAACAGTTGGTAACCAACTCAGGCTTTTCCGCACCTTTATCAAAACATCCGAAATTAGGTCGGACAAAATTTTTTTTAAAATTATTTACTTTTATTATTCCTCTGGCGACCCAACTATAGCGACTAGAGTGGTCAAATTCAATATGAAACCCTTTGAAAAGATGCCCAACACAAAAACATCGCTAAATCGCCAGAAAAGTAGTCAGAGTGGAAATTTGATTTGGAGGTAGTCACATCCATGGAATAATAACACAAGGAACGCACATCGTGCCGACGCAAGTGCCAAATTTTTTTGAGAGACTACTCAACCTTCCTCTTTGACATTCGCAGCAAAATGCAAAATCAGTCTACGTAGGCTTGTCCGAAGACGAAATCATTAAACATTTAGGACCTATTTGCTTATGATGAATTACGAATAATGATGAGGAGGTACATCTTATCGCGACATGTTGGGCAGAATTCGTAAGGATATTATTACCAATGGCTCTCACATTATGTTTTTTGAAAAGAAGTGAGTATGATCCTCTACAAAACCATGTCATTTGGGTCAACTATTTTTACAAAAAATTTCAAACAAAAGAAGTTATATGGCATAAAAACACGTTAAAAACGTAAAAAACGTCGGATCACAACTTTTGCTACAGCAAAAAAATTATACAAAACAAGTCGTTTAAATACACTTTAAATGAAAAAAGAAATCATGTACCACTACAAAAATTTAAAAAAAAAAACAAATACTACAGACGGGACATTTCTAATGGAATTTTGAACTAGAACAAAAAGCTGATATAAAAAAGAGATCCTTAAACTTTGGCAGAGTTTAGTCGGCCATGCTTGTACATATATGTATGTTAGTTTTTAGCATAGCATACTTTTTAGGGTTGCATTCAGAATGATTTTGCAAAGTCGCAATAGGAACACAAAATAACAACCAACGTGAATGAAGTTTTGAACGATTGAAGCAGTCGGCTGAAACAGGCCATCACGTTGGCCATTATCAGCGCATGCCGAGTGCCACGTGCGGCAGCATTGCTCATCTTGCACGCATACTAGATACGTCAGGTAATGAGCTTTCCACGTGTGATTATGAATTTGCAGAATTTGGGCTGATTGCTTTTCTCATTTTGCATAACTTGCATTAGTTATTATGCACATCAAGCGATTAAGAGTGAATGAACACAATTGCAACAATAGCAACACCAACAATGATGGACACCCAACAACCACTTGTGCTGTTTATAGTTTTTAGCGCACGACAAGTTGTAGCAAATGTTGCATCTAGTTCTTTCTTATTTCAAACACTTGCGTCGTCTCATTGTTATGCAGATTACCTTGTTTTAGGCGCGTTTAGCCTGAATGCTACATATGTATATACAAAGACACTTCACGGTAATGTTGACATTCTTTAAACCAAGTTACCTTTATGCTCTTGTGTGTGTCTTATATTATATATATTGCCTTGACGCTTGCTTTCCCTGCAAAAAACCGTTGGATCTTAGCCAACCCATTTGCCTTTTGGAAGTTTGGGTGCTGTGGTACGTACCTACATACAGATGCAAAAATGAAGTTGGTGAAGCTCTATTTTGAATTGTTAAACAAGCCGACTTTTCAATTCAGGGTTCAGCTTACTTACTAAACTAGACATAACAACCAGATACCGGGTTACGGCCTGATGTAAAGCTTTCCTTCAGGCGTTGCTGCTTTGCGCGCGCCTCTTCAATTGGTAGCTATTGTACCCTCAACCTGGTCCTTCCACCGGAGACATGGTCTGCCCTTTCGTCGCTTCCCTTCGACAACCGCATTGAAGACCTTTCTCCCAGGAGCTTCTTCATCCAGACGCACAACATGACCAATGTCGTCGTAGAGCTCATAGAGTTCGTCGTTCCATCGGGTGCGATAGTCGTTGCCAACGCGTAGAGGGCCAAAGATCTTATAAAGTCCTTACCGCTCAAACACATCTAGGGCATTTTCATCAGACTGCGACATCATCGGTGGTGCCAAGGTAGACGAAATCTTTGACGACATCAGAAGTATAGCTTTCAACATCATTCTGAGAGTCAAACCGCTGTGTATCTCTACTCGATGAAAGCATATACTTCGTCTTGCTCTCATTCACAGGCAGATCCTCTTTCAATAGCAGCAAAGGCTCCGGTAACTGCTCGCTTAATGCGCAAGACAATATCGATATCATCTCCGTATGCAAGAAACTGGACACCCTTATGCCTTTCGCAACACATTATCCATCAAAAGATTGAAGGGGTCGCAGGAGAGGGCATCGCCTTGTCTGAAGCCTCGCTTGGTATCAAGTCCAACTTTGCCGGGATTCCCAACTCAGAAAGTGCGACATATACGCGATCCCTCAACGCAGAATTTGGCGTATTGTAAATATCTGGTCAATGGTGAACTCACCAGGCATAAAACAACCAGGTCCAACCAGTTCGTTCGACTTTAGTCTTTGACACAGTACGCTCGATACGGCCTTAGAAAGAAGAGCGATACCACGGTAGTTAGCGCGCACTTCTTGAGGACAGGGCAGAGGACACCAAGGTTGCAATCATCGGGCTTGCTCTCTGCATGCATATTACCAACTCAATGTGTACCCTGTGCATCCACCAGATTTCCCTCTGCATCTCTACAGGACGACGCTCCGGTACTAAATCCTTTGGCCAGACGCTTGACAGTTTTGGAAGAACTTCCTTACGTCGTTCCTGCTTCCGTACATCTCTCGCTCACGCTTTTACTGCTCGCGTTTTTTTCGTCTAAAAAGGCGCCTTTCCATCTTCCTTATTTCTCGATAGTGATCTCGCATAGATCGCGCAGCAGCCAACTGCAGGGTCCTTCTAAAGGCAGCGTTCTTCACTGCAGTGGCTTCGCGACACTCCTAATCGTACCACGTCCTCGGCAGTGGGCGTTTGAATCCACGGTGTAACGCAAGGAATGGGATATATGCTTCCAGAGTCCCTCGGCGCTATCGGATTCTGAGGGAGGTTAAGTGTGATGCTCAAAGAATTGAGAGGAAAAGGCTTCGGCAGTCTGCTGTGATTGCAGCTTTGTGATGTCCAGCTTTCGCGCACACAGAGAGCGGTGCCTAACAAGGTAATGTTGATCCCTCAGAACGTACAAACATCAAGCACACTGGATGCATGCCTTTCATCAATAACAATATGATCAGTCTGATTGCGTGTAGTTTGATCAGGGGATAGCCATGTAGCCTTGTGGATATCGGGATGCTGTAATCTGTTACTACAGACTACCATGTTTCGCGCCGCGCCGAAAACAATTAGCCTGAGACCGTTGATCGAGGTGGTCTCGTGAAGGCTGAATTGTCCGACAGTAGGACCAATCTTCAATCAATTCTCTTCCAATCTTTCCATTAAAATCACCTAACATAATTTTAACATCAGTAGGACCAATCTTCAATCAATTCTCTTCCAATCTTTCCATTAAAATCACCTAACATAATTTTAACATCATGGTCTGGGCAGCGGTTATACACAGACTCAAATCTATCATAGAAAGCATCCTTGGTCGCATCATCCTTGTCCTCCGTCGGGGCATGCGCACAGGCTGATGTTGGCATCTATTGTTGGCGGTTATATCTGCTCTGCACATCATGAGAGCATCCGTCAATTGGGTAAAGCACCATCTCATTTAAGGCTCCGGACATTCCAGGTGCATAGCCATAGTCCTTTAAGCGCACAACCCATTTAGAGCCCAGGGAGGGTTTCGCTGTGCAAATTAGCTCACTACTAAAACACCGGGTCGCTATTAGAGCAGGTATTCAGGGGGCACTACGTGGAGGCTTTGCGTCAACTTGGTTAAGGTTGAGACAGTGAATGGCAATCAGAAGCTTTCACCCTGTTCCACCAGAACCCAGGACTCAGTTTACAGCGCTGTATTTCGGAGCCTCAGTTAAAACAAAAAAGTAGTATGCATTATATATTGTTGATTATACCATATAAGCATAGTGTACAATGTATGTAACAGGCAGAAGGAGGCGTGGTAGACTATAAGTTTCGTGGGCAAAAGACTTATCATTGACTCGGGTAGCGATTGGACCATGTCCGTCTGTACGAATCTATCAACTCGAAACTCCACAGAGGTTTGCGTTGTGTTAATGTGCATCTATGTTATAAAAATGATCGAAATCGGATAAATACATCGAAAGTTATAGTCAAAAATATGCTGATTTCAGCCCCCCCATCCCTCGCCTATAAACTGCTTCAAAATTCCACTACATGTAGATATGGATAAATGCCAAATCATTAAAACTGTATTCACATTTTTTCAATAGAAGCCCCCATTCCCCCGCAATAGATTTACCTTAATTACAGCCATTGCTGCAACATACTGATTTAAAAATTGCCACATATATATCTATTATATAAATAGGCTAAGGAAAATTTGTTGACCCCTTTTTTTTGAAACTTATATCATTATGTAGGGAATTTTCATAAATGCAGAATATAAGTTTTATTCGTATATTTGCCAAATCAGATGTCTTTAAATGTGTTGGTAATTGTTCGCGAACGTTTTCTCTGTTAGCTATTGGCATCTGCAATAGTATTTGTGTGTCGACAGAGAATAGTTGTCAATGTGTTGACACATGCATGTGTTCACGAACGTTTTCTCACTTTATTTTGGAATTAGTCTCGCAAAAGCAGTGAGCGACGGCCTGAGCTTGAACTTCGGCAGTGTCTGTGCAAATAGCCGACAATTGTTCGGTCCGAGCGGGCTATGGAAGAACATGACTGTTTATATGGATTTGTGCCTCACCGCTAGTGGCTCATTTAAATCATAGTGGAGAGAGAGAGAGAGAGAGAGAGAGAAATCAGAAATGCAAATTTGCAGTCGGGATCCGACTATCACTAATATTAATAAAAGTGTTTTGGATCTATGTTTCAAAATTCAACGACATTGACCCAAGAATACTGGAGTTATGGGCATAAAAATAATGTTTGCCCACATAATAACCAACTTCCCAATAGGAAAACTTGTCAAACAACAGGCAAAGAGCTGAAAAACACAACGTGCTACGAATTTCAAAGAAATTGAGCGAAGACAAATAAACAGTGAGAGCGCCGAGTACAGCACGCTCTCCGTAACCGCTTCTTTTTTCTATCCCGCCACAACTCTGTTTTGAACCAGTTCGCTACTACTTGACTACAACTACAATTACAACTAGTTGAAGCTGTTACTAGTAGACAAATTTCCTGCAGGTTATCTACTGTTCAATTACTGTTGGCGTTGTTTGATTTAACCTACAAGATTTTTTTGAGTGTTTTTTTACATATGTCTGTATATTTGTGCAATAAAATTGCTAACAAATTGATTTTCACAAGAAGCCAAGCATTTGGAAGAAAACAGGTCTTAATTTAAGTATACGAAAACACAGTTAAATCAACATCATAGACAAAATAAGTACAAACAATTGCTGCTAGAAGTTACTCAATCCATTGTTACTCTCCGCACACATACACACGATCTAAGAAATAAGCCTTATATTGTTGATTGGATGAAAACTATTGTGTTGTGCAATGTCAATTCGTTTCTATGATGCATATTCATATATCGAAGTAATTTACACACTCCTCGCTACGGGCATTGAATTGCACGCATTTTGAGCCACGCTGAGGAATAAGGGCAAATAACAATTTCCCGTAGGTTTGTTGTTTGCCCTGTTTGTACGTATGTTGCAGATGTGCGGATTCTTCACGTGCTCAGCACGTGCATTTGTATTTTCATTCGTATGGCGTGTGAATATGTGTGTATTTTCACATGGGGCGGAAGTGCGGCTCTGATGGGGGGCAAGTATGTGCATATAACGAGCTGGCATGTTTGGCTTTTGTTTGATTACCTTAATGATTCAGAGAGCAAGCTGCCTTCGTCCCAAAATCTAACGGTGACATAGTCATCATCTTCATCACATGCATATTGTAGATACTTGTTCTAAGGGCTTGAAATGGCAATGCAGCAATTGGTTCGTTCTTTTACCTACGACAGAAAGTATGCCCAGGCCAACGGCTGGATTATATCATGCATACTTATTCAACTATCCCAAGCACAAAAGACGCGATGTATGATTTATGAACGCGAACTGAGCCCCAAGAAATCTCTCAAAATGTCAGGTTAGTAATAAGTAGCGCACACAGATAAAGGGTCCATTCGTTTTTTTCGAAAAGTGATTTTAGTAGTTTCCCATGTTAGTTTAAAAAAAATATATATATTTCATGCAAACAGTCGGCACGTTGCCCGACAGTGGGATACCCTGTACCCATTTTTTCCATGAAAATCAAATTTCATGCAAATTTCTGTATCGACGCGTTGTGCGTAATAACGGTAACTGTTCTACGATGGGAGGGGGGATAATTAGGAAAAAGATCAACATTATTTGGTTTATAAGCCTAACGTATCACATTTGGTTAACATAAATGTTAATTTTAACATTTCTGTAAAAAGTGAAATTCTGTTGCAGTTCATAGGAGAGGTGGCCTAAAATTGGCACATTATTAGCTATATCTTATAAAGTTTTTATCCGATATGAATCATTTTTACACTACACATGCATTGTAATAGTGCGCATAAATGTGCCAAGTTTCAATTGGATAGCTTTTATGGTGTGGGTTAAAAATCTAAAATCGAAAATCTGTCACGGATGAAGCGGGTGCGATATCGGCATATTTCGACAAACTTCTATTTTTCCGGGTATATGCGCATCTTTTGGTAAAAAAAATGTTTTCTCTGGCTCTTTTAGTCTCCGAGAACGGTGCGACAACACGGACAGACGGACCTGTCTATATCGACTCGACTATTGCACCTGACCATTTTTGCCCATGGAATATATGGTCTGCCACGCCTCCTTCTGCCCGTTACATACATTGCCCAAATCTATAATACCCTCTTACACTTTGTGTACAGGGTATAAAAATGTCTTAAGATGTCCGAAAGATTAATTTTCAAATAGAGTTTTTGGTTGATAAATAGAGCTTTTGGTTGATAAAAAAAAATGTTTGTGAACTATAAGAGAACATGGCATTAACATTACACTCGCAGTGTACCGACAAAATGTATTAAATTATTGCGGATTAGAAGCAAGCACCAATATGCACAAAATTGTTGTGTGGCAAATAAAAGCTGGAAAAACTAATGATCTTTAAATTTTTCACGTCTTCACGAAAATTTATTATGGAATTTGTTGCTCAAGCTGGCCGGAAAATAAAACCGACTTCAAACAACGAAATGCAATGGGATTGCTTTATTTCAATGCCTGGTGGAGCACATTGGTCCCATGTCATATTGGCAATTTTGTATGCAGCCACTTTCAGTACCACATTTTAGCGAAATTCATTGCATTTCATATACAATATCAAATTACTCGTGGTCGTGTAAGACGCTTTAAAGATAAATTTGTGTTTTACCATTGAAACACCAGTATCATTTATATTGGGGCGGAATTCCTAGAAAGTACTCGGTTTTTCAATTTTTAAGTCCATATATCCCATATGTACATGCCATATTTGGTCACTGTAGCTCTCACCCACTGTAGCGGATTGAACCCATTAAAAGAAACATCTGAGTTAGTTTTTGATTTATTTACTTTCAAAATACGGGTGTAAGCCGCGGAATCTCATTGTCAAGCTGTGTAATTTTCTTCTACATAGACTTGGTACGAGTTCTACCCATCCCTCTGCTGTCTTTGGCGCATTTTTATACCGCTGTCACAACGAAGCCCCTAAAGAGACGCAAGCAAAAACGATATGTCGCCAGCGACTAAAATAATCGCAGCCCATACAATGAAGTGTCAGTTTGATTCAACCACTAACCATAGAAAGAAAGTTTCAGAACGGAGAGAAATATGTTTGCCCGCCTAGTGTTGACGTTACCGCAAAAGGTCAAGAAAGACAGGAACTTTCGGAAGTGCACATTCTGCACACTCTTGTTAAACTATTTGAAGGGTCGTGGCCACCAGTGTTTCAAATAATACAAAAATTGCGCCTGAATAATCAGCTGCTTTGCGAAAAAATATTATTGCCAAATCGACGAAAACAGCCGATAACTGCACCCATTTGTTCGCAAGATTTTTGATAGCCGCAGCACTAGTGGCGCACAGTGGATCCAACTGACTTCTTTTCGGCAAAACTCATAACATTTGAAGGAGCTAAGATATTTTCAAAATTAAAAATGCATGTAACAGAGGGAGCTTCAAAAAACGGTAGTAAAAAGCGACTTATCCTTGCACCAATTAAATGTGCTTATTGTTTCATAACTCGTTAAAGTTTTGAAAATCTCTTGGCAAGATGTATAGAGTCTATTTTAACGTGTTTTTTATGTCATATCACTTCTTTTTGTTTGAAATTTTATGTACAAATAGTTGTCCCAAATGGCATGGTTTTGTAGAGCATCATACTCACTTCTTTTCAAAAAACATAATTTAAGTGCCATTGGTAATAACACCCTTACGAATTCTGCCTCCTTTTTTTCTCATCGTTATTCGTCATTCATCAAAAGCAAATAGGTCCTACATGTTTAATGATTTCGTCTTCGGAAAATCCTACGTAACCTGGTTGCTTTTGCTCCACTCTCCTCTTTTCATCTCCACTTTTTCTTCTCTCAAGTCTCCTTCTCTCCCACTCTTCCGCCTTCTTATCCTCCTTCCAATAATAAAAAGCTTACCCAGTATTCAAAATTTTTTATTTTTTCAACTTTTTTAAACTTTTTATTTTGTGTCTATTTGACCATGGAATAAAAATACAAGGAACGCACATTCTGCTGCTCTCACACGTTTCGCGTGACGATTTTTCATTCAGCAGCGAATATTAAAAAGGTAGGATGAGTAGGCTCTAAAAAAATGTTTTTTGAAGTTCCCTCTATACACAGCTTATTTATCGCATTGTATCGCAGAAGCTTAAGGAATTATCTGTTCTCTGTTCAGTGCGGCGTTGAAATAGCTATCGTATATGGGCAAAAGTACACCAAGACAACGAGTACATATTATCTCAACCGAAATTCATATGCATTAGCTATTTCGTCTTTTTAATACTAAGTACTATTGCAAAGTAATCAATCCAAAGTGCAATCTCATTTTAAATTTCGGCCATATGAATATTAACTTTTGGACAAAATGCGCTGTGGAGTGAATGATTTGAAACAACATTTTATATATATTTGCACAAAGGTACAGAGAGGGATACGGCAGATGAAGAGCACGGATACGGCTAAGCATATTGCAAAAGTTTTAAGCTTTTCCTAATGTGTTCTCTCCTTGATTGAAATTGGTATTTTATGCCTGAAGTGAATTGCAATATTCATCAACATTATCCGCTTACATAAAAACGCTGTGCCATATGACTAATAAGTTTTGAAGATTCTAAGGAATTGCATGTGTCTGTGGGCAAGTGACAAGCAGCTCTCGCGGGGTGCATTTAAAAGGTAACACGGGCAAAATGTATTTGAAAGATATAAAATCAGAAATTCACTCAATAAATACGTAAAAAGCCATTTTTGTGTAGCCAAATTTCAAAAGCATAAATTAGGGCAATTTCCGAAATTGAAATTTAATTACTTGTTGTCTCTTTTTTATTGAAGTTGAGGTCGAAATAACCGCATTTAACTAACGGTACTAGTTTTCCTACCTAATGTCCCTGCTAGCTTGTCCACAAAGATTGTTACCCAAAGAAGCCAGAAAGAAAGTCCGGTAAGTAAACAAACAAACTAAAAACGCACACAAACAAATGAAACAGAGTTCTAGCCTGGTCTCGGTTTTAACTCGGGTTCAGTGTCATTAATGTGTTGGATACTGGACAACGACTGTCATACGATGATGATTGAATGTTTTTGGTGCGTAGTGTTGTGTACTCATCAATGTACGGTAAAAGCGCATCAAATGGAAATGAATGCGACGCAGTAAAAGAAACCTCAAAGACATACAACACAGCTCATACTCGCATTCACAATAACTCTTCGTCGGATACAATGCGACCGAATAAATAACATTGCGAATACTGCAAGCGCCTGCGAGACCTAACGCCCAATCCACCCATTTGGGTCTTCTTTCACTGTTGTTGGAATTCTGTCTATAAGGATTGTCGGTGACGGCATCGGTCTATGTTAGCTCTTTTTTTCCTTTTTTGGTCTGCGCTACGGCTCATTTGAAGAGAAACTGATACCTAATTGAGTAAACACACAAATAAAATTCTTCGAGCACGAATCAAAACTAGCCCAGAGCTCGAAGTTTATAGTGTGCTTGATTTCGGTAGTATAATTCATATCTGTTGCCTATATTTTGAGCGGCACGAAAAATCGAAGACTCAACAAACATGACACAACCTTGAGTGACGCGACTCAGACGCAATTGCTCTACAAATTTTATGCTTTGGCATTATGTGCTTACGCTTACCTGGAAGAGTTTTAGGTTTGACGCTGGGCAGGCTCATTAACTTAACGATACATTAATTTTCACATATATACCGTAGCATTTGACAAAAAAGGATTATACGAATTTTGAACATTTCGCTAAGAGATGTAGTTTTTCTCAATAAATTACTGTCAATTATGGTCTTGCTCTTGGTGATTTACATTTTCCCCAGTAGTACTTAAACTTGGGCTTTCTGCCAAAGACTGTGCAAAGTTGCGCTATATGCCAAGCTTTTATTATCCTGTCACGACGTACTTTCGAGGTAGCTTGCAGCTTTTGAACGATAAACTTTCTCGCCTAAAGCCCGGCGCCTGCGCAATGACGGATTCAGGCTTTTACTTTACGATTATTTTGCGTCGTCCAATGGATAAATGTCCATAAACATTTAAACGGAGTGCGCGCTTTCAAAGACGTTTATTAGTGCTGTGTAAAAATATCAAACTGCATGTTTATGTATGTATCTAACTTTGACGATCCTCTATCTTAATGACCACTATGAGACCGCCGACGTTCTTGCCACCGCTCCAAAAAGTTATTATAGCTTTAACGATACCACGCGGTACTTGTTCGGGCCAATCTTTGGTGTTGAATAGGACATTTTTGATATAGTATGTGCCCTCTGGTATGGGACATGTGTCTTCATCCACCATCGGAAAGTTGGTAGTTTCGCCTTGCTTCAGCGAGGGCTGCACAAACTGCACGTAGAATTTTTTGAAACATTCGCATATACTTGTCTGAGGGACATCCATGACCATACGTTTAAAGTCGCCATCTCCATTGGGACTGGAATAGAGCTCTACAGAGACCTTGAAGTCGTCGTTACTCATATCACCAAGAAAAGTGAAAGAACCATTGAGAGCGCGCTTTCTTCCAATTGTCTTTAGAGTATCGAATAGCACGAGCGTGTCCTTTTCACCCTCAAAGGGCTCCAACTTTTCGTTGCTTACCACATAGGACTGTTCGCACTGTAAATAAATAGAAATTAGAATAGTATAGACTTGATGAAAGATTATCTAGTGTCCTGACCTCTTATTTATACTCACAGCAATATCATAGACCTGTTCAGCCAATATAAATACTACTACCCAAGCGTAATTCATTTCAAATTTTAATTTTTTCCCTTTTGACTAACGAATGCGCAGGCATATTTATATGATGTATTAGAATGTTGTAACCTTATTAGTATAAAGAGCACGCGAGATTCTTGTAAAGATTTTGAGGTTTGAAACATGTTTTGCGTTTAGTTAATATGTATGTATGTACCAATCTTGTTTATAGTTGACAACTAAAAAGGCAACAAAGTATAGAAAATATTTAAACTATGTCAAAATAGATTTTGGTAAACTCATTATTATCATATAAATAAACTGGAACACAAATAACGTAAACGTAAACAATTATAGGTTGACTAGGTAATATCTATATCTATAAATAAACAGTTGGTACCCAACTCAGGCTTTTCTGCATGTTTATCATAGCAACCCAAATTAGCGTAGACAAATTAAAAAAAAAAACACCTTTTCAAATTCCTCTGGGGTAGAATTTCAAATTCAATAGGAAACAATTTAAAGACATACCCAACATTTAGCTTGCTATCGTGGAAATTACTAAAGTTATTCGAATAACACACTACATCAATGACAATGACTACGCAACGCACGAACACAAAAACATCGCCAAATCGCCGGAAAAGTTGTCATAGCACTTAAATCGTCAAAAAGCATAAAATTATAAATTTTAGTTTTTTAGCCAATAGCAACACTTTTTTGCGGAAAAGTAAAACGAATATCTAAAAATGGCAACAAAATCTCAAAGCCTACTACCTCTACTTATATATTAAGTTTGTAGATTTTATATCACCATAGTAACCAATAAATATTTGAAAGTGAAAATGTTTTGTGTTTAATTGTTTCCAAAAGTAGAATCGTTGAAAAGTGTGAAAAATGCCATTCGGGAGGTCAACAGTCGCGAACAAACAGAGCGAATGAGAAATCAGAAGAACTACAAACTAGTCTTGAAGTAGACCGATCAAGAAGCCGTCAATCGGGAGCTGAGAGCTTTCGCTTGAAATCGAATGGCCGATCATTTGAGGGCCTTTATTTTTGACGCTAATGATGGTCGCCTTACTTTTTAACGGCAATTATGATATGATCTATCAATCGGATCATGATAAGAGCTAATCGGTCTAATCGTATTGTGAAATGTCTGCAGCTTTTCCACCAATTCATTGTGGTCGTGAAATTCATTTAATTATTAAATGTACGCGAAAATAAACTGTAAAGTATAGAATCATGAAAATCTTATTTCTTTGAATGATAAAATTAATGTATTCAAAACGATATTTGGGCATTCGTATGGACGCAGCGGAGCTCGCTGGTTCAACTAGTATAACTATAGATGTCATTTTACATCATGAACATAGAAATTAGATTTCTTGTCACTTGTTCGGCAGGTTGGTTTCACTATATTGCTTAGCTCTAACAATAATTATTAAGACAACCATAGTAAATTAGGTAAGTTTCTTTAGGTACAAACGAGATTAAAAAGTATAACTCTGTCTTAGTCTGATTATGTTTCTGGGTATCTGTTTTTATTTTCATGAAACATGTCGAGTCATTTTATACCACGTTTTATAATGCTTGTACATTTTTTATTTCCCGGATATATATTCTCGTATAAATATAGTCCAATAGAAGGCGAGTAGCTTGATTTTAACGCAACATTGTTAATGGCCGCATTTTCCATACCAACATCTAGGCCCTCTTTATTCTTTGACACTCGATTATGTAGAGGAAATTTATAGAATTGCCACTCTGGCACGCTTAGTGTTAGCAAATAGGCTTTTCATCTATACTAATATTATAAATTCGAAAGTAACTCTGTCTGTCTGTTTGTTCCCTTTTCACGCCTAAGCCGCTGAACCAATTGTTTTGCATTTTGGTGTAGAGATAGATAGGATCTTGGAATAAAAAACAGTTTCTTTTTTGTAGCAATATCTTAACCACTTTTCCCGAAAAAAGCGTGAAGCTACATAAAATGACACAAAATCGCAAAGCCTACTTTAATTTTTCCCAAAACTGTGTCCGGCAATACCTACCAAAATGGGAAGGAGAACGGAAAGGGAAATGGGAAAAAGAATTTTATCTACCTCGAATAGGGCATCGGCGAGATGACCGAGCAAAAGGCAGTGCCCACTACTGAAAATGAGGAAGGGAAACGGGAAAAAAAATATGCTCTACCTCGAGAGGAGCTCCGGGGTTGGCGAGCGAAACGAGCAGGGGCAGAGCCCCCTAGTATTACATATTTTTAAGCCGTTTGCTTTAGTAAGACAAACGATAAGCTCTTGCAAGAGTTTATAATGCTTGTACATTTTGTATTTCCCGGATATATATCCTCGTATAAATAGAAGGCGAGTAGCTTGATTTTAACGCAACATTGTTAATAGCCGCATTTTCTATATCAACATCTAGGCCCTCTCTATTCTTTGACACTCGATTATGTAGAGGAAATTTATAGAATTGCCACTCTGGCACGCTTAGTGTTAGCAAATAGGCTTTTCATCTATACTAATATTATAAATTCGAAAGTAACTCTGTCTGTCTGTTTGTTCCCTTTTCACACCTAAGCCGCTGAACCAATTGTTTTGCATTTTGGTGTAGAGATAGATAGGATCTTGGAATAAAAAACAGTTTCTTTTTTGTAGCAATATCTTAACCACTTTTCCCGAAAAAAGCGTGAAGCTACATAAAATGACACAAAATCGCAAAGCCTACTTTAATTTTTCCCAAAACTGTGTCCGGCAATACCTACTAAAATGGGAAGGAGAACGGAAAGCGAAATGAGAAGAAGAATTTTATCTACCTCGAATAGGGCACCGGCGAGCAGACCGAGCAAAAGACAGTGCCCATACTGAAAATGAGGAAGGGAAACGGAAAAAAAAATATGCTCTACCTCGAGAGGAGCTCCGGGGTTGGCGAGCGAAACGAGCAGGGGCAGAGCCCCCTAGTATTACATATTTTTAAGCCGTTTGCTTTAGTAAGACAAACGATAAGCTCTTGCAAGAGACGACGTCTCGTCATGAACAAAAAGACAACAAATATTTTACGGTTCACATGGTTAGATTCTTCAAGTTACTAACAAACAAACAAAATTCATTATATAAATTAATTCTTCCCGTTCCCCTTCCTTCTCTTTCTCGCTCTCTTCCTCATACTAAGTCCAGATGCGGATATTGGTACCAATATCTTTATATCCTCTTCATCTACCTCAACCTCTACCTCTTTTCCTACGCTTTTTCATAATTGTTAATTATGCTAATTTGAACCTTTAACATACCTTGATCTTGAACAAAAATGTTAAAAAAAAAATTTCACGCCAATCGGTCGAGCCGTTTTTGAGTAAATTGGATTCAGACGTAGAATTGATTCTGGGCTGATCGTTGCTCTTCAAATGCAGTTTCGTATGCACCTTAAAAATTTTCCACTATTATTTTTGGTCACTATAAATCAATGATGAAAAAGAATTACATAGATAATTTCCAAGTTTTCGTGTGTAAATTCAGTCGAAATTTCTTTTAAAACCTACCATACAATTTTTGACATTAAAATTAAAACACTTTTTTTATATATATAGATGCATATGTATATTGTATGTACCTCAATCGCCTAAAGACACTGTTTCGATTTGGCATATTATTATTGAATGGTGGGAGCTCTACAAATCGGATATTGTTATAACTTAACTCAAACCTAGTATTTAGTCCTAAATAAAAATGTTGAGCCAACAAATTTGTTAAGTAGACTTATGTTGTTGATAACTGTGTCAAGATTCAATCCGATGGCTGATATGGTGTGTAAAATTCTTTCAAGGACGAATAAAATGCGCATTTTTTAGTAAAGCTTGTATGCAATAACACTACGGACGGACGGACTTGGCTATATCGACTCGACTATTGCTTCTGACATTGCAAAAATATAAAATAGCCTTTTGCCCTATGTGAACTGGGTTGGCTTTAATAGCAATTTCCATTTTTTAATAAAAAATATTACTTTGCAAGTGAGAGTGATAATAGATGTAGCTTTTGATCAAAAATTGTTTCACTTAATTAAGGAAAATTTGATTATCATAGTTTTTGTTAAATTAAAAAGTTATGAACAGTCAAATTTACCAAAAAAAAAAAAAAACCTAGCCTGGTCACCCTTCTCTTTATTTCTCTACCATCCATTTATTTTAGACAGCACTGTTTACTAAAGGCCCAAAACTTTGCCAGTAAGGGCAATTTTAGTTATTTGTATTTTCAAAAATATGGTAACACTAGTTCAGTTTTGGCGGGCCCAAGAAGAAAAATGAATATTAGTAGCAACTTAAAAGTGATTTGCAATGTAAATAATATATAAGTAATATAATTATGGCAAAATAATGTTCGTACATCCCTCTTTCTACAAGGCTATACAAAATCAATGTGAACACCAGTTAACACCATGCTTTGACCTATTAGATCTGCTTGAGTGTCTAAGTGCTCAGGAAAAGGTACGTACATTCGCAAATACAACACATAAGAAACTAGACTTTTTTTTTTAAATAATTGTATACATAACAATGAACTTTAGTTTTTAGTTACCAAATTCTTCTGCAATCTTCCAAAAAATATTGGCACGTTTGGAGTACTTTGCCAGCTTCAACAATTAAAACTGTTGACTGCAACTGAATACATTTTAAGGTACATAGAATATGTGTATGTACATGAATGCATATTAAAGTCCTTCATACTCTTTGAAGTTCATTTAAAGTGCGTCAACTCATTAAAGAAGTGGGGTATCCTTCTCAAAATTGTTTGATAATTATAGCTTACAGAATACTGTTCAAGTCAAATTAATAATGTGTGATTTACTGGAGTCAAACTTTGAAATCTTGGGCAACCTTTTTATAACGGCAGCTTACGGTAGGTGCCAACAACCGTATTTATGAATCTCTACTAATATCCACTCCCTTAGGCGATCAAACTTCTGCGATCAAGGTTAGTGAAATACTGGAGGATGCGCTTACCAGCCTTTTTAATGATCTTATAGCCCAGCCACACATAAGCAAACTGAATTACATGACACCGTTATGCCGAATATTACCAGGTATTCGGATATATTTTGACCAAGGAATAAACATAAAGCTATCTTTTACAGGGGAAGTGTTATTAACTAAAGTTATATTTACGCATATAAATATCTTGTTAGAGATGAATTCTAATAATGTCCAGGAAGCATTTACACACTTTACCAATTGGATCAACGAGGGAGTCGATGAGCTGAAGTTTATAAAACTTTTGTGTGAAAAGGTACTTTGCATAAGTTTATTCGGAGGTCCAGCACCAACATTGTTTATATTTCTAGCTTTTTTGCAACTATATGCAAGAAACTCTGAATTATCTGTTCAAATTATCTACATTAGACACCTTTAAAGGATGGAAGTTGTATTTGATTTTGATGCAGTCAATAGGGAGCTGTTGCACGCAAGAAATTAGTTCTTTCATAAAAAGTAAGTGCATACAGGTTTTATAAATACATAATATATAATACGTTTTTTAGGGTACCTCAAGAATCGTTTACTGCACATTGCACGAACGCCAAGCAAAATTGCCATGTTGCATTTATTACTTACAGCGCGAGCTTCAACAGCAACAACAATGGATATAAAGCGTAATCTGGATTCATATGCTGAATGGTACAAGCATAATATAGGTGAAATGACATATATGCTTGATATAGAAAGGTTTCAGATTATTTTAAGTTTGCTGGTAGACGCTATCTCCTGCGAAATGGAAGAGCAGTACCTGGAGGTTTGTTTTTTTTTTTTTGTATTTAAAGTTTGAATATGTCTTAATGAATAAAATGATTGTAGATTCATATTGCGTTAGCTATATCACCACCAATACTTTGTGGCAAACTGGTGCAATCATACAAAAGCAAATGCAAGTCACGCTTGTTACGCATAAAAACTGGACACAAGTCAAAACATTAAAAAACGTCGCTTATTAATTTAAAACAAAAACCCCTCTTTATATTGGTACACATTTACAGAGCTCAGCAATAAGAGAAAGAATCCCTTCTGTTTCAAAGCTTTTGAGATCGTACTTTGCCTGCCAGCGGTTTGTTTCGCTCATCCCAAAGCGTTATACCATCACATGCGCAAATCCTTTTAAAGTTTTGCAGTATTCCAGCGGACCGCGCAATAATGCCACAAGCAATTCTAAAAAAAAAAGTTTATTCTATATAAAGTCACGCAAATATTAAGCCAAATGATCGCACCTTTCACCTGAATTTCCATCGACTAAACTCTGCTGATTCTTGCCGAATCCCATATCATCCGCATTAGCCGTTATGACAACAGCACGTCCAATAATGTCAGAAACTTCTAACATAGGCTCAGTAAACCGGAATGTTGCACGACCATTATCATCGGCACGTATATTTCCTAAATCTCCCGCATGACGGTTCTTCGCATCTGAGTCTGGACTACCGTGTGGCGACTGCCGCGGATTGTAATGTGATCCAACTGAAGCACAGCCTAGCGACACATCTCCACTTTCATGTACGTGAAAACCATGTAGGCCAGGAGTGAGTCCATCTACAACGCCATCAACCACAACACCAGGTTTTCCTGCTGACATTGCTGTAATACGCACAACACCTTGGATGGGCGTTCGATCAACAACAGAGCCTGTTGTGTTTATTAACGCTACGGCTGATTGACCACCAAATCCGGACAAAACAGCTCGAAGACCAATGCTTTCAATTTTATCGTGTAATTCGCTCCACGGTCGTTGTGTTTGAACTATTACACGACCCTGTTTGGGATCTATGTCAATTTGACCCATGCCCTCCAAGGCGCTTTTCACTCTATCGGCGCATTTATCACTGTGCATTTGCACTGCAAACTCAATCTATGTATTAATAGAGACCCTCTTAAATATACCATAACTTTTAACGTGTATTGTTTTATAAAAAAAATTACCTTTATTGTGTCCATAGTATGATACAGTTTGTATACCAGTAATTTTTATTTTGGTAAACAGCAAGCTGACATTGTATATTCAATGCGTACACTCTTAAATTTTTAGCAGTGTGTACACCCAATTAGTTATATACAAAAAAAAAATGTTTCATGCTCGATATCAAAGAGCATGAAATCTCTGCATCGATATGTTGAAATCCATATCGATATATGAACAGAGTAGCTAAAATTATATTATATTTATTTTCGAGTCATTTCTTTGTCATTAATTTATTTTATTGCAAGCTAGCTTATAATTATTAAAATTTCATTTTATTTCCTAAAGCCTAAATACATAAATTTAAATCACACATTTTTTCTTTCTTATTTTTTTAACTGACACTAACTTTCCGACACATGTACATACATATGTATGTACACAATAAAAGTTCGACATTTTACACTTCTGTAGTAGATGTCGTGCGTGATAAAGGTAGAATTGCCGGAGTTAAAGAGGACACCTGTGCGTCCCTTGACGTCGATGGCTCCATTGGTAGAGCAGTCGCTTGTTGTGATACAGTACTAGAGACGACTGGGGTGTATGCACGTACTGTATCTATCGCTGTATAAGGCGGCGCAGGCAATGCGGCAATGGAAACGGGTGCAGCTGCTTCACTGTTGGATCCAGCAGACGTAGCTGTGGGCATGGAGAGATTGCACATGCGCATTACTTCATCATAGCTCGGTAGATCTCTGTCATCCTTTTCTAGCTGATCATGAATGCGAGCTGCCTCTGCGCTACTCGGTTCAATAAAAAAAATGTCTCCATATCGATTGTGTGTTTGCGCTTCCGATACTTCGAAGGCATTGCCCTGGCGATCTGAAATTACATAAAAACAAACTTTTATAAAATATGTATATGGTGTACATATGGTGGATCGGTTACGCGTACCGCGTAATTGACGTTGAGTATTCAGTGTCATAGAATTATGCATTCGTATTGCTAGCTGTCGAAACAAGCGTCTTATTATTCATGCTGACTAATATTATGATTAATTCTACATACATGTATCAATTGGCTTATGATAAATATGGCAAATAGAAAACCCAAAGAAAGGCTCAAATTAGCTATTAAAGTCATTTTAATCAGCTTTGTTCCTCCATATATATTGCGACTAAATTCTTCCGCTGCCTGTATTTTAAGGGTTATTCAAACAATTAGACTATTATAACAAATTCGTGTGAGTCTGCATATTAATGGTCAAAGATTTAAGATAAGATAAGTAACTGTAAACAAGTACGTATACTTGATTCGCAGGTTGCACACGTTACCATTCTGTTCACGGTGCTGTTGAGTCCATCGGCAGCACCCTTGTCGTTGCTGTCGACGCCGCCGCGGTGAACATAGTTTCGACAAGGTTCGATTCTCAACTCGCACAAAAAAACATAGCACGGGCAGTATGCAAAAAAGGAGGACTACAATGGCTAGATAAATGGCTACATTAATGCCAAAGTCTTTGCTCCAAGTCATTGTGGCCATTGTCTTTACCGGCGCATATTACCTACAATAATACATTCATACCCGTTAGTGTTTAGGCGACCGACGAATGATTTGTACTAATCAAAGTTTAGTACATTGAGTATACATATGTATATTTTGCTTGCACGTACATATGAACATATTTACCCTGTTTGTAAGTGTTTGTTATTTCCCCCCTCGCATTCCTATTGATAATTTAGTGATAAGATTATGTGAGTTCATATGACATTGTAGAACTTATCCACAATAATTATTTTTACTAAAACGAACTAAACTGCGATACCAGTAGTCTACTTCGGCTACTTACTTAGCTTTTGTCTCAAAACTATCTGGGCTACGAAAAACGAATTGACTGAAAACATTGTACGACACTTTCGTTTAACTTTTTGAAAAATCCCTTCGACTATGGTGGAAGACAAGTATTAACAATAATCTCTGTTCACCTCTATGGCTATATAGACCACAAAGCCCATTACTAATAAGATGAGGAAACTACTACAATACCACAACGAGACTGAACAATAACGTCTTTTTTGATGAGTCTGCAAGACGTAGTATTTAACTGAAATTTACATAAATTAGTGCATATGCATATGTGAAGTTAGTAAATAAAGATGGCAAAAATTCCTTCTCGACATTTGCAATGCCGAATACTCCTATTTTTTATTGGAAAGTATAAAATACAGTCTATAGCGATTGTTCTTATAAAGTACATATAAAAATCAACTTAATAGAATTATAAAAAAATACATATACTAATTTTTTAACTGTACTGCAGTTAAAAAAAAAAAAAGTAACATACCAATTGGGCGATGTGCTCGTCTTTCCACTGTAGGCCTATTATGGCGGCCAATTGAGGAGCGCTCAGATGAAACCCCACAACATTTTGTTAAAATATACCACAGTAAAAACTTGAATACATATATATAAGGGAAAAGATGATAATCAAAACCAACAGTTAGCCAATAATAACACTTTACCTGAAGCGAAAAATATACAATTGGCATAATAAAAAATAAAACAAAGAATGTAGTTATGTATATGGTAATAATATCCATTTTTTAAATCATTACTCGAAATCCAAATCTTAACAAAACCCCGCAACGCTTGCGTGTGTTCAGAAGAATGCACAAATGCGCACATTAACTTTAAAAACAAACTATATCTTATTAATTCTTAAGAGCTTTCATACATTTGTTTTTATAAGTTTGTAAAACGTTCATAAACTACACTTAACTGCAAGACTAAAAGAAATGCGAAATAATTTGTATTTAGTCAAAAACCAAAAATCGCTTTATCGCACAGCTGATCCTCTTTATAAGAAACCCAATAACAACGCAGATAAGATAACGACGAAAATTTGATGCAGACAGTCGGGACGGTGCCCGACACTGGGATACCCTTTACCCATTTTAAAAATCAAATTTCATGCAAATTTTTGTATTGGTGCGTTGAAGGGTATGGGCGTAATAACGGTAACTGTTCTACGGTGGTAAGGGGGTGGAGCGGAAAAGGTCAACATTGTTTGGTTTATAAGTCTTACCTACCACATTTGGTTAACATAAATGTTAACTTAAACATTTCTGTAAAAAGCTAAATTCTGTTGCAGTTCATAGGAGAGGGGGCCTAAAATTGACTATATCTTCTAAAGAAAGCGCACCGCAAAAACTCTTTATAGCTCATTATACCCTGTACACAAAGTCTAAAAGGCTATTATAGATTTGTGCAATGTATGTAACAGGCAGAAGGAGGCGTGGCAGACCATATGTTCCAAGGGCAAAAATGGTCAGTACCAATAGTCGAGTCGATATAGACATGTCCGCCTGTCTGTCCGTGTTGTCGCAACGTTCTCGGAGACTATAAGAGTTAGACCAACCACACCAAACAATGCGAATTTTCCCTATGCAATGCAAGTTTGTCGAATTATGTCGATATCTCACCCCCTTCAACCGTGAAGGACTATTGCGGTTTTAACACACAGCCACACCATATAAGCTATACAATTGAAACTTGGCACAGTTATGCACACTATTACTGTGCATGTTCAGTGTGAAAATGATTCATATCGGATAAGAACGTTAGAAGATATAGCTAATAATGTGCCAATTTAAGGCCCCCTCAACGCCAAAAACATGGTACACAAATACACCTGTGCAAGGCATATGAATTACAAGGTATGTGCCATCTGCCGAAGCTCGCGCATTCATAGGGCATTAATTTTCGAAAATTTATGTATGCGTGTGCATGTGTGTTATATAGTAAGTGTGTGTAAGTGTTTTTATTGCTTCTCCACAACACGAACACTGCATGAATTAAAAGGCCTCTGCTCAGCGAATATATCTCTTGGTTTCTGTTGAGCAGCAAATAATTCAGACGAAATCAAAACGACGGCAAACTGTATGAAGAAAAGCGAGTGTGGAAGACAAATGGTATATAATTACAAGGTAAGAGTCGTCTACTCTTACACTGTTTGTGTGGATATATTTCATTCTGCAAATTCTGTTGCGCAGTATATGTGTTGAAATGCCAGGGAGAAGGTTATATACACTTTTGTTTTTGTGCCGCACACAAAAAAGCAAGAATGCGCATGAGAGTTTGTTTTTTCAGCTATGTATCACAGTTAATGGCGCCTCTCTCTTTCTCAGACACTCAAAAAATTTAATGCCCTGCGTCGGCAGATGGCGCATACCTTGTAATTCATATGCCTTGGACCAGTGTGTCGAACATAATTTTTTTTTTTTTGTTTTGGCTCACATTGTTAATGCAAGAACACTTTGGGTGTTTTTCTTAACACTGTATGTACTTTATTTTATTGGGTTCATCAGGCGGGTGGCTGCCAATTAAATAAATACAGCGTTCCAATTCGTACTACAACCATTGGCTAACTGTTGATTTTTTATGTTGAGCCACTGTAGATTCGTACCTCTGCTCTCTCTCTCTATCTCTCTCTCTCACTGTTGGCTTGACTGTTGATAATTCGCATTGATTGACAAACTGTGAAAAACCTGCGTAGATAAGATAATGACTCAAATCCTATGTGTGTATGGATGCATGTGACGAGATCCAACTCTTAGGCACAGATGGTAAATGTTTAAATGTTTTAAGGCAAGCATGGCGTCCCAATTGAAATGCTTTAAAAACTAGAAGTATCTATACACGCACAGGCACATTTAACAACAACCCAACTAACCGTGAAAATAAACAATGTATATTTAGAAATATTGTGGTGCGGAAATATTTAACACAATTGTTAATTAATTCAAGAAACATACTCTAAAAGACATTGTGAGTCACGATACAATTTAATGCAATACAGTAAAACAGACAAATTGTTAAATAGCTAGTGGAGGGCATACAAACAATTATGGCATTAATCAACAACATAATGCTTCATATATGTATCTATTATATAAATAGGCTAAGGAAAATGTTCCAACTATATGGAAACAAATATGGGTGAAGCTTATATCATCCCTGCAGAAAATCGATCTTCTAGTAACAGCTTCAACTGGTTGTAATTACAGTTGTAGTCAAGTAGTAGCGGACTGGCTCAAAAAAGTATTATGGCGGGATAGGTGAAAACAGTTACGGAGACCGCGCTGTACTCGGCTCTCTCACTGTTTATTTGTGTTTTCTCAATTTCTTTGAATGAGTCTCAGCACGTTGTGTTTTTAGCTCTTTGCCTGTTGTTGTTTGTGGAAATTGAAGAAATTTGAAGAAATGCTGCTGCACAAAATATGCGTCATTAGCTGTCAGTGCAAAGTGCGAAGTTGTGCGATTGAAATTGTTGTGCGATTGTGAAATTGGTAAGTGCTGGTAGTATTTTGTGTTTTTAACTCAACATTAATTTATTACATTATTCTCTTCTTCTTAACTGGCCATAACAACCCGTTATCGGGTTACGGCCTGATGTAAATACATTCTTTCATTGGAATTGTGGTTTTACGTGGTGGGTCCCAAACCCTACGCACAACCCTTTTAAGGCCAGTGTCATTGTTAGTCGCCTCATACGACAAGCTTTGACCTGCTGAGGTGGTATTCTCTAACCCGCTCACCACACGGGGCACTAAAGCAATTTTTTTAATGCAGATGAATTTGGAATGTTGGAGTGTTTTCAGAGAATAAGGTAAGCCAAAAATACATACATATGCACACACTAAGTACATTAAAATTTTTTGATATCCGGATTTTTCGAAAACCTTTTAAACTTTGATTGCATATACTGTTGAAGTTTTATATGTTATAACTTGACTATTTGGTAATGCATGCGCGCGAAAACTGACTAAAATATGCCAACGTTTATGGTGTTAAACACAATATCTTATCAATAAAAATTATCATATCAAAGACGGATCAGCTTGCATCGACACTTAAAGCTGTACTCTTCAAACGTGGCTACTAAATCAAAATCTAATGAACCTGCATTCGACTATTATTGTTATGCTGAAGCGCATACCGACAGTAAAAGTCGAAGAACTCTCACCTGCGCTATTGGGATTATCTGGAGGATCAATACGAATGCGTCTCAAAACACGTCCGGGTTGGCGTCGGCCACGTCTTGTCGTTCTTGTCTCTGACGGCGGCTGGATGTTTCTTTCACCTTTGACACAAATGCAAGCGCATAACAACTGAAGATTATTGAGATTAGGTAGAATCACAAAAAGTCCATAAAACTTACGCGCACAAGTATGCAAATGATTAAGAACATTATCACCCAAAATATGTATAAGCCAAGATCCATGATTAATTTTTTAGTTTAATTAAAGTTTTTTGAAGTTTCGTTTCGCACATAGAACGTTGGAACGGTTTGATTCGAGCAAGAAACTTGATTATAATGACGAATACGAATAAACGAGGAAAACGTGTAGGAATGATAAAACGAATACTTCTTATCAAAAACACAAAAGTTTGTGATTAGTAATTTGATTATTTATGTATATGTACTCCCTGAATATGCGGTAAAAACAAACAATCAAATTAGGAATCATTTAAAAAGCTAGCTTTGTAAGAGGATAAACTTGCGTGATTTCTATATTTTTTCCCCCAATCTCCACCTCAAAAATGCATACTAAATTCGAGTTGAGTGTATATGCATACCCACCTGACATCTCATTTGGGGGACGATTAGATCTTAATTCAACGTCATCATTATTCTGTTCTGCGGAATTTCTGCGAATACTTTTGTAACACAACTGAAATTTACCATTCACATAAGTAAAAAAATGTCTGTAACTGCATTATTTACGTTAACTTACAAAGAAGAGTAATAGAAACAATACGAATATATATAATAAATCACTAACGTACATATTGTTGCAAAACGTTTCCAAACCAAGTTCAAACTAAAGTGCTAC
This sequence comes from Chymomyza caudatula, assembly GCA_035041775.1. NCBI lineage: Eukaryota > Metazoa > Arthropoda > Insecta > Diptera > Drosophilidae > Chymomyza > Chymomyza caudatula. Next base: position 2,501,747 of record JAWNKW010000197.1, on the reverse strand, counting down.
TGGAATCGAACTGACAGAGACGATGAAGAAATCAAACAAATTTTGTTTTTTAGTTTGTTTTTCCTTTTAATACCCTTGCAGAGATCATATTACTTAAATTTCATCCAGGTTTTGGGCCACTTTTTAATATGTGTATAAGCATACCATGTAAATTAATTGATACTTAAGAAACAATCTTTGTGTTTATCGCACCCAACTACCAAGTATAAGAGCTAGTTTTGTATAATAATCAAAACCTAGCGAACCTTTTTTAGAGTTTCCTTTTTAAAGGATAGGTTTACTTTAACTTTGTGTCATTAAGGCTCGCAGCACTGCGAGTAATTTATCGTATTCATCGTAATAATTGATCATTTTTATTATTTTATGTGTCGTATGTTTTTTTTTTTTTGTAAATCACATTTGTGCATTTGAGTATCAAAAAATATAACTTTCACTTTTTATGTCTTCCATTGCAAAAGAAACCAAAAGAACATGTCAATACCAGGTTATCTTTTGCCTGATTCCTACACACATTAAATTCACTATACTCAACTAGAAATTCAAACAAATCGATGCAGAGTATCCGTTTGTTTGTACTGTATCCCTTTTATCATGGTTGGATTAAACCGCAACAGCAATTGATATAAGCTGATATGAACGCGTGTGGTGTGCCTTTATCTTATCACACGAAATTTTTTTGTAGAAGTATATATTTAGCCGGCCACGATTCCTTATACTTTACCATTTTCAGGGTATCATTATTATTAGAGATGAATTAATAGAAAATTCCCTATAATTATACCCTATACACAAAGTGTAAAGGGTTCTTTCATAAATGACTTCACCAAAATTTTGAAGATTTGAATTTGATGCAAGATCTTTGATCGGTGTTTCAATTCGAAATGAAAACATTCCATTAAAATATAAAGAACTTTTTAAAATTTTGATTGTGATCGTCACAATTTTCCTCGTCAACCAACACATGAAAACATACATATATATTGCTTGATGTTTGCAACTGTAGGTGAGTGTGTATGTGCACTTGTGGTTTTGTGTGTCACTTTTTATAAAAAATACAAGGTAAGAATATTTTGTCCCTCGCAATAGTATATTAATTTTCATTGCGCTGTGAACGTTAATGAGAAAGGTTCTATCCGCGCATATTACTGCATACAAGTTAAGTGTCGTTTGCCAAATCTTGCTTTTTTTAAGGTACTATTTTTCAGTCTGTTGCAAACGTTAATGAGGAGGAAGGTTTTGTCCTCACATATTATTTCAACCAACCCATAAAAAAATATATGTGTGTGCACGTGTAGATATTGCTTGATGTTGACATCTGTTTATGAGTGCCACACTCAAAAGAGCAAGAATTGTGCATTAGTGTTTGTTTTTTTAGCTATGTATCAGTCCGATATGCGTAACTCTTTCTCTCTCTGGTAAAAAAAAAGAAATTTACTGACCCGCGTTTGTAATTCTTTAACTATGGTCCCGAAGAATTTTTTCGTATTTCGTTCGCTTTTGAGCCTAGTTCGCACTTGAGTGGAATATATTTTGTGCTGCCAACTAAACAGTGTTTGTGGAACTTATGAACAGCTGGTTTCGTGACGAAAGAGCGCCAAGCTTCGTATTTCGTCTATATATATTATATTAACATGATTCGCCAAAACAAAAGAAGGGTAGATAGTTTTAATCGCGACTTTTTGGACTAACAAAATTTTTTATTAGCACTATTTGTTAAGAACGTAAATTATAAAAATAATTCTATATATTTAATTCACGAATTTATTAATGTTCAGCTATGCTGCATTTCGAATTATATTTCTGTTGTTCATATGTTGTGTTTTATGATGTATTATGCGTGAATGTTTAAGAGCGTCCCCCGGCTAGTTAACATTAAAGGCGAGAGAGTAATTGCATTAGTCAAGCAAATTTTTTTTACTTGAAAATTTGTTCTCAAGGATGTAGAAGCTAGGACAATAGTTTGGTGAATCTATTTTATAATACTAATAATCTATTATATAAATAGGCTAGGAAAAATTTGTCGACCCCTTTTTCACCAACTATATGGAAACAAATATGGGTGAGACCTATATCATTGTGTAGGGAATTTTCATAAGAAGTGCAGAATATAAGTTTTATTCATATATTTTGCCAAATCATAGATAAAATTAATAAAAAAAACATTTATGTTGAGATGCCTTTAAATGTGTTGGTAACTGTTCACGAACGTTTTCTCAGTTTTTTTGGCATTACCCTCGCAAAAGCAGTGAGCGACGGCCAGAGCTTGAACTTCGGCAGTGTCTGTGCAAATAGCCGACAAGTGTTTGGTCCGTGCGGGCTATGGAAGAACATGACACAACTCAGTGGCTCATTTAAGTCATAGTGAGGGAGAGAGAAACGAGAAATGCTAAATGATTTCTAGACTTTAATTTGCAATTGGGATCCGACTGCGGGGCTACCACTAGTTGGAATAATTGTTTTTCCAAGAGCGTTGGTTACCTTTGTGTGATTGAGTAAAGCAGCAGCTATTTGTGGAGTTTAATAAAAACGTTTTACCAGAAGCAAGAAAACATCTGCAGTACATTGATCACGAAATAAATTGTACAATTATTTTGCTAAGTGATATGGATACTGTGAGCTAGAATTACAAAATTTCGTGTGGAGGCTTGTATGAGCTAAATCGTTAAAACTGTATTCACCATTTTTCAATAGAAGCCCCCGTTCCAATCGATGTACCTTAATTACTGCCGCACTAAGCAACATATTAAATTCTCTGCTAAACGTGCCCATTGATTGAAAATTGCCACATATATTTACAAAATTGTTTTTGATCTATATTTCAAAATTCAACGACATTGGGCCAGGAATCCTGGTGTTATAGCATAAAAATATTGTTTGCCCCATAATAACCAACTACCGAATAGGAACACTTGTCAATTGGAACATCCCAATAGGAAAATGTTTACAGTCATATCGATCGATGAAAAGAGACATAAAAGTGGATACTTCAGTTCCCATTTTACCGTATTTAGTGTTTATAAAGAAAAAGGGCACAAGGTATTCCACTGTCGAGCACCGTCCCGACATTCATTCTTCCTTTGAGCCAAAGATTGATTTTTTTTCCCCATCTTATCTTATTACTTTTAAATTTCTTTTATAATTTGTCTCTAAGTGCTCTAATTGTTTTGATTCAACCTACTTTTTCGATTTACCACAGTCTGAATCTAACAGTTGCTCTTTTACCAAAATATTTTTTAAATCTTCATTAACTGTATCTAACTGTTGCTCTCATCTAATTAAACTTTCAGATTCTCACTAACTGTATCTAATAGTTGCTCTTTAATTCAACCTCCTGATTTTTACTAACTGTACCAACTTCCAGATTTTCACTAACTGTATCTAACCGTTGCTCTTTGACTTGAAGTTGCCACTACATTAACGTGTTCCTATGTTTGTTCCTGTACAGTCTCCAACTTAAGTTGACAGCTCCACAGGCACAGCATTTAAACGAGTCAACTAGATCAGCCTTGGAGCCAGTTGTAGGAAAATTTAACGCCGCTTAGCATAACTTCAGAATAGCCACCGACACCTTATTAATGTTAATCTCTGACGTGTTCATTATTATTTGTTCAACCCCTTTCGATGTTGTAGCAGACTAAGGGTTAAATAACTTGTCAACGTTTTTCGACACGTGAATCGGTGGATACGTTCAATTCACACATTATGGAGGGACCCCATTCGGAGTGAGAAAAACAATAAAACCATTTTCGATTAAATATCTGTGTTCTTGTCGTCTATTCCCGAAAATAAAAAGAGAGACCCTCTTGTCAAAACTTGCATAATCACAGTTCTTCCCTCGAAAAACTCCTACAAATTTGTATCACCGCTTACCTTCAATAGCAAGACTCAACATCATTTCATGTCGCATTAAGCGCCCGTAGAAACGCATATGCCACGCTTCCACTTTTATTTTTATACATAGATAGCACTCCTTCAAACGTTAACCACATTAGATAAAATCTTTACACTTGTATAATGTCGCTTACCCGGACGATTATTGCTGTTATTACGGCAATTAATAGGGCACAGCCCCAGAACTCCATGAGCATCTATACGGCTTACCAATTTCAAAAGGATTTACCAACTGTACAATTTTAATATTTTTATTTTTAACAATATTTAGTTAAAATATATTTTTGAATTTTAAAGTCATGATGACGTGTAGAACTAAACATTAACTTCAGAAACTTACCCCTATTTTCAGAACCGTTTTGGACTTTAAGACAGCAAAATTGGCAACCCCAACTACTTGCGGGTCCTACATAGGACTTCAAGTTAAAATGCCGAATTAGATGCTTTCAATTATTAATCTTTATTGTTACACTCACCCGCAACAAAATTGCAAAAACCAGAAAAAAAAACATCATATAGTACCATTCAACAAAAGACATTTTTCAATATGCTAATATGTATTTTTACAAAAATTTTGTAATTTTTAACGAAAAAAGACGCACTGACATGCTCAACAACTTTCAATGAATAATATAATCACCATTGTAAGGTTTCTTATCATTTTGATAGCTGTCCCCGTCTAAACGCTGCGTAAAGCTTTTTCTATTTTTAGACGGGATCTCAGTTCAAAACTTTTTGTTTTAGCCGTATTTGCATGCGAATAATAAAGATAAGTACTTGAACGACGCGTTCATCTCCTGCGTCGTCATTGTTGAACTAAGCTGAATGTTATTGCTCTTTAGTTCAACAGTATTATTGTAGTATCTTCTGAATTTGAGTAAGATATATACACTTGGTTGCAGAATTGTGCGTACAGTGCAAAAAAAAAATTACCAAATTCAACTTTGACTCCATTTATTTCCATTTATAGGGTTTTAAAACTGCTTATTATGAACCTCAATTCCATCAAGTTTGAAAATTATTAACTATTTACTGAAACTACCTTAAACTAGAGGCGTTCAAAATTCTGCGTACTGCAATTTAAAATTGTAAAATTCTGGAGACAAAGCTCATTCAATTGTCTTGCCTGTATATTTTTGGTTGCTTGTACATAAAAATTATTGTGTATTAAGCCATGGATAAGAAAGAAGTAGAAATTTGTGTTGCGGAAAGAAAAATTACTATAAAACTCTATCTGGAGGGTAAGTCCAACAGAGAAATTGGGCAAACGGTGGGCAGAGCCCGCTCATCAGGTCAAAGAGTAATAACAAACTATGTTTCATAGGGTTCCATTTAGTGGAAGCCCCGTTCTGGACGTCCATTCCTACTCATGAAGCAAGAACAAAAATAACATATGGTCTGCCACGCCTCCTTCTGCCTGTTACATACATTGCACAAATCTCTAATACCCTATTACACTTTGTGTATAGGGTATAATAAATTAAAATACAAAGAAGTTTATATGTAGCTTGACTGTTTCAAAAAAAAGGAAAAATTAAAAAAAAAAAAAAAATACACCGCTGAAATGGGATAATTAACATGTAGATTCTGTTAAAATTAAGTAATCCCACAAACTGAAGGTAGTAGCTTTGGCTACTGAATGTTACGCCCAATACACTGAACAATTGTAACGAAATGTTTTCGACTATACGAATCTGTATTTTCCTTGTGCCTCTTGCACAAGTCTACGTAAATCGCCTTGAACTGAAATTAATGAGCCAGCACCGTGCCAACTAATATTCCAACCATGGCAGCTTTGACAGCTAAGGCAGCCAACGGTGGCTGGTCAGCATTTCTTTTGTTTGCCACAATTGGCAACGCATCACGCTGTCTGTTAGTTACTTAGCCAGAGTCAGAGTTAGTCAGCGAGCCATGCACAATTTGCTCCTTAAGCCCCAGCTACTTAGTCACTATTTAGTGCAACTGCAGGTGATGTCGCACACAATGGGATCAAGTATACGCTTCACGATTTGTGGACAGCGTGTCGAAGTGACGGCACAATGAATTCGAGCACAGGCTTTGTGTAGTGTGTATATAAGGCTGTTCAATTTGATATTGATTACAACAGATTTCATGGCAGTTTGGTTTCAACGGTCACATCGAAAATTTTGACATGTTGACATAATGTGTCAAATAATGGTGGGCCTCAAAAAGTGTGCTAGGTAGTTTTCATTTATGCACAGCTCTGAATTTTCCACGCTTGGACTTCCTTCCGCTTGCATTTGCATATTTTCTTTGCGTACTGTGGGTGGAGGCCAAATTCAAAGCATTTTGGAAAATCTTCCGCACCGGTAGCCGAAAATTATACACAATGCTTTCCACTTAATCTAATGTTGAACCAAAAGCAAAGCCTTGCAAAATGACACTCCATCTTGATAATACTAATTGGCTTAACAAAATAATCTTACAAATCGTGCGCTGCACAAGTTCCGGTTGATGCTGGTTTTGTTTGAAATAGAACATGCCTCCAAATGTCTTGCCCATTGTCTCAAATTGTCTGAAATTTGCGGAAAATCACAGCTAAGCAGTTTAGAATGTGTCTTAGTAGGTGCGGCTAGCATGATGATGTCACTGATATGCTTTTTGGTAAATTGATAATTATGATAATTTGTTAAAATTCGTATTGCGCATGTACAGCGTGTCCGCCGAACGTCAATCAAATGATCAACTTATCTAAGACAGTGTTAGCCCTAATAAGCTGGCAAACCATTAACACCCAAAATAGAATACCATCTGTTGCTGGCAGTACTAATTAACATTGAATTTTTATACCTGGGGCTGACCTTGAACTTCAAATCTAACTAATGTATACCTCTATTGGAATGTACGTAAGCGTGCTGACAGTAATTTACTTTCGCTTGTTGTTGGCCAATCAACATAAAGCTTATGGCTAACAATCAAATCATAAACAAGATTCTTGCGAAATAATGAGCCTCGACAGAGTCGCATTGACATGGGGAAAGGCGCCAGTAAATGGACGTTGCTGTTTTTTATATCTTTTCTTTCCTCTGACCACCATGACATAATAATGAACACACATCAGCAATTTACGCGCAGTCGGCAAGAGCTACAGCTGCAGCTAAGTAGAGCATTAAGACTAATTAGTTTACATATTAGCAAAACATTTATGTTGGCGCCAATTAATTATTGTTTATAAAACACGATATGTAACATTATTCATTAATCGATGTATAGAATTTTGAGCCACTCATCGATGTACCCATCGATATAGTGTAATGATAGACGTAATGAAGAAGAAAGATAGTAGAAGTTAATAAAATATAGTCGAGGGAAGTCAAACCAGAGCGCTTGCATTTTTTGTGCTTGAGGAGGATTTTGGCTCTAACAATTTCTTTTCAAGACTTGGTGAACATTGTGTTGTACAGTTTACTGTTGTTTCCTTCCTTTCGTTTAGCACCAACTTATTTTTATTGCGTTTTGATTTTATTTATCCCATCTCATGACTGCAAAATAGTAGTAAACTAAATATATTCCTTTGCATGCAATTCTCAATTACAGCTGCTACTGCGGTCCCATTAAACCTGGCCAACTATATTTTACACTTCTAAAAGGAAACCACTCGAATCATCTCGCAAAAACACCAAGTTTTAAAGAAAGTTATTTTCAATCTGTTGGAAGAGTTTTGTAGCTAAGCACTGCACTGTATTTCAATATGAATTCACAAACTGAATCATATCATATCATATCGTCACTAATTATGCACAATATAATTAAGTCAAGTTATATAGACAGCGAAAATACATGCTAATCACGACTTAGCGCTGGGAAATACTGCACACCTGTGAGATTGAACTCGAGTAATTATATATTAATGAATCAACAATAGCTGAGTGAATAGGTGACGCGAATTTAAATTTGATTGCGTCCTGCTTGCTGTCGCTGTGCCTTATTTTCACTACTAACGATTCAATTTTTATGCAAACGTACACTGAGCGATAAAGGGCTAGAATTATTTTAGCTACAAACATATCGTATTTGAGATTTTAAAGTTTCATTGCCTATCAGCACAAAACAGATCAGTTTATTTGTTGATGTACTTTGCTGACAAACACTTGTGCCTTTCTTTATAAACTAGGCTGAACTTCATAAGTTAAATATTGGTATATGTATCAATCAAGAGAGACAATGGTTTAGTTGTTGGGAATATATTCCAATAAATGAATTTGAAAAGTTCTTATTTTGAATTATGAAAGTCTATGACTGAATGAGAGTAGACAAAATCGAATTAAAGCAACATTTTTCCAAAGTGTACATGCTTATGAAAAACATTAATACATATAAAGTAAAATAAAACAAAAAAAATAAAATCATAATCCCAAGAAATTATGTGAACTCGTTATATCACTTGCAAAACAGGGTTCGGACGATTTTACATAGAAACTCAAAGTTAGTGAAAAAACGAAACTATTAAACTTTTCATAGCCCCAGTAACAGTTTTTGACTTTCTTTGCGTTACGCTTCTATGCCTGACGCCATGCATTGCCATGCTTTTTACAAATTATTTACTCTTAAATACATATGTATGCTCATATTAAAATATGTGAGTATCCATTGTAGACAACGTTGCGGTCAGTGTCCAAGTCCAGGTCCATGTCCATCTAGCAAAACGAATAATGTTCGCGGCCAAATGAAATGCTTCAATGAAGCTCATAAAACAAAGCGAGACTAAGACTCTTACCAAAATGTACATTGCACACTACATGCAACTGCAGTGGCACACAAAACGCAAAAGTTCAACAGACGTTGGAGTCGTTCAAGTTGCAGTTGCAGCTGTAGTTGCAGTTTTGTTGCAGTTTTGTTTTGTAGGCGTTCATTGCGGCAGCCATTGTAGCAAATTAATTTATATTAGCAAAACAAATGCGCTGCACATGATCGTAGTAAGTGTTTAAAATATTGCTGAGCTCTTCTGTGTGATGATAGTGTGGAAGCTTTTAGCATTTAATTTCAAGGCATGACATTAGTTGCCGCGCAGGTTTTGCACACGGCCGCCCCTTCTAAATTCCCGCGTCTGCTGGCTGGCTTGTTTTTTTTTTTTTGTAAAAAAACAGCGCAAATTATATTGAACATAACATCATGTAAATGCAACAAAAACGGCTGTAATCGAAAGAAGAAGTTTGAGAAAATTTACACCATGTATATGTTCACATAAGACAGTTTCTAGGCCGTTTAAGATTCTAAGAGGGCTTCTGATATAATATGATGATATGCTGTAATGGTACATTATGAATTGACTAGAGAATCATAGACAATTCACAACAGGCAAAACAAATGACTTAGGCAACGAACTTGACTCAAATCAATTAACAATTGGAGCACTGGATGGCACACCGACAGCAAGGCACAGCATAGTCGAATATTTTGGAAAGGCACAAAATAAATAATTAAATAAAACGACGTAAAAACAATAAATTTAATTTGATGCTCAATACTATCATAAATGAAATAATAAATGTTTAAGCCACTCAAAATAACTTGGACTGCTCTGATCTCAGCTATTGTTAACAATGAATCAACAAAAAACTATGAGCAAGTTGGATTTGGCTAAGAGCAACGCGAATAGACAAAGAGAAACCACACACACACACACACACACACACACACACACACACACACACACACACACACACACACACACACACACACACACACACACACACACACACACAGATACAAAAGCTTGCCACAAGTGGCGCATATGCATGGCCCCAGTCGCTCTTTGAGCCAAGTCGCTGAGCTATAAGTTGAGTTTAACCAAACTACGAGTTAGTATAAAACATAAACAAGTCAAAGAAAGTCATTCATTCCGTTGTTGGAGCTAGCGCGAACGTTTACCACATTCATATACACAAAGCGGTGCAGTATACAGCGCTTCGATTGTTGCATAAACATATTGGAATTAACTCAAAACGTGAAATTAATCAGAAAATTGAGAATAGTGAAAAAATCATATTCAAGTGAAGTTTAATCAGTGTGTATTGGATTCCTATGCGAGGATATATTATACATATAAAAACTAATATACTTATAAAATAATAATTGAATACGAGTGAACAAAGCCAAGGAATATGCAGTAAGTTCAAGTGCAGTTGAATGATTCATGCCCAGCAGAGCCTGCAGAGTATTGTTTGCATTTGCTCGGCATTAAAGTTATTTTGGGTTCAATTTGTACCGCCGTCAAAGTAAGCCTTAAAGTTGCCGCATGGCAACTACAAAATATTCTTACAAAACACCATAAGCCTCATAGACCACTAGATGTGGCATGCTAACGTAATGCTAACTGGATTTGACTTTATTTTACAGCGTTTTCTTGTTTTGTGACTGCGTGGGAGTTTTTTGTTTCATTTTATTTGATCTTTTTGTTGTATTTGGTTTTGTTGTTACTTGTAGCGCTGACAATTCATTCAAAATGCAGACTTAGCAACAATAGTGTTACCATACATACATACATATATACTTATGTACCTACATATATAATTCAGAGGTTGTGGCTGCCACGGCTGCTGTGGGTTGTTGTGGTCGTTGATATCTTGTGGCTTTTATTTGCTGCCTTGGCTTATTACCTAATCTTATTGTCTGCAAGCAAAGCGTCATTGACGATGCGAAACTGGGCAGACTTTAGTATGTACTATGTACAAACTACACCTAGGTTATTCGTCTATTCATGTTTATGTACAAACTGAGCATCGCTTTTGAATGGTATTTATTAGTAAAAAATGTGGTGAAAATTAAAACAATTTTTTAATCAAATATTATGCTAATGCCAAGTAATGCTTACTCGATCTATAAAATAAGATAATCTGCTCTGATATTAAGAAGAAAAGGCCAAATTACATCACCACATATGTACATATAAATAACCTTTCTAAAAATCATATAATTTACCTACATCAAGCTTGCCACTCTAATAAAATTGGACCAACAGGCGTATACGTAATATTTGAACAACAAGCAAAGGCATGTCGTGCAAAAGCGTTTGAAATTACATACCAACAGTTATGCCATGAAATCCATACGCACAAAAATGCGCAATTATATAGCAAAGTATCTACCGGGCGAGGCCTTTTACTGCATTTTGCCACGATTTGACAGGCAATCCAGAGGCGGGTGTTACCAATTGAAGCAGTGCCAACGACTAACGGGCATTGTCAATTCAAAGCGATTGCGTTTGATAACACTATGCAACAAATTTGACCTCAATGAAAGGCCAATGACTAAAACATACCTTTCTCGGTAAATTTTGGGTCGCTGATTTCGAATCCGGAAACCATTTTAGAGTTTGTAGTACCGTTTTCGAATTATCGCTATTTCAAAAAATTCAAAATTTGGAAAAAGCGAAGCAAATCTCATATATCTTGGGAACCTTTCTACCGATCGAGATGAATCAAAACTCGAATTGAAGATAATTTAATATTGAATTAATGCTTTACAGACGGCTCTAGTCTAACTTGATTCGATTGCAAGTTACAGGGGAATATACTAAAGTTAAATCCGGAAACCGTTTTGAGTTATCTAGAACGGTTTTCGAATTATCGCTATTTCAAAATTCAAACTCAAATTACAGATATCGAAAGTGGCAATGTCAGCAAATCTCACCGATCGAGATGAACAGTACCTTGAATTAAAAGTACTTCATTACAAGACAATAAAAAAAAAAAAAATTTAATTTCCAATATATTTTTTGAATTTGTTGCCTTGTAATTCATAATCGAATCCAGGTACACCAAAACTATCTGAAACGGATTTAATCAATAGTCATTTACTTTGAATGCAATTGATAGTTCATCACAATCGGTAGTGTGACTTTCGAAAACTCGAATTTTTTAAACAGCGATTATTTAAAAACCGTTCGAGATAACTCAAGACGGTTTCCAGATTTGAAATCAGCGACCCAAAATTTACCAGAAAAGGTAAGTTTTAGACATAGGCTTTTTTTTGTTGCATAGTGTAATTGTAATTACAGTTGGCCGTTGTGTGTATTTAACGCAATTAATAAAAACTATATATCGTTATTATGTTATTGGCATGTGAAGTGTGTGGCATTTAGACTTTTTTCTTTGTACAAAGTTGCGTTTTTATTCCAATTATCAAATGCTTGGCTCTCAATGTTAATGCTTTCATTGCCTGCCACGATGGATCTGGTACACTGGCAACACACACCCATTCATTTAACACTCGTAACCCTTTCGGTGCCATACATCACGCAAGGTCATTATAATTGCGCGCTCATGTTGGCAAGACATTAAAATAGCGCATCAAGCATTTTTGTTGTAGTTTTGGTAGTAAATTGTACGACAAATTTGAGAAAATTGTTTACGCAAAAGAAAAGAAAATGGAGTACACATACTTCAAAATATAATATTTCACATGCTTAAAAGCAACGAAACGTAAAGAGTGCAAATTAAATACATTAAAAAAAACAAGTAACATTAATATAAAATGTAGTTTATTTTACTTTTTTTTATTATTGCCTTAATTGCTTAAAAGGTATTTAGTAACTAGCGTGACTAAAGTTAAAATGCCAATAAAATTATTTTAGTTAGCATGCACATATATGCACGGCGGCGAGTGTGTGTTCATTAGACAAAAAATACCACATTAATTTATTTATTAGGCTCACATGAGCTTACATACCAATTACATTTGCTGGTTCCAATTTAAATGTATGTTAGAATAGTATCTTTAAAAAGTGAATGCGATTTCTTTTGAAGTTTTCTCCACTTTTTCGGAAATTCCATAAATTTGTTCCAAAAATTTATGAGATACTTTGTCAAAATCCTAATGTAGTAGAAAGTCAATAACTTTAATGTATGTATTTAATTTTTATAATGCAGGTGCACATTACGACGCAGACCTCTGCCAAATTTCATTTTGATAGATTTAAAGGCGCGGCTGCAAACCGCGAAAGTCTGCTGGGAGGAAACGGGGGCAGATATCAACCCAATTCGACAAACTTCATCTTACATGGGATTACGCGCATCTTTCGGTAAAATTTTGTATCTCTAGCTCTTATGGTCTCGTAAGTCTGGCAACTCATACAGACAGACGGACGGACATGGTCCAATCGCTATCCGAGTCAATGAGAAGATATGGAACTTATATTGTGCCACGCCTCCGTCTTCCTGTTACATACATTGCACAAATGGATTTTTACTTTTCCGCAAAAAAGTATTGCGATTGGCCAAAAATCAAATATCTCTAATTTTATGTTTTTCGACGATTTAAGCACTCTGTCAACTTTTCCGGCGATTTGGCGATGTTTTTGTGTTCGTGCGTTGTCATAATCGTTATAGTTGATGTAGTGTGTTATTCCGATAACTTTAGTAATTTCCACTATAGCAAGCTAAATGATTTTCTATCTTGTTGGGTATGTCTTCAAAGTGTTTCGTATTGAATTTGAGCACTCTAGACGCTGTAGTTGGGTCGCCAGAGGAATATTAAAAGTAAATAATTCTCAAAAAAATTTTAAAACCTTTTTTTTTTGTTTAAATTTATCCGAGTTCATTTTGGTTGTGTTGATAAATGTGCCTGAGTTGGTTACCAACTATTTATTTTTTAAAAGTCCATCAATGTTCGTTACTTAATAGTTTTAAAAATCTCTAATGCGTTTCTTAAACGACGATATCTGTGATTAACGGTAATATCACCAAATGACGCACACCCAAAACAAGATATATATAGCCAGGAAAAAATACAGGTCATCAAGAAAATCTGCAGAAAATCAAGCTATATGTAACCATTATACATATATAACTAAACCACTTTTTGTACCCTGTACACAAAGTGTAAAAGGGTATTATAGATTTGTGCAATGTATGTAACAGGCAGAAGGAGGCGTTGCAGACCATATGTGCCATGGGCAAAAATGGTCAGAAGCAATAGTCGAGTCGATATAAACATGTCCGTCTGTCTGTCCGTGTTGTCGCACCTTTCTCGTGGACCATAAGATTTAGAGCAAACAATTTTTTACCAAACGATGAGCATTTTCTCTAGGTAGATCAAGTTTGTCGAATTATGTCGATATCTTATTACCTTCCCCCGTGACAGATTTTCGCGACTTATACCCACACCATAAAAGCTATCCCAATTGAAACTTGGTACAGTTATGCATACTGTTACTAGGCACGTGTGTTGTGAAAATCATCAAGATCAGATATAAACGTTAAAAGATATAGCTAGTCATATGCGAATTTTAGACACTCCTACTATAAACTGCAACAGAATTTCACTTTTTATAGAAATGTTAAGGTTAACATTTATACCAACCAAATGTGGTACGTAGACTCATGTTAGGCTTATGAACCAAACAATGTTGACCTTTTTCCGGATCATGCCCCTACCATAGCATAGTTACCTTTATTACGATCATACCCCTCAAAGCATCAATATAAAAATTTGCACAGAAATTTGATTTTATGGAAAAAATGGGTACAGGGTATTCCACCGTCGGTCACCGTACCAAATTTGTTAAAGTAGCCTTTGTGATTGCAGTTGTAGTTTGTGTTGCTGCCGCGGTTGTTGCACTATAGATAGAGACAGGCGAAGCCACCAACATCAACGCATCGTCTGCATGTGATGTAATTTTGTGCGATAACGCCACGCAGCCGCTGGACTACTACAGCTATACGCTAACTCTCTGTCTCACTAACACACACACAGATGCACATGCAACTAAATCTCCATTTATGGCAGCCAGACTGGCTGTCACACAGCTATGGCCCCTCTGCGGCATGCAACTCATGATTATGTGGAGCACTAGGAAATATTTTTTGGCTCTGGCGCAACAATTTCACTGTACAGAAAATCCGAATTTTTTACATTAAAAAGTACATGCATATGTAGATGAATTAAGCAACCTTCGTTTATATGGGACCACAGTTAAGCAGGATCCACGCTGATATATGACAGTTTTAGGAAGACAACAAAATATATACATCTATATAGAATTCTTTTGGTAAATAAAACAATTTGCAATACAGCCCAAAAAAAAATTAGTTAGAAATATGCTTTAGTCCAAGCTGGTTCGGAAAACCTGACTGAAGCTGGACCTTCTGGGACAATGAAACTCACTATCACTCAGATCGGTCCCTGGACACACCAATATCCCTGGTAATGATCTTGCAGATAAGCCAGCGAGGCATGGTGCTGCGAACCCACTGATAGGCCCAGAACCTTTCTGTGGCATTGGCAGACACACCATCAAGCAACTTCTGAGGGAAGAGGAAAGAATAAGACGAGCCACGAACTGGATAAACACTCCAGGTCTGAGACAGGCCAAACAGTTACTTGGGTCTTACCACCAGATTAGATTCAAGAAGCTATTGCAGCTAGGGAAGAACTCTACCAGAATTCTTACAGGTCTACTTTCTGGACATTGTAAAGTTAAAGGTCACCTGATGCACGCTGGGCATCACCGGCTCTGCCACCTGCAGGTTCTGTGAACTTGAGAAGGAATCCTCCCAGCACATTCTAGCCGAGTGTGATGCCCTGGCAAGACGGAGGCTGACGCTCCTGGGCGGATACAGGATATCCCTGTTTGGAACCATCCCATATAATTCAGTTTATAGCAGTGATAGGAGAGACAGGGGAGCTGTAGGCTCAGTAGGGGCCACAATAGATCTCACAGGTCGCGGTGCGGTAATCCCCAATAACATTATTATTATGCTTTAGTTTAAAAATCTACTATTACATATTTGTTAAACTTCTAAAAACTGTGCACATCTAAATACATATGTAAAAAAGTCAAAAGTAAATCGGGTAGCTCCATTTTATAGCTCTTGGACGCCGTTAGGCGACAAACGGATAATGAAGAACGGGTTCAACAGGCCATAGAATTATCCACAGCTGGCCTTAGTATGATGATGAGGAAGATGAAGAGGAGTGGGAAGAGGGAAAAGATAAGGATTGCAAAGGCAGTCAAATTTTCTATCCAGTGACTACAAGCAACTAGCGCTCCATTAATGTGATAAGCCGCTGCGCCTACCTCTGGTATTTACACTTATTACCAAGCCATGAAAGTAAAAGTTTTATTCACATACTATGTGTTTTTTTTTATATACATACATATATTTGCTGGCTGCTGACCTTAAACACACGCATATCTATGTAGAGCATATATGTACATATAATAGCCCAAATTGAAGTATAGTGGGCACGTAGCATTAGTTAACCTACTAAAATGCGCACAGTGGATACAATTGCATTTCCAATTGTCCAATGGCCAAGTGAAGTAAATTTACCATCTTCAATAAGTAAAACGCCATTTCTTCGTATTAAAAGATATAAAATAAAAAGTCTGATAGAAAGGTTTAAATAACTTTATCGAGAATCGATATCTACTTATCGATATTTTGGATGAATTTTACCCTACATTTTTTTACAAATGTCAAATGCCAAATTTTATCTAACCTCTTATGTATATTGTGAATCCTCGCTTAGCCGCAAATGTAGATTTGATGAGTAGATATCTTATGTATTTGAAATAAAATGTATCAATGCAGCATGTAGAAAACTATCAAAATGTAGAAATACTTAGAATTTCTTGACAGAGATTTTAGTCGCAAATAAAATGTTTTCGTGTACAGACGTGTTTTTACATTTATTCACTTACCGATACTAAAGGTTCGATAACATTATAAATTTCGGATCTCAATTTTATGCAATAATAATATAGAAGTCTTACTTCTTATACATATGTAAAAGAGCCGATCCCAGAAATATTTTGAATTGGTAATTGATATGCCTTGCTTTGGTGCATTTCCGCTTAAGCTGTTATAACATAGCACTTCTTCTTAACTGGCCATAACAACCCGTTATCGGGTTACGGCCTGATGTAAATACATTCTTTCATTGGAATTGTGGTTTTACGTGGTGGGTCCCAATCCCTACGCACAACCTTTTTAAGACCTATTGGTCTCGAAAGAATCCGGTGTCATTGTTAGCTTTGACTTGCTGAGATGGTATTCTCTAACCCGATCACCACACGGGAGTGTCCTTAATCATTCGGATTATTGATAAAAAAGAAAATATTTGAAACTATGGCTTTAATCAAAAAACGGTAAAACCATTCACCAGAATATGATAAGAAGAGCACAATTCGAATAATCATCTTTAAAATAGTTGACCTGTGTGATAGATGTGCTACTATGAAAACAAAGATAAAAGTATTTTCTATGATGTGTTTTTTAAGAAGAAATTCATTACCGTTTCTCCAAAAAGTTAGTACTTTATATCTCCGGTTGCGACACTGATCATAAATGCCCAGATATCGTAA
This sequence comes from Chymomyza caudatula, assembly GCA_035041775.1. NCBI lineage: Eukaryota > Metazoa > Arthropoda > Insecta > Diptera > Drosophilidae > Chymomyza > Chymomyza caudatula. The sequence continues at coordinate 2,484,526 of JAWNKW010000197.1, read as the reverse complement.
AAAGGAAAATTTAATATACAAAATATGGTACCTGAAACATTTGAGCATAATTTAACGGTTTAGGAGTTGCAGTTTTTTTAATTATATATATGTATATTTTTTTTTTTATTAAATAAAAAATGGTAAATATATTTATAACTTTTTTATAATAAGCTAAGCAAATAAAAGGAAATCAATTTAAATTGTTTAAGAAAATCAGTTAGATTCTTTTATCGAGCACTTGAATGATTATTCTTGTATGTCAGGAGAATTTTTGTTAACAACCATGCATCTGACGCAAAAGTTTACATGTTGTGCTGTTGTGTACTGTGGGTGATTTTTCAACAGATGATGTTGCAGCTTCATCTTCGGGAATCGTTCGGGTTCCACTTCCCAATTCTATTTCTAAATTCACTACATGAAGTAGTGCACTACCAATTTTACCATGCCATTTTTCATGAATAAATACACACAATTATCTTTGCTTCAAAAATTTCTATTTAGTTATATTTCAATTCAATTTTCTTATTAATTTAAATACATTCAATTTATACTTAAACTTAATGCTAGTTAATACAATATTTATTATCATCAACAAGTTTAATATTTTTAACTTAATTTTAATTACACAATACTTTCAACGAAGTTCCGTCTTTACGTTTGTACCTTCATTGCTTTGGTCTTTTTGCCAAGGTTCCATGTATTTAACAGGCATGGCAGACCATGTGTTCCATAGGCAAAAATGATCAGGAGCAATATTGGAATCGATATAGCCATGTCCGTCTGTCTGTCTGTCCGTGTTGTATCATGTTTCTCATAGACTATAAGAGTTAGAGCAAAAAAGTTGACCATAAGATGATAGCGTATCCCACTGTCGGGTACCGTTCTGACTGTCTGCACCAAATTTGTTTCAGAAAAATCCATTAAATGTTCTTTAGCATGAAAATTCAGTTCGAAAAATGTCATGATTTTGGAATCAAGCTCTGAACGAAGTTTAACTGTACATACTCATATACATATAACATAAAATTATTGAAATTCGCAAGGAATGAGAAGTTAAGAAGTTGCACTGCTGACTCACTTTAAAGCAACAAAATAACGTGAAACCAATACAAATGGGAAGGAATTAGATTAGATTAGATTTGCGTTGGGTGCGATGGTTCATCAGAGAAAGATGAAACCATCCCTAGCACTCAGGCAGCCTTGCCCATTGTGCCATGCCCGACAGAGGAAGTTAGGGGAGAGAAAGACAGTTGAAATACGAGAAAGAAAGAAGTTGAAGACAGAGTAGGCTTGCGGAACAGGCTCCCTATTGTCACAATCTTCCCGAATCCCGTAGGAAGTCGAGAAGACTATGCAAGGGGAGAGTAAACACCTCGCTCATATTGAGTGTATCACTTCCCAAAATACGCATCCGAGTTCTTGCAAAGGCCGGACAGTGACACAGAAAGTGCTCCGTGGAGTCGGCTTTCTCAAGACAGGCTGCGCAGGTTGGGTCGTCAACGAGGCCCATTTTGGCTAGATGTTGGCCAAATGTATTGTGACCCGTGATTAATCCAACCAGGGCTACAAATCTGTCCTCTTCTGACGAAGAAGATATCAACCAGCACTGGTCCCATCTTTCGTTTTGGAAACGTCTGTGTAGAAAACATGAGTATTTCCCCTTAGTAGAGTTCCTGGATTCTCTTGGCGGAAACATCACTTCGTATCTGCCAAATCGGCCAAACCTCACACTTGGTACGACACTATCAGCAGACATCGAGAAAAGCGGGCACTCTTCCCTTAGCTTACTGGCTATAAGTGTGTGACCAAATCCCAGTTCGTTCGTCCAGACTCCATTGTTGTAGAGTCTGCTAGCCGCTTTCATAGCCTCTTGCCTTATAAATAGGTCAAGAGGGGTTAGATTTAACAGTGCAATAAGAGCATCACTTGATGTGGTGCTCATAGCGCCGGTTATCCCTAAGCAGGCATGCCTTTGCAGTCTGGTTAGAAGAGTGACGCTGGACTGAACCATTGTTCTCTTCCACCAAACCACTGAGACGTATGATACTACGAGCCTGATTAGAGCTACGTACATCCAGTGAACAGAGCTCGGTTTCAAACCCCAGGTTTTACTAAAAGTCCGTCTGCACTGCCAGAAGGCTCTGAGAGCTTGCTCGGTCTTTCGTTCAATATGCACTTTTCAGGTCAGCTTAGTATCAAATGTCACCCTAAGATACTTCACCTCGCTGGCCAGTGCCAGAGTCACACCTTTTAGCGTTGGAAGGATCATTCCATCCATCTTACGCTTCCGATTAAAAAAAACAAGGGTAGTCTTACGCGGGTTTTCGGTTAGACTTTGTGTGTTGCACCAGGAGTCAATCCTATTCAATACAGCCTGCATTGTGGTGCAAAACTGTATGAAGGGATCTACCAGATGCCAGCACGCACACGTCATCAGCATAATCTTGTATGTGTACGCCCATATTTTGAATCTCCTGCAGGAGCTGGTCCACAAGCAAGCACCAAAGAAGAGGAAACAGGACTCCCCCTTGGGGGCATCCTCGTTCTACCACTGTGACCTTGCCTATATCACCATTCCCAGCAGTGAGACGTCTATCAGAGAGCATGCATCGAATCCACCTGCATGAGGTTTCATCGATGCCATGTTCCTCAGCTGCGAAGCACATCGAGTCAAAAGTAGCATTGTTAAAGGCTCCCTCAATGACTACAAATACGCCTAGAGTGTATTTTCCCTTCTCCAGGCCCTCCTCGATTTTGCAAGCAATATCGTGAAGAGCTGATTCACAGGACTTTCTACTCTGATAAGCATGTTGCTGACTATTGAGCGGGCTTCGGACTAATGCTCTTGACCGAATGTCTTTTTCAATTAAGCGCTCTAGACCCTTTAGAAAGAAGGATGTCAGACTGATGGGTCTAAAGCTTTTCGACAGAGGGTAATCTTCCCTACTTGGTTTCGGGAAAAAATAGCATGCACACGTCTCCAAGAGGTCGGTACGTAGCCAAACGCTAGACATGCTCGAAAGATCCTTTTCAGGACCTTAACGAGCCTGTCTCCGCCTCTCTTTAACATAATTGGGTACACGCCGTCGGGCCCTGGGGACTTAAAGTTTGCGAAAGAGGATAAGGAGAACCTTATCGACTCTTCCGAGACTATCCGTGCGGCAGTATACCAGTTAAATCGACTGGGCACCACACCAGGACTCGGTTCCACTGAGGTGCCACTAAGAGTGGATTTCCTGCAACCCGGAAAGTGGGCCACAAGGAGTTCCTCATAGGTTTCCGAGTCATTGGTTGTGTATGTCCCATCAGATTTTCGAATCGAGTCAAGCCGAGCGGCTCGGTCCTTCTGGAGGACCTTACACAGACGGGCAATGTCTCTAGTTTCGCTGATCTCACTGCAGAAATTCCTACAAGAGTTCAACTTCTCCCTTCTCACTTTTCTCTTATATTCCTCCTCATTTCGAGTCCGAAGGGCTCTGTTGAGGGATTTTCTGGATTGCTTTCGAAGTTTTGTAAGTTCCGCGTTCCACCATGGGACTGCGTTACCTTGTCTTCTTCGACTTAGTGGGCACACTGACTCGTAGCTTTCTGTCAAGGCGCGTTCCGTTGACTGGACCGCAATCTCAATGTCCGCTACGTTCCGTGGCCGACGAATTTCAGGAATATTTTGATGCAGGAGCATTTCGAATTCATCCCAATTCGCATTTCTTGGGTTCCTTCCTTCAGGGACTACCATTTGGTCAATTCCTAATCGGAATTGGATGTATCGATGATCAGACAACGATACCTCCTCTAGCACACGCCAAGATTTGATGAGACCGTTTATTCGCTGGTTAGAGACTGTTAGATCAATCACGTCTTGTCGCCTGGATGTTACAAAACGGCTGGTGCCAGCATTTTGTACCGCCAGGTTAGAGGATAATAAGAAATCTAAAAGTTAAGAGCATCTGGGGTTGCACTTAGTGCTACCCCATATGGTGTTCTGTGAGTTTGCATCACATCCCACCATAACTCCCTAGAGGGTGGAGGGAGCACTGAGTCGTAAGGGAGATAGGCTAAAGCAATTATGGTTTCGGTCTCTCTGCCCCCTTGTCGATATGTTATTTTAACTGCCACGGTATCCTGAGAGCAGAATTGTTTCAGTACCGTGCAGTCCATGTGTCTCGGAACAATTATGCATGCCCGAGGTCTGTCGCATCCTTCCGAGTGGATGATGCTACCCCAAACCAAACCACCTAGGCCACAGATGCGCTTGCGATACACCCATCGTTCTTGGATAAGTATGATTCGTGGTTGTGTATGCAGCCTGGCGTGACCACTGCAAAGATTAGCAGTGGCCGAATTGCTATGTTGCAAGTTAATTTGTGTAAAAAGGATCTCAGTATCATACACAGAGTATAAATGAGACCCTTCTACTCTAAAAAGGAACAGTAAACTCTTAATGCATGGTACCTGTGGGAGTGGCAAATAGGTAACTCCGTAGTCTCCCATGAAGACTCAAGAGTTACCTGCCCGCCTCGCAGTCGCCTTTACCGAGGACCCGAAACTTGACTTGTCCCAAATAAAGGCGAGCGCGCATTCCGTACCTTGTCCCGAGCACCTTCAACTACTCATGGTCTATTCCCACCGTCAAAGAACAACCACCAGAGCTGATGATGATTCGTTGATGGTCCTACAGGAATATTCCGACCATAAAGCCCTATTCAGGCCCGGGTTCATGGTACGCAGGAGGGAGAGGTATTCCTGTGAACGCCTAGGCGTCCCAGGGCACGAAACTCCCACCTTGACCAGCGAATAACCACAGTAAGTGACTTCCTTGCAACTTCCGCAAAGCTACTACCACTTTCTGATGTTTTCTTCGGAGGCTCCGTCCTAGCAGCAGACTGGATTGTTCGGGAGGTTGACTGAGCATTGCAGGTTGTTTCCTTCCCACCCTGCTTCGCCGACCCCCGTTTTCCGGTCTCTGCCGTGCCCGTCGGCAACACTGACGTTACGCTGGTGTTACCAAAACTAATTGCAGCTGTCGCTTCTGCAATCGGATGGGACTGACTCTGAGAAACAGGTTCACTGAAGTCATTCCCTAGTGGTTCCACTGGCGTTCCAGCCTCCCCTATCCCTTTCGCAGAAGCTAAGGTAGGCTGGTTATTCAAAGAGGGCGAGGTGGCGTCGGATTTGGTAACCTTTCTCCTCTTCGCCAACTTCTTACCAGCCCCTTGAGGGTTCTGGATTGAGGACAATGGGGAAGAGCACAGACCAGCGGAGCTGTCCTGTGTGCGTTCTCTTTTTTCACTGCCCTCTACGGGGGTAGACGCCAACATTGCTGCATCCGCTCTATTTGCAGCATGTCGGCGCTTTTTTAACTGTGGCTTGGACAGCACTACTCCCGTTTCGCCGTCAGGGTTAGGTGCTGGTACCCAGTACTCTGGGACCAACATTCACATCCCTCACCAAACCTTTGGGCGTAGCGGGTGCAGATGACGCAGAGACCTTAGCTTGCGCTTTGATCTCGTGCATCAACCGAGCACCCCCGCCAGTTTCCCGTGACAATGGTTCGGCGCTTTCGCTGCTTGCACAGCGATTAACCAGCCCCGTGTCACTTTCCACCGACGCTAGACCGCCATGAGGTTGCGGACTCGTTAGAGTATCGTGCATGGTTGGAGCCGCATCCGACATATCCATTGGATCCACAGCCGCAGGCGCTGTATCTTTCAACAACAGGCACTCCAAGGAGCGGGTGAGAGAGCCTGTGTTCGATAAGGCTCCAGAAGAGCACTCATCTACATTCACTACTGGTAAATTGCTTCCTCCGAAGTCCCAGGTACCAACTTGGGTCATGTTTTGGAATGGGTTTTGGGCCTGCACATCCGAATGTTACCACCAGTGTGGGTGCCCCGTGCAGAGTTATCTGGTTTTAACTCCATTCATGAAAGTGGTCTAGTACAACTACGGGGTGACCAAGGCCCGAGAGGAGATTTTTTCTGACTTCCCAGTCTGGGAAGCTGGTTAGTTGTTGGCGCCACGACTCGCCACGTTACCGCAAGGATCATTGACCATTGGGATTTATTGGCATACCGAGGTATCGACCCAAGATTCTCCCCATAGCAGCCCGTCGCTCGAATTAGCTACCACCACAAGAGTGAATGGCACTCAGGAGACACCACGAGGAGGCCACTGACAAATCAGCAGGTCACTGCTAGACGGGTTTCCATGCCGCTAGGTGTGAATTACTCAGGATTGTGGGGGCACAAAGCATTCCACGATTGCCTGATACGCACGACCTACGAGTCTACTTGAGATGACTAGCATACCCAACATCCAGGAATTACTGTGGATCACAAAATATGTTTCGCTTTTATATGACTAATATTTGTACTATTTGGCAATTTCAATGTGCACACTATAATGGCATTCTTTTGCAATCAAATGACAATTGGTGGAAATATATACACATGCAACGTTTAACTGTGCAGCTATACCAGAAAATGGATTTTAAAATAAACCCAAGGCTTTTGTTATACATCCGAAGGCGGAAAATAGTAGCATCTTCATTTTACATTTACACTTCTGTAGTACTTTAAGACTGACTAGCAACAAGATGTACTTCTCAACCGCTGCAACCGAGTATTGGCCGTTAACTTATAACAAGTTTCTTGCATAACTTTTCGATGGGTTGGCTTCTTCTCCATTCTGGCCCCTCTAACTTTAATCAGCTGCCAAACGGCCTGCCTTGCTAACTTGTAATTTCGAAGCATCTTCGCTTTTTTTTCTTTGGTTGCAAATTTATTTGTAAAGGTTGGCCTAAGAAAGCCATTTTCCCGTGTTTTTATGGTGTTTTCTTAAGTTTCTCTGCTACCTGGTATTGTTTTTCGTTTTATAACTATCGTTTTATAATTTTCCTATATCATAGACTATAGTTAGGCATACTTGCTAAACAGCATATTGTATTTGAGTAAAAACAATATTTTATTCTTTAATGCAGAATGCGCCTAGCCCTACTAGTCTTAGCAGTTTGTCTGTGCGCCTGCGCACATGGCGCTGCAACCAAAAGCCCATCTGCCACGGCTACAACTGCCAAGCCAAGCGGGTTTGCCTCACGATCAATTGATGCAGATGAGGAGGATGATTTTGAGACGCAAGCACAAACACATCTGGCTTATAGGCAACAGCAGCGACCGTTATATGAGTACAGCGCATCTGAGGAAGACCAGGAAGAAGCGCCACGTCAAATATATGCTAATCGCAATATAAAGCAACAGAGCAATTACCTCAAGACGACCCAGAAGAAACCGCTAAGCGAAGAGAGTGAAGAAGAGGAAGACGTTGAAGAGGAACCCGATCGGCTATCGACACTATTAAGCAAATCGTCTTTCAACTGCAACGAGAAGAACTCTGGGTAGATCTATCATATTTACTCTTTTTTGAACCAACCTTTTTTATTGATAAATATTTTCTCTGTCCACAGATACTATGCTGATGAATCACTTAGTTGCGAGGTATTCCATTACTGCCAGGACAATCAACGTCATTCGTGGATCTGTCCCGAGGGTTTTACGTTTCATCAAATCCATTTAATTTGCATGCCGCCTTCGCACGACAATATTTGCAAGCAATCGTCCAAGTATCATATTGTCAACGACTATCTCTACAAGCCCATTAATCTACAGGAGCACCAGAGCAAACCCAATGTTACACTGCGCTACTCGGAACGCTACTACCCTGAGAACTATTACGAGCATGAGCGTTACGACGATGAGGAAGAGGCACCCGCACCGAGACCACGCGTGCATGCCCAACAGCAACAACAACAACAACAGCTGCAGCATCGTCAAGTCGCCTACCACCAGCCACAGCAACATCAGCCGCAACCACAATTACAATTGCAGCAAGCGCCACAAGTGCGTGCCCAATACCATCCCCAACAGCAGCAACAGGCAGTCACACAAATACGCCACCAGCCGTTAGCGCAGCACCAACCACAGCCCACAACGCTTGCGTATCGTAAGCCATTGCCCACGACAACCATACAGCCACAGTTACATCAATTACAGCCGCAGCTCCATCAGCAGCGCCCACAGACTCTGGCGCCGACCGTGACACCAACACCGTATCGCTTCTTTACGGCCGCACCTCAACTGCAGCATCTCCAGCCGCAGCAGGTATTCCGAACTCCCGAAGAAATAAACATTTCGCTACAGCAACGACGTCCGCAAGTCTTTATTGCAACGTCAACGCCGCGCTACTATGAGGATGAGTATTTGTACGAAAGAAGGAAGTAGTGGGTGGAATTTTCGTTTGCAACCAGCAACCAGTCTTGTCGTTCTTTTCCTTGTAAATTTTATCTTTCCCGGCTTCTATTGGGTCAACTTTCTTAGCTTTAAGCTGCGCTCTCTATCCTTACAGAACATTAATGTTCACGTATAGTCCCAAATTTAGCGCAAGTTTTACGTACATACATACCTATTGTAATTTTGTGTATTAATATTTAATGTCCTGCTAGAAGAATTCACCTTCTAACTGATTTCATTAATAAAAAAATAAAATAAACAAGATTAAGAATAAATTCTATTATATGTATGTCGTCATTCACTGTATGTCAATTTCCATATACTCGTCAGCATTGGAAAGATGTGCAGCTTGGCTTTTGGTGCCTTCTTCAACTGTATAGTTGGGTCCAATCAAACAGTTTTTCAGCACGGATCCAGTCTTAACAGTTGCACGGTTGCCAATTATACAATTGTCAATATTACAGCCTTCTTCGATAACGGCATTCGACATGACGATTGAGTTACTGACGATGTTCTTAGGATTTATAACACAATTCGGGCCAAAAACACTTAAGTTTAAGGAAGTTTTCTCCGCGAGCTTTGCATAATCAGCAACTATGATATCCTTAATCTGCGTAGATTTAACCAACGCCCCAGGGGCAACCAGAGGGTGTGACTCGCCACAGAGCTCAGTCCAAATGGTGGTAAGTTTTCTATTAATGGCATAGAAACTAAGCGTATTGTTCACACGCACTCCAACAGCTTCCTGTGGTGCTTGAACGGCATAACAGCGTACTAAATCACCGTGGTAGGGACTATGAGAAAGTGAGTCGTTAAACAGCGAAGTTCGTGATATTTTTTGGTCCAAAGGTGTATGTGGAACGTACTAAAAAGATATAGTGACAAAACCTTGCGTCTTTTTAAGAATTCGATGTATGACTCACGTTTATAACATTGTCCTCATGCTTAGTATTAACGCCCAATTCCGATGTGGTATCCATTGTAGCTTTGGCAGGCCGTTTCACATGTTGTTTCTTTATCAGATGGGGTAAAAATTCGCCTTTAAACGTGGAAATGTTTTCTTTCTGTAAATGAATGAAGAAAATCTTATGCAGGAATAGTAATAGGCAAATTACAATGAAATGACGCACTCTGTGTAAATAGTTAATAACCCATTTTTTAAGCACATAAATATGTGCATCCATAAGTCGACCGTACACATTTAGCTGCCCTCTGTTTTTTAATAGATGCCTTTGTATACTAAGTGTATCTTCACAGTCGCTGGCAGCGGTCACAAAAGCTAACCGTTGTGTGGCTGGATGTATACCAATCATGTCGCGTTCAGGCTTGTGCTTACTTTTTGGACCCGGTATTACGACATCCGACTCAAAGCCACTTTTAAAAAGCAGCATCGCCAGCGACGCTTCGTGTTCCCGAAACTTATTGATGAGCGGATACAAGCTCACATTAGTAATGATATCGCCACTCACAACTAGAAAATCCGATTTTATCCTAGTCATGGAAAGATACGTTTTGCAATACGACAGGGTAGATTTAAGTATGTTTATTTTACAAACTTACTTGTCATATATGAAACGAAGACTGTCCGCAGTACCAAAATCGCTATCATTCGGTATTGTGGCGTAGTCAATTTTTAATTTAAGAGGCGTACGTTCCACGGCTTGTTGAATTTCCAGCTTTTGATTCTCCAGCACGACGATAATTATCTCTATAAAAAATACCCATGCACCCTAAAATATGAATTGCGAATGTATTTGCATTAATTACCTGCGAAATTATGTCGTTGCAGCATATTAAGGGGATACCAAATCAACGGGTAAGGCCCTATTGGAAGCAGACATTTTGGCGCATCTCCCAATACTTCAGGCAAGCGGGTACCTCTGCCTGCTGCCAAAACAACCGCTTGAAATTCAGAGCTCGTCATAGTTGAATTCAATTTAACAAAAATAGCGTGGAACACTCAAAAGGTTGACGACGATACAGCCAGCAGTTTCGCTGGCGTTTTGTACGTATGTTTTTCGTTTTCCAGCACTGCTAAAATATAACATATGTTTATGTCACATGACTGCATTACTTTTATTCTTTGTTTTTGCTATTGTATAAATCAAGTCAGATGACCATTTTTCAACTAAGATTCCTTGTTTTCTTAGCCCATGTCACAAGAATTACAACAAAATACATGTTCAATGAAACAACAAAACTTTAATGTATGATTTGCGCTCTTGCACTTTATGGCAATTGGCTCTTGTACACTACAAAATGGAATACATACATATTTTCTTACTGGAATTAACTACTTTTTTCTTACATTAGACATTAAAAGTTTTTGCAGGATAAAATGGAAATAGAACAATAGTTTTTAGAATAATATTGCTGGAATTAACACACACATCGGATAATACTTAGAAGAGGACGTCATCATCGCCTTCGTCCAGTATATTGGCCTGTTCACGCACATCAATACCCTGCTGCAATAGCTCGGCCTTCTTAGCTTCTGCCTTTATGCGAGCAGCGCGTTTTTTGTCCTGAATCTTTTTCAACCGGTAGAATTCCTCGCGTTCCAGTTCATCTAGTTCTGATATGATATAGGCCAGTGTGCGATCGATTCGAGGAATAATAACGTGTTCAATGGCGTTCACACGACGATTGGTGATTTTGATAACTTCGTCCAGGGTGACAAACGATGTTTGTAGCGAAGCCAATTCGACAAGTAATTTGACGGCGCTCTGGTAATTTTTCTTCAATTTGGCCAGCTGTTGACCTCCACGGGCCAGGCCAGCCAGCTCATAGGTGTCTGCGCCGTCTTGATACGATTCAAAAACGGGCAAAGTGACACCTGCAACGTTGTCTTTCTTGGTGCGTATTTTAATTTGAGCCTTGGTGACATTTTGCAATACAACCTGGTTAATATCGCCCGATGTAAACTTGGCTTCAGCTAACGAAAAAGCTGCCTCTTTCATAACATCACCCATTAAAGTTTTGGTCTCAATAATTTTCCCCAAGATCATGCGAAAACGCATTTGCAATGCATCAGCCTTTTTTTTGAGTAGGCCATGACCCTTTTGAGCGCCAGCCAAACGTGACTTCATCAACATTTGAGCACCACGGGAAGGGAAAATTGGTAATCTTTCTTTGCCAGACATTTTCTTGGTTTTTAAAAACGAAAATTGGGTTTATTACACAAAATTAATATTGCGCACCAATATACAGCCACCCGTCGAACCAGAACTAGTCACGAATGAAAAACTCCAACCAGACTGCATAAATAAAGTGTTGGCTAACGGATCAATTCAGTGCGCTGTTAATTTATCCATTAAGTGTTGTACGATGCTGGTAAATTATTGACTAACAGCTGATTGAGCAGATATACAAATATCATTACCAAAACAGCTAGTTCTACATTCAAATTATGTTTATATTGCGGCGTGTATGGTGGTCAACTCCAATAAGTAGCCATTTTCGATATTACACAACAAAAAAACCAATGGCAATGGCAATGGCCACCAAAACAAATATGGTCCATCAAGAACTGCTACGTTATGTGAATCCATTTGCTTGTATTAACATAGAAGCGGACCTACCTGTGCGCGTCGAGCCTTCTGATGTTCACCAATATACAAGCGGAGATGTTTTTATTGCACAATTGAGAGGTGATGCTGTAAAAAATTGTATCGCCACAATGGAAGTAAATACGTGTGGGGACGACAAAGTTGTCAACGTACTGCTAAGGAAACCATCGATGCATTCAACAAATTTTGCGTGTCACTTGAAAGTACCCATACGCGCAGATCTCTACATCAAATCGAATGCCAACGTATACGTCGAAGGCATACAAAGCGAAGCATTGCAAATCAAAGCCGCCAGTGGGATATTTACGAGAAACGTACGGTCCACTGATATTTCTCTTTTTAGTGAGAATGGCAACATAATCTGTGATGGCACTCTGCTAGGCAAATGCATAAAAATTGAAACCCATAATGGCGTAGGTATGGTCCGGCTTTCATAAAGCACTTCATTTTTTCTTTTATATATATGCAGAATATTACACTCGACAAACTACAAGGCGATTACTTACGATGTTCAACTAAGAGCGGAAATATACAAACAGATTGTTGTTATGTGGAGAAGTCGAAATTTGATACCGAAACAGGACATATGTGCCTAAAAAATGTGCACAAATGCAGCGAGGTGCACGTTCACAAAGCCGGCGCGCTTATAATGAGTGAGTTAAAATAAAGCAAAACATAATTTATATTTGATTGGTTTCATGGTGATATTGCAGCTGGAGTTCACGCGAATCTCAATGTTGTGACCAAAGGTGGGACAATGAATTTGCATCTCTCAGAAATAATGGAGAAAAGCGACATTGTGGCGCATAACTTGGATGATGAGGCAATTATTAACATTTCTGAGAACATTGAACAGAACATAACGATCGAAATAAACGCTGGATGTGTAAAGTTGGACCAAGCCTTAGAGCATGTGTCGCATGCACTTAGCGAAGACAAAAGTACATTTCTTCTAAACAAAGCTAATCAAGACCATCACCATTTGCGAATAAATAGCACAGGCGAAAAGGGCGTACGCTTAGGCAAGCAGTCGTGGATTGATATGATGCGTAAAAAAATAGATATGAATGTAGTTGATTAAATTTCAAAAGTAGTTTAAAACTTAAAATAATATGTATTGTACTTATAAGATTATAATTTCAGTCATTTATGAGTATCATGTTGCTTGGCTTGTAGTATCGTTATGTAAAAAATTGTTGAATCGTTTATAAGCCTCTTGAAATATCGTATCCTCTTCAATTCGCAATGCTTTTAAAAACAGTTGGACACTCTGAGCAGAAACTTCCTTTAGATCCGTGCTGGCAGTTTTTTCAACTTTGAGCGAAATGTTAGCCAATAACCGCAGAAGTCTGTAAGCATTGTCAACGTATTGTGCAAGTGGCGCATCTTCATCTGCTTCAAAATCAGTTTCATCAGTCTCCTTGTATTTATCAATGTGTTGCTGCAGCTTTAACCAAACTCCCAACAGATTAATAAAAGCATCTTTGTCATAGAAATGTTTCAGACACTAAAGAGTAGGATGTACAAGATAAGCACAACAAAAGCAAAACTAGATGCTGGCTTTAACTTACATTGCAAATATGTGTTAAATCTTCAAGGATTTCCTCATGTCTTTCGTCCAACGGGACCAGTTGAGTGGGTTGCTGCAGATATTGCAGAATTCTCGTCAAGCAGTTCATAATATTTGGTGCGTAAATATTTACAGACAGTTGGGCCTGTGGAAGCTGCACTAATATAGTGCATATATTTAAATAGGTTTGTATCATCTCAGGATCACAGCTTATTTTTGGTGCACACTTGTAGCCAACATCGATGTCCTGATCAGCATCATCATCGTCTCTGTTGTGTTCCGCGTAGTCTGAATCAATTGCAGCCACGGTATCTTCAGCACTTGATGCGTCTGCCTGTTTGACTTTATCATCGCGCATTAAACGTAAAAATGCATCGTTTACGCCATCGCAAAGTTCTTGCACAAGAAAAATGTCCGAAAATGGCTTTAAATTTAAATCAGAGTCTGCGTTTTCCTCCTCAATAAGCGCACAGCTGGCCAGTACTGCGTTTACTGCTTTCAGAGCTGCCGTAATGAGCTCTTCACTAACCGACTGCTGTAGTACAAAGCCCATATTTCTAGCTGAGTTGTCAAAAGCAGCAAAGCACTTGTACCAATCGATTCCCAACTGCTCTTTACCGTCTTTCACATGTGCCATTATATATTGGACGACTCGCATCAGTTGCAACAGCATAGACATGTCCATGCAAGTGCCAAGCTTGAGCAGCGTTTCCACCCAGTGAGCATTTGCCGTCAGTTGCTCCACGCATTCGACCTGCGCGCACATATTTCCTAGCAGGCCAACGATTATCTCGTACAAACGAACATCGTCGCTACTCTCAATCGCGTACATAAGCAACTCAATGCTTTCGTTGTCAAAAAGCAGTGTAACGACTTCAGGAGATACTGACATATCCCACAGTTTACACAAATCATTTTCCAGTTCATCGCCCAAGGCGCCCTCATGCTGACTAAGCCTCACCAGAGTTTGCAGTATAAACCTTCTGCTAAACATTGTCTCACCGACAGCGTCCCCTCGCATTTGCTCCAATAATTTTGCATCATTGTCAGCTTCATCTTCTTTGCTAGTGCTTTCGCCCGCCTGTGAACATTCGCTGGATTCCTTTACTGTACCTTGTGACAGAGCCCCGGCGGCTTCTTCAGTTTTATGTTCTGCTTCTGCTACAGCAACTTTTCTCAAAGCAATATCGTCATTGTCGTTGGGCATGTTTCCTAATAAGCACTTAAATGCTCTTGAACTAATTTCTGACACCTTTAGAAGAATAATAACAATCGGCACAAAAAAAATTAACTGCAAATTAAACTTTTGCGTTTACTGAAGTAGCAGAATAATTGCAATTTCTGATAACCAGTATGGCTTATAACGTAGTTAGAATCAACGGATTTTAGTAAAAACAGTAATATAATTAAAAGAGGAACCGAGTTGTTAATATAAAGTTAGTGTGACCAGTTAATAATGCATAAATAGCCCAAATCCTTATACAAAATACTATTCTTTTGCAAAAATACCGGGAAAATGCGTCCCAAATTAAATTTCCCAATTTTATGATTTATTTATTTTACACAGTAAAAATAAAATAGATTTAATTCTTGTCGGTCTTATAAAATAAAAGTTCACCAAGTTACTATTGATTTTCTCCCAATAAACCGGATCAATTTGCGTGTATTGGTTTTTATAAGCTTTTAAGAAATAACAAATTAAAAAGAAAAGCTATTATATTACTTGTAGAGAATGGATAGATAGGGGGGAATTTATAAAAATAAAACATAAAAAATGATTAAAGGTAACACAGGTATCTCACAGTACCTCAATAAGCACATTATTGGAGTCCGACTTCTTAGGATAATTACTTATTATAATTCTATCCCCACCAGCTAGACACGAATATCACAATAAAAAATGTTCTCATGGAAGCGATTTTAGGATTTTTAATTTTTCGAGTTGTTCAGAATTTGTTGAGTATATGTCGAGTTTAACTACCAGCCCCCATTAAATGTAACAGTTAACTGCGACTCTCCATTAGGTATGTTTTCCAAAAAAACGATCTTGTAATTAACAGCTGACAGTTGATCGAAATTACCCGTGTGGTGAGCGGGTTAGAGAATACCACCTCAGCAGGTCAGAGCTTGTCGTATGAGGCGAATAACAATGACACTGCGTTCTTTCGAGACCAGTAGAGACACCACGTAAAACCACAATTCCAATGAAAGAATGCATTTACATCAGACCGTAACCCGATAACGGGTTGTTATGGCCAGTTAAGAAGAAGAACAAGTTGATCGAAAAAACAAATTGTGAAAGTTTATAATAGTTTGACTAATTAAGATAATCATGTTTAGGGAAATAAAATGTATAAGAAAAAATTTAATGCAAACAGTTGGGACGGTGCCCCACAGTGGAATACCCTTTCCCGATTTCTCCCATTAAAATTAAATTTCAGTGCAAATTTGCGTATCGATAAAGGTAACTGTACTACGGGTGTAGGGGGGATGATTCGGAGAAATGTAAACATTGCTTAGTTTATAAGCCTAACATGAGTCTACATACCAAATTTTGTGGATTTAGCTTAAATATTAACATTTCTATAAAAAGTGAAATTTTGTAGCAGTTTGTAGGAAGAGGGGCCTAAATTGTGAGCTTTATTCATATGCAGAAAACACAACTGCTTCTGCTCACTTCTATAAAAATATAAGGATTAACCATAAACAACAAATACACATGGAGTTCACATATAACCACACTAAGAACTTCACTTTCAGATAAACTCAATATAATAAAATGTCTGTCAAGTCCAAGATTTAATTGCAACACACAAACTCTTCTAGATGTATCAAAAACTATCATTGTATCTAGGATCAAATACGCTTTATTCATATATGGATACTCAAGCCAATCAACACTAAACAAAATAAAAACAATATTTAACGCAGCAACCCGACTATCATTAGGAGCTTTCAGATCAACTCCAATTAATAACATGCCTTAGAGTCAAACATTCCAACAACAGAATCCGACTCCTTATCTGCTTTAGACTCTATTTCAAACATAAACAATCACCATACATATCCAACACTAATAAGATCACTCCTAATCACCTCCTCAACCAAAATTATATTATTATGGATTCCAATCCATGTTAACAAAAAGGGGGCCTGTCAAACTAACATGCCACTCAATTTAGAACACCTTCTAAAATCCTGTTCAACCTTAAATAGCACAAAAAAAAAATTTAAAGATGATGACCCGATAAACTTACTCATAAACATGTATAAAATTATTCAATTCTTAAAAGAAACAGAACTATACCACAAAATACAATTAATCTAATACATTTGCACATAAGCTCTCTCCACAAACCTGTATATACATAAACATAGCCGAAGGCCTATGCAGCCAGTGCTATAGCCCCTATTTAGTTTTGTAATAATAATAATAATAATTTGAAACTAAGCTTTCTGAACATAAGAAGATTTCTAGATACTATATAATACAGACCAATAGATCTACGACTAAATTATGTCAACATAAAAGTTATCATAACCGTACCCTAGTAGTCTATTTCGCTCAGAGTTTGGCCATTGAATAAACTAAGATGACACTCAATTCTGCAAACACTATTTGCAAAACTGAGAATATGTTACTTTGGCATGATCTTGAATAATAGTAGATTGGCGTACGAGATGGTGAAATGTTCGATGGTTTGCCGATGCATCGTATGTTCGAGAACATCGGAAAATGACAGACCAACCATCGATGTTTTCGATGCATCGATGTATATTTTACACCACTAATTTATGGCGTTCACATAAAGAATTTGTAGCATATTAACAACTGGCTCCGTTATAGAGCTGCAAAACCATCGATATAGTCACCACTCGATCTTTTCGATAGTTTTGGGTGTCCTCCATTGATAATATCGATACTATCGACTTTTGACTAGAGCGTCTGATCCGGTCAATCCTTATACCGTTGCAAAACTATTAAAGCGTAAATTAAATTAATTTTATAGACCGTTTTTTGATTTGGCTCTTTGTTTGGAAGATTTGAGGGTTTAAATAAAAATGTTCCGTAGCTCTAGCGGGGTCCCGAGAAGGCATAGAGCCGACAATAAAAGCACATATGGAATCTATTCGTGGATACAAGTACAGAAAGACTTAAATAAAATAAGTCGCATATATTGTTCAATAGTTATAGCCTTTTAAAAATTTTGTCGAAATCTGGAACGCCAAAATGTTTCTGTTCGTCGTGAATTTTTTGTATCGTAGCGTTCCGAAACTTGGTACACATGAAGTAAATTATTAACTAAAAAACATTCATTATGCAGTTTGTTCCTCTATCGATATAATAATTAATATTCTTATAATAATACAGCCGAAATTTAATTTTTTGCACTGTGAGACATTGCCTTCAAAATTTTCTTGTAAAATTGAATGGCTAGAGGTAAAGAGGTGTGCAAATTAAAAGAAACTATCGATAGTGGTAAAAACAATCGATGGCGCCCAACCATCGATTTTATCGATAGTCCAATCGATGGTTTTGCAGCTCACTCCGTTATTCTGAACAGCCACTTATATATTTTAAATGCAAGTTACAGTCAATTTAGTGGATATTTATTTTATTCATAAAATAATTCTTTTCATTTGAAAAAAGTTAAAAATGTATTGTTCAACTTTATTATAAATATTACATACATACATGTGTATGGTGCATTTGTTGTACGATCAAGTTAATATTATATAAAATTTTTATAGTGATATATTTGCAGAACATTTATAAATGTTTCCATTATTGTTATTAACACATTTTAAATCCTTGAGTAATTCCTGCATAAACATTAAAACTGGTTTAATAGATACAGATATATATTTTTAGTGTGCTGCAACAATTTACGGTAAAATTTAGTAGTTAGCATTTACCGCTAAAAAGCATTTAACTACATTTGCTAAGTGATTTGCGCTTTTAACTTGTGAACTGTTATATCATCATACACTCAAAATTTCAAAATACTCGAAAAAAGTAAGCTAAATTAAATATAAGTAAAATAAAATAAAATACAAGATATAAAGTTGCAATATAAATAAAAATTTATAAATATATGTATGTATGTATATGATATAAAAGTTAGAAATAGACTATGCATCTGACATGGATTTCTCTATAGAGTTGTCTTGTAATTCAAAATATAAGTCATTTTTACAATTGCAAACTTTATTAAGTTAAATGTGTCTATAAGTTTTTAGTAGCTTTGTATTTTGTATTGACCTGAGCTGAAAATTATTAAAGGATGTGGGGTGAATATTCGGCAGTGATCACACTATTTTGTGGCAAATATTAGAAGGTAGGTTTTTACTTGTCAAAGCTATTGAAGTTTTTAAAATGGCCATTAGTTTTCATACAAAACACAATAATTCGATTTAAATCGAGCTTATATTGAAAGAGTATATAGTGTGAACACAGCATAAACTAAGCATTTTTGTTCATTAACAAACTGAACTAAAGACACAAATATGAGTAACCCATAAAAACATTGAGAATAATTTGTCGCAGTTTGATTTTTGGCAACTACAAGGGCCATGAAATTTTGTTTGCGTTCAATATGGTGAATTCTAGACAACGAACGACTTAAGCAACGGCATCGGTGGCACACTCCTCCTCCAGAGTAATGTACATACCCTCCTCCTCGTAGGCGGAGTCATGTTTGGCCAAAATCCTCAAAAGCGGCCGCAGACGCAACCACCACTGCTTCTTCGGTATACGTTGACTGTAAGATAAGTTGAATATTTAGTTGAAGATACAACTAAATAACTGGATAACTTACTCAAAGTTGGTCTCGCCAATCAAATCTACCAATGGAGAAAAGCGATACTGACGCGATACTATGCCCAACAATGTAGCGGTGTCGGGAGATCTACAATTGACGACACCATTGGCATCGATGTTAGCCTTGATTTTATCTGCCAACCAGTCAACACACTTAGCCGCCATTTTGGTGCCCATATTACGATCGAAAGGCGTGGGCGAACCGCCCTGTTGCATGTGACCCAATATGTTCATGCGGCATGTGAAAAGACCTTTTCCCTCCTCAGAGTACAAGCGGTAAATAAAGTCGGTGGTATAGTTCTCGCTAGCCTTTTCATTGCGCAATATCAAACCACGCGACACACCCTCGGCCATTTTGGAAGCCATGTGGTAGACATCCTGCTGTAAATCCTTGATTGAAAACTTTTCTTCGAATATATAGGCGGCATCTGCACCACCGGCCAGTCCAGCCAATGTGGCCAGATACCCACAATAGCCGCCCATGGTCTCAATAACAAACACACGGCGCTTGGTGCCCTGAGCCGACTGACGTATACGATCACAAATCTCTGTGATCTCATTTAGACCGGTGTCGCAGCCAAGTGAGAACTCTGTGCCTGGCACATTGTTTGAAATGGTCGAAGGAATTACGACAATAGGTATACAGAACTCTGGATAGTTATCGCGCTGATCTGAAATTTGCCCAGCGGCATGGTAACTCTCAAAGCCACCAATGATTAGCAGGCCCTGAATCTTAAACTCTTTAAGGCGCGCAGCAATCTCCTTGAATTTACCCTCAGGCAACGTGCGCTTTGTACCTAGATATGCGCCGCCTTGACCAACCCATCCAGACACATCGGACCTGTGCAAGAACAGCATTAAACAAGCATGAAAGATAGTTATACTAATCATACACACCAGCCCAGCTCCCGCACATTGCCTGCAATGAGTCCCTCAATGCCATCGTTGATGCCGTAGACCATGTCACCACGATAGATTGCATTGCGCACAAAACTGCGTACGGCGGCATTCATGCCACAGGCAGGTGCACCAATATGCATCACAGCTAGCTTATAGCCCTCAATACCCTTGCCTTCGGCATCGAAGCACTCCTTTGGGGGCTTCAAGCGTGTCAACATCTTGTAGATTTGCAAGTTGCGCTCAAATGATCGACCGCGCAAAGTGACGGCGTCCTCCCAGCGGCGCTCCTTCATAGCCTTGGCCACGGCCTGGGTACGCTCAACGCACTCCATGAGAGGAACGCGCACTGCCTGATTGCCGTCCAATGAAATCACCACTGGAACAGAAGATTCGGTGGCCTCCATAAGGGCCAGCGTGGCCTCAGCACCCATGCGACAAGCCTACAAAAATGTAAAAATTTTTAATGTTTTAATGGAAATTACTTTATATTCAGACTCACCAAAATTCGATCGAAAGCACTGGGATTGCCACCACGTTGAACATGCCCCAGAACTGTAATGCGTGCATCGTGTTTAAGACGCAAATCAATAACCTTCTTTACATCCTCAGCGGTTATGGGATTACCATCGCGATCAATGGCGCCCTCCGCAACGATGACAATATTTAAACGCTGGCCAGCCGAACGCTCCTGTTGGAAAAATTTGTTTTGGAAATGTAAGTTGTCATTTTTGTTATAAAAGCATTGGTAACTTCTCTTTAAGATATGGACATATGTATAATCAAAGATAAGTTCCCAATTGTTATGTTTTACATGAAGCTATGCAGCGAAGGCTGAAATGAGCGTAACACTAAACTCAAGCGATGATATGAAGATTAGTAGGCTGTACGAGTTTAAAACATTCGAAATCAGCTCAATCAGTCAATGATTTGGACAAGATAGAAGGACGAAACTTTTTCTCTTGGAAATTTTGAAAACATGCAATTTGCAAATTATTGTTTGACATCACCCGTGCAGCCAACTAATGTATAGTATACTATGTGTGTATGCATTTGTGTGTGTACAGATGTAGAATTACAGGTATACTATAGGTGCTATATACAGTAAGTTTACAACTAGATGAAGCATAAAAAATGTTTAAAACAATACTAGAACAAAATGTTGCTTAATGGACATGATAAGAAGCAAAGCTTACAGTAAATTATAAACATAAACAGTTTAATGAAGTTGTTTAATACCATAAATACATGATTTCCCATGTTAACCGAAATAAAGCCCCATTTTATTAATTCATCAACAGTAACCAACGAAGCGCCAAACCGATTTGTTATATTCGAAACCCATGAAGGTCATTGTGAAAATACAAAATTATTTCTGCTTATAACCCTTTTTATAAACATATTATTAGCAAAATAATTTTATAAAACTTGAAAATTTAACAAATTTTAACAAAACAGAAAAGTTATAATCTTATAATTATAGCGTTTATTTTACAGCTGACCTGATCAAGTTTTAGACATATAAGATCCTGCCACTCATTTGGTACGGGCTCTTCGGGTATAAACAAGTAATCTGCCTCTGTAGCTATAGCAGTTGAAATGGCTAAGTAGCTAAAGGATGAAACATAAAAACAACAACAACAAAATATGCACGTATAATGATTGTGATTAAAAAATTAATAACATAAAGCTAAAATTATTGAACATGGGTTTTTATAACACACACACATGCGAAGGAGGGGTCTCACGAACTAAGCAGTCAAATTAAGCCCCGAAAGAAATATGTATGCACATAATTAGCATTTGATAACAATAATAAATCAAAAAATTAAATTCTTTCTGGTTCTGGAATAGCATTTTGTTGCAATTTCGCAAAAGGTCAATAACCTAATCGACTAAAGAGAATTCGGAAAGTCTAAATATGAGTAGAAACAATAAAAATGGTTTGCAAAAATTTGTACAGTGCTTTAGAATACAATAAGCAAAAATTGATCTGACAAAATCGCATAAATACTTAGGCGCCCTTTACACGGAGCGAGATTTTCAAGCGAGAAAGTGAAAAAATCTCGCAAAATCTCGCTCGGTATTAGAATACATTCTTATATGAAGTAAGTCGCATAGAGCTGCAGGCGAGACAACTTACGGGCAGTATAACCACGATCTCGCTTGAAAATCTCGCTTCGTGTAAAGGGCGTCTTATGGATGTATTTATTTTATGAATGAAGTTGTGTGCTGTTGTGTGCAAGTGTGTGTACAAGTGCGTGCGTGAGGGTTGTGGCGCATTAATACTACTACACCAATAACAAACTAGATACATATGTAGAAAGAAAAGCAGTGACATCTAATTTAGTTTAAGTAGATTTTAAGAATTTTTCTTCATCTTGCCTGGGCCAACTGAGTACAAAGCCTATCTGGCCAATCACTTTTTGGCGGCAATTCTGGTATAAATATGAAATCCGCTTCGCTGGCCAAGCCACCAACAAGCGCCAAATAGCTGTAAAAATAGTTTTTTGTTTTTAAATTATAAATGTTCATTAGTTATAGACATATAGGACAAAGGACAACAAAGGAAGACAAGGCTAAGGAAATTCTTTACAGATCGTGTTTGAGAGACGTGCTTTAGTCATGGTGACATATTGATCCTGAAGTTGAAGAAGCTCAAAATGTTTTAGTTTAAATCGTCGGGCGCCCCCAACTCAGACAGTGTGAGAGAGAGACATAGAGTGACCGCGAAAGAGATAAGGATTGAATATTCAACAAAAACAAAAATAGCACATTTGAAATGTTTTCAATGTTAAAATACTCCGTGCTTGCCTGTTCCAGCTTCTTCACAAGTTTGTCGGGCCAATCGTGCGGAGGTGGAGACTCAGGCAAAAAAACATAATCTGCCTCGGATATAATTCCAGCTACAACAGGTAAATAACTGTAGGTATTGAAGGTAATTTATTACCAAGAACAATTTACGATTTAGCTCCTATCTGAACTAGTTCCATGGTTATACAATAGCTGTCAATGAATAATATCTACTCACCCGCAATGGCGACCCATGACCTCCATAATAAATGTACGTTGATGGGAGTAGGCTGTGCTAGAAATTGCATCGATGGCTTCAATAATACGATGCAGGGCAGAGTCCGTTCCAATCGTCATGTCCGTGCCACAGAAATCATTGTCAATGGAACCAACCTATAGTTGTTATTGTAAGTATACGTAAGTGACGGTAAGTGCAATATGGCTGTCGCCATTGACTTACCAATCCAACAATGTGGAGAACGTTGTACTTTGCTTGTTGTTCGGCAGTAATTGAGCCATTCTTAACAAGTTGTTCCAGCAAACTTGACCACTCATTACGGAACAAGTTGGCACCAGTTAGGGAACCATCACCACCAATTACCACCAAGTTGGTAATGCCACGCTGTACTAGATTATTGGCTGCCTTAAGGCGGCCGGCTTGTTCCCGAAAATCTTGGCAACGGGCAGAGCCGATAATCGTACCACCACGATGTATTATCGATGAGACCGATGCCCAGGATGCCTCTTGTATGCAATCTCCTCCATCGACCATTCCCTGGTAACCTTCACGTATGAAATAGACCTGTCAATTGTTCATTGAAATTAATAAAATGAAATAATGTTTCTAAATATCTTAATTATTCATACTTTATAAAAAATGTGTTAATGCACGACAATGGAATATATATATTGTGTATATACGACTGTGTGCATCAATTTTTATATATATATATACAAGCTGAACCCGCGAGCTCCGCTGCCCATTGATAAAGCCGTCATGAATTCGTTATATAAATTAATTCTTCCCGTTCCCATTCCACTTCCCATTCCTTTTCCTTCTCTTTCTCTCTCTCTTCTTCATACTAAGTCAAGCTGCTGATATTGGTACCAATATCTTTATATCCTCTGCCTCTACCTATACCTCTTCCTCTACCTCAAAAGAATTCTTTTCCTAGTCATATTTAATGATCGTCTACTATATAAGTAGAAACACATTTAGTATGTTTTATATGGAAAATCATTTTTGTCGATATCTTTGGCGTCATCTATTGGAATTCGTCCAAGCTTAGATAAGAATACCCTCCAACATAATGGGAAGCTATCCTCAAAATCTGTCCAGTAGTTTTTGAGGAGAAGAGTCACAAAGAATTGGCAATCATTTTTACATATATAGATAGATATAAGATATATATATATATATATATATATATATACCCTGTATACTCCCTTTTTCCCCTATAAACACTAAATTCATCCACCGTACGGTTAAATTGGAACAAAAGTATCTTCTTTTATGTCTCTTCTCACAAGTTCGGTATGACTGTAAGCATTTTCCTATTGGGAAGTTCCAACTGACAAGTTTTCCTATTGGGAATTTGGTTATTATTGGGGCAAAAATTACTTTTACGCCCTTAACTTCAATATTCTAAGGCCTATATCGTTGAATTTTGAAATATAGATAAAAAATGCATTTATAAATGACTGTGGCAATTTTCAAATCAATATATTGCAGGGTGCGGCAGTAATTATGGTAAATCGATTTCGGGAGAAGGGGCTTCTATTGAAAAAATGTGAATACAGTTTTTTTAATTAGGGCCACACGAGTCTCCACACCAAATTTTGCAGCTTTATCTCCCATATATCCATATCTACATGTAGTGGACTTTTTGAGCAGTTGAAATCAGCAAAGACTAAATCTTTCGATGTATTTATCCTATTTTGTTTATATAATGTAGATGCACATAATCATGACGCAAACCTGTGCCAAGTTTCAAATTGATAGATTAAACGGTGCGGCTGTAAACAGCGAAAGTCTGCTGGGGCAGATATCAACTTCATTCGACAAACTTCATCTTACATGGGATTACGCACAACTTTTGGTAAAATTTTGTGTCTCTTATGGTCTCGCAGATCTATCAACTCATACAGGCAGACGGACGGACATGGTCTAATCGCTACCCGAGTCAAGACTTTTTGCCCATGGAACTTATGGTCTGCCACGCCTCCTTTTGTCAGTTACATACATTGCACAAATGCACACTATGTGTACGCTGTAATACAACCATCTCAAAGACAGTGTACGACGTGTTAGGCTGCTTGTGTTGCTATGTCTGTTAGGCCAACTCGCTCGTAGGCAAAATTGAGAAAGAGGAAAGGCAAAAAAAAAAAAACGCTCATGTATGCACTATCTGTAAAATGGTCGCATTTCAACAAGTGGACTCAATGTAACGGCCAAGGTTTCCACTCTATTAAATTTCATGCTCTTTGGAATCTACGCACCACATTTGGTTAACATAAATGTTATTTATAACATTTCAATAAAAAGTGAAATTCTGATGGAGTTTATAGAAGGAGGGGTC
Source organism: Chymomyza caudatula (assembly GCA_035041775.1). Classification (NCBI taxonomy): domain Eukaryota; kingdom Metazoa; phylum Arthropoda; class Insecta; order Diptera; family Drosophilidae; genus Chymomyza; species Chymomyza caudatula. Next base: position 2,459,030 of record JAWNKW010000197.1, on the reverse strand, counting down.
TAAAATTTTCATATTATTACCTATATTTTTTAAATTTTCTATTTGATCTTCATTTCTACACCACACATGCACAATAACAGTGTTCATAACTGTGCCAAGTTTCAATTGGATAGCTTTTATGGTGTAGGTGTAAACCGCGTCTGTCTTGGGGAAAGGGTGTAAGATATTGACATGATTTGACAAACTCCCTCTGCCTAGGGAAAATACGCAACTTTTGGTACCATTCTGATTTTTGATCACTTTGTGTACAGGGTATAAAAATTTGCGAGGTTTAATAAACGTTAAATCTACAGTTTAAGTTGAAGACAATGCATAAGCTTTCATTACTACATGTTATACTATAAAATTTTAATTTATACTGAATACCCCTTTTACTGTAAGCCCATTTAAATCTACACCTGTACCCATTTTTCCCTTAATAATCATATTTCTGTTCAATCTTTTTTGTCGATAATTGTACTGCGGGGGGCGGGCGATTGATTCGGCAAAAGATGACTACTGTTTAGAATTTAAGCCTATCATGGGTCTACATGCCTATATATTTATATAGGTAATAATATATTTATTACATGTGTATAAAAAATGAAATTTTGTTGCTGTTCAAAAATTGGCATATTGTTAACTATATCTTTTAAAGTTTTTATCCGATGTGGATCATTTGTACATGGAACGGTGGGCATAGCTTTTATGGTGTGGGTGTAAACCGCGAAATTCTGTCACGAAGTAAGCGGTTGCGATATCGACATAATGCTAATGACTCGACTATTGCTCTTGACCATTTTTGCCCATGGAACTTATGGTTATGCCTGTTACATATCAATATCAATTGCACAAATCTATAATACCCTTTTACACTTTGTGTACAGGGTAGAAAAATACGCCTAAACAGAACAAAATAGTAATTGAGGTTCAAATAGTTTAGAAAAAAAAATCAATTTATCGCACATGTACATAAAAGATCGTTAAAAAAGGATGTCAAGAGCATGCCAAACTGGCAATTTTCATATGCGACAATCGGGACAATTCATAAAGGACAATCCTTTAATACTTCTTGACACATTTATGTACCGTTATAAAAGAAACGAAAACGTTCTTTTTAAAATAAAATGAAATACAAGTGGCGCTTAAAAATGTAGCTGAAACTTGCTCTAATTGAATTTAAATACCCAAAGTACATAAAGATTTAAAAAATAAATTTAAAAAAAATTAAAACTACCCGAAATAAACTCAATGCCAATGCGAACATATACATATGTATATATGTATGTACATACTTTTTCTTTTTGTTCGTTATCTAACGGCCATCAATTTGATGTGTGGTTTAAATCAAATTTGAGTACAATTGCTTGATATGTAAAACTTTTTATTAAATAAAAGTGACTGTTTAATGACCAAGAAGTGTCTCTCTACGAATACGGGTTGACATGCGTAAAAGCACTTGATAAAGGTCACGACTTACCTTGCAGCCCAAATAGATGGCCATACGCACGCAGGCACGCACCGCAGCATTCATGCCTTGCGAGTCCCCGCCGCTTGTAAAAACGGCCAAGCCCTTGTCTCTCTGGGAGCCGCGAGCCAGAAAACGTTGATTATTATCGGAATTCATTATTGGGGTTTCTTAAAACCAATGGACACACACACACACAATTAACTGATTGTATATTCCTAGAGCACCACACAAACTTGGGCAATTGCTTGAGTCGATTAAGTCTATGACAACTATTTGCACCAAGGGAACTGGAGTTTATTGTCTGCTGGTAATATTCAAGAGAATTCCCGAAATTCGTTGATGATTATATCTGTGGCTGGTTCCGTTACTGACGCGGCTGTGGCTGTGCCTGTAGCTGCGAGACAATTTTCAACTTTAATAGGCTAGTGGACAACGAGGTGAGAGCGGCGCAAACGAATACAACAGTTTTGACGTTTCAAGGTGACCTTCCGTTGCAAACGCTTTTGGGGTGTAAAGCAATAACTGATGAAATGCATGTGGCTTGGCCAGCGTTTTATTCAGTAGAAACTGTTCAAATTAGGTGTATTGCCCACACTTTGTTCTTAATGATTAAATGTTTTATTTATAAAACTGATAATAGGGGTTGTGTGCCTTAGTTTTGTAAGAAGTTTTCTTTAAACGCGAATACGGGCAATCATCCTCTCTTTTTGTTTATTATACACAAATTGTCAAGAAGACAGCTGTTTAACAGCTGATTGTGCTTGTTGGAAAAAGTTTGCATGCGTTCAAGCTTAAAGCTTTTCGTATGTGTGTGTGTGTGTGTGTGTGTGTGTGTCCGTTGGCTGTTGGACAATTTAAATTTGCTTACATAGGGCCTGCGATAGGGCCGCACATAGTCAAAAACGTCTTGAAATGATCTCAAGCAACTTCGCAACTCTCTTATTTCTTGTTGTTGTTTCTCGTTGTTCATCATATCACAAACTTTTTGCTGCGGTGCCTATATTAGAATTGGTTACTAATAACTAATAAATTTAATAAATTCATATAATAAACCCATGTTTTCCAAGACTGAGTTTTAGACTTTGCTTTTTTCAAAACTGTGGGTCTATTTAGAAAAACCACAAATTGTACATAGATATACCACTCACTTGTATTTCAGCTGTTCCCATAAGATTTGCTTCTAATTTTTCCACTGCTATCGTGCAACAATTATTTCCAAGGCTAAATTGCTGACAGCTAATCGGTGCCAAATTGAAAACTTCCTTCGCGTTGTTCAATTGCCTGCGGCTGCGTTCCTTGTCTTCGTTTGGTATCATTATTTTTAATTCCTGCCATCTGTATATATACATGGATGATAGAAATATATAAATGTATATGTTTAGCCTTTGACTTACAATTTAGAGACTGCTTTCGGAAGTGGTTCTTCTCTGGGACTTGTTCCAATTTGTTCAAGCCTGCTCTCTATGTCTGACAGAATACTCAGCACTTGGACGGTGTTCCCAAGTAAATAATAATAGAACAGAGTTGGGTCATGCTGCCGCACCAACAACAAATAATAATACTGACCCAGGGGGAAATTCAACACAGCTAAATAGAACTTGATGACCGACAATTCCGCTCTCAATTTTGAGTTTACTTGATAATTATCAAGAATGCCCTCTTGCTTTTGAAAATTGTTAAGGTACTAAGACGGTAAAAATAATTCATCGTTTAGCGAGCAAATTGATTAATCTATGAATTAACTCACACTCCTAACATCTAGTTTGCCCACATTCTTCTCATAGTAGCTATGCCTTGTGAATATCCGCGGACTTCTACTATTAGGATTAGGATACTTCGGTAGCTCTATCTGTACATAGACATGTATATGAAAAGATATATGAAAGTAATTATGAGAATATAGATGTTTTCTTACCAGCCATGCTTTCAATTTTGATAGTACTTGAAATTTGTTTAAAAACATTCCAAATAATTAACTTATAAAAAATAGCATAGCTTTGGTACGTTTTCTATCTTTTTATTTCTGATAAAACATGTTTTCAACTCAAAAAAAATTTTTTAATTCTGTTTTGGCGCACACTTTGTTTTTAAGTTATTTTATTGAATTTGAAGCCAGACCAAACCAATTTGAACATTTTTGAAATTGAAAGCAGGCGTTAATAGTCGAGCCGATATTGACATATCCATCCGTCTAATCGGCTGTTACTCCGCATATTTGCCTCTGTTTAATCAATCTTTGCATAATAAATGAAGAAATTGAACATATCGGACTAGTATATCACCAGGACTTAATAGGGTTATCTGGGTTTCATAAGACGATCCTGACGGCCTGGCAGTACGTGGATGTACTTACTACTGTATTGAACACACATACTCCATTTTGGCAGCGCTAAATTATGGGGCCTACTTCAAAATGATTGTAAATGTAATTTTTGTACTTACACCAGTTTGTTGTGTAAATTATATAGCATCTGATGACAGATTTGTCAGCGGCTATTAGGTTCCGTTGGTTACTTTTTGGTAAAACTACTACTACTGATTAGGTGTCAGTCCCAACATGGACATTATTATTTGATATTTTAAATTTAATTCTGCAAGTTAAGAGTTTCCCTTTAGTTAAGGGTTTCTTACTGTCGGACAATGCCCCAGCCTGTATTTTATTTGTATTAAATTATGAACTAAAAGAGTCCCATTTTGTGCTGAGAAATGCTTATACTACTACTATACTAATGTAATCGTAACCGTATCTGTTATAGATTCCGGTTGGATACTCTGTTTCTTACCCATTCCATTACTATACTCATGCACCTTTATGTATTCATATACTAATTATACCCTGTACACAAATTGTAAAAGGGTATTAAAGATTGGTGCAATGTATGTAACAGGCAGAAGGAGACGTGGCAGACTATATGTTCCAAGGGCAAAAATCATCAGGTGCAATAGGCAAGTCGATATGGCTACATCCGTCCGTCCGTGTTGACGCACCGTTCTCGGAGACTAAAAGAGAACAGCAAAAATTTGTGTGTCCAAAAGATGCGTATTTTCTCTAGGTAGATCAAGTTTGTGGAATTTTCTCAATATCTGACCCCTTTTTCGCGGTTTAAACCCACACCATAAAAGCTATCCAATTGAAACTTGGCATAGTTATGCACACTGTTACTGTACACGTGTGATTTTAAAATCATTAAAATCAAAGTCAGATACTTTGAAAGATATAGGTAATAGTATGAATTTCACTTTTTATGGAAATGTTAAAGTTAACATTTATGTTAACCAAATGTGGCACGTAGACTCATGTTAGGCTTATAAACCAAACAATGTTGACCTTTTTTCGCATCATAACCCATTGTACAGTTACCGTTATTAGGTAAAATACAAAAATTTGCATGAAATTTGACTTTCAGGGTACAGGGTATTCTACTGTCGGGGCACCGTCCCGACTGTCTTCATCAAATTTGTTTAAAATTAAAAATGCCGTTTTCTTTTCTTTTCTTTTTTATTTTATTTTATTTTTTTTTTGGTAATTAAGAAACTGTAATTTCAATAAACTTAAATTTCCACTCATCCATCTGTCAATCTTTGCCTCCTGTTTATGCTTCTATTATTTTATCTTTTATGTCGTGTATTTTTTATTATTATTATATATTTAGTTCATTTATTTCCTTTTTGGTTTGACTTGTTTGTTGCGTTGCGAAAAAATCGTCTCTCATCTTTCTCGGTATGCATTATACATATATAAATTCACGTTATTATAGCGTAAATTTAAATGTGAAAATATACATTTAGTTTTATTCTTCTGCTTTAGTTTTTTTTATACACACATACTTATATATTTTTTGCTTAATGTTTTCATTCGCTGGACAATAATATATATATAATTAGGTGTACATATATGTATGTAGTAATTCATATTTGTGAAAGAAGTATATGGTTTTTTAAACCACATAATACATACACACAATGTATTTAGTTCGTATTTCATAAATCGTATTTTGTTTGTTTCGCTTGAATTAAAATTGAATATAATTGTACTTATTAGCATATGTATGTATGTCAATATCGCAAGTATTATGATAAGCAGCGAAGTTTGTTGTTATTGTTCTAGTTTCCATGTTAATGACTTGCGACAAAATTTGAATAAACATTTAAAAAAAGCAAAATATGTTTAATCAAGTCAATCGCATTGAAAAAGTTTGACTGGTTGCATTAAGTTAAGTCTGACATTGACATCCATAGACAATTAACGAAAAGTTCTTTCGGTTTGAACTCTATGAAAATCCCGCCAGCTAGTACATTTATGATTTAAAAAGACATAAATATGAACGACAAACACGAACACCGAGAAGTTGTTGGGGGCTCTTGTTAATAACGTCGCATAGAACGTTGTTGGTAACGTAAGTACAATGCAGAAGGGAGTGTTGCATGAGCGCTTTGCACCCATGGTAGAATAAAAAGAAGAGTGATCATACCTTGTCTTATTCTACCATGGCTTTGCACCTATTACTTTATGCATTTGCAGACAGTAATATACATAATTTTGTTACACATTGAATATTAATACATATCAATTTAAAGTATTTTGCTACACGCTTTATTGCAAAGGGCTTCAGCTTGTTGTTGAACCATATCCGTAAATAAACCCGTAATAACGAATCTGCCAGTCCAGTTTTTGTCTGGCAGCTCAAAATGTTTGGAAGCATTACACAGTTATAAATGTACTTTTCTCCAAAACAATTGACTTAAAAGACATTTGCGCATGAGAGGGGGCATACTTTTGAGCGCACAATAAAACTCGTGCCTAAATTTGACTCCGAATCTCTTCTCCGAATAAGAAGTTATCGATTATCGCTTTGTGTTGCTGGTTATTCTCTGTTAGTTTTGTAAAACGATCAAGTTTCAATTCGCAAAAATGTATGTATAGGCTGTCATTGCACACATAAACATGTTACATAGATTGATTAACTTCAATATATTATTTTTGATTTTATTCTTACACCATTTAAACTTATTTTCACAAGAAAAGTTGGATATTGTTTTTTTTTTTTGTTTGTAATATTTATGCATACGAATTTGGGTTTATTTTTTTTTTAAATTTTAGCAAGAAATGAACATAAAGAATATAACAATTATGTAAGACATTTATAAAAATATTACGAACAATTTTTAACAGACAATTCATACCGTATGTAAATGCAACCAAAAGCAACGTGTTTTGTTCCATTTGCAAATGCAACCTGTAAAATGTGTGGGGGAAAATAATAATTTGGATTTTGGCTTTTTATTTTTATTTATTAGAAAAAGAATTACAAATGATACATAATTTGTTTCTTTTGGTTCTTGCTTTTGTTGTTGTTGTTGCTGATTTTGTTCTTGACGGAAATAAACCACTATATTTATACAGAGTTAACTGAAACGTAAAGGAATTGACAAAAGAAAATTATGTGTACTGAATTGGGAAGAAAATGATTTATTGAATGCATTTTCATTCTTCTGTTGTTGATGACTGCAAAGAAAGTGAAGCAGCGCAAAGACAAACAGGTAAAATAAAAAACTACTTTTTGACTGTGTTCTTTTTCCTTGTGTTTTGTTTGGTGTTAATATTAAACAAAAAATTTTTAATCATTTATTAAGACATAAAAATAATAAATAATATTACTTTTAGAGGCATATAGTATGTAGTAGTAGTAGTGAACATTGGCCAAAACAGCGGAATAGTAATAATTGAAGGCCTGAAACGAAGTTGAAACTCTGGACAACTTCGTTTCTTGTTATCTTATGGTTGCATTTTGTGTTATTTAAAGTTAACAGCTTTTCTTGTTGCATTGATTTAAATACATTTTGTTGCGCATACATTTTTTAAAGAGGATATTTGTAGCAAAGAAAACATTAACTACATGTAAGAAGCTCATATGCATTAGCTTTTATCTTTCAGCCATAATTTGCTTCAGACCTGATTTTTGTTCGCTCGCTATAGTATTTTCTTTTTACAATATTTGAATGCGACTTGAGTTTTACATGTTGTATATATAACCCTATTTGTCCTGTTTCATGATCATGACAATTCCCAACATTATCACCATAATCATAACATTATCTTTATCAATGTAATTTTGCTGTAACTTGTTCGGCTGTTCTTCTTCTTGTTGTTGCTGCTATTACTGTTGCTGTTGCCTGGTATTTTCGATTTGAAAGATTTTATCAATTTTTTTTGTTTTTGTATTACTGAATAATATTTGCATAGTCAAAAAGGAAACATTTTAGTTGTTTGGTTAGTTGTCACCACCCTCTTGTGGCTCGTCACCATCACCCTGGGTATCGGAGGTCCAGAGAGTCAGGTTATCTCTCAACAACTGCATGATGAGCGTTGAGTCTTTGTATGAGTCCTCATTAAGTGTATCCAGTTCGGCTATCGCATCATCGAATGCCTATGGAACATCATTAAACAAAATATATTAGATAATCAAAATTAAATAAACACTTTTGAAGGGCAATGAACAAAATATTGAAAAATCTGGCAAGAAAAAAGCACACATTTTTTTAATTCTTCTTAATTTTGTTTTGTTTTGTAGGTAGGTAACAGCATTTCAATATTTCAATTTAGTTAACATCAATTTGGTTTAGTAGTAGATTAACTAATAGTACGCTTAAGAGATATTTTTTGTATATTAAAAAATTGATTCAATCAATAAAGAAGCTGGGCCATTGGTCAAGTGCGTCGTTGTGGTTAAATTAAAACTACAATACAATTAAAAGCCAGAAGGAAAAATAAAATATTTTGGCCTTAAGGTTAATTAACTTCCTTTTACAATAATAAAAATGAGATTCACCAGCTAGGTTTATACATTCGATTTGTTTAAAGGTTAATAAATAGTTATACATGTAAGTAGGCATCTGGTGAGAATTACAAGTTTAGTTTTAAGCAAAATATTTATTAGTATATATCATTTCCAAGGCAATTATGGATCATTATTGTTATTTAAACTGGAGTAAGTAAAATCCAACGAAAAAACAAACAACAATTATATGCAAATATTGTAAATTTAAAATAAATAGCTGTAACTGAACCTGTTTAGCTAAATGACAAGCCCTCGCTGGTGAATTGATAATTTCATAATAGAAGACGGAAAAGTTGAGAGCAAGACCTAATCTTATTGGATGCGTTGGCTGCATTTTGCCCTTAGCAATATCAAATGCCTCCTGATAGGCTTTTTTCGAGTCCTCAACGACAGCTTAATAATATGTATTGATTTTTGTATCATAAATTGCAAATATATATATATACATATATATAAATAAATAGGAAGAAAGAAAACATATATAACGCAATTAGTTTTGAGTTAAAAAATAACCACAAGCCTAAACACTTAAATTAACTAAATCTTAAATATGTATTTGTAAAATATGAGTATTAGGTTTTTTAGTCCTCAAGAAATTTGATGAATGAATTTGATGCTTTGCTTTTTGCTTGCCATTATTTTTCCTGTTAAAGTTCTTTTTTTCCCCTTTTATTCATATTAACCTGTTTGGCCAATTGGCAAGCTTTGTCTGGAGAGTTCAAAATCTCATAATAGAAGACTGAGAAGTTAAGTGCAAGACCCAAGCGGATGGGATGCGTTGGCTGCATTTTACCCTTGCTTATGTCAAATGCATCCTGGTAAGCAGTTTGGGAGTCGTCAACGACAGCTGCATTTCGGTTCATACACAAAAGAGTTTTATGTTTTACAGAGTTTTCGGCATATAATATATTACATATATATTATATATGATGATGCGATTTTAAAACAACATACACATATTTAAGAGATAGGAACAAAATATACTTACTGTTGCGTGCGTCTCCCGTGGCCACCTCAGCTAAATACCTGTAATAATCTCCCTTCATCTTCAGATAGAATACCTTGCTCTCTGGATTGCTGGCTTTTGGAATAAGATATTTGTCCAAGAGACCCTAAAATAAAAAAAATAAAGCATTTAGTTGCGGTTGTTGTATGAAATAAAATGATTAAATGTCAATGAGGTTTAACTGAAAACCGAGCATGAAATAGACTAAAGCATTTAATGGCAAATTAGTCTATGATTAAACGGATTTTTGATTTTCTAGCCTCTGTACTATTTAAGTAGCTTTAGTATAGAGCGAGCAACTTAGAGAATATAAGTTAGAGGCCATTTTTCATTTCTATCCTTGTAGTCAGAGTTTAACTGTAAACCGAGCATGAAATAGACTAAAGCATTTAATGGCAAATTAGTCTATGATTAAACGGATTTTTGATTTTCTAGCCTCTGTACTATTCAAGTAGCTTTAGTATAGAGCGAGCAACTTAGAGAATAAAAGTTAGAGGCCACTTATTTAATTCAATATTTTACAGTTTTCATTTCTATCCTTGTAGTGAGAGTTTAACTGTAAACCGAGCATGAAATAGACTAAAGCATTAATTGGGAAATTAGTCTATGATTAAACGGATTTTTGATTTTCTAGCCTCTGTACTATTCAAGTAGCTTTAGTATAGAGCGAGCAACTTAGAGAATAAAAGTTAGAGGCCACTTATTTAATTCAATATTTTACAGTTTTCATTTCTATCCTTGTAGTGAGAGTTTAACTGTAAACCGAGCATGAAATAGACTAAAGCATTAATTGGGAAATTAGTCTATGATTAAACGGATTTTTGATTTTCTAGCCTCTGTACTATTCAAGTAGCTTTAGTATAGAGCGAGCAACTTAGAGAATAAAAGTTAGAGGCCACTTATTTAATTCAATATTTTACAGTTTTCATTTCTATCCTTGTAGTGAGAGTTTAACTGTAAACCGAGCATGAAATAGACTAAAGCATTAATTGGGAAATTAGTCTATGATTAAACGGATTTTTGATTTTCTAGCCTCTATACTATTCAAGTAGCTTTTGTATAGAGCGAGCAACTTATAGAATAAAAGTTAGAGGCCATTTTTCATTTCTAACTGTAAACCGAGCATGAAATAGACTAAAGCATTTAATGGCAAATTAGTCTATGATTAAACGGATTTTTGATTTTCTAGCCTCTGTACTATTCAAGTATCTTTAGAATAGAGCGAGCAACTTAGAGAATAAAAGTTAGAGGCCACTTATTTAATTCAATATTTTACAGTTTTCATTTGTATCCTTGTAGTGAGAGTTTAACTGTAAACCGAGCATGAAATAGACTAAAGCATTTAATGGCAAATTAGTCTATGATTAAACGGATTTTTGATTTTCTAGCCTCTGTACTGTTTAAGTAGCTTTTGTATAGAGCGAGCAACTTATAGAATATAAGTTAGAGGTAATTTTTCATTTCTAACTGTAAACCGAGCATGAAATAGACTAAAGCATTTAATGGAAAATTAGTCTATGATTAAACGGATTTTTGATTTTCTAGCCTCTGTACTATCCAAGTAGCTTTAGTATAAAGCGAGCAACTTAGAGAATATAAGTTAGAGGCCACTTATTTAATTTATTATTTTACTGTTTTAATTTGAATTAAATTAAGGTTTAACTGTTGACCGAGCATGAAATAGGCTAAAGTACTGAAGGGCTAATTAGTACAGAGTTAACAGAGGCAACCTGTTACATAAACAGGGCAATGTTTGGGTATTGTACATACTACGTCCCTAAGGTGGAGGATGTTTATATCGATTATGTACACAAGTTTCCTGAAAAATATTAACTGTTCAACAGTTGCTTGCGAAAGACGTGCGTTTTACATGGGTAAAGGCGTATGTTAGTGGGTTCGTGTATGTTTACTGTTGATGTATAAATAAACGCCCAAAGGTCCTTTTCACAGTTGCGTGAAGTTCAAAGTGTAATCGATTGGACAACGAGGTGGCAAACAGGCAAGAAGGTGAATAGACAGAGGTAAACCTGCGTTTACTCATTCAAAGTATAGATAACAGTTTTACGCGCTCTGGTTGGTTCATCATTTTTTATGGACGATTTTATTTTGGGGTCAAATATATTGCTGAATATAAATAGTATACTTTTAGGGCTTGCAAATGATTTTTAGAAATTACACCGACAATGATGCCAAGATCCATGCATATTTGCATGCAAAGCGATGTTGTCGCTAAAATTGATTTTTATGCACTTTAGAAAACAGCTCTGAGCCCTCCCTGATTAAAAAAATTTGATGCAGACAGTCGGGACGGTGCCCGACAGTACCCTTTTTTCCCCATAAGGACTAAATCCAGCATACGGTAATGGGAACGAAATGTCGTTGAATTTTGCAACATAGATCAAAAATACATTTATAAATGTCTATGGCAATTTTCAAGTCAATATATGGGGCTTGTGGCAGTAATTAAGGTAAATCGAATGCGCGGGAAGGGGGGGATTATTGAAAAAAAAAGTGGATACAGTTTTACCGATTAGGGTCACACGAGTCTCCACACAAAATTTTTTAACTCTAGCTCACACGTATCCATATCTATATGCAGTGCATTTTTGGCACAGTTTGTAGGCGAGGTGGTGTGAAATTTGCATATTTTTGACTATAACTAACTCGACGCACACCTCTTTCGAGTTTTGAGATGATAGATTGAACGGATCGGCTGTAAACCGAAAAATATGTCACAGGGGAAGGGGGAAAGATATCGACGTGATTCGACAAACTTCATCTTTTCGGTGTAAATGCGCATCTTTTGGTAAATTTTTGTGCCTCGCCTCTACCTCTTATGGTGTCTGATCTCTAGACGTTCGTACGGAAGGACGGACATGTCTATATCGATTCGACTATTGCTCCTGATCATTTTTGCCAATGGAACATATAGTCTGCCACGTCTCCTTTTGGCTGTTACATACATTGCACAAACCTATAATACCCTTTTACACTTTGTGTACAGGGTATACTAACGCGCTGTGGTACTCTTTGTTGTTGCTTGAGTGGCAGTGTCGTGTTTGTGGTACTTATGTAGTGCTTTGTTGCTAGTCGAGCTGCTAGCTAATATGAGGTCCAAATGGTAAAATTCAATTAAAATTACATTGTTGATTTTTTAAATGTCCATGGCCGTGAGTTAGCTTGCGGATCATCAATATGCCGAGCGAACACGTCACAAACAAAAGATGAAGACTACATATCTTACTTTATATAGTATAGGGCCAAGAATATATACTGTATACAGTAAGGCGAGAGCACAAGGCTCGGCTAAATGGAAAATTTCAATTTAAAAATAGATTTATTGATTGGAATACAACTTGGTATACACACACACACACAAATTCCAAAGCGATTGGCAACAAACAAAGTCAGCCAGACCGTCAGTCTGTTAAGGCAACTTCTTCGAAGTCGATGCACACTTTATTGTTGCTGTTGTATATTAAGGGCATTGTCTATACTATGAAATTCCTGTTCCTGAATTTGTATACATAAATTGGCGTAACACGGCCCCACCAATATACACAGTAATTACAACGCTGACCCAACCCCCTACCAGAAAAAAAAACGACACCACCAAAAAAAATTTGAAAACCAGTCTCACCCACCGACTTGGCCAAATCTAATCATGCGCACTGTATGTGCTTGTGTGTGCATCTACATATCTATCAAGTTTGTAATTGTTTGTTAATAAACTGCGTCTCAGATAAAAACAATGACCAATATATAAAAACAATATAATTCTTTAAATGTGCTATTATCAATGGTTTCAGTGCCGATGCTCAATTTAAGTGTAAATGTAGCTTACCAAAACTTCATAGCAAATTTCTCTAAGCTCCTTCTCCACACGCTCTCTGTACTCGCGGGCGAGCTGTTGTTTTCTGGCGGAGGCTTCGGTTTTCTGCTCAATGGAGGAAATCACGCGCCACGATGATCTTTGAAAATTGAGTCCAATTTAGTTAATCAACAAAAATATATTTTAAAACATGCATGGAGAAAAATGCTACCAACCTGCGCGCACCAACAACATTTTTGTAGGCAACAGAGAGCAGATTTCTTTCCTCATTTGACAGTTCTACACCGGTCTCTGTGACTGATTTCATGGCCTGGGCCATGTCGTCATACCTGGGAATTTAAGAGTTATTTGTTTTATTTAATGTCACAACAAGATTTTGATTTGATGCTTACCGCTCAGATTGTTCAGCAAGTTTTGCCTTCTGGACCAATTCCTCTTTATCGACTGTCGACATTTTGTTATTGGTTTGATTTTTTCAGTTACTTGACCAAAAATTTATCTATGTGTGTTGTTTTGGGCACGCAAGCTGCCACGCAGATGATAGACAATAGATAGATTAATTTAACGCAAGAGGAACCTACAACTGAATGCGTCGCTCACAGTGTGACTGATTATCTGCAAGACCAAAAAAAAACCAAAAAATTGATTTTTCAAATATTTTGAAATAGAAGTTATTAATATTTATAAATTTAAAATACCCGGACGACATATTTTAAACTGACGTTTTTAGTATTATTAATATTCTTATTATATTATACTTGTCGAATATATCTATCTGTACTTGTAATTTGTTTGCTCAGCCGTTTAATATTGACAAATTAAATTGGCATGACGTCCATGAGTCCAATGCATTTATTACTAAAATCGAGCAAAAAACCAACAGTTCTAAGGAAAAAATAACAATAAAGAGTTAAACTATTGAAAAACGTTACAATATTTTTCACCTTTGAAAAATTAAATAATTTGTATAAATAATTATTACTTGCAATGCTTGACACACGCCACGTACATATATACACTAAGACCACTAATATATAATTAATTGTTGTTGCCATTAATAAATGTTTAAGAATAAGTATCAATGTAAGTTTATTTACAATACAAATTGATAGTATATTCCCTCGCATATGCTAGTCACATGGCTACAAATAATTGGAAAACTTATAGTTGAAATACATTATTATGTACATATATTTGTATGTCAAACTCAAAATAAGCCAAATCATGAAATCATGCTTTGCAATGTACTCCTAATAAGAGGACATGTGCTGTAATTCTGCGGAGAAGTAGTTTTCGCTTTTGCAATTAATTGCATTAAGTAATATTATATTCGTTTTTTACCTAGTTTAGGAACTTATTGAAACACCTTCATATATTTTTGTTCTAAAATCAATACGGCTGGAATGAACTTTAAGTGTTACTCTGGTTAAAGAAAAATTGTAATTATAATCCAAATGATCCCACAATTGCAAACAAAGATGATTTTCAAAACTAATAAAGATAATGGACTGGAAAAATAAGCGATATATCTGCTTCAGTTTAAAAATGAAAAATATTTTTGTGAATTAACAGCAAAAATAGCAAACTTTTTTTGGGCCACTTGATTAAGGACACTCGATTTGACCGGCTATAACATCTAAACTAAAACAGATAGGTTTTTGAAATTGTTTTCTTCATGTAGGTGAATCAATTCATGATTAAAAGCTGTACAAATGGAAACTCTCACTTGTATATTTTTCATTTAATAATTATTTTTCAAAAATCAAATTTTAAAAATTAAAATTCCCATTGAAGGCTTAGTAAAACACATTTTTTGGTCAACCCTTCGAATTTTGTTCTTTTTCAACATAAAACAAAACATTTTAAATAATATAATTACATAATACACCTAAATAATACAATTTATTTCAGTCCGTTATCTTTATTAGTTTTGAAAATATAGACTTGTAAACACACAAAATTTTGCGTCCTTAATCAAGTGGCCGGCAGTGTATAAGTTGCATAACTAAATAGTCTATTTATTTATATATTTATGTTGATACACTCGCAACGAAAGCATTAACCAAAATTTTAGGTACGGCATCTAATTAGCTTTAAATTATTGCCCTTATCAAGTTTGGTTCTACTGCTTTTTGCTCTGCCAGCTTAATGGAAATGCAGTGTATGAGCTTGGGTAAAAAAATACGTATCAAGGAAGGAAAATCAAAGAAATGGAGACTAATGATTTGGCATAAAATAAAATTTAAATATATTATTTAACTTAGTCTTTTGCACCAAGACTCAAGACTAATACATACATATATAAATCAAATGTCTATCATAGAAAACAACAAACCAATTCAAAGAAGCAGAATAACAACAAGTGTTTGCTGTAAGCAAACTTAATTAAAACTTATCCAAGGAAAAGCACTAGCAACAACAACAACTTAAACATGATTAGCTTCGTAAACTTTGTTTTATGGAAAATGAAAAACTTGTTCAATAAGTTAAAGCAAAAAATGCTGCCGAATTAAAAACGGGACAATGTTCTAATCTTACACTCTCACTTTGTTGTTAGCACTCCAAAATTTTTGGTTTTTTGCTTTAAATAGAGCTTACACATACAAGCGAACATCCGCAGTACGAGCGAGAAAAAAATCGCCTCGCCTACGAGATGATGCGTTACTAAAAAGGTTCAAAACTCAACTGAAAACATTTGCGAAGTGCGAATTGCCTAGAAGCCAGTGAGCAGGACCCACCACAGTTTGGCAGAGATGGAGATACGGAGGAGCAAACAGGATTACAGGAAATTATACTTGGTAAGCTGCGGCTTAGAGAGCGAGCAGGTTGTGTCGCATGTTGAGTACTATGAACAATAAGTTGTAACGCTGTCAGCGCGCATGTGTGTAACAGAGTGTATAAGCATAAACGAAGGACTCATAGAAGGGAGAAGATAGGGTATGACGGAAAGTATGTTATGCCAAATGTAGGGAGTGCTTCGCTTATTATTCGCTCGTAGCTCGGATAGCACCTGAATTATTATCTGTGTAATTGACTTGCATTTCGTATGAAATAAAATGTAAGACATACTATTAAATATGCTTGCAACCGCCCACAAATTAAGCAAAACAAGACCAAATCAAGAATAGACAGACAAAACACGCTCAATAGAGGGGGGTCTGGCGGCAACACAGCAAATATAGTGAGAATAATGGAATTTTTCCCTACCCTACTATTCCATGTTCACAATTGTTCACGTTTCAAAACACTGGCAATTGTGAGATTTGGAGAAAATTATGACGCAAAATAATTAAACATGTGGTCATAGGTAAAAACTTACCATTGACAAGGTAGCCTAATTAAATGAAGAATAAAACCCAAAAAAAGTGAAAGAACTGTTATGCTACATACATATATATCATAACTTCAAAACTTTATTATTGAGTTAATGATGCGAATTATCAGTTTATGCTATATAAAAATATTATGTTGATATTTTGAATACTCTCCCCGTGAGAAGAGAATATGGCATTCTTTTTCCTACTACTTTTTCGAGTTAGTGTTCTATTAAATAAGTGATATGTATATAATGGTTGCACATCATCTGCTGCTCTTTTGATTCCGTGGCTAATTCAAAACAAGTTAAAGTTTAAACCGAGTTGGGTTGGGTCTGTTGGATAGTTCAACTTAAATTCACCGCCGTCACTGTCTATATTTGTTTTTATTTGGGTTTGGGTTTGGCTAGATAGCGCCGAGGTGTGGCTGAAAAATTGTTGGTACATTTATTTATTTTTATGACTATAATGGCACTTAATCTTTGAAAGTTTGCTTGGGCGTGACGAATAGAAAATTACATTTATTGTTTATATTCCCAACGAATTGAATTGTATTCGACACGTTAGCAAAATGGATAAATGGCTTAAAATTCAAAAACACACCAAACCCCACATACACAAATATGTGGCAAGCTTTTAGCCTCAAACTGCGTTGACAGGTAATTGGATTTCAAACAAACTATAAATATGCTGGTCAAACAAACGCAGAGCCAACGTCCACGACATCATTTGATGTCAATCACTTAAGCGTTAAAAAGCGGCAATAAATACAAGAAGACCAGCATATCCTTCCCATGTCCAATTAATGAGTATTTTGAACTCGGAGCAAAAGGAAAACGTATAACGTTCGTTTTTCAAAAGATTGCTAGCGCACAAAAAACAACAAGAACATTAAAAATCGGACTAAAAACATCGATGGTTTTCCGATGTTTTATATTTACAAATTTTGCTTTTTATTATAGAAGAAACTTCGTTATATAATACGAAATATAATATAATATATATATATATATATATATATATATTACTTATATCTTTAGATACTATATAATACAGTCCAATAGATCTACGACTAAATTATGTTAACATAAATGTTTTGATAACCGTCCCCTAAGCAGACTATTTCGCTGAGAGTTTGG
The DNA here is from genome assembly GCA_035041775.1 of Chymomyza caudatula. NCBI lineage: Eukaryota > Metazoa > Arthropoda > Insecta > Diptera > Drosophilidae > Chymomyza > Chymomyza caudatula. Next base: position 2,441,450 of record JAWNKW010000197.1, on the reverse strand, counting down.
CCTTTGAATTAACTTTGAGATGAGTGTCAATTCTGCAAACACTATTTGTAAAACGGAGAGTAAGTTACTTAGATTGGCATGATCTTGGTGAAATGTTCGATGGTTTCAAAAACATCAATGTTTTGCCGATGCATCGTATGTTCGAGAACATCGGAAAATGACAGGCCAACCATCGATGTTTTCGATGCATCGATGTGTTTTTTAAGTGCGACGACTGAGCCCAGATGAATGTCTTTTTACAATGACAAAAAGAACTGGCATAAAACCGTTAACCTAACTCACCGAGTAAGACATTTAAGAGTTTTTTCATTTATTTACAGTCAGCAACGCTTGAATATAGTACAACCGAAATCCGCTATCATTATATGAAAACGCGAATTTAGTCAAGAGTAGTAGTCAAATGTAAAATTCAAACCAAAAAAAATTTGATGCAGACAGTCGAGAGTCGTAACGGTACCCGATAGTGGGGTACCCTGTAACCATTTTTTCCCTGAAAATCTAATTTCTGTGCAAATTTTTGTATCGATGCGTTGAGGGGTATGGACGTAATATCGATAACTGTACGAAGGTGGTAGGTGGGATGATTCGGAACCAGGTCATTGTTTGGTTAATAAGCCTTACATGAGTCTACGTACCACATTTGGTTACCATAATTGTAAACCTTAACATTTCTATAAAAAGCGAAGTTCTGTAGTTTAGTTTATAGAAGGAGGGATCTTAAAATGGCATATTATTACTTATAACTTTAAAGTTTCTATCCGATCTTAATGATTTTCATAACACACATGCACAGTGACAGTGTGTACTAAGTTTTAATTCGATAGCCTTTATAGTGTAGTTGTAAGCCGCGAAAGTCTGTCACGTTGGATGAAGGTGAGATATCGACGTTATTCTACAAACTTGATCTACGTAGAGAAAATGAGCATCGTATGTTGAAACATTTTTGCTCCAACTCTTCTAGTCTTCGAGAAGGGTGCGACTACACGGACAGACGGACAGTCGGGCAGTCGGACATGTCTATATTGAGTCGACTATTGCTTTTGACTAATTTTTCCCATAGAATATATAGTTTGTTCAAAATGAGGAACGATGTCAGCATGGTTAGCAGAAGAATATGTAAAAAAGTACAAAAATTTTAGAGTTCTGCGTAGCAGACGGAGAGTTCTAGAGTTCCTGATACTTAATTTAAAAAGTTCTGGCAAATTTAGTGACTAATTAGAAAAAAAAAATTATTTTGGTAACTTCACAAAGCACTAAATTTTTCTATTAAATCAAGGCTTGTGAAAGTAGCTAAAAAAATTTGTTAATAATACTTTGCTTAAATAGTTCTGGAAAATTAATATCATATAATATATATATATTTCGAAGCCATTTTTTAAATTAACCATAAAAATAATGGTATGAGTTCTGAAAACAGTTCTAGATAGCAAAAGAAGAGCGTTCAAAATTTTAGCGTTCCAGGTAGGGGAAAACTTTTTTTTTCTTAAATTCATTCAAATTAAGTATCAAGAACTGTAGAACTCTCCGTCTGATATTCAGAAATAAAATATTCTTACTTTTGAACACATTCTTCTGCTAACTTCACAGGACTGAATCACTCTTGCCAATAGATGTCACTTTGGTCTCAGTAGGCAAATTAGTAGCAGAGACCCATTTTGCCAGACGAAACTAACACTCTATAAGACGCTCACCTTTCCCGTTTTGTGTTATGGAACTGAATCATGCGTGATGACGCAGTCTGACGAAAATACCCTTGAGGTAGAGAGAACACTTTGGTATCACCGATTGGAGGAGCCTTGTGCAAAGCAGAAGCAGTAAAGAGGTAACGGGTTGTTATGGGCCGGTGAAGAAGTGTTATTATGTCAAGCAGAGACACATACATATGCCAGATATTAAGCAAAACATTTATTTTGCAATATAAATCAATAATAGAAAAAATATTAAATTAATAATTAATTTAACTCTTGTAATTATGGTATATCCTAACTACATGGTTTTACTAAGAGTGTATGTGTATGAATATATATGCTAATTACGAGCATAAACGTTCAATAATCATCAAATCGCATCGTGAATAATTTGTGAATATTTATGTATGTACATACATATATATTGACCAAAGCTTCAATTTGCTCTATAGTTCGAAAAAATAGCAGCTTCACCTGTGTCACCACGAATGAGAATTTAATCAATAAATTGTCCTTCAACACAAGCCGTTAGTTCTAACAACAAATAGTACAAAATTATGAGGCATCAACAAAGCTTCAAAGCCTTTTAAGTCTGCAGGTGTGTGTGATCCACTTTCATATTTGCTCTATATGGTATATTTATAATATATAAAATATATTTATAAATATAATAACAGCGCATGTGAATGTGCTCCTTAAGCTGTCCCAAACATACGCATACACAGATTAGTAAATTCGTGATTAGCTTATCGGTATCAGTACATGGGGTGTATTTTGAGCACGTTATTTTAAAGCTACCGCACATTATTTTAAAACCAATAAATGTCGAAGGTCATTGTTGTTTTATGATGGTGATGTAAGAGTTATTCTAGATTAACGGCTTCTTTAATAAGCATATCTACGTACTTACAGAAATATATCAACGAGTAGCACTTACACGCATTCTAATACGTATTTGCAAGTGTTCAATCATAAAAATTATTTTAAAATGTACAGCCTAGAGGTGTTTGTTGAATATGTTAAAATGAAACTTATGTAATTGGTACGCCAAAACACATGGTTAGAGAACATAATTTTTAACCCTTTAAAATATATTTCGCTGATAAACAATCTTCTTATAAAGGTGTAATTTGCCATTTACTTTTCATTCCGACTGCTTTACTTTTTTACTACGAATGGTTCGGAAACCAGAACACCAAAGACCATTCCATTCCGACGTTCGGGATCGCAAACTAAAAAAGGTCTGAATATAGAAATTTATTGCATTGCACTTATTACATTGGGTAATAAGGAATCAATAGCTGCGTAGTGATTGAAATTAGGAAATTTCGAAATGTGAAAAACTTTAAAGTTATTGTGCTTTTTGAAGCACAATGCCACTTTACACTTGTCACACATCGCTTGTAACACACCGGTGTATCCTCACAGTTTGTGTCGGGTTCCAAATATCAAATGTTTGATCCAGTCGTACAGTTGGTACACATTTGGTTGGATCTTTGACCTCGATGAAACGGCGCTTTTCTGCGTTTTTGTGTTAAGCTTACTGTTCAGCTGATGATTTTTTTGTAGGGTAACCAGGCATTCGAAATCGCTAAATCCATTCTTCTTCTTAACTGGCCATAACATACCGTTATCGGGTTACGGCCTGATGTAAATACATTCTTTCATTGGAATTGTGGTTTTACGTGGTGGGTCCCAAACCCTACGCACAACCCTTTTAAGGCCTACGGGTCTCGAAAGAGCCCAGTGTCATTGTTAGTCGCGTCGTATGACAAGCTTTGACCTGCTGAGGTGGTATTCTTTAACCCGCTCACCACACGCGTACATATATTAGTACATATATTAGTATAATATAATTCCTTTTTTTAGGATGCAATAAACTGCACACAACCTGTAAGACTATCTAAATAAATAAAAATAAAATAAATAAATGAAAAATACGACACATTCATTGCAAGTTTATGCCGAATTCTGTCTGGAATTCTGTTCAAGCTCCATAATCAAATACTTATTGTAAGTGTAAGAAGGTATAGAATTGAACTACTAATTTTATGGACGTTAAATGTTGCAAATATTGACGATTTACATATTTCTCTCGTTAAGCTAAAATTAATCATGCGTACGAAGTTGTGAAAATTTATAAGTACATAGATATGTATGTCGTTTGAATTGAAATCAATTCAAAACAATGAAATTATACATACATATATGTATAGACAAGCATAAAAAATATCAGCAGCCAAATGAAAGGAACAAAAACTCACGTTGACGGCAAAAGTTAAAAATAGACTATGAATAAAAGTTTAGAATGAATGAGAGCAAATCTGAACTGGGAGTGTTTGTGTATATGTTAAGAAACATACATATGCATAGTGGACCAAACATGGCCAAGACAGTGAAATAGGTACAAAAAACACACCCAAATATAATAACCATTAATACATAAATTCAACTGTGATACTACTAAAGACGCGCATTTTGCATTTGCAGTTTTCTAAGCACGTGAAGTTTATCAAGTCATGTTGATATGTGGCCCCCTTGCCTTGAATTTCGTGGCTTATACCCATACTACAACAAAAACCATCCGGCCGAAACTTGAAGTAGCTTACTTCATGTGATCCTAATAAACAGAACATTGTAAACCTTATTGCCGAAACAGGCTCCCAACCTCCGCAATTCATTGGTATTGATTGCTTTTTCTCAACGTAACAGATAGTTACTTTTTCTGTTCAAAATGGATGGTACAGCGTATCCCATTTTCGGGATAGTACAGCATCGGGTACTATCTGTATCTTATCTTTTTAAAATACGATTACCCACTCTTTAGCTATCCGCACCAACAAAAACAAGAAATAAATGTAAAAAATAGCACATTGAACGTTTGGCTAGACTCTGGGAGACTTTTTGGCTAAGAAATAGTTTGACCGGGTTCGATAACAAAGTAAAAAAAAGTAATTACATCCATTTGGTCAGCTTGCTACTAAGCCACTCCCTCTCCATAGTATGTTTGTACATGTGCAATATACATATACAATATGTATGTAATGGCCAGCAATGGCATGAGTCATGCCTGCGGCATTCAAGACATGTCACAAAACTAAAATTGAGAAAGCAAACGAGTGCAAGCGCCAGCAGCAAAAGCAGCAACTCACAAACTTGTAGAATCTTGTTCTACAAATGTGGCAGTGCCGTCGGTCACCAGCAGCAGCAAATAACATGCGAAACTGTTTCTAGAATTCTATAACAGCAACTACAGAATATCTATCTTTGTGAGCATGTTCTTCTTCTTTGTGTGTTGCGTGTGCTTATGTCAATACATTTGTAAAATACACCATACCGGGCGGCTAAGATGAATTCAACACACCGAAAGGCTAAGCAAATTATTACCATACACCGGCCCCATGAAGCTAGAGGGCGACGGCAGCTGTACGGCCCCAACATGCGCAATGCGTAGGAAAAAGCGACAGTACAAATTCACGAGATAAGGAAAATTCCAATGCTGGGTACAGTAAAGCTACCCTAACTTGACCCCGCATACAACAAACCTCTATTGCAACTGCACTTGGTAAGTGTTGCAATGTGAGTGCATCCCAGGGTAAGGCAGGCGGCTGCTAGTTAGTGTTCGTCGGCGCGGGGCTGGCAGTTTAGTGCGGAACATTAGTATAAAAATAAGCGCAAGACACAAATCGTATATATAGAGAGAGAGAGAGAGAGAGAGAGGGAGAGCACGCATACCCAGCACACAGCAACAGCCGTGCGACTAAAATTTATTAGCCACCACAGGTCGTGTTGAATTAAGAACAAAAGTAGCCGCATGCGCTCAGTGTACGTGTGCGAGGTGAGTTGAGACCAATAAAAATTTTATAAAAACGTCGAAAAATGTACTTTGAATAAGACGTTTTGGCAATTGCAAAACATAAATTAATATTTAGTTTGATTATAAGCACACGAGTGTTAAAACAATTACAAAAAATAAGTAAATATACGTATGAAGTGAATCTGTATGTACATACATACTTGGAAAACGTTAACACACACATGCGCACACACACACTCTTACACATATGTATATGTATATCTATTTGCCGCTAACCGAAGACCGAAAATCGGTTGACGACTAAAAGCGCCAAGAGGCCAGCTCACGTCGCACGAGCTACAGTGCCTCAGTCTGCTGCGCTGTCCGCCAGCAACGAACCAAATACAAAGCTACAAATGAATTTCACCGCTACACTCATACAGATACACCACTAGCCACGGAAAGCAGGCATATTTTTGCACAAATTCACAGTTCTCAACATATTCGTCTTTTTGCGTAGTATTTATATCGATCGTTTATGAAAGCGTGTAGAAATTATTTTTTTCTTCAATTTGTCCTATACATATGTTAACAGTATTTGCATTAGATACAAATTTGACCGCTTGAAAAAGATACACGTGATTTTTTGCACATTATTATCGAGTTTTTGCAATTATATATTTCATTTAATTTTTTCATCCAATGTTTCACTAATGCAAAACTTTTACTTACATTCGAATCACTCGAAACGACAACGACGACTACCAACGAATGAAAGGCGAACGACTAAAAGTGACGGCAAATGTTGCACACAGTTGACAGTGTATCTGTGTGAGTACTTTTACACACCACCAACCAAAGGCACATGCGCGCGAAAGAGCAAACTATCGTCCAAGGGAGTATGATGAAATAAGCGCATGTCAGTGTTGCCAGTCTGAATGTAGTCAGTGTTGCCAGGAGTGCGTTAAGTTTTAAAATTTACTCTTGCACATAGCATTGCAATGCCTTTAATTTACAGACGGTTTACTTAACTGAAAAATCGCTTATCAAGGTACATGCGATTAATTTATTAAGCTATGATAAGAAACCAGAAACAGGCAGCCGATAAAAGCACGTTTAGGGCGCAATATAAAGGACTAAATATAACATCATGCATAATTATCCATAATTTCACGGTAATTCTGTGTTAGGTAGAAAACGTAGGGTCAACACGTGACGGCAGTTAATTATGTTGTTTATGCGTTTGACGACTGCTTGTCAATTTAAATAATACCCATTGCAATAACAATTGAAGCGACCTACCTACACGCTGCACACACAAGTATGTATGCTGAATAATATGTAGTGTGCTACGCGTTTGCCCATTACAGTCACTGTATGACGCATTCTACTACAATGTTTTGAAGTAGTTTGGGCTGTAAGGCTGACAGGCGCTGGCGTCAATTGTGAGCAATTGTCGTTTAATTGAGTAATTTGAATGAACCATACATACATTTATCGTACATATGTGTATGTATGGCTACGATTGGTATGTAGAAACTTCGAATTTAGCGTGCACTTATGCATGAAAACAAATTTAATAGTTATCTGGAATTGTATTGAAAATAGCTTTTATCCAACATAAAGATATTGTGTGATTAGTTCTATAAATAAATATGTTTCTAATATAATATCTATAGTATTTTCAAGTTCCAACGCAATTTATCTCAATAATGATTACAATTTTCACTGCTAGTGTTCGAAATTTTAGAGTTACTTATCTCTAGAGAGATTACGTTTATATTTTATCAGTCGCTGCTTGTTTATGATAAGCGCCATAAAATGGCTTTAATGTTAATGTCATTTAAAATTAACGCCGTGTGCCAACATATGATTGCTTACATTGCCGTTTAAATTATAACTGACGGAATGCCGTTTACTTTGTTTTATATGGCAATGCTGTTGCGTTCATCACGACATTTACACAAGAAAAGTATTACGTCATCAGCGTCCTATTTGCTGCTACACATTAAATCTGACAGCATGTGAATTACAAATTCCATTACACTATATTTTAAACATCCTTTACTTATATTCATAAAATATGCATATTCATATTTGGCGAAAACATTACAAATCTGGCCAGAGTTGCAACCAATAACGAAGAATTAATTTATTGCGCAGTAAAACTTGTTTGATAAATATTTTATAATGTCCCAAATGAATTCATTGTCCCGGACTATACTTTCTTCATAAGAAATACCACTTTACATTTTTATTTAAATATCGCTTAGAATCAATGTTGATTATATGTATGTAGATGGATACATATGTGCATACATGCATACATATATATGTACATACATATGTACCAAAAAAAATGTGGTCTGTCTGACAACATGGCCCACGCACTGACATAAAATTCACTGCTCACTTTTATTTATGTACCACTTCATGAACTTTCGTCAAGTAATTTTCTTTTTAATTACACTAAACTTACTGTGTGTAGAACTTATTGATTAATAAACTTGCAAATTTCTGTAAATTACCGGTTGTTTTTAGACCAACTTGACTGCAACTTCCTTAGAGATGTGAATTACTAAAATACAACAATGCATTATCATTTTGTATCCCTGTGGTGAATACAAAAATGTAGATATGGTCAGCAAAGCTCTTCATAAGCACCATTTTCTGTTAGCTTTTTGTTAAAATACTTATATTTTAGATGAGATTTATGATTCTTATTTAGAAATAAGTTTTCGCTTATTCCAAAACTACTAAAAGTTTACTTATCGGTAATACCCGATAACGATAACATATAAATTATTGTTGCATCCCTTGCGAATCCGGGTTGCACGTGTTTACGCGTTTTTTTAAATATTAAGGAACATTTCCCACATAGCACAATCAAACCAAATACAAAATGCCGCGCTCCAAACGTGATAAGAAAAGTAAGTGTCTTTAATTTTTAAGACAACCAATTAATACGATGTTTCCTAATAACCAAATGCAACAATTACAGTTTCTTTGACCAAGACTGACCGTAAAGGTCTCGCGTGGAAACAACGCATTATTGACGATATCAGATTCTGCGTAGAAAAGTATCCCAATATATTCGTGTTCCAAGTGCAAAATATGCGTAATAATCTCTTAAAAGATTTACGACAGGAATGGAAACGTAATTCCCGTTTTATTTTTGGGAAAAATCGTATAATGCAGATTGGTTTAGGCCGCACAAAAGCGGAGGAGGTGGAAACAGATCTGCATAAGGTAGGTTCAACTGAATTTTAGTTCTTGGACTACATATATTACATTATATAGCTAATCATTTATTCACACTTGTAGCTCTCCAAGCGACTTAATGGTCAAGTTGGTTTGCTCTTTACTGAAAAGTCCAAGGATGAAGTTTTGGAATGGGCCGAAAACTTTTGGGCAGCCGAATATGCGCGCAGCGGTTTTGTGGCAACTGAAAATGTAGTTATATCAGCAGGACCTCTTGAAGAGTTTGCACATTCAATGGAACCGCATTTGCGTTCCTTAGGAATGCCTACAAAACTGGAAAAAGGCATCGTTACAATCTACAGTGATTACACAGTGTGCGAAGAAGGAAAAGTCTTGACACCTGAACAGGCTCGCATACTCAAACTTCTGGGCAAGCCCATGGCACAGTTTCGCTTGACTATGAAGTGTTCGTGGTCAAAATCACTAGGCTTCCAGCTACACGTTGAGGATAATATAAATGACGAAACACTGACAGATAGCGCAATGGAAGAGGACGAGGAAAACAATGAGGAAGATAATGAATAATTAGCTTTAATTAAAATAGCATTTAAGTTAATGTATATAGTACGTAGCTATGTATATCGCTTTTCAATACAGCACATTTGTCATATATCACATTTGTTATATATACTTGGTTGAGATCGCAAGCATACTAAAATTTCTAAATGTTATTCTAGCATTAATTTGCTCGTCGCCATTCCTTATGCTGATGAGAGATTGCCACTGCCGCTACCTGCGCTCTTTTTTGTTGGTCGGTAAGCAATAACATATCGCTGTGCCACCGGTAACGGCTCAGCATAGCCGTTCATATAGGAAGAATCTTCAAAGAGCACCTCGTAATCCTCAGTAGCGCTCTGAGGCAAGCGATGTACAATCGCCTTGTAGAAGCAAGTCGTTTGTGGATACAAAGCCATAACTGCACAGACATAGATTTTTATAGGAAACTAACCAATTTTATTGCAGCAGTACATACCCACTGTATCCTTGGGAAAAAGTGCATGTCCGTCTGTCTCCGGATTAGCGCGCATCAACGGCAGAGGAATTACTTTGCGCTTGCTTAACACGTGGCGATCCTTTTGCTCTTCATCAATGTCAATAACATCGTATTTGTTTTGACGATTTAAAAATTGAACGACTTCAGCCAATATCCAATTCTCTTCTTCATCGATGCCTTTTGCTAGTGCAGCCACGTTGTCGCCTACCTTGGCCACATAGCTGCTCTCTGCAGGTATAGCGCCGCAAAGCGCTGGTGCTCGCTCCCCGGCCTTACCCACAAACAAAGGCAACGTCTGTGCCGACAGCTGAACCATTTTCATTAGAGCGCCGCGTCGGATGGCCTCCTTGTTGCCGGCATTGCGTGCTTGTATACGCCTTTCATTGCGGATATTACGGATCTCATGTATTTTGCCCAGAGTTGCCCTTATAGTGGCTTCTTCCTGGGTAGCTTCCAGCATTGTTGCTTTCAATAATGTCTTTTGCTTCTGCGTTGTTGTCTGACCATGCTGGGCGCGCACCAAGCTGGCAATTGAGGCTTCTGCGCGGCGTCGTTCGCCATCCACTTTGTGTATGAGCTCTTGGATGTCTTTTAAGCGATCCTTTTGTCGTGAAATTTATTAAATAATCATTTGTCATTGCAGGTCGTCAAAGTATGTGTATGTCCTACCTGAATTTGTTGTGCCGCACTTTCTGCGGTGAGAGGCATTTTTTATTTGGAAATAATTATAATTCTAAATATAAAAATATTTAGACTTTATTAATAAAATTTTAATTGAAATTTGCAAACTGATTCGCGATAGTTTGTTTGTATGTTATCGATTTCACAATAAGTTGGCAGAAAATAATCGATATTTCATATTGATAGCAGCAATACTAGTTTTTGTCGTGACTCGCGATTGCTGCGTTTAGCATTATACCCTTCTCCCACTGGAAGTTGCACGACAATTGCTACAATAAACGATTGTTACCATTGTTGTTTTCGACCCTTTCCAAGACAGTTGCGTGTGATGCTTCTTGTGTTGCTGTTGTGCTATGTTAGACCGACGCACTCGTAGACAAATTTGACAGACAGTCGGGACGGTGCCCGACAGTGGAATACCCTGTATCCTTTTCTCCGCATAAACACTAAATCCAGCATACGGTAAAATGGGAACTAAAGTGTTTTCTTTTATGTCTCTTTTCACAAGTTCGATATTACTGTAAACATTTTCCTATTGGAAAGTTTCAATTGACAAGTTTTTCTATTGGGAAGTTGGTTATTATGGGACAAAATTTACTTTAATGCACATAACTCCAGTATTCATGGGCCAATGACGTTGAACTTTGAAACATAGATCATAAAGACTTTTATTAATATATGTGGAAATTTTCAAATAAATATGTTGCGAGGTGCGGCAGTAATTAAGGTAAATCTATTGCGGGGGAACGGAGCTTTTATTGAAAAAGGTTGCATACATTTGAAATTTTGGAGCAGTTTATTGGCGAAGGGGTGGGGGGGGGGGGGGGGTTGAAATTAGCATATTTTTTACTGTAACTTTTGATGTATTTATCCTATTAATTAATTTTTGAAACATTGATGCACATAAACACGACGCACACCTCTATTGAGTTTCGAGTTGGTAGATTGAATGGAGCGGCTGTAAACCACGTCACAGGGGAAGGGGGCAACATATCGACTTGATTTAACAAACGTCATCTTTTCAGTCTAAATGCGCATCTTTGGTACATTTTTTTTTTGTGCCTCTACCTCTTATGGTTTCTGATATCTCGACGTTCATACGGAAGGACAGACGTCCGGGCAGACAGACTGACATGGCTATATCGACTCGACTATTGCTATAAAATTGCATTATTTTACTCATAACGAGCAAAAGGGGGAAAGAGGCTATATTTTTGAACAGCACATCCCATTTACTTCATTTTAGTCTTGTTGATTCTTTATCTAATTCGGGCTCTATGTCTTCCCGGTTCCCCGCTAGTGCTGAGGGCCATTTTCACTTAGACCCCTACATATTTTAGACCAATAGCCAAATCAAAAAACCATCTATGAAAAGGCTAATCTGCGCTTAATACCTTTTCAACGATATAGGGCTAGACCGGATCGGACGGGCAAAACTTTGCGTAATTATATACAGTGGAGTCGCGATAGAATGAACACTCGGTTATGTGAACACTCGTAAGAGTGAATAAATTATTTTTTACATTGACTACTCTAATGATTCTAAAAACCTAGTTTTTAACCAAAAACAGACCAAAATCTCAACATTCTTTAAAAAACTAAACGTAATGCATTATATTTTTCATTTATTTAATTTTATCTTATGCTTTTCAATCAAAATGAATTTGATGTACTAAATTAGTTAACTTATGCGATGATATGTGATGAAATATGAAGGATGTTTTATGTTAAAATTAGAAATTAATTTTTTTTTGTTTTTTAAATAAATAAAAGGATATCACGACTAGTTGAAATAATGTTGAAATAACATCATAAAATGTTCAAATCGGATGAATGGACAAATTTGGTATTGTGAACACCCTTGTTTTTAATTAGTTCACTGGATCGCGACTACACTGTAGTTGTGAACTGCAGTACTACTTAGTTGCGTGCTTTACGTCACAGTTACCGCTCCGTGTGATACATGATACATTTGTTCAGAAATGCAGACTCTTTTAAAAGAACTGATAGAAAGAAACAAACCTCTTTACCTCTTCGAGGTAGAAAACTTTTGACGAAAGCGAGGGACTACAATTTCATGGGAAAAATGGGTACAGGGTATCCCACTGTCTGGCACCGTCTTAACTGTTTGCACGAAATTTTTACTAAATTGACAATTGCGAATTATCTTTATACCCTGTACCTTTTACACTGTGTGTACAGGGTATTATAGATTTGTGCAATGTATGTAACAGGCAGAAGGAGGCGTGGCATACCATATGATCCACGGGCAAAAATGGCCAGGAGCAATATTCGAGTCGATATAGACATGTCCGTCTATCTGTCTGACCGTGTTGTCGCACCGTTCTCAGAGATTATAAGAGAGACCAAAAATTGTTTACCAAAAGATGCGTATTTTCTCTAGGTAGATGAAATATGTCAAATTTTGTCGATATGTCATCCCCGTGACAGATTTTCGCGGTTTTAACCCACACCATGAAAGCCATCTAACTGAAACTTAGCACAGTTATGCACTTTATTAGTGCTCATGTGTATTGTAAAAATTATTGCTATTGGATAGGAACCTTAGAAGTTATAGCTAATAATGTGCCAATTTTAGGCCCCCCTACTATATACTGCAACAGAATTTCACTTCTTACAGAAATATTAAAGTTAACATTTATGTTAACCAAATGTGCTACGTTTGGCTTAGGCAGTTTTTCGTAAAATATCCGGATAATTTCAAAGGAATCAATAGAATAGTAAGAAGTGTCTAAGAATAGAGGATATGTATAGGGACATTGAGAAATTTTAAGTGGACACAATAAAAATCTGAGTGATATGCTATCAAATATTTATTCTTATGCTCAACACAGATAATACTTGGTCTCATAAATACGCATATTCATACAATAGAACTAAAACTAAATAAAAAACATATCAAAAGCAGTGAAAATTTTCACAATTCAGGCGTTGCACGTAATTCTATGTTTTATCATTACAAATCAAAACAACAATTAATGGCTTGAAAGGCACTCGAAGCATAGTAAATTTGTTTGCGCGTTTTCCTCAGTGTTTTTATGTAAATAGAGGGTATATTTAGCATTCCGTCAATGGAGCACTGTAGTCTGTTAATATAACAAGCACAACGGAACGCTCTTGGCCACCTGGATCCTCGTGTAACACACTCGCAACGGCATTGCTTGATAATGATTGTGCCGACTCCGTTTCCAACTGATCGTCTGTGTCTGAGTTCGCCGTTGTTGCATTAAACAATAACTCCAATGGTATATCTTCCCCCAAAGCAGCGGCAGACAGCAGCTCGGCAGTCTTATTGATATTTGCGCTTGTATCGATTGTCTTTCTCAGTTCAATGTCTTCTACGTCCATTTTCGATTCAATGTCTTCCGGTACCAAATCTTCCAAAAATTGATGTATATTATCCCCAATAGTTATATCAGCCGCCCCATCTAAATCCTTATGTTATTTGCCCGAAAGTAACGCCACATTGGGAATGGCCTGTACGGTGCATCCCGCTTCCATATGCTCGATGACCTGTTGCTTCAGCTGTGCCACATGTTCCTTAAGATTCTTGACAATGCCTGCCAAATCGGAATTCTCACCTTTAAGCACTTTGACGCGATCTTCCAATTTCGATATGCGCTCCAGCTTGCGCTTGCGGCACTTGGAAGCGGCTACGCGATTGCGTTGCCTTTTGCGCTCCAATTTAATCTTTTCCTGCGTTTCCATGTCAATCGGGCTGACTGTAGGTGAGGCAGCAGTATTTTGAGGTTCGTCTTTGATAACTGGGAAACCCTCTGACATTTAAAATTATAGATCAATTATGGGAAATCTCAAGGACAGGGATTACAACTCACCTATATTGGTGTAAGTAAAAGTACCGCCACTTATACCATTATTGACGGCTGTCATACTGGTGGTTACGTTTGGATTGCTAGCAGCCCTACTGTTTACGTTGTTTCCGAGGCACTCTTGCGAAGTTTTACTAGTGCGCAGACTTTGGAGTGCCTCCTCAAATCCTTTTCCAAATTCTTCCTGTTCAGATGTCACCGTTCCTACTTTGGTAGCAAATACTGTGCCCGGTTGTGGTGTTTGTAACAGATTACTAGACAGTAGAATTTTTTCTAGATCTGGAGTATTTAAAACCTTTCCTTGCAAGTCTGGCGAATCAATAAGTAATGGGGCAACAACTCTTTTGTTTTTCGATGACTTGTTAAGGTCCAAAAAGGCTGGTCGCTTGTTAACGTTCGGTGTTGAGCAGCTGTTTGGTGTTTGAAATTCCATGGACGTTTCGTCTGTTCCAACTGGCTCAGTTTTGGGTACTATTGGTGTAGGAGTAGCGCTGGAAGTGTTGACAGAAACTGCAGATACGGCTGTTTTCATTGTTTTGCTGGTCAGTATGACGTCAGACTGATTATAAAAAAAACCAAGATAAATTTAATACTAGCTGTCGACGTGATAACTTGTTTGAGCTGATGAGTCATCACTTACCCGCAGAAGCAGAATAACCACAAGTGTTTTTAATTCTTGTGACCTTGTATAATAATAAAATCCTAAATATGTGCAATCAGTTTTTTTTTATTATTTTTTGGAGGGTTAATTTGATAGTTTAATGTAATTCGTTGGTTAAAAAATAAAGACTTCAAAAATATTTTAAAAATTGCGTTTTAATTACGCTTGCGAAATGTTTGCTTAGTTCTTCTTTCTCGCTTTTTGCCAATCACTTGACAATCAAGCGTTTCTTCTACAAAGTATCGAATAGCGGATGGAGAACATGAAGTTAAAATATCGTTGCATCGACCTTTTTTTATCATCGCATGCTTCGTTTTATTTATATTCGAAAGTATCGATATATTAAGATATCGGTATCAAAAATTATCATCCCTACTTCTTTTCCGCTGAACTGTCAAAAACGTAGGTAGCAAATAAATAGAAAATTGAATTAATAATCTTGAAACAGCCTAAAAATTATGAATAATCAATGATTCGGGCATTGTTCAATATATTATACTTAGTCTAAGGTACATGCAATACAAACGATTTTTTAATTTCATGTTCTGATGACCGCCTGGTGTCCTCGACGTCTATCCATTACTACAGCTTGATATTTTGCCATGGCCAAGTCAAAAAATCACACAAATCATAACCAGAACAAGAAGGCGCACCGCAATGGCATCAAGCGCCCAATGCGTAAGCGCCATGAGTCTACTTTGGGAGTAAGTACACATATGACATCTTATAAACAATAATTTACCATTCACCTCTTGAAACTTAGATGGATGTCAAGTTTTTGATCAACCAGCGCTACGCTCGCAAGGGTAATCTGTCTCGCGAGGAAGCAGTTCAAAAGTACAAGGACCGTGTTGCTGCCCAGGCTAACAAACCCAAACCCATCAAGTTGTAAATTTCTGGATGCATGCGGTTTTATTCGATTGAAATACGCGTCGTAAAATAAAGAATTTTTTTTTTTACAAAAGTAAAAATCTTTTCTTTATTTGTTACTCGAAAGTTTTAATAGTAAACACTTAAAACCTTGTGAAATGGTATGTACTCCAACTCGCTCGCATGTTGCCTGCGGTAATCCCAAAGAAATTGATCAATAAGTATCGAGTTAACATTTTTGAGCGAAACCTCTGGATGCCGCTCCTTTAGATTTAATAGCACAGCATCTTTTACCTTTTCTATGATATAGATAGATGCGCCGCGTATTTCTACTTCCATAGCATCACCGTTTTGCATAATGGTATCGTTGTTTAGGACCTCTAACAGCTCCGGCTTGTACTCCAAGCTTCCAAAGTGAACAAGTACCTGCGGTATACGGTAGTCTGCGAACATGGTGATGCGATCAATGTCAACAAAGCATCCCATCCCTGCACCGCGATAACATGACCACACATCACCAACAAGGATTTGTGCTCGTTTGAATATGGATACGCGGGAACCTGCGTAATCAGCCTCGTCGCGGAAACAGGGGAACTCGTCAACCACGATTTGTAACAAACGAACCGCCGAACGATTGGCCGCTTTAATAACATTTTCAAACTTGCCCTCCCATTTGGCTAGAAGGCGTTCACCTACTTCGTGAAGACATTCTAGTCGCTTGGCGAAGAGCGGAATCTTTGTCTTATTGTCGTCGGCTCTAAAAATATGCTGAAGTATTTCTGCATTAATTTTGGAGTAAAATTCAGCATTGGTAATATCAATTCCTTCGGAAAGGGCCCGGTTAATGGCAGCACAGAGAGCAAAGTATCCTGTGTAGCCATTTACCTTATATTTGGTATAGTCAGCTGTAAAAATACACAATTGAAAAATTAATCATTCATTTGGAGCTATTAACATATTAATGAATGTACATATACACATACATATCGTAAAAAAGATGCAACTTACATGGCGTCCAAAAGCAGAAATTAAGCGTGTCTACAACAAATATCCAATCGGGAGCGAATTTATCTGTTGCTGTAGGGTGTAGCTCATGTTGTGAAAAGTTTTCCACATCAATGCGTTTTTCAACCACACCCCTGGCGATCTCCTGTGTAAGGCGCTCTATTCCCTTGGGCAAAACTTGTACAAATTGTGCCTTTTCCACAATAAATTCGCCTGATTCACGGGGAGTTAAGATGGTCATGTTTAGTACCGACGTTTGTAGAATATTTATATTATTTGTCTCAAAACTGTGGCAACGCTAATATGACGCGTTCCAGTTGTAGCACATTTTCTGAATAACTCCTAGATTTCAATAGGGATGTAAGAAACATCGATGTTTTGAGCATTGACGATTTATTTTAATCCGATGCATCGATGTTAGCCGTTTTTTTTGTTCCCAATGCATCGGCGATGAATTGATGGTTGGTCAAACATCGAAATTTCGAGTTTGATCACATTTTCTTACTATTTTATAATGCCAAAGTAATCTTGTCTTATATATATAACACATTTATTCTACTAAATGCTTTTTAGAATAACGACAAATGATTGTTAATGCTGGAAGTTTTTGAAGAAAATGGAAGCCGTGACGGCAATGTACAATATTTGTGAGAAAACATAAAAAATACGTAAAATATGAAATTGCATTTGCGTCCCGTACATAAAATATACAAGAAAACTTTGCGTTGGCACACATCTCACAAAATGATAAAAACATTTCTGAATATAATAATGTGCAAGCCACAGGAAAGTCGATAAAGGAACAATTACAGAAAGCTTTGGAATTATGGATGAGTACGTTGTTAAAGCGGGTAAAATCATAAAAAATTACTGATGCTCTGGTACTTATGATTGCAAAAACGTCGGCCCCTTCTCTATCGTAGCTAATATGATTTTAGGTTTGATATTAAATGTTAAGCATTAGTATTGATAATTTTTACTTTTCCGCACAAAAGTATTGCGATTGGCCTAAAAACTAAAATCTCTAATTTTATGTTTTCCGACGATTTAAGCACTCTGACAACTTTTCCGGCGATTTAGCGATGTTTTTGTGTTGGGCATGTCTTCAAAGGGTTTTCTATCAAATTTGACCACTCAATTTAAAATTTTGTATTGTTTTTTTTTAAATTTGTCCGAGCTAGTTTCGGTTGTTTTGGTAAAGGTGCGGAAAAGCCTGAGTTGGTTACCAACTGTTTCTTTTTATATGAAGTTTGGCAGAACAAAATAAATTCCACTCAAGGGTGTACTAGGCTTTCTACGTACTACTAGGCTTAACGTACAAAAATACATGGGAGTTGGTGAGCGAAGCGAGCAAGGTGCGGAGCCCCCCTTATATATAATTATAATATAACAATTATATTCACATGATGCGCCAAAACAAAAGAAGGGTAGATAGTTTTAATAGCGACTTGGGCTTACAATATTTTGTATTAGCACTATTTATTAAGAACGGCATTTATAAAAATAATTGTGCGTTTTATTTCACGAATTTATTAATGTTAAGTTATGCTTTATTTTAAATTGTATTTCTGTTGTGCTGTTATGTGATCCCCGTGTAATAGGCGGGTTAGAGAATACCACCACAGCAGGTCAAAGTTTGTTGTATGAGGCGACTAACAGTGACACTGGTTTGTTTCGAGGCCAGTAGAGCCACCCCAGGCCCAAAAGGGTTGCGCGTAGAGCTTGGAACCCACCACGTAAAACAACAATGCCTATAAGAAGACGTAAAAAAGCCTCGGAAAAGAATACCCCTAAAGTAGACGACCCCCACTCCCCGGCAAACGTCAATCCTTAATTGGCAAGGCAGACATAACAGCCATCCAGGAGATGCGATGGAAAGGGCAAGGCGGCTTCGAGTCAACAGACTGTGCCTTTTACTACAGCGGCCATGCGGAGCGGCACGAATTTGGGTGTGGATTTTTTGTTGACCGGAGACTACGCAACCGTGTCTCCCGATTCACCCCACTGAACGAAGGGCTAGCAACAATCCGCATCAAGGCTAAATTCTTCAACATCAGCCTGATTTGTGGGCACGCCGATGGAGGACAAGCACGATGCGACAAAGGTTGCGTTCTATAATACACTGGAGTCAGTCTACGACCGCTGCCCGGCCCATGATGTTAAAATCGTGTTAGGCGATTTTAATGGAAAGGTTGGAAGAAAACGCATCCTTGGTCCTACTGTCGGATAATTCAGCCTTCACGAGACCACCTCGAATAACGGTCTCAACGGAATTGACTTCGCCGACGCCCAAAACATGATAGTCTGTAGTACCAGATTTCGGCATCCCGATATCCACAAGGCTACATGGCTGTGTGTCAAGTGTGTGTGTAGACTGTGTAAGTGTCTACCCTAAGGATTTAGTACCGGAGTATCTTCCTTCAGAGATGCAGAGCGAAATCTGGTAGTGGATGAGGACAATGCCGCTCCCGGAGTTGACTTCCCGACGTCCCCAATTATAGACTACGGCGTGGATATACATCCGCCTAGCAATGACGAAGTCAGGGTCGCAATCAAGCGGCTGAAGAACAACAAAGCAGCTGGCGCAGATGGCCTGCCTGCTGAGCTGTTCAAGGCTGGCGGCAATGTGTTGGTAAGGTGCATGCACCAGCTCTCAGAACGCATCCTTGGTCGCATCGTCCTTGTCCTCTGTCGGAGCGTTCGCACAAATCAGGCTGATATTAAAGAATTTAGCCTTGTATAAGGCAATTATAAGGCACAATCTGTTTTCTCAATGCAGCCTTCTCCTGTCCATTGCATCTCCTGGATGGCTGTTATGTCTGCCTTGCACATCCCGAGAGCATCCGTCAGCAGGGCAGAGGCACCATCCCAATTAAGGGTCCGGACATTCCAGGTGCATACCCTCATTGTCAAATCATTGTCCTTTACATGTTTGCGGGGGTGGTCATCAACGTTCGGCGTATCCTTATCCGAGGCTATTTTTTTGAATTTTTTCATTGGAAGTGGGGATTTATGTGGTGGGTCCCAAACCCTACGCACGACCCTTTAAGGCCTGGGGTGGCTCTACTGGTATAAACCAGTGCCATTGTTAGTCGCCTCATACGACAAGCCTTCACATGCTGTGGTGGTATTCTCTAACCCGCTCACCACACGAAATCTGCATTGCATAGTGTTAATTGATAAGCTGCATATTCCTAAGCAGGGGCTCTAGTATAACGACATCTTATTGCTGACTGAATTATAAATTGATTTTACCAAAAAAGCAAAAATATTTGTTTTTTGAAAGACTGAAAGAGAAATCGGTGATTATTTTAAGAATTATGTTTCCCTGACTTAAAAAAATATGGTTCCCTTCTGCTAAAAATTTGTGTGTTATTTTGTTTTTCGTATCATATCAATAAATTTTGTATGTTTCTACCCTATACACAAAGTGTAAAAGGGTATTATAGGTTTATGCAATGTATGTAACAGGCAGATGAAGCCGCGGCAGACCATATGTTCCACGGGCAAAAAGAATCAGCAGCAATAATCGAGTCGATATAGCCATGTCCGTCCGTCCGGGTTTTAACGTGAGTCCGTGTTTCACAGAAAATATAAGAGTTAGAGCAAAAAAAAATTTTTTTAAATAAAGCATTTTCCCAAATAAGAGCAAGTTTATCGAATCATGTCGATATCTTGCTCCCTTCCTTCGTGAGAAATTTTCGCGGCTTACACACACACCATAAAAGTTATACAATTGAAACTTGGCACAGTAATGCGCAGTGTTATTGTGCAAAAATGCTGTGTGTGTGAAAATTATTAAAATCGGATAGAATCTAAAAGACATAGGTAATAATGTGGCAATTTTAGGCCCCTCCTCCTATAAACGTCAACATTTTACTTTTTACACCAATGTTAAGGTTAACATTTATGTTAGAGCCCAAAATTGTGTACGAATACTCATGTTAAGCTTATAAACCAAACATTGTTGACATTTTTCCGAATCAACCTCCACCCCCGCAGTCCAGTTACCTTAATAACGCCCATAACCTCGATATAAAAATTTGCCAAAAAATTCGATTTTCACGGGAAAAATGCACACAGTGTATTCCACTCGGGCACCCGACTGTCTGCACCAAATTTTTATATCCGAATATTTATTTACAATATTTACAACCATTCAAAAAAAAAAATCGATTGCATGCATCGATTCTGAAAGTATCATTCATAAGAATTTCCATATCTATCGTTTATCTTAAATATCGATACCTTGCTTACGGCCAAATTGCCAATCTCTTGTTATTGGACAAAAGTGGACAGATAATGCCGCTCGTTGTGTTAGTTTTTAATAATAGCATGATAACTTAACAATGCATGCATAACAAAAATAAAAAAAAAATCAGCAACAACAAAGGCAAGTCGGCAGTGTTAAACAAGAAGTAAAAAGTGCTCATAAAAATTAAATCATAAAGTGAGAGTCGTTTTCGTGCAGTGTGTTGTTGCTACTCAACTGCATATACACACATAAAATTATATTTTTTACTTCGTACTAATTTACTTAGTACTTTTGCATTTTACTTATGAGATGCATAATTTTACAAATGTACCCATATACATGAATATGCAAAAGATATTTTTAAATAAATATTGAAGCTATCAACAGTGACAAATTGTTTCGTTAGGGACGTGCCTATTGTGTTTATGAAATTTACAATTTTATCGACGTTTTCATTGTGCAAGATACAATTACACGTGCGCATCACACAGACGCACGACAGTCAGCTGTGCTCAGCTGTCATTTGTTGTCATTGTATATTGATCCTGCCTTTGTGCGCTGTCTCTCTGTTTTGTTTTGGTGGCAATTTGAACCGAGAGAAAAGTGAACATAATTATATGTTACTATATGTAACAGATTGGTTCAACAGGTGAGTGAAGTGGAATTATTTCAATGAGTTTTCTTAGTAGAAGTCTTTAGGCAGCAATTAATTGTTTTTCTTTTTATAACCTGTAAACAAAGTGTAAAAGTGTATTATAGGTTTGTGCAATGTATGTAACAGGCAGAAGGAGGCGTGCAGACCATAGGTTCCATGGGCAAGAAAGATCAGCAGCAATAGTCGAGTCAATGTCCGCCTGTCTGTCCTTCCGTATAAACGTCAAGATCTCAGGCACCATAAAAGGTACAGGCACAAAAATGTATCAAAAGATTGTCGAATCATGTCGATCTTTCCCCGCGGCTTAAACCCACACCATAAAAGTTATTCAATTGAAACTTGGAACAGTAATGCACAGTGTTACTGTGCATATGTTGTGTAAAAATTATTCAAATCGTATAGAAACTTTAAACGAAATAGGTAATAATGTGGGAATTTAAGGCCGCTCATCCTATAAACGTTAACGCCGATAACCTTCAACGCTTCGATAACAAATCTATACCGAAACTCGATTTTCATGGGAAAAATGGGTACAAATGGGTGTCTACATTTATATTTTTTTGTTCTGGCGGTAGAGCTATTAAAGAACTTCCAAAATATTAACAATCATTAGCAATATTGTGTTTTGTTATTTACATATATACTAGCCTTGAGTTATAAGTACAAGTAATTTTTTTTTGTATTATTATTGTGTACTTTTATTGAAACTTAGCATAAAGCACAACCAGTTTATTGGTAAGTAAGTAAAGGTAGCCACTCCCATTACCTTACCCGCCGACTTACTTGTTTTTAAATAAAACGTGCTAATTTATAAAACAAAATTTACTTACACAATTGACAAAATATAATTATATATTTTTAGAATGCTCTGCCTCTCTTTTTAGATATGCATATATGACCTTTATTTTGAATCTCTCAAAAAATCACAATACATATATATTTGACAATACGCCAAAAATTAAAAAAATCGCGCCTAGTTTCTCTTATTGTTATAACGCTATAATTTATTGGGTATCCAACAGAAGTGCATACTGATTGATTGATGGCTGTCTGAGCTAGTAAGATCGCTTTGAATGATACCTGTCTTAATTGAAAGGCATATAACGTTATGCCCAGACTTGTGAGCAGTAGGACACAAATACTCTTATCTTTGGCTGTCAGTATGACAATTTTGTAATTTCGGTACCGCCACTGTCTGTACTGCGTGCCTATTTGGGAAAAATGGGCTCATGGGAAATTACCCGATGCCGCCTCCCTCTTTTTGGGTCTGATTATGTGTAATAATAGAAAGCTCTAACACTACCCCTTACTGGGCTTTTTATTGTTCCGATTATATTAAGATAGCGTTATCGTAAGCTTTTCAGTTGCTAAATACAAAGATTTTTTCATCTTTATGATAACCATTAAGATATCAGAGCGCATGTATTATATTGAGTTTTATTCCCAAGTGCTAATTTATATTTGCTACAAAACAATCTCAATTTGCTAGATCTCAATTTGTTGGTAATTTTTTTTTTGTTGTTTATGTACGTATATTTATAATATTACAGTGCCTCTTTTGGAATTTAACTTTAAATTAATACTAATTTGCTCGATAGACATTATAAAATGAATAAGTCACATACTATAAGCCTTGTTAGCTGCCACAGTCCATTTTTGTGTTCCCAAGCGAATGGTCACAAGCGATGATCTTTCAGCTTATTTTTTATAAATAAAAAGATGGAAAATTTGCCTGTCTACTCAATTTCGCATTTGATGGAATCTAGTTTACTACAAGCTGCTAGAAGCAGTGATCGAGCTAGCAAAACCAAGACTCAAGTAAGTTCTATGTATGCCTTTATCATATTAATCAGATGTGAAGCCAACAGTAAAACAAAGTTTACACGGGGCAACTCATTTGAATGAGTTTGGAAATTATTTTGCTAATTTGCAAAAAGATTGTAGTTCCTATTTAGGTCATAGAGTAATTAACTACGGCGCGGCGCGAAACATGGTAGTGTGTAGTTCCAGATTTTAGTATCCCGATATCCACAAGGCTACATAGTTGTCCCCCGATCAATCTACATGCAACCAGATTGATCACGTTTTAATCGATGAAAGGCATTCATCCAGTGTGCTTGATATTCGTACATTGGGCGGGGTCAACGTCGTCTCTGACTATTACCTTGTTGCAGCCAAGGTTCGCATGTGACTAAGCAAAGCGAAGACCACCCATAACAGAAGCACAACTTTTTGAGCAGCTCACTCATCGCCGAGGGGCTTTGGAAGTATATATCCTGCTCCTTGCCTATTGCCGCGGTGAATGTAATGGGTTTCCAACGCCCAATCCCGGGGAACAAATGGTACCAACAGGAGAACGCCGCATATATGTAGAAAGACCTTGCAGTCGGCTGCTACGCGATCTGTGCGCTACCACTATCAGGAGATGAAGAAAATGGAGATCTTTTTTCAGACATTAAAAGCACGAGCAGGAAAAGCGTTAGCAAAAGGAGATCGAGATGTGCGAAGCTACGAAGTTCTTCAAAAGAGCCAGCGTCTAGCTAATGTATTAAGTACCGATAGGTCTCCTAAAGAGATGCTGTAAAAAATCTGGTAGTGGATGAACAGGATGTAGTGTGGCGGGAACACTACTACGGCTTGTTATCGGGCGTTGATGGGAATAATGCCGCTTCCGGCGGCTTCGATATTCCGCAAAGAAATCCTGCTGCTTCAACAACCCAGGGATGAAATGGCCACCGAATTCCATTTCACGCGGGACTTCAGCACCAGCATAATTAACAAACGAACATGGACAACACTAGAGGAGATACATCCTACGAAAAGGCAGACCATAGTTTGGTACGCGGACGGGTGTCTGGCAAATGAGGGCACAGGACTCGATGTCGCAGGACCCCGGACACATCTCTCGGAATCTATGGGCATACACACAAGCATCTTCCAAGCTGAAGTATACGCCATAGGCAAATGTGCAGACATAAACCTAAAAAGGAATTACAAATATAGGGATATATGTATGTATGATAGGACCAGAACCCTTTTGTGGCAATGGAAGACACACAGTTAAAGAGCTACTAAGAGAGGAGGAAAGAATGAGGAGAACTACATAATGGTCCCCTGGATTCCCTTCCAGTATTCTGAAAAAATAAAATAATATCAACTATTAATTCCATTCCCTATAAATAAAGGATATTTTTCATTCAATCTATAATTAAATATATATACACAAAATTCTGTGATAACAAGGAATACCAAAACCACTTGAAAACAAAAATTAAAAATAGTTTTGTAAAACAATTTATTTATCTATACTAATATTATAAATTCGAAAGTAACTCTGTCTGTCTGCATGTCTGTTTGTTCCCTTTTCACGCCTAAGGCGCTGAACCAATTGTTTTGCATTTTGGTGTAGAAATAGATAGGACCTTGGAATAAAAAATAGGCAATATTTCAACCACTTCCCCCGCAAAAAAGCGTTAGGGTACAATCGTAGTGCACGTGGTGACGAAGCTGAAGACAAAGATGAAGCTGAAGACGAAAAACCTTGCAGAAGTAAACATATGAATTCGCTCGAACTGATTTTGCAGCAGAACGGCTTGCTGTTCTGTGCTGATTTTGGTTTTTTTCTTTACCACAGAGCCAAACCTAATGTGCCTTAGCAGAAAATATTACTACTCTTTTTTTTCATGATTTTTATTATTTTTATGATTATTATGATTATGATCATAAGATTGATTTCAAAATAATAAATAAATATTTAAATAATAATACAAAATTATAAAAGAATATCCAAATTAAAAGTATTGTATTATGCCAAAGTTACAATCAGCATAACAGAATGCATTAGTAGAGCTTTATTAAAATTGGTCCATTATTTTAGAAATGAATCAATTTTTGACAGCTTATAGGCAAATGTAGTAATGTACAATCCAATAAACCTGAAAAAAATGCGCATCAAATTCGTCTTCCACTATGCCAGCTTGCTCGCAACGCTACCAATTCGTCTTCTGATTCGTC
This sequence comes from Chymomyza caudatula, assembly GCA_035041775.1. Taxonomy (NCBI): domain Eukaryota; kingdom Metazoa; phylum Arthropoda; class Insecta; order Diptera; family Drosophilidae; genus Chymomyza; species Chymomyza caudatula. The sequence continues at coordinate 2,415,719 of JAWNKW010000197.1, read as the reverse complement.
TTCAGCTTCGTCACCGCTTGCACTATGATTGTACCCTAAAACTACATAAAATTTCTCAAAATCTCAAAGCCTACTTTTATTTTTCGCAAAACTGTGCACAGAGTCTGGTAAAACCTACTAAAACGGGAAGGAGAAGAAAAAGGGAACAAGAAAAAAAATTTGATCTACCTTGAATAAGGTACGGAGGTCGGCGAGCAGAGCGATCAAAAGTCAGTGCCCACTACTTTCGATAAAAAAAATGTCGGGTGAAATCGTGGTTAGAGTTTCGTCGTTAGTGGACTAAAAAGCATAAACCTACAAACAAAAAAATTTTATGCAAACAGTCGGGACTGTGCCCGACAGTTTAATACCCTGTATTCTTTTTCTTTATAAACACTAAATCCAACATACGGTAAAACGGGAACGGAACATTTTCCTATTGAGAAGTTCCAATTGACAAGTTTTCCTATTGGAAAGTTGGTTGTTACAGGGCAAAAATTACTTTTATGCTGTCGAGTTTCGAGTTGATAGATTCAACGGAGCTGCTGTAAACTGCAAAAATCTGTCATGGGGGAAGGGAGTAAGATATCGACTTGATTCGATAAACTTGCTCTTTTTTGGAAAATGCGCATCTTTTGGTAAATTTTTTTTTTTGCTCGAACTCTTATATTCTCAGAGAATCACGGACACATGGACATGGCTATATCGACTCGACTATTGCTCCTGATCATTTTTGGCTATGGAATATATGGTCTACCACGCCTCCTTCTGCCTGTTACATACATTCCACAAATCTATAATACCTTTTACACTTTGTGTACAGGGTATAATAACCCCGCAATAATCACAAATTTCAAAGTGATTCATTAAAAAAATTAACATAAGTATTATTATTCCATGGTTTCTGTTGAGCAGCAAAAAAATTCAGACGAAAGCAAAACGACGGCAAATTATAGCAAGACAAGCGAGTGCGGCAGAAAAATAGTATAATAATTACAAGGTAAGAGTCGTCTACTCTTACACTGTTTGTGTGCATATATTTTTATTTTTTATTGGCTTGTCACTTTCTTGCGCAGTATATGTTATGTTACCGTGCTCTTTCGTCAATGAAATATTTGTGTTGAAATGCAAGGGAGAAGGTAATTGCAAATTCAGCTGATGGCAGCCCTCTAGTATATACACTTTTGTTTTTGTGCCGCACACACAAAAGCAAGAATTGCGCATGAGAGTTTGTTCTTCCAGCTATGTATGACAGTGATTTTCGACTCTCTCTCACTGTGTCAGACACTCAAAAAATGTAATGCCCTGCGCGGCAGATGGCGCATTCCTTGTAATTCATGAACGTTGGGCGCAACCAAAAAATATTGTTACCGAATCTACAGGAAAACGAAGCAATTCCGATTCTGGTTTCCCTGAACACCACGATTCGCAATGACAAATTTTAAGTGATTATATAAATGTGAATTCAACGAGTAATGATGAGAGGAGCCAACCCCCGTGCTCCTCTCTTGGTAAAGTATATTCTTTTTCCCGTTCCCGTTTGTCTTCCTCATCCTCTTCTTTTTCCTCTTCCTATTCCTCTTTCTACTTTCTCTTCCTCTCCCCGTTCAATTTTTTCTTCCTCTTGCTGCTCCTTTTCCACTTTCTCTTTGGCCTTTTCATTATCTTCATCATATTCCTCTCCCTCTTCATTTTCATCTCCTTCCCCACACACACAGACAGACAGAGTTACTTTCGAATTTATAATATTAGTAGAGATAGCAAACCCTGCAAATTTTGTTTTGCCCTTAATTTGCTATTTTACCACAGGAATTTACTGTTTTTGTGTGAAAATGCAAATAGAGTATTCGAATGATGGGCATTTTATTAGATTTTTTTGGTTCATTGCTAATTCACAAAAACAAAAACTAATTAGTTTAAACCCTCTTTGTTTGCACAATAGGCATGACTTGCAAAGCCATATTCACAGTTTGATAACTTAAATATCGATAAACAAACATTTATGTTCACTAAGGTATAAATTAAATGTAGATAAGATGCCGAAAACTCGTTATCTAGAAAAAGTAAATATTTGTAAGATTAATTTTGTATTATTTCCTTAAGTTCGTATCTCTATGATTCTGTATACTTTTATTCCATTGTGGTTATTTACAAGCATGGATTAATAATAGCAAGGAAAACTTTTGTTGTCGAAGTGGGGACTTAAATTTTTGGAGTGCCAAGTCATTGTCATTCTCTCGCGAATTTCAATGAGGGAGGTTGTGTGTCGCGCATGTTATTTCTGCTTATGTTATTTCTGCTTATGTTATATTACTTATACAAAAGTATGTACAAAGGCAGTGAAAAAATTAGGCCCCTCTCTTTCGCTATTTCAGCTTCTCAGAAAATTTTGAGAAGGCTTCTCAACGACAACGTTACCTTGTTAAGTATACATTGGGCAGCACAACCTTCCTCATTGACGTTCGCAGCAGAATGAAATATAAGTCCTCAAACAGTGTTAAAGCGGCAGCATGCGCTTTCCTTGTAATTATTATTCCATGTTTACAAGCGACACAAAGTTCAGCAGCATTTAAAAGTTAGGGCCTAAAAGTATGCTTCAGTTCTTATTCAGATTTAAGCAATTGTCTTTCTTTTTATTACTCAATAATACTGACTTATGTACTATCTATATATGTATGCGTAGGGTGGGTCGCATAATCATTTTCTTGAAAAACATTCCCTATTTTAAGGCTTTTGTCGGGAGTATCTCAAAACAAGGCAAATTGATTTTGACTTTTGATAAATTAATAAATTATATATTATTGTACAGGACTCAAATATAGCTATATTTCATTCTTAGGGCTGTTTATATTTTACTAGCGAAGTATATACTTGTACTTGAAATTTAACTTCTCCCTTAATGGCAATAGTATTTTTGGTACATATTTTTCCTCCGTGTGGTGAGCGGGTTAGAGAATACCACCTCAGCAGGTCAAAGCTTGTATGAGGCGACTAACAATTATACTGGGTTCTTTCGAGACCAGTAGAGCCACCCCAGGCCTTAAAAGGGTTGTGCGTAGGGTTTGGACCCACCACGTAAAACGACAATTCCAATGAAAGAATGTATTTACATTAGGCCGATAACACGGGTTTTTGTTTGGCCAGTTAAGAATAAGATTTTTCATACAATGAAATCTCTTAAGAAAATACTAAATTCATGAAATGGAAGTGTACAAAAAGTGAAATATGATTTCGAAACGGATGTTTTAATCTTGACATAAGATTTAAATAGGGTGTGGTTTTTTCAAACATTTCTTTACACTGACGATCTATCTCTTAAGAAAATACGAAATTCATGAAATGGAAGTGTACAAAAAGTAAAATATGATTTCGAAAGTAAATACCATCTAGGATGGAAACGCCGGATGTTTTCAGATAATCTTGACATAAGATATAAATAGGGTGTGGTTTTTTCAAACATTTCTTTAAGCCGACGACCCACCCTAATATTTGTACATACATATAAAAATAACAAACAGTTGCCATCAATATAAAAACTCGCACTATTACATGCCTATATACATATATAACTCCTTACTTATGTTTGGCTGATTGCTTATAACTCAGCGTTGTGTATATGCCTACTAAAGTCAGACATTCGTCTGGTGCCTGGAGCGCTTATCTGTCAACGAGATCATAAGTTAAACAAAACTATAAAACAAAGAGCACATTTTTCGAGAGCGCACGCTCTCAAGTTTGTGAGTAATTGGCGTTATGCAGTGACAATCAAAATTACGATAACTAAATACAAATTTAGTAAATTAACATTGTACTTTTTGTTTTATTTAAAGCTAGTTTGAGCTATTATATTATCGTTTTTGTTAGATGTTTCAATGTGTTGGCAAAAATGTGATATGTATATATATATACATATCTTGTTGTAAATTGTACTATTCTGTTTATCATGAAAAAGTGAGCACATGCTCGCCTGCCTGTTCGCTCAGTGTACCTGTACAACATTAAAACACAACTGAAACTGTTGTTACTCATTCCGTTAGTGCAGCCAAAATCAAACGGACGGTTTTCAGTTAGTTTTCCGTGCGATTGTTTAATCGTTATTGTTAGTATTAAAATAAATAATTGAAATTGTGCAAATGTGCTGCTCAGAAAGAAAAAAGACTGAAAGTCATTAAATTGGTGACAAAGCTGATAAATAGCAAATAATACAATACAAAATGCGTCGGACACCGAAATTGAGTCATGTCGGACGCGCGCATTCGGAGATGTCGCCGCTAAATCCTCCAGATTCAGCACAATCAACAGCGACGCCAAACCCCCACGAGCGTAATGATTCCGGGGGCATATTTCCGTTTGGATTCTTTCGCGGCTCATTCGGGCGCAGCGGCAGTTCAATGCAGGTAATAACGTTACCAAGAAACAAAGCATATTTAGAATTGTTGGCTGACGTGCAAATCGTTTATATACATACAAATGCAATGTATATAATATAGGTACATATCTATATTTTCGCTGTGCGTTTATCAGAAATGATAAATATTTTTCATAAACGATATACAGAAATTACACTGCTTCAAACTTAATTTAAAAGATTTTGTTTCCCGATTCAAAATACAATGATTCAAATAGATCAACAGCGATTTTTATAAAAATGCATATAAGGGGCTGTTCAAAAATGACGTCACCGTTTTGAAGCTTTTTTTCTGCTGTTCTGTTGGGACGTCACGTTTTCGGGATATCCCCTGCCGCATCGTCACAAAATTACACAATTTTATAAACCCCTCCCGTTACCGGGTTACGGTCTGATATAGAGCACTCCTTCAGGCGTCTCTGGCTTACGCGCGATTTCTCCAATCGGTGGCACCAAGGGTAGCTTACGTCTACCAGGTCTTTCCAACGTGGCCATATATTGCCCCTTCGTCGCCTCCCTTCAACAGTCGCGTGAAGACCTTTTATCCATACGCACATGACTTGGCCAGCGGATTGAGTTCATCGTGCGACAGTAAAAATGCACCCAACAAATAACAAAGTGTAGGTTGTACATCTGGTCGGGTAGTACTCAAAACTTTTTTACTGCCATATAATGGTTTTTTAAGCTTTGTATACACAGTGTAAAAGGATATTATAGATAATGTATGTAAAAGGCAGATGGAGGCGTGGCAGACCAACAGTTCCATGGGCAAAAAGTCTTAGCATTGACTTGGATAGCGATTGGGCCATGTTCGTTTGTACGAGTTGGTATGTCTGTGAGAGCATAAGAGCTAGCGACAGAAAATTTTACCAAAAGATGCGCGTAATCCCATGTAAGATGATTTTGTTTCTTTCCAGCAGACTTGCGGTTTACAGCCACGCCATTGAGTTTATCAATTCGAAACTTGACAGAAGTTTGCGTCGTGCTTATGTGCATCTAAGTTATAAAAATGATCGAAATCAGATAAATACATCAAAAGTAATAGTTATAGTATAAAAAAATTTGTCCGACAGTGGAATACCCTGTACCATTTTCGCCCAAAAACACTAAATCTAGCATACGGTAAAATGGGAACGAAAGTATCTTCTTTTATGTCTTCACAAGTTCGATATGACTGTAAGCATTTTCCTATTGGGAAGTTCTAATTGAGAAGTTTTCCTATTAGGAAGTTGGTTATTTTGTGGACAAAAATTACGTTTATGCTTATAACTTCATTATTCTTGGTCCAATGTTATTAAATTTCGAAACATAGACTAAAAACACTTTTATAAATGTCTGTGGTAATTTGCAAATCAATCTATTGAACGATGTGGCAGTAATTAAGGTAAATCTATTTCGGGGGAAGAGGGGCTTCTATTGCAAAAAGGTGAACGCAGTTTAAATGATTAAGCTCACCCGAGTCTCCACAGCCAATTTCGTAACTTTTACTCACATATATCTAGATCTACATGTAGTGGAAATTTTGAGCAGTTTATTGGCAATGGAGGTGAAATCAGCACATTTTCGACTATAACTTTTGATGTATTTATATCGATTACGACGCAAATCTCTGCCAAGTTTCAAGTTGATGAGTTTAACGGCTGTAAACAGCGAAAGTCTACTGGGGGAAACCCCATTTTATTATTGTTATGTTTATTATATAAACATGCTGATTATTCACCCCTTCGCCCAAAAACTGCTCCAAAATTCCATCACATGTATGTATATCTGGATATATGTGAGCTAGAGTTACAAAATTTGGTGAGGAGACACGTGTGAGCCTAATCATTAAAACTGTGTTCACTTTTTGCAACAGAAGGCCCCTTTCCTTCGCTATCGATTTAGCTTAACTACTGGCACACCCCAAAATATATTGATTTGAAAATTGCCACAGATATTTATAAATGTGTTTTCGATCTATGTTTTAAAGTTATAGTTATAGGCATAAAACTAACTTTTGTCTTCATAATAATCAACTAGGAAAACTCAAATATGAAAACTTCTTAATTGGAGCTTCCCAATATAAAATTCTTACAGTCATATCGAACTTGTGAAAAGAGACGTATGCTGGTTTTAGTGTAAATGGGGAAAAAAGGGTACAGGGTATACCTCTGTCGGGCATCGTCCCGACTGTTATAAAATTTAAATTTTTGTGGACATGAGTAGACATGAGTCTATTACTCGGCTCGAATATATTTTAGAAAGAGGAAAGGAAAGGAAAATTTCGATAACCAGCTAAATTTGTGTTTTTGACGTTTGAAAATGAAATTCATCTCTTCAACGTCAAGTACCGGAACGGGCAAGGGATATTCGTTTCAGAAACACCATCCAGAAAGTTAGAACGGGAACAGGCCTCATAAATTCATTTTAAATAGAAATATCAGGATTTTCATTTATAACCTTAGCCGGTGTGACCATTCTGATAACGGATAAGATAGTTTAGGGAAAATTCATAAATTTTTAAAAAACTGTAAAAGTGCTCAACCCAAATTTTGCCGAATCTTAGGATCAGTACAGATATGTTAGAATAGTTGATTTAGTCCTACTTGTATTTATAACTATGCTTGTCTTTGCCGTTTAATACAAAATTAGTATTCACGGTTTTCAGTTCAATTGTTGATATAAATTCGATTTAATATAGGTGCATTCAAAGTAAATGATGTTATTATTTATTATACCATATTCAAATTGATAAGTAAACTGATTGTAATCAGAATTCAAAATAGGTTGCATTTTTTGGGTTAATTACAAACCAATATAACGTGAAAATGTCAAGGGATTGCTGTGACAAACCCAAACGTACATTAATAAAAAAAACCAGTAACTTTTATTAACAAAATAAAAGCTTAATCGATATTGCTTGTTGCAATAATTTTATTTTTACCGCCACTGTTAATACAGTATGGAAGACATTTAAAAGAAGCCCCAAAAGTATGCTACAATAGAAAATAATTTAAAAACAAATAAAATTGGTGTTTGAACAATTTATAATAAACAAATTTAGACTAGCTGTTCTTATATGACACTATTAAAACCCTAAGACGTCTCAAGTATCTGACAACGTCACAGCAATTTAACTATTGGCATATAAAATATGCACATTCACACACTCACAATGTATATGATGTACCATAATTGAAAACTGCTTTTGGGAGTCCATCTCTGGGTGCTTTGTCTTTGGTTGGTTGCAGGGCCAAAGTGTCCGAAAGAATTTTATTCAGTTTGCTGTCAGGTGGGCACGCGTCATGGAGTTGGCGCTAAATATTATACTCGAAACATTTACTTTGGTTTGCACTTCAAGCAGGAAGTAGGCGCTTTGCTACTCTCAAAAACTTTCTGTAGAATATCCGGAATTTATTTGTTGTTTATCTATAATATTATCACTGTCGTAACGGCACTTGTGTTTGCTTTATTAATTAAAATCCAAACGATGCAAGGCATATGTATATAAGAACCTGCGAGACGGCCAGCGCACACAGTTGGCGTATAGGAACACATTTGTGTAGTTCCGTTTGATAAGCGGTATTTAATAAATTCAATTTCGTATAGTATTGAAAAACGAAGGCTTCAAAACGGAACTAAACGGGCAAAATTTGACAAAAATGTTCAAGGCACGCTTAAAGGCGCATCCTGTCGATAATGAGGTGGGTGCATAAGTTTAAAAAAAAAAAAAACCATTATTTGATAAACATACTTACTAATCCTCAAACACGATTTACTATAAGCATTATGGCTTTTCACTTGACAGAATTGAACAATTCTCAATTTGTATGCCATTCATCAATCAATCTTATGCTTAGCAACATTAGTCTGTAATTTTCATTTGACTTGGAATACGTTGGTCAAACCGCACTCTAGCCTTGAACTCAAGAACGTTTTTTGTTGTTGTTTTTGGTTCTCTGGTTGGTTATCGAAATTTCCCTTTCTAAAACATATTCAATTTTGAAAATCGGTAGAAAAACGGCCGAGTAATAGACTCATGTGTAAAAGCAAAAGAATTAAAACCTTAATTGAAGTCATAAGAATTATTTTCAATATAGACAGTCAATATGTTTGTCATTCCTCAATTTATACTTAATTAATATTTTATAAAAAACTAATAGAGAATTGTATTACAGACAAGGTACAAACAATAACGTAATAAACGTTTTGAATGAATAACTGGCACAAGATCCAATATTCAATTCCCTTAATGTAACTAATTACTTAACGTATTGTCTCTCAGGCGGACTGTAGATTGACAAATTCAACGCATGTGCAGCATCCAAGAAATCAACAGCAACAACAAAAGCGCGTGTTTGTGAACGTAACCTGAAAAGATAGAGCACACATAAGATACAAATATACAACTTTACGTGCCAGGTCCAACACGTAAAGCAACAAGAACAAAATCATGCCGAAAGATGATAAAGTTTACATCCAAAAGCCAAAGGCAAAAACTTTAACAAAGCCAACAAAAGCTGGACTTGTTCTTAACCCACAGACTGCAACAGCAAAAACAACAAGCAACACAGAGGTAAAAGAAAGCACTATCAGCGCATTAGTACGCAGCATACACAAGACGGAAACCCACGAAACCGATGAGGTTACATTGCAACGCCCGCTGATTAAAAAAGAAGATTTATTCAAGGTTGGCGTGTCAATTGTCCAATCACAACCACAGCCCCCCCTTTCAATGCATCGCGGTATCCATGCCAAGTCTACGTCAATACCCCCTTTGTCGGCAGCAAGACTTGGAAGCGAGTTTTCGCCACATGTCCCACTGCCGCGTTTTGTGATAGATATTGATGCTGCGGATGCGACGATAACTCGTTCTCCCACACCGGAGAGCATGCTGCTGCTGGACCATGGACGTCAAGAAGATGCCTGCAATACCAATGAGCACGACCTAACCACAACGCCGAGTTCAATGCGAAGATTCAGTCAGTTTAATATGGCGTTGCGTCGCATCTCTCAGATACATGTACATGTACGAAGAGTATGCTCTATGCTAAGCCTTGTATTCTCTGCACACTTAACACTTGCTCCCTCGCCTATTTTTGCCACACACTTACACCTAAACACTCAGATCCAGACTTACACTCGTTTGTTGTTCTTGGTTGTTAAGACACTTCTAAATAAAATGCCCCTCTATTCTGAAGCTTAACAGTTCTTCCCTTACCCCTATGTCGCTTAACAACCATATGCATCTTGGACTTGGCTATCTAAAAATAAACCTGCATACATGCTTAGTAGTTGCTACTTTGCTCTTTTCTTTCCTATTGTACTCTATAAAAGTTGAATGATCCTTTTGCTGTCTAACCTGTTGCTCTCTATGTAAACTGCTCTAAGGTTATATTTCTTTCATACTGCCGTTGATTGGAGCTTAAGTAGATTAAGCTTGTTCGTGCACTTGGCACTTGAGTACCTCTTAAAATCACATTAAATCCTATCAGTATTAGCCTTAATCAGAGTTGTCATTATCGGCACTTGCAAGAAAGAAATACCAACCCAAAATTAACTTTTTTCGTTCCACTTCAAGTTTTACAGTTGGTCGCAATCGTTTATGAAATGTCTAAAATTTATCAATAACTATCTATATCAACTATTTATAGTAGCTTCTTTTTTTCGCGTAGTGCGCGCAAGTTCAACTTGTGTTTATGTAAACCGAAACAGTTAATGTTATTTAGCGCGGAAGTCATGAATATTGTTAACTTTTTTCTCAAATACCATGGGTAATACATATTAACTTTGCATACTGAAATTTCTTAAGAATTAAAACCTGTAACTTGTCTTTGTCTCTACCAAGCAAACAGGGGAATTTTTGCAACTAACCCCAATTTCGGTTCCTTAACATAATAACTTTAACGTTAACAGTGAGCACAAACTAATGTCGAATGTTAAACTAAGTCTAGATTACTGTTATCACGTTATGATTTAACTGTGTAATGGAATGACCTCTCTCGGAAAATATTATTTAATACACACAAAATTAAGTGGAAGCGCATGTCGCTTGTACCTACAAAAGCTCATATACACACGTACATACATACATATGTATGTACAGTAAAACCTGCTTAAGTTGGCCACTTACGGTTTAAGAATTTTTGGCCACCTTATGCAGGTGGCCAACATATGAGGGTGTTGTTTTATATTGATCTTATGTTGTTTCTTTAGTTTTTTCAACTTTATATAATGGTTTATGATTGTTTTTAACATCAAAAATTGTTTAATCGTGTATGTTTATGTACTTTGACCATAAACTCCACTTATAATAATATGTACATACATAAATTAAAGTTGAAATTCATAGTTGCAAAGCAATCGAAGTTTGTTTCAAGGGTACTGTACATTATTCAAAATTGCATTTAAATTCTAATATAACTTAAGAGAACCTTTTAAATTTGCTTATTTATAAGCTTTTGACTTTCTTTCTTTTGATTTTCAACAAATGAATTTTTCCATCTGGAAAGATTTCATTCAAATGAATGAGTTTAGTGCAACCAATTTCGTTCATTTGTAAATTTTGCCATAGTTTTGGATTATTTTTATGATTCGAAAATGCAGATGGCCAACTTTTCCAGGTTAAATTGCATTGACAAAATTAAAAAATCGCTCAAAAAGTGGCCAACTTACAAGATATGCAGGTGCAAGTTAGGTAGGTAAAAATTGTAGTTTTTGTACTAATATATTTTGGTTTCGCTGAAAAATGTCCAACTTATGAGGGTCGCCAACTTTGCAGGTTTGACTGTATATATAAAACTGGGGTTGACCTTCTTAAGAATAGATCACAAACTAAAGAGAAACTTTTTTAATGCAACTTGTTGGGTTTGTCGGTTTTTTGTCTCTTTAGTTATTCGCCAATGCAGTTGCTGTTTGGCAAACTTGTATTGGTCACTCAGTCGGACCGTTGTCTTGGGTGTTGTGGTTGCCCCTTGCCGTTAGTCGGAGAAAAAACTTGAATATTTGACAATAATAGTCAAACAATAAACGTCTAACAGAAAACACGTTTGAGTTGTTACCATAATTTGCGGCAACTCAAATTGCAGCATTCGATAGTTTTTCCACCTTTAATGAAGATTTGATTTCAGTGCCGTGCGCGCTTAAATTTAAACCGAAACGTCGTAGTCGACAGCGACAGCGACGTCGTCGTCGGCAGCGACGTTGCGTTGATAAGACAGCGCGTCATCCGAATTCCGTATCTGCGTCTCTGTTTGTATCTGAACCTGAACAGTCGTCCGTTCAACATCAACAGGTTGCACACGGCTGCTGCTGAGCAGGGCTCGTAACGTACACGGCAACGCGAACGCCAACGCATTCATTGGCAAACGTTTGTTACGCGCGGTTGTAAAAGCGCGCAGAAAATATTCTTCGAGCTGCAGATCTAAGACAAAAAAACTAATTGAAAAAGAGAAAAATAATAAATGAATGAACAATTAAAGAGCATGTACATTTAATTTATTATTGGCTTGCTCAATTGGCGACAAGTTTATAATATCACATATATATTTTTATTTATATATGTATGTACATACACATACATAGTAGAAAAAATATGCGCGTCTTTCGCAATGAGATTTTAAATTGTAAATCAAACGTTTCCACGCGCGTTTGCCTTTTGTTTTTATCTAAGTGACGCTAGAGCAAAACAAATAAGAGCAAAAATAAAAAATAAAATTTAGATCTACAAGCAGCTGACAAAATGAAGCTATCAAAAAGTTTGGATGAATTAATATTGAATGCATCGCGATTAAGTTTGAATAATTTGCGTTCTCCAGCCAAGAAGAAGACAAAAAGTGTTAGTGAAAACTGAACATTGATTACATATGTACTAAATAACTTAAATTAGATGGAGGGCAGAAGAACAAGCTTCTAAAAGTTTAGATTGCAATTCTATCTCTAATTTCACACGGCCGGTTCGGTTAAGTGGGTTTCCACATAGTTAATACACTTGGAACTGTAAAGGAATACAGTCAACGTAAAGTAAATTTTTCCCTGTTCAATACGCAGAATTCAGTTTAGTTAAAGCCCGGATTGTTGCTTTATCTTACGTTACTTGTATTTTTATTCTTTTTAAAATGCTTGTGTAGAATTTTGTAAGAATCGGAGCGATGATAATACATGTTAGCAAAACTTTTACATAGATTCGGCTAAACAATCCTGATTCGCATTATAAAATCCATTCTAATGAAAAAAATTAGAATCAAAGTAGTAATTGGATTTTATGAGTACATTTTAAAGCCATGCTAACAAGAATAAAAGTTTGCCTGTTTGTGTTTAATATGTTTAAACATTTTTATAACAATTAGGTGTCTAAAACGATATATAAATTATATCAGGTATTGATTTCTTTTTCACTGCCTGATACGCTCAAATGCTTTTAGCACTATAGGTATATAAATAGATACAGACACAATCACAAAAACACACAAGAATGCATACATACATTATTAAATAGTAGATTGACTGTTTACAAACAAAGTTATATTGTTAACGATTTCACGCCTATCGAAAAGTACCAGTACTACTATTATATACTTTATAGCAATTTTACAGATCATTTCTTGAAAAAAAGTATCTATTAAATTGTAGAAAAATCAAGTACATTTTTATAGTAGCAGTATAGTCAGTTGCTAAAAACAAAAATTAACCAAAGCATATAAAATGCATATCATGTATACCCTGTACCGAATTTGTGTATTTGTGTAACATCTGGAAGAAAACGTGTGAAACCCAACAAAGTATATGATCCAATTTTCATCTGACCATAAGAGATATCTATATACTTTTATTTTTTCGGCACAGAACGAGTTAACCTTTTTACGGTTTTAATAAATACAATTTCATTAATATCGATTAAGAATTATAGTTTCGTATTTTCGTCTCTTTTACTGATTGGTAATACATGCCGCTCACTAGCCCCTCGCATATGATTTTCGCTGTTTACACCTAACTTCTTAACGTTAAAGTTGACTGAGTACATGCGATTTAATAATAATTTATTACCTAACTACATATGTATGTTTCTAAGAAATATTTTTATAGGTATTATAGGGTATTATAGATTTGTGCAATGTATGTAACAGGCAGAAGGAGTCCATAAGTTCCATGGGCAAAAAGTCTTATCATTGACTCGGGTAGCTATTGAACCATGTCCGTCCGTCTGTCTGTATGAGTTGATAGATCTGCGAGACCCTAAGGGCTAAAAACACAAAATTTTACCAAAAGATGTGCGTAATCCCATGTAAGATGAAGTTTGTCGAATGCGGTTGATATCTGCCCCCGTTTTACAGCCGCACCGTTTAATCTATGGACTTCAAACTTGGCACATGTTTGCGTCGTGATTATATGCATCTACGTTATAAAAATGATCGAAATCGAATAAATACATCAAAAGTTATAGTCAAAAATGTGCTGAAGCTACAAAATTTGGTGTGGAGACTCGTGTGACCCTAATCGTTAAAACTGTATTCACTTTTTTTTTCAATAAAAGCCCCCCTTACCTTCATTACTGCTCCCTGCAATATATTGATTTGAAAATTGACACAGTCATTTATAAATGTATTTTTGATCTTACTGAAGTTATGGGCATAAAAGTAATTTTTGCCCCAACAACCAATCAAATTCCCAATAGGAAAACTTCTCAATTAGAACTTCCCAATAGGAAATTGTTTAAAATCTTATCGAACTTGTGAAAAGAGACATAAAAGTAGATACTTTCTTTCTCATTTTACCATATGCTGGATTTAGTTAGATTTTTTTGTCTACATAAAATTTTTAAATATCTAGTTGTAGTGAGTTTCCGAAAGTAGAGGGTATATTAAAGTCGGCATGTCCCCACCTGCCTACATGCCTATCTAGATTTTATGCAAATTATAAGACTGCATAACGTGAGTAGTAGCTGCTAATTTATACATCCCATGTATCACATCTTCGGTGATATCAAAACGTCTAGAAATGCTGTATATACCATCCAGCGGAGAGCTATTTCTTTAAGTTGACAAAACATCCGTAAATTTTAACACACATTCTATGTGCACAATGTCATTCAGAAAGTTTTATTAGCTGATTTATGTAGCAACTTTTTTCGCGCAAAGATTTCTTCGCATGTGCTGTCATAGAAGAGGGGCTCATATATCAATTCTAGGCGCCAATATCATTTACAGATAGCTTTGGGATTCCAATGCCTTCACATCGTTTGACAACTTGCTGTCACTACTACAATGAAGACCATAATGGATGGTCTACCCTTTTCACCAAGATCTATGACAGTTAACATATCCAATATATGGCATGACATTTCGCTGCGTATATTAGTAAAACAAAAAAATTATCTACAATATAAGACTGCAATAAATATTATACATCTAGTATTTTATCAATCATAGGGGCCGATTGGACATTCGGCAACTACTGAACAGGCCATGGGACTTTTATTTGTATTTAAGTTGGTGTCTCACAAACAACGTCTTTGAATATTGTGTATTTAATATATTCTTGCATGCAAATATTTGACCCATGAAAGAAATATTATCTAAGGCATGTAAATAAATGTAACTCTAATTTAACATTATATTAAGAGAGGACTGTTAAAATTTGGTGATTAATACAATTACCATTTAAATTGCATGCGATTTTCTAATTACATAAAATAGAAACAATTAAACAAAGTACTAAGCCTAGATTTTTGTCTTAATTCAGAACATTAATCGCAACGGAGATTCCATGGGTTCACTTGGACATCGCGCCTTGTTGCAGTACATAGACAATAATGATATTTCCGGCTTGCGTGCCATACTCGACAGTCGCCATCTGAGCATCGACGATAGAGATGAGGTAAGTTTTGAGAGAAGGTATCTGCTTATACTGGGGTAAATATTCGAACGTACGGTATAAATTCATGAACAAAATTTTTCCAAAAATTTATTAGAATATTTGGTAAATAAAGAATGCGATGTATTTCTTATTTTTGAGAATAACAGTGTAGTGTCAACAATTTTTAAAAAGTTCTAGGTCAATATTATTTTATTCTATAAGATTTGTTGTACCTAAATTAATCTTAGGACGAACAGGGCTTTGTAATCTTGTCAAATGCATTCTAACTCGTTTAACTTCAGAATGCCGCCACAGTGCTGATGGTAGTTGCTGGACGCGGTCTAACGGCTTTTGTGCGTGAGTTCTTGGCACGCGGTGCTGATGTCCAGGCAGAAGACTTGGACAACTGGACAGCTTTGCTGAGTGCCACGCGTAACGGTCACTATGATGTGGTACAGATACTGCTGGATCATGGCGCCGAGGTAGAACACCGTGATATGGTAAGGACCACAGAATGTTATAAAACAAAATTCTATAAAACAATAATGTACATTCATAATATATATTAATTTTAGGGCGGCTGGACTCCGCTAATGTGGGCATCCTATCGCGGTCATACAGAACTCGTACGCTTGTTGCTCGATAAAGGCGCCGATGGCAATGCCCATGGTAACTACCATCTGGGTGCTCTCCTGTGGGCCGCTGGACGAGGTTGCAAAGAAATCGTTGAGCTACTAGTGCAACGTGGCGCCAAAGTGAATGTGGGTGACAAATATGGAACCACTGCCCTAGTATGGGCCTGCCGTAAAGGAAATGTGGAAATAGTGGATATTTTGTTGCGGGCAGGCGCAAATGTAGATACGGCCGGCATGTACTCCTGGACGCCGCTGCTTGTCGCAGCTGCTGGTGGCCACACAGACTGTGTCACATCCATACTGGAAAAAAAACCAAATGTGAACGCCTTGGACAAAGATGGCATGACTGCACTTTGCATTGCCAGTCGAGAAGGATTCCAGGACATATCTGCCTCACTCATAGCTGCTGGCGCTTACATTAACATTCAGGATCGCGGCGGAGACACTCCTCTTATACATGCAGTCAAAGGAGGGCATCGCAGCGTTGTTGAGGCACTGCTAAAGAAGCATGCAGACGTCGACATACAGGGCAAGGACCGCAAGACCGTTGTTTACACCGCAGTAGAGAAGGGCCACACGCAAATTCTCAAGCTTTTGTTGTCCACCAATCCTGATCTTGAGTCATCTACAAAGGACGGCGATACGCCGCTACTTCGCGCTGTACGTAATCGCAATCTGGAAATTGTGCATATGCTACTCGACCGCAAGGCCAAAGTGACAGCCAGTGACAAGCGTGGTGACACTTGCCTGCACATTGCTATGCGCGCACGCTCCAAAGCGATTGTAGAAGCGCTGTTGCGCAATCCCAAACACAGCCAGCTTTTATATCGCGCCAACAAAGCTGGCGAGACGCCTTACAATATTGATACGCTGCATCAGAAGACCATACTAGGCCAGGTATTTGGCGCACGTCGTCTCAATACAAACGAGGACTCCGAAGGTATGCTGGGATATGAGTTGTACTCCTCCGCTTTGGCTGATGTGCTCAGCGAGCCAACACTGACAACACCCATTACAGTAGGTCTTTATGCAAAATGGGGCAGCGGAAAGAGTTTTTTGCTAAACAAGCTACGCGATGAAATGAATAATTTTGCGCGCCAATGGGCAGAGCCGCCTGCTCAAACGAATGGTTTGATGTTTCTTGTCTGCCTGCATATAGCCTTGCTCATAGGTACCATTTTGGGGCTGGCCACATGGTCAGCGCTATGGGGAGGCGTAAGCGCTGCCTGTTTCCTGTTGCTAACCTACCTATTATTGGCAGCGGTCCGTTATTGCAACTATCAGATGGACATGTATTGGGCCTACTCAGTGCAGCATGGAATCGAGAAACGTATGTCTAGACTGCGTTTAATACTGCAAGTTGCCTTCTGCCATCCACCTGGCCCGCAATCGGACTCACAAGCGAAGCCAGTACGTTTTCACTTTGCCGAAGCGAGTAGCGCCTCTCCCACCGGCGATGGTGCCGTAGCACACATGCTGGCTGCTTTGTTAGATGCTATTGAATCACACTACGGCTGGTTTTCAACCCGCCTTTATCGGGCATTTCGTCCTAAATGTGTTAAGTTAGAAGCAGGCTGGCGTTGGCGGCGCATGTGCTGCATACCAATTGTTATACTCTTTGAGGTGGGGCTTGTCACCTTAGTGGCGGGAATATCACTGGTTGTTGCCTACTTCACGCATGCAAATGCCGCTGAACGAGAACAAATTGTAGTGTCCGTTTATGTGATAGCAGGTATACTGGTGACGCTGATCTCCACAAACCTTCATGTACTTGCCAAGCTATGCGGCTCGCTATTCACCTCACACATACGTCAGCTTAAACGCGCCGTACGCTCAAATGAGAGCGCGCCGCTGACTATGCTGGGTGCCGAAGTGGCTGTTATGACAGATATGGTAAAATGCCTAGACGCTTTTACGAACCAGCAAAGTCGTTTGGTAGGCGTTGTGGACGCCTTGGACTCTTGTGACACAGAACGTATATTAACCCTGCTGAATGCAGTGCAGACGCTGCTATCATCGCCAAATCGGCCATTCGTGTTACTTATTTCGGTGGATCCACATGTGATTGCAAAAGCAGCTGAAGCGAATAGCCGGCGACTTTTTACAGAGGGCGGCATTGGCGGACATGACTTCCTGCGTAACCTGGTGCATTTGCCGGTTTACCTACAGAACTCAGGTCTGCGCAAGGTACAGCGTGCCCAAATGACGGCTTTGCTCTTTAAACGGAGCGGTACGGATTATCAAATCGATGAGGCACCTACGCTAGGTCATTCGGTATCGGCAAGGCGTTTGTCGAATGCATCAGAAATTATGTCCAGCCAGGAGAAACTACGTACACCACACAATGCATCACGGGGTGGAGGAGCTGTCGCAGGGAAGAAACTTCGATTGTCCGAGTCGGTCGCTAGTTCGATTGGTTCGAACTTGCATAGGTTGGGACAGAATCCGCCTGGAGTGGTTGATCTATCGCGTATTGTACTAACTGACGACTACTTTAGCGATGTGAATCCGCGCAGTATGCGTCGGCTGATGAACGTTATATATATAACTGTGCGCCTTCTGAAAGCATTCCAAATAGATTTTAGCTGGTATCGATTAAGTTCATGGATCAATCTGACCGAGCAATGGCCACTTCGAGCCAGCATGATTGTTCTGCATCATGATCAGTATATGGACACCAATGCCGATGAGAATATCTCTCTGCAAAGCGTCTATGAAAAGTGAGTGAAAGATTTTATATTAAGTCAAGGCTTTGAAAAGTCCTAGGGGCTGTTCATAAATGACGTCACCAAAATTTTGAAGATTTTTTTACAAATCGTGCAACCAAAAAATTCAAAAAGCTTTGGGTATTCCTAAAAACTTGAAACACTATATCAACTGAATCATTACAGATAAAATGCGCAGAGTATACGCTGCAGTTATAAAAAAGAGGTTATTTTATTTCATAAATAATGTCGTTGTTCCTGCATTTCATTTTAATCGATGTTTGAATTCGAAATGATAAGGAAACATTGGAAGAAAATATAAAGAACATTTTTTGCACTTTTTATTAACATTTAGATAGTGACGTCATATTTTAGGGACACCCATCCCTTAATATTAAGTATTATTGTGGAAATTTTGGTTCAAAAATATTCAGTAGTTTAGTCGCAATAATTCATAAAGTGAAAAACACGTTTTTTTTTAAATTAAGCGGTAAAGCGTTAATTTTTCTATCTGAAATTTTTGTAGAATTTTTTTTTCTACCTAAAAATCGATCTGCATCATTAGTTTTTAAAAATGGCTGGGTGCACTTAACCGGCTATACCCTTTTTTTTGCTTTTATTGAAAAATGCATCTTCTCGATTTTTTTTCCAGAGTACGTCCCAAATTAAATTGCTTACGAGAGGCTGCACCGTTGCTAGAATTGGATCGTGATGAGCGAAAACTTGATGCATTTCTTCAGCTGCACAAGGCGGATTTACTTGTGGCTGATTTGCGAATATTTCTGCCCTTTACTATTAATTTGGACCCCTACCTGAGAAAAGTACTGAAAGGTATGCGCATCGTTTGTTAAACTCTGGTTAAGTCCTACTTAATTTAATTCTTATTATAACAGAGGACCAGCAAATTATTGAAGATGAGGGTTCCATAGTGCTTCAAACGCGGCCGAGTGTTTCACATACGATTCGGCCACATCCTGCCCCTACAACGTATGTGCCTTCGTCACAAGTATATTCATCTTATCAAATGTTTCAAAATGAGTATATTCCCAACGAGATGCGTTCGCGCAATTTTAGCTCCAGCACAGAACCCTTGACACCGCTAATTACATCACCCATCGATTCCTTTGCTGTAAGTTGTTGACAAAATGATATTGTTGTTTATAATTCTGAATTTTTTTTTTTAATTGTAAAGGACGATATCCTGCAAACAAAGCTTTCAGATCTCACTGTCGAGGGCTTAATTGGTTTGCTCGAACGTATTGAAGATCTGAAGCCAACCTTACAAAAATTGGCACCAGTGTTGCGCGATAATGCCATCAATGGACGTGTGCTAAAGCATTGCGATCTTGTCGATCTTAAAACGGTAATACATGTGAATATTATGTATTTGATTATTTAACAACTGTAACAAAACACTGCAGGTCCTTGGCCTAAGCTTTGGGCATTGGGAGCTGTTTCGTCTGCTAATTACAACACTGCGCGAGTGCGAACGATTGCCTCGGAAAAACCGACCTCAACCCGCCATTACAGATGTGCCCGCTAGTGTGCCAACGATCAAGGACGTAACCGATGCTTTGATGCAGCCAACTCGAGAGCCACCATCTCGAAAGAATTCTGTCAGTCAAATGGAGAAACAGGTCAGTCCCGCTCCCTTCGTGTTGCCCGAGTTCGTACTTCTTACCTACAAATAACACAAACATAAACAAAAAGTTGGTGCAAAACCCCAACCTAACTCCAGCATTCACGATCTTACATTTATATATATATATTTATGTTTTGTTTTTCAAACCCCATACGAAATTCTAAAAATCCTAACATAAGCAGTCAAAAATACATGATTACGAGTATCTACAGGTAAAGGGACTTGTATGTCTAATTAATCAACGTAAAACATTTTACATTTTCTTTATGATTTTTATAAATAGTGTACTATATATACTAGATAAAGTTGTGCTTAAGAAAACCATAATATACATTCATTTTCTAGTCATTTCTAAAGTTCAAATAGTACGCTTATTTCTAATTTAAACTTATTGTTGTCAAAAATCTTTAGCTCCTTTAAAATATGAAAATTACAACTATATTACAGGGTTGCAATCACAATTAATAACATAGTCAAGAGGGTACTGGGTCTTAAACAATTTTCGGTACATTTTTATTAATAATAGTAAATCTCTTATATAAATAGGCTAAGGAAAGTTTTAGACTTCTTTACGCAAACAAATATGGGCGAAACTGATTGTGTTGGATATTTTCATAAGAAGTGAATAATATAAGAATATAAGAAGAGAAGAAGAAGAATATAAGTTTTATTCATATATTTTGCCAATTCATAGGTAAAAAGAATAAAACAATATTTATGTTGAGTTGTCTTTATATGCATTAGTAACTGATCACGATCGTCGACAAGTGTTCGACCAGTGCGGGCTATGGAACATGACTGAGAGATAGAGCGAGAAATCAAAACTGCCAAATGATTTTGAATTAAAAAAATTTATGGATTTTAATTTGCGAGGTTACCACTAGTAATAATAAATCTTAAGAGGATAAACTATTTTATACTAGAAACTGAATGGATATTTGGGTTCTAAGCAGATTACTTAAGCAGTGTAATTTGTTTCTTTATGTGCGTGTTTGCTGTAGTATTTTTTCATTGTAATTTGTTTGTAAACATTTGTGCCTTGTCATGTCTAAATTGTTTGTGTAGCATGTTGGTAATATCTCATTCACTATATGTTTATGGCTAAAAAATTTCCATTATTTAATTTGACTTTTTTGTAATATAGGTAACTTTAGAGGAGCAAATGATCTGCGGTGCATTACAAACACTCAACGAGGAGGCCTTCGAGGATGTGGCTAGCAGTGAACGTCCCAGTCCATCGGGCATGCCAACAGGTGAGATGTTAGCTGCAGCCGCACAACTGCAATTAGCACCCATACGTGAGTCATCCGAGTTTGGTTCACCATCAGATGAGCAGAAAATTACCAATATACTACAATACAATGCCAACAACAACAACAATAATTCACAACAAAAGTATTTGCAAGCTGAGTACAATCGCAGCGCGAGCACACATTCTCTGCAAAGTCTGAACGGTGGCCTGCAAATGCGTCTGGGTAATGGCAATAGTGGCAGCACGGCCGATCTCATAACCATGGGTGACGGTTGCTTTGGTGGTAATGGTGTTGGTTACTCTGTACAACGTGGCATTGGCTTGCCTGAGGCGCGCCATCATTCGGTTAGCGATACATTGTTTGCCGAGCCCTTATCGCCATTTACAACGGTGCCCACGGTGGTGGTTATTCCCAATGGCGATAAGTCTTACGACGATACGAAGTTATAGAAGTGACCAAAATTGGGTTACGCTTTGTTTCAGCTATGATATAGACAGGGGATCGTCCATAAACCCATATATAGTTGATCCTCATCACACGCGCATACACACTCACACACAACCCGACTTATGTACTTGTTTATACTAACTTACATATCCCCAATGAAATGTGCTTCCCAAATTGTCCTTCCTCCCATCACTTATCTCAAGAGACAGAACAAAAGAGAAAAAACCAAAAACCAACCAAACCAATATTATGTATATGAATTCGAAATGCAAAATGATAGGTGCCATATTCAACAATATATTCAGTCTATGTATGTTTTTATTTTGTAAAAACTAGGCAAAGACTTACCAAAGTGAACAAAAATCAACATTTTTATGTATTGTAACTATTTAAATACACGTTTTAGTATTTCTATAAACACAAATCTTTTTAAAATTTATGATCAATTTTAATTTTAAATTTTCAAACTTGATGGAAACCAACCCAATCGTAAACATGCAATATATGTACATAGATCAATAGTGTGCAGAACTTAACCCTATTTTTTGTTCGGCTTAAAATCAATTTATGATCGCGTAGTATCTATCGAAACTTTGTATTCCAATTTCAATTGTGTGCTTACTAACTGAACAATCGACGCTGAACATTAGCTAGCAATATAACTGATACAATTTATAACTGCATGATAATTATTTAAATTTAGTGATAAGTTTGCTTATTGTGCAACTAACTGGAATTACTAACTAATAAAGAGCCGAAGCTACGCAATAAATGAATTTTTAAATGAAAATATAAATAAAGTAAAATTTGCAATATAAAACTTTTTAAAAATGGATTTTATTATTATTATCTAAATCAATTTAAAATTGCGCTACTATACTAACTGGCTATTAAATGGGATCCGCTGCATAACTGAATTGGTATTGGTAGTAAGCTTATACAATTTACTCCACAAATAAAAAAAATTGCATGCGCATTAAAATGTTGTTAGAATATATATAGTTTTTAATATTGGGATTTTTAGAGTGAGCCGAACCATGTGTTTTATCGTAACCACTCGTATTTTTCCCAAAAAAAGCATCTCATTGCATACATATGTTTATGTATAAATGTTGTTGGTAATTCCCTACGTTGTAAAAAATATTTGTATTTATTCCATACAAGCATTATGCACACATAAAAATGTTTTCAAGATACACTATTTATACCTTTTTATATCATGCATTTTAGATCACGATTTGATAGGCTCTGGCGCCGTAATGACCTCAGCACTGCTGCCAACTAACTCGCTAAGCTCCTCGTCGCCCATGCAACAACGAAGAGACTCCATATTAAAGCAACAGGGCAGCGTAAAGTCTGAAAAACGGGTATCGATCAAACAAACTCCGAGCAGCAGCAGCAGCATGAGTACCAATATTAATGTCAAATTAACGCCCAGTGTGGAATACGTAACAGAGCTTGGTTTGGGGAATACCAGCAAGATGCGCTTAAGCACCAAACCACCAGCAGGTAAGCCTTACTTCTCGAAGACATTTTGTGGGCACCCACTAATAAAAGTTGTTTCAGGTCCACGACCCGCTTCGCTGATCATTACTAAAAGCGATACAAGCTCACCATTTCAACTTTTACGTTGTCAATCTGTGGACTATGAGGATGTAGAGGCACAACAACATGTAACAATGAGTGCCATTAGAGCCACATTGCTGGAACAGCAAGAGGATGAATCATCGCCCTTGGTTTTTACAGCGCGTAAATGATACCAACTATGGTTATCTAAAACAAATACAGGGTCAATTTGAATAGACCACTATAACTAAGTAGTTAAATAATTTATGTAGCTTGTGTAACACTTGTCAAATATTCAACGTTACTGTTAGTGATAAAAAAGGCCCTTAGAGAATTGTCAAACAAACTGCTTTACACGCTTAAATGCTTTACATTACGTTACAAGTTTTCTACATATTTGTATTTTTAAATCGAATTAATTTATACATTCAAAATTATACAGAGTGAAATACGTTGTGAATGAACAAAATGAAATATATTTTAAAACAATAAAAAAAAAATTGACTTACTGGTCACAATTATAATGAATCTTATTTAAATACATATAGTATATATTCTTCTTAACTGGCCATAACAACTCGTTACTGGTTTACGGCCTGATGCAAAGCTCTTCTCCAGGCGTCTCTGCTTTGCGTGCTCCTTCTCTAATCTGTGATACCAAAGGTAGATAGTGTACTCTCTATCTGGTCCTTCCAACGGAGACGTCATCTGAAGACCTTTCTCGCAACAGCTTCTTAATCCATACGCACATGACATAGACGTCGGAGCCGCTGGATATTAATTTCAAAGTTCAATATTGGCCCGTTCCGATGTACTTCGGCCTTTCGCAACGCATTCTCCATAACAAGGTTGAAGGTCGCAGTAGAGGCCTTGACTGAAGACACGCTTGATATCAAAAATCTCGGAAAATCCCTTTCCTGTGTTGCCCAACGCCATTCTGCATAGTCGTACCAACTTTGCAGGGATTCCAAACTCAGACAGTGTGGCATATACGCGATCCTTCAACGGGCTAACAAATGCCGCTTTATAATCGACAAAGAGTTGGGGGGTGTCGATTTGGTGTTCGTGGGTGTTTGCCAGGATTTGGCGCAGTGAGTCATTGGTGGACTTACCAGGCCTAAGGCCACACTGATAAGGTCCAATCAGTATTACTACTTATACTCCCTAAAAAAAGTAAATATAAAATAAGTTTTGATTAGATATTTCTGAAACAGCTTATTAGAGCTATCGAAAATGGGCCCAAAGCGGATAGTGGATTTTATATCAGCATACGATAGCACTTTAAGCGTGTCTCCTTGTGAGGAAAAAAAACAAATATCTATAAAAATCGACCTAACCAGCCAACCAATATCGTTTTACAAAAAAAAAAATTTTTGGATAACAATTACAAATTAAATTATTATAATTACCGTTAACTTTATATTGAGAAAACATATTTATTTTTTAGACATATCTAACATTTGACAAACAGTTTTAATAGACAAAGAAATTTATGTTTTGGTTGAAAGACATCTAATTTCTGCGATCTGCTGCACGTTTGAGAAGTAGAGCTGGAGTCAGTGCAGTGTAAAGTTTAGCAGCGATTTCCCGAGATGGCAGTGTCGAATAAAGTTCTTGCAAGGTATACATAACGTTCGCCTGTTGTTGTGATAAGTCTGTCTCATCAAAATTAGGATCCTGCCAAAAGGCACCATTTGGGTGGGGTTTTCCTAGCGTTGCCTGCACGCCAACATCATTTACACGTATGCCCGTGCCGTCTGTTTGAGTGGATGAACTGGAATATAAGCTAGTGCCAAATTCTTCCACCTTTATTTGCTTAGCCTTTGCTGCAGCTTCTTGTCTAAGTTTAAGCATACGTTGGGACATTTTTGTATTAAGCTGCAGCTGCTTTAAGCGGTTTGCATCAATGCCCGTTATACGAAGTAGGTTAGTAGTGGCAGCTGGAAATGCTTTGAGACCCCATTTGGCAAGGCTAAAGCGTGTGCCTGCCATTGAATTAAATTTGTACTTGACATTGTAGTTATTACAAATAGGTGAAGGATTTTCAAAAATGCCTTGGCTCATGAATGACATGCTGTTGGGCAGCTTATATATGGTGTCTACAAAGAGAAACTCCGTCTCTGGCGCTTTGGATGATTTAGTTTTGAAAAGTCGGAGCAAAGTTTTTACGCGTTCTACTGCCAATCTGCGTTTTTCTTTGGCAGTTAGTTGATCAGTAGGCTGCTTGGATGGTTGTTGTTCTGGTGTATCCATCAATTGGCTAAGTTTCACTGGCTTGATTACCTTCTCGTCTTTTCTAACTCGTAAGCAAACTAATTCATCACGATTTTCTTCACTTTTAAATTTAACAGAGCGTGGTAAGCCAATTGAGGTTTGAGTTTCATAGTTCCAACTTTTTTTGATGCGTTCGTTTCTTGGACTATGTTCACTGGAGCGCTTGCGTTCCTTGCGTGTGCGACCAAGCTCATGACTTCTACTCCGAGAGCGATGGCGCTTTTTGTGCGCACGTGGGGGGCTATCAAGTAGTTCACTACGTAAACGGTGAGTTTTTTCCTTTTTGTGTTTCTTCCTCTTTTTAGTTGATATTTGCTGTTCCAAGTTTTCGAGTTCTTTGCGACGCTGATCAATACGGGCTTGCAGGTCATCAACATCGCTGCTAGGCCGCATTTCATTGCTTTCGTACTGCTGAACTGCATCTATAGACATAGCTGCGGTTTGTTGTAAATCCGTGCCCTCGTAGCTCGGAAGGTTCATTGCCTCCCAATCTTCTTTCTTGGCAAACACTCGTGGTGGTATGCTTAAACCATTTTCTATTATGTCATTAAAATAGTCCAAATCTGGCTCTTCTTCAGCTTTTAATGGTGGAGTAGATATATTCTCTGTGGTTGTGGTATCATTAAAATATGATATATTTTGAACTGATGTTTCACAAGATTTGCTTGCACAATCATTAGCAGATGCCGATGGATCCCCATTTATGGATGTTGTATTCCCCGAAGACGTTTTATACTGAATTTTATTATTGTGTTTACTTGACAGACCTACATGATCAGCGGGCGGGGTCTGGCCCAAAACCTGCGCAGCATTGTCTTCGGGTTCACTCTCCCAACCTGCTGAGTCAGTATTTTCTCGCAGCGGTGTGGGGCAAAAATCTTGAGTTATTCGTTCTGGCGTTGGCTCATTTTCATCAAGCTGTGTACCCTCGCTTTTAATTACGTAGCTGTGCAATTCTGCTTCCTTTTTAACATTTAGTGTGCTTGTATTTTCCATGTTACGCACCACAACTACTTTCCGCAAACAAACGTTTTCAAAGTGCGCACGCAAAAATATATCTAGTCAGTACTCGATACCTTCATACGAGTAAAATTTGTGCCGATAACGGAAAATATCGATATATTGTAAAATGGATTATGAAAGAAATACTATACAAAATGAATACTTATTAGCTGTTGGCAATCGGAGATTGACTAAAAAACAACTTCCTTGAATTTAATTTCGGATACAGATTCTGTACCTGAGATAAAATGTTAGTTTTCAAAAATCCTCTGGATTAGTGACAATTTCGGATACAAATTCTGTACCTGCGATAAATTGTTAGTTTTCAAAATTCCTCTGGATTAGTGACAAAGAGCGTGTATGTCGCAAGTTAACCAGGAAAAAAAGTCCGTTACTGAATGGAGTATCAATCTATTTATTCACTCGTAGGTATAGTATGTATTTGTCTCTTTTCAAGATGTGTGTCGTCATGAAACAAACCACCAACCGGCATTCACGTTCTATTCGAACAGCTGTTATTTGTTTACATGCTTTGTTTGATGCTATGACAGAGGCACGCCAAAGCAGCTGATGCCCACGAAAACTTTAAAGGTCACCTTGAGCCTAATCAAATAGGCAAAAGTATAACACAAATTTGTGCGTGCAGTTTAATAACGAATTTTTTGCTGGTAAAGTTAAGCTTAAAAATTCAACTTTTAAATTAACTGAATAATATACAAGTTCATATTCAAACAGATAAATGTTTGGATAAAGCTCAATAATAGATAAAACAAAGGATATAATCAATAATTAAGCATATAATATCTAGTTAAACTTGTATCGCTATAACCAAATTGTGTTCATATTAGTAATTCAGTTTCAAGTCAAATTATCAAGCGTTGCAGTAGTGAAATTATAAAATATGTTTTGTTTCGATCATGGCACAAATTAGATAACCAACTATTATTTATGTATACAATCATATGTATGTTTATACATATATGTGACTTGATTAGGAACGCAAAGTTTTTTATGTTTACAAGTACATTCGTAAAGTAATTTCGTTTAGTAAAGTTTAGTTTGATTCTTAAAAAAGTTGTTTCTTGATTATATTATACATAGACATATTATGATATTTAAACCTTTTGCAAAAATTGCGGACCATCGAAAATGATACAGCTTTTAATCACGAATTGATTCAAGAATGTCATCCACATATCTTTCTTAGTGCAGAAATTATATGCGGTCAAAGTTCAGTGCTTAATCAATTGAGCCAAAAAAAAGTGTTCTATTTTTGCTGTCAGTTTACAAAAATATTTCAATGATACTCATTATTTGAATTCCTAAGGAAATTTAATTGGCCGTTCAGTCTCCAACATTTGAGAATTATTTCTTTTTTTTAATGCATCACGAAATGTTGAGTTGCAATTATCGGACAAACACCATATACTCTTTGAAAGTGCATCGAAATCAAATTAATCTTTTAAATGTGCATATAGAAATTTAAAATCATTTACAGTGAGATACCAATCACAGCCGGTCTTAAAGAAAAGGGCGCCCAGGAGTACATAAAATAAAACGCGCTATTATAATATGTAGTATAGAAAACGTAAAAAAAAAATAGACATACGTATATTATGACTTATTTCGTTTTCAATTGACAACAGTGCCAAATAATTCAGTTTTCCCCACTTAGTTTTAAATATTTGAAATATCTTTGAAGAGACCCTATAAAAATATATTTTACTTTTAATATACATACATACTTATATATTTTGGATTTAGGATAAGATGCGTTTTTTTCAAATGTATAGATTTTCTAATAAAGCAACTAAAATTTAGACTCTTTCTAGAGCCAACCACCTAATTCATCTCGCCCTAAAATCGTCCCTGAAAGCAACTTGTTTCGTTTGAGCTGCTAACACACACAAAGAAGTCCCGCATACTTTTCTAGTTCGCGAGATCGCAATGTTAGCCGAAGTGTTCTTATGGCTTCTTAAGAGCACCCGACGCAATTTAAGCATACTCTTCGAAGTCTTGATGCGTTATCAAATATTTCGTTGGCTCATCGATTTCTATGTGCAAATAATTGCGGGAAATGAAATTGAAAATGAAGGGAATGTCGGTGGCGAGGTTCAGCAACAGAGTACAGATTTTGATAAGGGAGCAATGAAAAATAAGGAAAATGAAGATTATAAGGCCGAGTCAGTACGAATTCCAGTCAAGTGTAGTGCACAACAAATTATTGGTAGCGCGATTATGGGGAATGCAGGCAGCAGCAAATCATTACAGGAACGCCACAGTGAGGTATGATTGCTGATTATTGGGCTTATCAATCTACATAATTATAAATCAAAGTACATTAATGTATGTATGTATATAAAAAGGCATCTAGCTAACGAACGAAGCTGCAGTTAGAACATTGTGCTCCTCGTGTTAGTCACAGTCACTAAAAGTCATAAAACTAATAGGGCGGAAAAAACAGTAAATGTTACAAGTCTTGCACTATGGTGTTTTCGCTGATTAATTGAGTGTGTTTACGTGATAGTAATCTCAATTTAAAAATATAATCCTACTAAAAATAGGCTTATATTTGCCAACTGAAAAGCCTACGCTGTGTGGCGCCATCATAATACATTATGCAATTTTTTGTTAAACAAATATTTTGCGAATATAGCGAATGAGCATGTGCATGTGGCTTCATGACCGCATACAAATTTTATAGTTGATTTTATTTTCTGTTTTATGTATTGAGGTGACATTGAGTGTGGATTGAATCGAATCAAGTGATTACATCGCTGACGCCACTTTAGCTGTACTAACAATGATTTATAAATTGTTTCTAGATTACCACAATGAGCAAGGATACGGAAACGCACAGCATACCCATTTGTGAGGGCACAAATGCAGAGAATGTGTTGTACAGATTGAAACGTGGCTGCAATCTGTGCATTCATCCAGATGCGTCGATGCTGGGCCGCAAGATCGTTCTTTATACGAACTATCCAGCCGAAAATAAGAAGTTCGTTCGTACTGAATATCGAGTACTGGATTGGCATTTAAAGAATGGCAAACAAATAACCACTGTGATGCATCAGGAGGCGCATGTAGTGGACACTGATATTTACAGCACACTGCAATTAAATATGTCAGGAACGTTCCGTTTCTATTTCAGCTATGCTGATAGGTGAGCATGAAATTGCAGGAGTGGAAACATTAGAAACTATTGTCATACTCATTTGTATACAGGAAAGTGAATGATTTAGAATCTGCAGATGGCGCGCTTTATGTCCAAGTGGAGCCAACATTGCATGTTGGGCCAGCTGGATCGCAAAAAGTTATACCTCTTGACTCGCTGCGTTGTCAAACGGTTCTCACAAAACTGCTCGGACCTTTGAACACATGGGAATCCAAACTACGCGTGGCTAAGGAGTCTGGCTACAACGCTATACACTTTACTCCCATACAAGAACTAGGCGGATCAAAATCAGCATATTCATTGCGGGATCAGCTCAGGGTTAACTCGCATTTCGCCACAAAGAAAGGAGGAAATGTTACATTTGATGATGTAGAGAAAGTAATCAAGAAGTGTCGTCAGGAATGGGGCGTAAGTGAATTTAAGATGCTTTTAAATCGATAATATTTGATATAGTTTTCCCTTAAAATCCTTGTAGATTGCATCCATTTGCGACATTGTGCTTAATCATACGGCAAATGAATCGGAATGGTTGTTAGAACACGCTGATGCCACATATTCATGTGCAACTTGTCCTTATCTGCGTCCCGCGTTTTTGTTGGATGCTGCTTTCGCCCAATGCGGCGAAGACATTGCTGAGGGACGCCTAGAGCATGTCGGCGTACCTCAGATCATCGAACAGGAATGTCATCTGGAGGCATTAAAGTACCAATTGCACAATACCTATCTGCCCAAGGTGAATATACACGAGCTGTACCAATGCGACGTCATGAAATATGTCAACGAGTTCATGACCCAGGTTCGCACGCGTGAACCCCCAAAGAACGTGGCCAAAGAATCACGGTTTCAAGAGGTTCAGCTGATACAAGATCCGGTATATCGACGCTTGGGCAGCACCATTAATTTGGAACTGGCAATGGAAATCTTTAATGCTTTTCATGGCGACTGTTTCGATGAGGAGTCGCGTTTCCGCAAATGCGCCGAAACCTTGCGTCGTCATCTGGACGCACTCAACGAGGAAGTACGCTCAGAGATACAAATGCACCTCAATTACGCTATTGACAATTGTTTGGCGGGAGTACGCTATGAGCGCGTACAAGACGGTGGACCACGCGTGCGAGAGATTTCCGAAAAGTATTCCGTATTCATGAAATACTTTACCCAAACGGGTACAATGGGAAAGTCTTTGAAAGATATTGAGCAAGATATGTATGCAAAGCCGGGCGAGTTGTTTATGGCTCACAATGGCTGGGTCATGGGTTCCAGTGATCCATTGCGCGATTTTGCAGAACAGCAGCCTGGTCGAGGCAATGTCTATCTAAGAAGAGAACTTATATCCTGGGGCGATAGCGTCAAGTTGCGCTTTGGTAAGAAGCCCGAGGATAGCCCATACCTTTGGAAGCATATGACGGAGTATGTTGAGACAACGGCTCGAATATTTGATGGTGTGCGCTTGGACAATTGCCACTCGACTCCACTTCACGTGGCCGAGTATCTGCTGGACGCGGCTCGTAAAATTAATCCAGAACTTTACGTTGTTGCCGAATTGTTTACCAATTCTGATGCCACTGACAATGTGTTTGTTAATCGTCTGGGTATTACCTCACTCATTCGTGAGGCACTCTCGGCTTGGGATGCGCATGAGGAAGGTCGTCTGGTTTATCGCTATGGTGGTTTGCCTGTCGGTGGCTTCTATGCCAATCCCACTCGTGATGTAGCGTCGACTGTAGCGCACGCTCTGTTTTTGGATCTAACACATGATAATCCGTCGCCTATGGAGAAACGTTCTGTTTACGATTTGCTGCCATCAGCTGCCTTGGTATCCATGGCTTGCTGTGCCACAGGCAGCAATCGTGGTTACGATGAATTGGTGCCGCATCATGTAAGTGACAACCCTTTACTAATTGTATGCATTAAGCAGCTTTTCCAACTTGTAGATTCATGTCGTAGATGAGGAACGCACTTATCAGGAGTGGGGCAAAAGCGTTGACTTTAAAACAGGCATTGTTGCTGCTAAGCGTGCTTTCAATTTGCTGCATGGTCAACTAGCCGAGGAGGGTTTTAGTCAAGTATATGTCGATCAAATGGATCCCAATGTGGTTGCCGTAACACGCCATTCACCGACTACACACCAAACGGTAATATTAGTGGCCCACACTGCCTTTGCCTACCCGCACCCAAATGCCGGACCTACTTATGTGCGTCCGTTGCGTTTCGAGGGTGTTTTAGATGAAATCATTCTTGAGGCCGAATTAACGATGAAAAGCGATAAGCCTTTTGACCGTCCAGCACCCTTTATCAAGGATGATAATGTCATCAATGGCCTTACACAGTTCCAGTTGGGGCTACGAGAGCACATACCGCTTAGTAAGTCCCAGATATTTAAACCATCAGCGCATGTGGATGGCAATAGCACTCAACTGGACTTTGCCAATCTGCATCCAGGTTCTGTGGTAGCCATACGGTAAGAATGATGATGATTAAATTTGCATATGGTGATAGTTATGTTGTATTGCAGAGTGTCGATGCATGAGGGCCCGCGCAATAGTTTCAAGCAACTTCAACAGATAAGTAACTCTTTGCGTTTGGGATCCGGCTACGATTATAATGAGCTGCAGCTAATTGTTTCAAAATTGGATTTAAGTGCGTTATCTCGTGCTCTCTTCAGCTGCGATCAGGAGGAGCAAGACATGGGCCTAGGCGTTTCTGCCTATGATATTCCAAACTTTGGTCCTATAGTCTATTGCGGCTTTCAAGGCTTCCTCTCATTGTTAACAGAAATTTCGCCACGCAATGACTTGGGGCATCCATTGT
The DNA here is from genome assembly GCA_035041775.1 of Chymomyza caudatula. Lineage (NCBI taxonomy): Eukaryota > Metazoa > Arthropoda > Insecta > Diptera > Drosophilidae > Chymomyza > Chymomyza caudatula. Next base: position 2,382,986 of record JAWNKW010000197.1, on the reverse strand, counting down.
GTAATAATTTGCGAGATGGAAATTGGATGATGGGTGGGTTCTTCGAACCTTAGTCTTCGTTACCAGAAGTTAAAATTTTTGAATCGCTTTAGATTACATAACCAATCGACTAAATAATTATGAAAGTTTAAAACCTTTATCCACCTGGCTAAAGGCAGCTTTTGATCCGCTGAAGAATATACCACGCTACCTCATACCCTGTTATTTTGACGCCATTGTCAGTGGGGTTTATAATGTGTTGACTAATCAGGTGAACCAACTGATGCCCAGGTGAGTAAAGCTGTTAGAATTGTTGTTCAATTATTAATGAAATCTTCTTGATAGCTTTATTGGCGATGGTCATACATTTTCGCAGTCTCTGGCGCTCTCCACATTACAATTTTTGGCCGTTTGCAACTCTGCAAATTTGCCAGGCTTTAGCCCTGCTATCAGACAACCGAAACCACCGGCACAGTGTCTTACTCTCTCTGCTGGCCTGCCGCACTTCTCCACCGGTTATATGCGTTGCTGGGGACGGGACACGTTTGTTGCCCTACGTGGTACTATGTTGCTTACGGGGCGCTTTAATGAGGCGCGCTACATTATCATTGGCTTTGGTCAGTGTTTGCGTCATGGCCTGATACCGAATTTGCTGGACAACGGCACCAAACCGCGTTTTAATTGTCGCGATGCTGTCTGGTGGTGGCTTTACAGCATTAAACAGTATGTTGAGGACGCACCCAAGGGCTCTGAAATACTGAAGGACAAAGTCTCTCGCATTTTTCCCTATGACGACGCCGAACCACATGCACCTGGTACTTTTGATCAACTTCTTTACGATGTGATGCAGGAGGCGTTGCAGGTACATTTTCAAGGTCTGCAGTTCCGCGAGCGTAATGCGGGCCACGAAATTGACGCGCATATGGTTGACCAGGGCTTCAATAATAACATTGGTGTGCATCCAGAAACGGGTTTTGTATTTGGCGGTAATAATGCTAACTGTGGAACCTGGATGGACAAGATGGGCTCATCAGAAAAAGCTGGTAACCGTGGACGTCCCAGTTCACCTCGTGATGGCTCCGCGGTAGAGCTGATTGGCTTGCAGTATGCTGTGCTGCGTTTCATACAGAAGATAGGCGAGCAGCAGGTAATACCTTATAATGGCGTTGAACGTAAAGGTCCTAATGGCGAGCAAACCAAGTGGACCTACAAGGAGTGGGCGGATCGCATCAAAAACAATTTCGAAAAGTATTTTTTTGTCACGGAAACGGAAAAGGCGCCGCTGGCCAACAAAAAGTGCATATACAAAGATACTTATGGAGCTTCGCAAGGTTGGACTGACTATCAGTTGCGTTGCAATTTTCCAATTACATTGGCCGTGGCACCGGAACTGTGCAGTCCTCGCAACGCTTGGCACGCCCTCGAGCAAGCGAAAAAGCATTTGCTTGGTCCACTGGGCATGAAGACACTTGATCCTGAGGACTGGAACTACAGGCCAAACTACGACAACTCTAATGACTCGGCGGACTGCACTGTTGCGCATGGTGCCAACTATCACCAGGGCCCCGAGTGGGTTTGGCCCATTGGATTCTATTTACGTGCCCGTTTAATTTTTGCCAAAAAATGTGGCTACCTAGACGAAACTATAGCTGAAACATGGGCCATATTGCGTGCACATTTACGGGAGGTCCAGACATCACACTGGCGTGGTCTTCCAGAGCTGACCAACGACAACGGTTCTTACTGTGGTGACTCTTGCCGTACTCAGGCGTGGAGCGTGGGCACAGTGCTCGAAGTTCTTTACGATTTGCATGCGTTGGGCGCGGATGTCTAAGTGGTGATGAAACTCGATGAAGCAAACTGAACGAATCGGCCGCTGGGAGATGCAATAGCAAACTAAATGCACGTACTCAATATTGTTAGTTGTTGCAGAGAATTTAATTTTAATCGTTATATGTAATGCATTACTATGGAAAATTTGAAGAACTAATTTTGTTGCAGTTATAGACCATGTTCTATTAAATCAAAAATAGTTTTCTTTTTTAATATAGCTTCCAGAGTCCTTAAGTATTAGCAACACATCTAAGAAAAATAGCTGTCCCTGACCAAGCGCATGGAAGAGCTTTGTGGAGGATCTATTGGTCCACTATTATAGTGTGGAAAGTCGCATTTGCTTAGCTTTTTAAATTTAACTCGCATGGAAGACTTTCGGGGTGCTGTTGACGAATTTGTTTCATCGTTAGGAAGGTTAAGGTATAACTGTGTTTCCGTTATGCATACATCTGGATGTGCTTCGTTATCAATGGGTTTTGATGGTTTAATTTCATCTAGCTGGGAAAGTGGAATGATAAATCATAAACGTGTTCAACAAGGTGTAAAAGTAGAGCAACTTACGTTGTTGGAGCACTTTTTGTAAACTCGCTGAACTGCTGTGCAGGTAAGTTTATATGCATTTTGTATGATTATATTTTGAACAAGATCTAAAACTGTTGCCATGTTTACTTTTATGTGAAATTGTAAGCCTATTGCATGATTTTTGGCCAAAGTTACAACAATTTTATTTTATACATATGTAAATATTTTATATTTTTTGTGTGCTATTGAAGTATATGACAACAACAAAATTGAAATTGATCTCTTACGCTCAATTTCAACATTACTTAAAAGGCTATGCGAAATTCATGATCGCGTGGAAGTTGCAGCCACGCTTGTTTACAACGTACACTTGCACTTCCAAATTTGTTTTTCTTTGCGGTCATACTTTCAAAGTATAGTCTACCTGCAGTTCCGCTCCAAAACAAAATGAACTCTAATCTAAGGAAACTATCAAAAAAAGAATACATAAATTTAATTTAAAGTTTGTACCATTCCCAAAAATGTAGTGTTTGATATTTCGAATTAATTCTTGTACCGGCTGTAGGCCTAGGTGTACCGAGTAAGCCTCAGCCGTTAACCTTCTTTTTCAAAAAGTGTATTGGACAGTACAGTATTATCAGATCACACTGCTCGTCAATTTGACAAGGGAAAAAGCCTGCGCAAAAGGATTACAAATAAAATGTTAGCCCCTGCGTAGAAATAGTATTTGCGTGGAAGAAAGACTATGATATATATACATATATGTATATCGCGATGCCGAGCACCTCTACAGTGCCATATTTCTTAGATTTCTATTTGGGTGCATTATGATGATTTACTTATTAAAGTTTTCTAATAAAAACAATTACCAAAAAATTATAAGTATCTTATTATTTCAATAGTGAACTACATTGGCGTTAAGATTAGTATGTTATTATATATTGAAATCGAACCCTTTGCGCGAAATTATCGTATTTTACAATTTTTACCTAATTGACTTTTTGATGTTAAGTTCTTCTAGAGCCACTAACTTATCACCAATCATGTTATTATATATTGAAATCGAACCCTTTGCGCGAAATTATCGTATTTTACAATTTTTACCTAATTGACTTTTTGATGTTAAGTTCTTCTAGAGCCACTAACTTATCACCTGGTCAAATAGCGAAATTCACTATGGCTATGGAGATAATACAGAATCAATTTTATCGTATGTGGCAGTGTATTTTTTCTTGAGGGCGAAATTATCGTATGTGCCATACAAAATTATTTGTCTACTTATGTGATTAAGAATGTGAAGTCAGTTGCTCTTTTTTTTTAGTCTTCTTTACCATGCATCTATTTGTGTTATCGTTACTAATAATAATAGTAATAAATAATAATTACTAGTTGTATATCTTGTGGTTGTGTTTATTTGATTGTTTTTATAATGATTTCGTAATGATGCTAATATTGTTCTAAAAAATTATGCTGAGATATGCTGTGGCGAAGGAAAAAAAGGTGGTATCGCATAACAGATGAGAATAGGATATAACTCCTGAAAGCATACATTGAGAAGCTTCATTCAGTGCCATCACATTATTTGCCGCAAGAATTTAAGAATATTCAAAACCTGTACAAGTGCTATATTCAATATATGAACAATGAAAACCTCAGTAACTGCATTGTGTCGAATGGGATCTTTAGGCAAGTGTTTAAAAAAGTAGTAGTACTTTTTTTAGTATTGGTTTTCATTTACCAATAAAGGATTAGTGCACTAAGTGCGAAAATATTAAATATCTGGATGAAGAGGAAATCACGTTTGAAAAATACTGATGAGCTTAAGATGCACATCGAAGACAAAGATAAGAGCTTACTACTTACTTACTTAACTGGCCGCTTCCCTTCGACGACCGCATTGAAGACTCTTCTCGCAGGAGCTTCTTCATGCATACGCACAACATGACCTAGCCAGCGGAGCCGCTGTATCTTAATTCGCTTGACTATGTCAATATCGTCATAGAGCTCATAGAGTTCGTCGTTCCATCGTGTGCGGTAGTCGTTGCCAACGCGTAAAGGGCCAAAGATCTTACGGAGTACTTTCCGCACAAACACTCCTAGTGCATTTTCATCAGACTGCGACATCACCCATGCGTCGGCACCATAAAGCAAAACGGAGCCGCTTTCGTCTGGCGGGATGGGTCTCTACTACTCATTTGCCTACTGAGCCCAAAGTAACACCTCTTGGCAAGAGTGATTCTCCGCTTGATCTCCATGCTGACATCTTTCTTCATTGTGATGGTGGTGCCAAGGTAGATGAAAATACATTTACTTCGTCTTGCTCTTATTTACCACCAGACCCACCCTGGTAGATTCTCTTTCAATAGCCGCAAAGGCTCTGGTAACTGCTCGGTTAGTACGCCCGACGATATCGATATCATCTGCGTATGCAAGCAACTGGACACCCTTATAGAATACAGTCCCGTTCCGATGTACTTCGGCCTTTCGCAACACATTCTCCATTAAAAGGTTGAAAAGGTCGCTGGAGATGGCATCGCCTTGTCTGAAGCATCGCTTGGTATCAAAGGGTTCGGAGAAGCTCTTTCTTACCTTGACGGAGCTGCCTGTGTTGCTCAACGTCATTCTGCATAGTCATATCAACTTTGCAGGGATTCCAAACTCAGACAGTGCGGCATATATGCGATCCCTCAATGAGCTATCAAATGCTGCCTTTTAATCGACAAAGAGGTGGTGGGTGTCGATTTGTTTTTCGTTTCTTTCATAAACGGCTTTAGTCCTTCACACAGTACGCTCGGTAGGACCTTATATGTAACAGAAAGAAGGCTGATACCACGGTAGTTAGCGCACACCGTGGGATCACCCTTCTTGAGGACAGGGTAGAGAACACCAAGGTTCCAATCACCGGGCGTGATCTCATCTAGTACTTTGCAAAATAGCTGGTGCATGTACCTTACAAACTTATTGCCGCCAGTGTGGAACAACTCTGCAGGCAGCTCATCTGCGCCAGCTGCTTTGTTGTTCTTGAGCCGCTTGATTGCGACCCTGACTTCGTCATAACTAGGCGATGGTATATCCACGCCGTCGTCTATAATCGGGGATGTTGGGAAGCTAACTACGGGGGCGGCATTATCTTCATTGTCTCCAGATAGCAAGCAAGAGAAGTGTTCTATCTCGATCTCCTCTCGCTCACGCTTTTCCTGCTGACGTTTTTTGCGTCTGAAAAAGTGTTATCTCGCACAGATCGCGTAGCAGCCGCCTGCAGGGTCCTTCTATAGGTGGCGTTCTTTACTGCAGTGGCTTCGCGACACTCCTGATCGTACCATTGGTTCCTAGGCAGTGGGCGTTGGAATCCAAGGACGTTCTCCGCTGTGGAACGCAAGTAATGGGATATATGCTTCCAGATTAATTCGGCGCTATCAGGTTCTAGGGGAGGTTGAGTGAGCTGCTCAAAGAGTTGAGCGGAAAAGGCTTCAGCAGTCTGCTGTGATTGCAGCTTTCTGGTGTCCAACTTCCGCTGTGCGCTAGATCGCACGTTCTTCGCTATGCTTAGCAGCATGCGAACCTTTGCTGCAACAAGGTAATGGTCAGAGTTGTATTGATCTCTCTGAACGTACGAACATCAAGCACACTGGATGCATGCCTTCCATCAATCACATGATCAATCTGATTGCGTGTAGTTTGATCAGGACCCAGCCGTGTAGCCTTATGGATATTGGGATGCTGAAATCTGGTACTACAGACTACCATGTCAATTAGCCTGAGACCGTTTTTCGAGTTGTTCTCGTTAAGTCTGAATTGTCTGACAGTAGGACCAAAGATGCGTTCTTTTCCCTTTCCATTAAAATCGCCTAACACGATTTTAACATCATGGGCTGGGCAGCTGTCATAGACAGACTCCAATCTATCATGGAACGCTACTTTGGTCGCATCGTCGTTTTCCTCCGTCGGGGCGTGCGCACAAATCAGGCTGATGTTGAAGAATTTTGTCTTGATGCGGATTGTTGCTAGCCTTTCGTTTACTGGTGTAAGCCGGGAGACACGGTTACGTTATCTCCGGCCAACAACAAATCCGCTGCGACAGTCGCGCTGGCCAAAACTGCAACAAAGCCGTTATAGCTATGTTGGCATATTTTTTGACTTCTTCGACTTTTGTTCATAGAATTAAAGTTTGAATATCTTTTTGCGAAATCGTTGCACGAACCAACCCATCAGATTACGACTGCATCGAAATGAAACACACTGGAAGTCATTTGCAGCTTCGTTGCTACACAATAAAATAAAATTAAACTTAAAAAAGCTTCGAATTTCTACATTAAAAAAATCCTTGATTAATTGAACTGCAGTACGGATACTTTGATGACACTGAAAAAAAAATTATATACAACTTAAATTTTACTTATAAGCTAAAAACATTGTGCCATAACACTTTATGTATCTCGACAAAAAAATGTAATGATTTACAAAATCTTTGTTTAAAAAATAGTATACCACCAAAATATAATAGTCTTACTTAATTTTAAAGCGTTCATCAAAAATAAAAGACACGCTAGATGAAAGCGAGGACGAAGATTACATTAATTTATCAGGTTTAACTAAAATAAGAAATTTAATAAATCTTTAATTTTTCATAAAGTCATGTGTATTCCATTTTATGTTAGTTAATTTGAACTTTTTCAAAAGTTATCGTAATGCCAAACTAAACGAACACACTTACAAAACTTTGTGTGCGAAATTATCGTGTCCCAAAAAATCTTCTTCTTTCTTCAAATATAAGAATTTGCACAAAAAAAAGGTAAAAAAGCAAAGAAGAAAAACGCTGTCTTGTAAAATTTAGATTTGTAACATACGATAATTTCGCGCAAAGGGATCGATATGTTTAATACAGGACTGTCATAGGAACTGGTTGCGAGTGGTATTTAACTAGTAATTGGATCATGGATGCATACCAGTTCGTTGTGTATTGTTACAAACCACTTCTGGTGCGTGTGGAATTTATTTAAAAAAGATACAACAACAAAAACACTGTTTTATTAAAATTTAATATAAAATAAACACGAAAATGATTTACTCTTATTATTCCCCTAGCGACCCAACTATGCCCAACACGTTAGAAAATATTTAGCTTGTTAAAGTGTAAATTACTAAAGTTATTGGAAAAACAAACTTTTTAAAATTATTTACTCTTATTATTTCTCTATAGCGACTAGAATGGTCGAATTCAATAGGAAAAAAGTTGAAGACATTTCCAACCCAAAAAATCGTCGAAAAACATAAAAATAGAGATTATAGTTTTTTTGTGCCAATCGCGATTCTTTTTTGATGAAAAAAGTTGGTAACCAACTCAGCTGTTTCTGCACGTTTATCAAAACAACCGAAATTAGCTAGGACAAATTAAAAAAAAAAAAAAAAAATTAAAAACAAAAAATTTTAAAAATAGGGAGTATAGCGAATAGAGTGCTCAATTTTAATAGGAAACTTTTTGAAGACATGCCCAACACGATAGAAAAACATTTAGCTTGCTAAAGCCGATATTACTAAAGTTATTTGACTAACACAAAAACATCTCCAAATCGCCGGAAAAGTTGTTAGAGTGCTTAAATCGTCGAAAAACATAAAATTAGAGATTTTAGTTTTTTGGCCAATTCCAATACTTTTTTGCGGAAAAGTAATATATATTGCTGCACATACCCTACAAATTGAAATAAATAGAGTCAAAGTGGAATTTTCTAATATCTTTGAACTGTACGCACAGTGTATATAAAAGATGCCGCATTTCGTCAAGCTGGGTAGCCTAATTGTATTATCACTATTTCAAAAAAATCTAGATTTCAAGAGTTGCGAAGTCAGCAAATCTTACATTACTCGGGAGCCTTACTACCGATCGAGATGAATTGTAACTCGAATTGAAGGTAAATTAATATCAAATCAAAGTCTTTCAGACGGTTTGTGTCTAACTTGATTCGATCGCAATAAATAACATGATTCGATTGCAATAACTAACAATGACACTGGGTTCTTTCGAAGAAAAAAAAGGGTTGTTCGTAGGGTTTGGGACCCAACACGTAAAACCACAATTCCAATGAAAGAATGTATTTACATCAGGCCGCAACCGGATAACACGGGTTGTTATGGTCAGTTAAGAAGAAGATGTGATGTGTATGGATGTATATATGTTAAGCAAATTTATTAAAAACAGGTGTTTTGTTATATGTTTTTATTGTATGGTTAAGGTATATGTGATTATGCATTGTGCTTCCATATGTGCCGGAGCAACCACTTCGACAATTGTGTGAAAGTTTAACATGCGTACACATGTATTTATGTGTTCGATTTATATCAAAGTGTATGTATGTACGCCACTTCACTTATTGAGCGATCAGACTTTACATACATATATTCACGACGAACACACACACATGACAGTAGACACTTGTTGCAGGTTTACATTTTGTTCTACCACTTTCGATACTTGATAGTTACCTGGTATGGACAACTATACAAATTTTGAATATTATGCTGGTTGCAGCATCTCATATCCAGGAACGATAAACGGGAAAGCGCAGCAGCTGATATTTTGTTATATTATGCAAATGCACCACACGGGCCGTTAAAATGTTCGCACAAATATATTAAATATTAAAAGGCTGATAAGTTCCGATAAGAAATACAATTTAATGAATATAACCAAGGCGAAATTTTCATTTCTTAAACGAGTTACAGCAATTGGTGAGCTCCACTCAAAAAAGATAATTTTAAATTTGAAGATTTATGTTTAAACAGTTAAATTTTTTTGTACACAGATAAAAATAATAAATTAATTTCGTTGCTTACGTATGTAACTTAGATAATTGTTGAAGTAATTAGCTTCGTCCATTTGCAACTTAATAAATTTAAAGTAGCAGAAAAAAGCATTTGGTTTTAAAATAGTTTTGTTATATATTACGATACAGCTTATTTCTGCACAAAATTTAACTTAACATACTTATAATATCACTATATTTATTAAATAAATATATATTTATTTTTTATATTATATAAAGTTATTACTAATACTAAAACAATTATGGATGGGATGGTCAGTTCGTTTTTTAGTTTGGCAATTTCAATTTTTAATCAGCTTGGTTTCTGGGCTTACAGTTGATTCTTCTTCTTCCTTGACGGACTTTAGGTCTCTTCCGATACTTTGAATTTGTAAACTTATTGCTGCCGAACCGGCAACTGCGTTAAAATTGGGATCAGGCAGACAATTCTGTTCGGCTTCTCGTTTAATGCGCCCCAAGGGCTGCTCTGTATTGGCTTTGTTTTTTTTTAAGTTCAACAAATCGCGTCGTACCGCTTCGACGTTCTCAAAATCGCGTGTTTTGTTGTCTATTTGTGCTGAGGGGTTTCCAATTATAGTGTAGTTGGCTTTTGTTTGCGTTGCCGTTCGCTGGAGGGCCAACGGCAGTGGTAAACGTTGAACCAGTTCGGGAACAATATTTGCACTGGAATTGTTTAACAGCTCTCCAGTTTTGTAAGAGAGCGGTTCAAAGACTCCAACGTGTGCCTCCTGCTCCTCGCGCATGTGTGCATTTTCTGTATGCAAATCTATACGAGATCCTTTGGGATTAGCCGCCTCTGGTTTGTGTTTCGGGGCCGCATCTTTAACCTTGAGAAGTTTACCAGCAACGATTGGCTCTGGGCGCTCCTCATCTTGTTTGACTTTCCGCTCAATTTGTTCAACTTTCTCCACAACTTCGCCAAGTTTTTCAACAACTAAGTTTTTAGTTTCTTGATTTTGTTTAGCTAACTCTTCTTTCAGTTCATCTACAGTGCGCTCCAGGAGTTCTTTTGTCTTTTTCAGCTCATTTTGTGTTTTACGCAATTCGTCTGCATTTGCTTTGCTCTCCTTTTGCTCCTCAGCTACAACTTCATCTTCCTTTTTAATGGCTGCACCAGCAATCGTTTGCTGTGCTGGAGTGTCCAACATATGTGTTTTTTCTTCAATTGTATGCGCCTCAGCATTGGGTGGCCTTGGCACCTTTTCAATGGTTAAATTCTTCGTCTCGGCAGGCTGCGATAGTACCGATTCAATTGTTTTAATAGAAGCATCGACCTTATCCTTTGTGCTCTTCACATAAGATTTTTGTTCAATAACACTTGCGTGTTGCTCATCTACTGGCAACGGCGGCAGTGGGGAGTTGTCTGATAATATGGGCAAAAGTTTTTGTGATTCAACATTCTTTTGTATACCTTCATGTTGCATTTCAAGCTTTGTATCAGGTTCCGGGATCAATTCGGATCTCTTGAGCTGAGGGTCCAAAGCTGGAGACAGTTTTTCATTTGTTGACAAAGGAGTTACCAATTGCCCCACATCGAATTGGGGACCTGAGCTCTTCTCATCTATAGCATTCAAATTGGCGAAAGTGCCAAGAACCATTAAGCAAAATCCGCAAACAAACACGAATTGAGCAAATGTGCGTTCATTAGATTCCTTTTTAATAATTTTGCGAAAGCTTGAGGCGGGAAACATTATGCATATAGCAACGCCAATTGTCGAACCCACTAACCCAATGATTAGCTCGACAGAAGGTATAACAAGCGCGACACAGAGTGAGAAGCCAACAATAAAGAGTGTAATGGCGCGAAAGCGTTGCTCTGGAATGTAGTTCCCGGTTTCCGTGTAACCCTATCCGGATATAAATATGTAATTGATTTATTGAAAATTGTATCAAATGTGTGCGTATCCTTACCTTGCGGTAGAGCAAGGAGTAGATGCTGGCTCTGCATGGGAATATGACCAATGGGAAGCTGAAAGCAATTGAGAGAACAAAGCCAATTTTGATTATATCGCTACCAAATGATGGTGACAAATTAACCAAAATGTTTCCTGAGAAAGTGTGCGTACAATATGCCACATAGCCGAAAAAACCAACTGCAACATAAACCAAAGTGCAGATCCAGGTTGCGTTTCGAACTATGCCGTTAAGTTTATCCAGACTCTGGTTGTTAATACTTTCAAAAACCTCAAACAGTTGCCTGAAATTAATATTTACATATATATATACAGTTATATATTTTTTACTCTTCTTTTACACTCACATTTGACAAGAGAGCGCCATGCTAAATATGGGCAAGCACTGCAGCACGCCGGATGGTTCCCAATAAAGCACTTTCTCCGTCCAATCATTGGCCACCATATGTTCCTCCGACTCGAGCACGATTTTAAGCATAAGACACACGTAGAAACCAATTGAAGCAGTACACAGTGCAGATAAGCTGTCTACATTTCGTAACATACCCAACGGCACAATACAAATCACAGTAACAACCAGCATAACTATTATGCGCAGATGCTTGTGCTCTGCAACATTAAGTCCAAACATCTTGGCAATAATTTGCGGGCCCAAGTCTCCGACGACTACGAAATAGGTGATGCAAGTTCCAATAAGGTAACCAATTATACAAAGCTCTGCCAATAGTTTGCCAGAAGTGCCAAACGCATGTAATCCAAGCAATTCGAAACTTTTTCGACGAGTCAACAGCGATGTCTTTATCAGATAGTGGCAGCAGATACGTGTTACCCAGTTGCTTAAAACAAGCAGCACAATTGACAATATAATACCGCATTTTTGGAAGCAGAATGGCATAGCCAGTATTCCAACGCCAATGATGCTGTTGGCCAGCGTCATAATATGTCCTGAATGTGGAAACATCGTATTTGCGTTGCAACGAGAAACTAGTTTTGCAGTTGGGATAGATTTCACTAGGGCAATAACAGTAGTTGTAGCATTCTTTGTTTGTTAGCGCAACGGAAGTTTTTATTGTGTTCTCTGCTATACACAATTAAAACATTTACCTGTACATGAGTCCCAAAGATTAGAGTGCCAATTTTCTTATCAGGAAGCAGAAGCAAGCACTTCAAACTAAATTAAAAATCCATTTATGGTGGAAGTGGCATGAAGTCAAACAAGAAGGCAGCATTTATTAAATAGATTCGTGGGGAAGTAGTATTTACCACTAATTTATATGCACTTGTTGCATTTTGCGCATCTTTATGTTCGAGTTTTCAAGAAAACACGAACGTCACCTTGTGTCAGTGAACAGCTGTTTTTTAATGGTAGAGCTGCCAGAGTTTAAAGTAAATACAACTGGCCAACACTACACCGCCTCGGCGGTGCCACCTTTTTAGGTATGCGTTCAATGCTGGTGCAAAATCGATGCGTACATCTAGTGGCAACGCTGTACCTTGTTGTTTTTCTTTCCGTTCTATAGGCTGCAAACGTCAACATGGCTGATGTAATTTTTTCCGCAAAATCTGAAAAAATATTTGCCATCCGTTCGCAAAATTTTTATATTTTGTCAAATTTATAGAGTCCAAGATATAGTGCACGTATGCAATTATTATTTTTGGATTTTGTGTGATAGTTTAGCTGATAAAACGTCGCGGCAATTCGGACTAATAATTTTTTTTAATTTCCACCAATACAGCAAGTCGATGAAACCCTCAGAAAGAAGCGTACCTTCAAGAAGTTCACCTATCGTGGTGTGGATTTGGACCAGCTGTTGGATATGCCCAAGTAAATAAAGAACAATCGCACAAGTTAATTTGAGCCCTAAATTTACCTCCATAATGTTATTTGCAGCAATCAGTTGGTGGATTTGATGCACAGCCGCGCTCGTAGGCGTTTTTCGCGCGGTCTGAAGCGCAAGCCAATGGCCCTGATCAAGAAACTGCGCAAGGCCAAGAAGGAGGCGCCACCAAATGAGAAGCCGGAAATTGTTAAGACCCACTTGAGGAACATGATCATTGTGCCCGAGATGACCGGCTCCATCATTGGTGTCTACAATGGCAAGGACTTTGGTCAAGTATGTTATTCAAAGCGTATCATCATTATTTATTTTTCTAATAAATCCTTGTGTTATTTAGGTCGAAGTCAAGCCAGAAATGATTGGCCACTACTTGGGTGAATTTGCTCTGACATATAAACCCGTCAAGCACGGTAGACCCGGTATTGGTGCCACCCACAGCTCTCGTTTTATTCCGCTCAAGTAAGCACGAACGCCAAAATTTGTGGAACCTTTTATGTGTATTATGTACACGTAGCTTGATTTTTTGGAATATTACGCATAATAAAGGAACGTAATTTTGTAAGACCTATTTACCGTGATTTTTAATGCTCAACGAATGCAGACACTGAAAGAGACACATATATAAATTTACATTTATTTAAATTAAGTGGAACTCACAAATCATCAGTTTTACATGTAAAGTAATTTTACGCTACAAAAGTTATCTACGCTTTCTTGCGCTGTTACTGTTGGTGACTACCATGCGATCATATGCCGTGTCCTTTGTGCTGGATTCGTGCCTTGTGGCGCCGTTGTACATGGCTGGATTTGACTGTGCACCTGCCGCTGTCATGGGACTTCTGTTTACATCGCTCACATCAGTCGACCCATAGGCACTGTCTTTAACTTGAGAATCATTTTGTTGGCGATTAAAAAATGTGGGCTGTATCCGTAAGGGAGACGTAGTAGGATTGGACATTGGGACTTGCGCAAGAACTTGAAAGGCGTTAGTTAAACCGGAAAAGGTCACTGTCTTATTGTTATTAGATTTGAGTTCTATGTTTTTCCCATATTGTTTATCTGACAGCGGTGGGGCAACAAAGAAGGTACTTCCGTTGGGCGCATAGCCGCTCTGCAAAGGTTGCTTCTGCTGCAAACTAAGGATATTGTTGTTTAAATGACCATAGGCGGCGGAATTGCCGTCTATAGCCGGCATACTGGTAGACATTGACAGGGCGGTTTGAAGTGAATCGGACTTGGAGCGTTGAAGTATACTTTTGGTATACCCACGCGTGCCTACGCCAATGGAGTTTTTAGAAGGAGTAGGTGTCTGTAGCAAAGGCTGTGGTGCTGGCGCCATATTGAGAGCGGTTAGTAGGAGATTTCCACTGCTTAGCGATTGGTTTAGAAAGCTGGCACCTAGTTGCGCTTGCAGTTGTTGAGGAGCTTGCTCACCTAGATGATTTAACTCGAGCTCCATTGAGTTGTACATGGCTAGATTGCTGGCAAGTAAGTCCTGCCGCGAACCCAGCGTCAGTAAACTATCTGCATTGTTTAGCGTGGATGCTGTGCTGTAGTTTGAGGGACTAACTGATTTGCTTGAGTGTAAGGCCACACCCATTTCACTGGGTCCCTGTTGTAGTACACCTGTGCGCGGATCAAAGTGTTTCTGTGTGGCGTCTTTTAAAGTGCTCTTGATCTCTTTGGATTTTTCCGCCTGGGGCTTGCGTATGGAGGAAATATGACCAGGCACTGGCTCACGTGAAATGGATGATGAGGGCGATGCCGAATTGGTTTCCTCGTTCTCCTCCTAAAAAGGAAAAACAAGCATTAATAGGGGGAAAAAGAAGCTTATATTTCTTATTTCCCAATCCCATCTTTGTAATAATAATTTACAGAATTCCACGAGAACAAATGTTGATTATCTTATTGATCACTTCTTATTGCTGAGTGGAATAAAAGGGGCTTCTTATATAGCATATTGAGATACTTGCCTCATCTTCTTCAGTAATTATGGACGACTCAATCCAGTCCTTAATGCGATTCTTTTTTTGTTGCCGATCAACGTTTGTTTCAATACCGCAATCAGCCAGAGTGTACAGCGTGCGATTTTTTTCATCTGGACTGCTGTGAAAGGAATACATGGAGGGGCATAGCTCATCGGTTTCGTATTCGGCCATTTCTTTCTCTGCAGTTTTAGCTAGCCAGCGGTCATCCAGGAATTTTGTCAAGTCACCTAAACTCTTTGGTCTTCGATCGGCTCGTGGTTCAAGAAAACGCTTAAACATTCGTTGGCCGCGCGATGTGAGAAGTTTAAAGAGTTTGGGTGTGCGTCGCAGTGGCATCATCATAATGCTGCCCTGCCAAGTGATGTAGCGGACATAGCGCGGATCGTCGGATGCAGCTTTTTGCCAGGGCAGGCAGCCGGTGAGACACACAAAAACAACAATACCAAATTGCCAAACATCGTGACAAGGATCGGCTCTATAAGCAAACATTTTCACGAATATTGTTGCAATATAATCTATTTTGTATTGTTCATAATGCTCACTTGTAAGTGCCCTCCGGCTTAACTTCTAATACTTCAGGCGGGCTGTAAGGCAACCATTCGTTGCGTCGTTCCACAATTGTGCCTGATTGGAAAGACTCGCCGAAATCACAAAGTTTAACGCGTTGAAAGTCCGAGCGATAAATTAATATATTATCCAGTTTGATGTCGCGATGTACTATGTCTCTATACAGAAAGTGAAAGTGCTCAAATGCATTGAAATAGCCAATTGCAATTTACTCACTTTGAATGCATATAATCAATAGCCGATGCCAGCTGCTTGGCCACTCGCTTGCTGTAAACCTCACCTACCCCGGTCTCCGTCACATTTGATGTAAGATCCCCTGGAAGTTAGAGTATTTAAATTATTTATTCAATATTTTTCCTTGCCCAAAACTTACCAAGTGGGGCATATTCCTGGGTGAATACATAAAAGCCAGCCGTTTCAAAGGCTACGTCATAGGTAGTCACAATGTGACGGTGTACGCCCAAGTGCAGCCCATAGTGGAATTCCCGATAGAAATCTCGTAATGTAACATAGGGTTTGGGCACCGCCTTTAGTACCATTTCCGTTTGAGAGCCACGATGCTCTACGAGCAGTATCTTGCCAAACCATCCCTCACCCACAATTTGTATTATGTCAAATTCATCCACAAGGTGTATCTGTTAAGCATTACAAAAGATATTGCAATTCTTTAAACCTTATATAATTTTTAATTTTCATTTAAGTTAGTAGTAACATTTTCAGATTAAATTTAAAAAAATCCTTACTTGGTTTAAAAAAGCCAGCCTTACTCCATGTAGATTAGGAAAGAAAAGTTTTTCCCCTTTCAAAAAATTATTGTATTATGAGAATCGATAAAAAAAAAATGGCGGAATTATAAATAGATTCATGTGTAAAGCCAGAAAAAACCGTTATTTGTCAAAAAATATTTGTCGGGTTTCGTTTTTTTTTTGTCGCACATTGATATCTGGGCCATTTTCAAGCTTTCTTCCGGGTGCGGCATTAATTATGGTAAATTGATTGTGTGGGAAGGGGCGCTTATATAGAAAAATGCCGTCAAGACGACTATTGCGGATGGTCGGCTCGAAATCCTCATGATTTTGTGGCGAACAGCCGCAGCAGTCGCAATCGGCAGCGAAATCAACATTATTTCGCGGCGAACAGCCGCAACAGTCGTCTTGACGGCAGGGAAATCAACATGATATTTGTGCTATGAGTATATAAGAGAAAAATATTTTAGCATTTTAAACGCTGTAAAAGGTGAATACAGTTTTAAGAATTAGACTCACAGCAGTCTCCAAACAAAATTTTGTGGAAACGGGGGCATATATCAAACCAATTCGACAAAACTTCATCTTTCCCGAAATTACGCCCATCTTTTGGTAAAATTGTGTCTCTATCTCTTATGCTCTCGCAGATGAAGCGACTCATACAAACGGACACGCTCCAATCGCTACCCGAGTCAATGCTAAGACTTTTTGCCCATGGAACTTGTGGTCTGCCACGCCTCCTTCTGCCTGTTACATACATTACACAAATCTATAATACCCTTTTACACTATTTAGACATGGTATAATATAATTCAATAATTTGAAATCTTCGTGTGTTTACGCGGACATAATTTTGTGACTGTACCTATTGATGATGGTTATGAATTGCACAATCGGAAAATAATTGTCAAAACTTGTTTTCATCGAATATCGAGTTCATACTAACATAATAGCGATTTTCTACTATCGCTTTTTGCCATTCGCTTTTTCTCAGCGCATTTTGTATTGGGCAAAAGGCAACATTTCAATTTTTGATGTGGAAAAGCAAAAAGCCACATAGTGGAAACACGCTATATAAGGAGACAAACAGATCATCTGATTTTAATTTAATTTAGAAAGGGAATCACTTTGCGAACTCACGATTTTATGACAATTTTTTGGAAGCCGGAAATCAAAAAAAGAATTGCTGCAATAATCTATACTTTGCTAAACTGTTAAAAGTTTTACCAGGAAAATTGATATGATGTTACGCCTTTTTTTTTAGATGTCAGTATATTGGAAGTCAACAATTTAGTTGTGCCATTTTTCGTCATACAAGTTTTTCTCATTGTTTCAAGTGACGGAAAAATTTAGTAAGTGCCTTCAGAATGTTCCATTCAGTCAGAGGTTCTTACGCCAGAATTGTATGTATGTGATCTATTTTCGATGTTATGCTGTTATTGTTGTGACTGATCATTATTGCCTCTGCCCACACAAAGCCGACCAACAGAATCATAGACTGTTGCTGCTGCCGAAATGAAAAGTTGATTGGCTGTGCGCCAATCATGAGAAAATTGTCAAAACTCAAATCACAAACATGTATGCATACATTGATAAGCACATGCACGTCCCTTCAGTTCTCAATGTACCAATTGTCATTTATCAAGTAGTGCAATACTGGTCGTTTTGCGAACATTGGAATGACAGTTGGTAATATGAAGGTGATTGGAGATTTGAGGGAAGGCGCGTGCCGCTTACGCTCTGAAATGTTTGTTGCTGCTTTGAGCGTTGTCGTGAGAGAGTTAAGGAAAGGCAGCGAGGTGCTTGCGGTGCTTACGCACTGAGCAATTGAAAAAACGCGTAAGTGTAAACCTCTCTTCTCGGTTTAATTTATTTCAAATAAATAAAATTTATGTAAAGTAATTTTTTAAATTTATGATTTTTTGCATTTGGCAGGCGATGTGGACGAAAAAAATTCATAAATTATTTACTCTTATTATTCCTCTGGCAACCCAACTATAGCGACTAGAGTGGTCAAATTCAATAGGAAACCTTTTAAAGACATGCCTAACACAAAAACATCGCTAAATCGCCGGAAAAGTTGTAAAAGTAACATTTGGTAACCAATTCAGGTGTTTCTACACGTTTATCAAAATAACCGAAATTAGCTAAGAGAAATTTAAACAAAAAAATAAAAAAAATTTCATAAATTATTTACTCTTATTAACATTTAGCTCGCTAAAGGCGATTTTACTAAAGTTATTTGAATAACACACTAGTTGTTTCCTTTTCAGCCGTTTCAGAGCGTACCTACATATATACATCGGCTAGCCATGGTCGTGGCCGATTTATGTAGCATAAACGTACTCGCATGAAGGTAGTCGCATTACAGTTCTGTTACAAATATAGGTAGCCGTCAATCAGTTGGCGGATAGTCTACCGAACTGAAGGGGTACTACAACTTAGTCTTGGAAGCCAGAGTCCTGGAGGGGCGCAAATGCGACGCACCTATTACTTTTCCGCAAAAAAGTATTGGGATTGGCCAAAAAACTAAAATCTCGAATTTTATGTTTTTCGACGATTTAAGCACTCTGACAACTTTTCCGGCGATTTGGAGATGTTTTTGTGTCCGTGCGTTGTCGTTGTCGATGTAGTGTTTTAGTCAAATAACTTTAGTAATATCGGCTTTAGCAAGCTAAATGTTTTTCTATCGTGTTGGGCATGTCTTCAAAGAGTTTCCTATTGAATTTGAAACTTTCGGTTGTTTTGATAAACGTGCAGAAAAGCCTGAGTTGGTTACCAACTGTTCATTTTAAATTTAATTTCAAAGCTGTATTTTTTTTCCGCAAAAATATTGGGATTGGCCAAAAAACTAAAATTTCTAATTTTATGTTTTTCGACGATTTAAGCACTCTGATAACTTTTCCGGCATTTTGCGATGTTCTTGTGTGCGTGCGTTGTCGTAGTCGTTGTCGATGTAGTGTGCTATTCAAATAACTTTAGTAATTTCGGCTTTAGCAAGCTAAATGTTTTTCTATCGTGTTGGGCATGTCTTCGAAGAGTTTCCTATTGTTTTGAGCACTCTAGTCGCTATAGTTGGGTCTCCAGAGAAATAATAAGAGTAACTAATTTTCATAATTTAGTTTTTTTGTTGTTTAAATTTCTCCTAGCTTATTTCGATTGTTTTGATAAACGTGCGGAAAAGCCTGAGTTGGTTACCAACTGTTTATTTTTTTTAGCTTCAACGCATAAATAAGTGCTTTTATTGTCAGTGTAAAAAAGGATCAGCATGTTCGATATGCTGGCACTCCGAAAAATTGCTCATTTGAAGCATTATTATGACAGCGGTTTACATTGCGGTGACACATTTTGTTCTCCAAAATGAGCCAGCTACTGTCACACGGAGCGTATGACACCAAACGATTACTTGTGTTCGTTCGTGTAACATTTAGTAACTGTGCCAACGGGTTGGCCGTTCACACTGAGTGTGACGCTGTGTGCCCCAGTATAAGCCCGGCATTAGCTATTGGCATCTGCAACCTTTCCGATATTATCGATTAAAAAATTGAAAATATCGGCCGTATCGATATAAAAACAATCCTACTTTGAATTGCAATTGTTGTGCCCTCAGCCTAAAAGACAGCGCAACATGTGCGTTTTTTTGCCGTTTCTCTTTCTCAATCTTGCCTACGAGTGAGTCGGCCTGACAGAGACAGCAATACTAGCAGCCTCACACGTACACTTTTTTTGAGATGGTCGCATTTCATCAAAAATTTTGCATTTTTTAACGTTCTAGGATTTCACACAATATTCTTAAATTCACAAAAATTATACAAAAAGAGTGGTGAAATAGAAAATAGGAGAAAAAGGAACTTAAGGATTGCAGACAGTCGGTATGGTACCCGACAGTGGGATATCCTGTACCCATTTTTCAAATGAAATTCTAATTTCTTTGCAAATTTTTATTTACCGGATGGCCAGGTATGCTCCTGCTCACAGCCCTCTTATAATCGGCGAAAGTTTGGAAGCAGACACCTTGTCCTCAGAGTACCCTAACCTCTGACCAGAAAGGGGAATTTTTATTTGCCGGATGGCAAGCTGTGCCCCGGCGAACTTGATTAGAGCTCCTCATTAATTCTAAGATACACTAGATAAGTAAGTTTTGGATTACATAGAGAAAGATTAGAAGAGATAAGAACCAAAAGAGTTATGAAGGGCAAAGCCACTGCAGCATCTTGTTAGGGATAGAGTGACGAAATTTCACGTAGTGCGCCAAGGAACAACAAACTTAAGCTGACTGACTAAGTATGGGGAGTCAACCACTGCACAAATACAAACGGTAGGCAAGTGAATTAGAAGTATCCTACTATGGTAAGAAGGTAAGGGAATACTAGGATCCCAGTTGAGTCCATGAAGCGGAATTGCCTTTGGACAGATTAAATTCGTGCTTGGTGTGCAATATACTGAGGGTTCCAGAGACGAACAAGAGCCGTAAAAAGGTGTTTGGTTATATAAGTAATAATAAGTATAACTCCTTAGCCCAGCGTTTAATAAAGCCAAGAATGCATTTGGCTTTATTTACAATTGAAGAGATATGGAGATTAAAAGAAATGAGACAATGGACCCAGGTGGCTGCCTGTGCAACCCCAGAAGTAACGTAAACTGTTTTAGAGAGTTGGACCGTTGTTAAAGGTTTTTAATTTTTGGACAAGTTAGTTTTGAAAAACTTTAGTTACAATTATGATGGCATAGATTTAACTGAGTTAAGTTGAAGCCCATAGTAAGTTTAACGTTATATATGAAATTCTCCAATGTGAATAACTTGCTTTCTTGTATGTCTGTTTGAACGTAGCTCAGAAAGAAAACAATTTAAATAAATTAATGAAAATTTACAAAAAAATTTATTTTCTACCTTTAAAAGGAAGGAGATTTTAAGGCACTAAAATTTAATTTAACTAATTTTCATATTTTAATGCCGACAACTCCAATTGGTACAGTAGTTGGAAGTTAAGTTGAGTTTCGAAAATATAAAAAGTTTAAAAAGGAGTAATAGCCGTTTTGAAAATATTTTCCGTTTGACTTACATTCTTAACCATCTCAAATCATTATTTCTAGATGCATGCATTCACTAAAATAATTCATTTGGATTACAATTCACCTTTTCCAACTCGAACTCCCGTATTTTGTGTATGTGCCCCCGAGGTTTCTTCGACATTTTGAAATCAGTTTATAGTTAACATGTGTTGGTTTTATTGTAAAAAAATATTTTGTTGTTATCTGGTTTTGACTTGCATTTCACAACACTTCACTTTTATATTGATTTATATACATATTAAATTGAAAATCAATTTTTTTGCGTGGATTATTATGCTACTGCTGAAAATCGTGCAAATGTATACGTATATACATACATATGTACATATATGCGTTTACTTATGTATTTATAGCGGCCCAAAAGGCTTTATGCAGGTATGTAAATTGTATACTTAACAAGGTAACGTCTTCTTTGCGACGTCAGCAGCGCAGTTTCTTAGTTACTCATTCATTATTGCGAATTTCAATGAGAGAGGTTGTGTGTCGCGCATGTCATTTCAGTTTATGTTATATGTATATGTGTATGCATTGCTTTATGTTTACAAATGTGTATGCGCCTCTCTTTTTCGCTATTTCAGCCTCCCACAAAGTTTTAAGAATGTTCGCTCAACGACGACGTTACCTTGTTAAGTATACATTGGGTATGTACATATACATATATGTATGCAATTGTCTCTGTTACTATAAATGTAAATTTATATTTGTACGTATGTATGAACATATATTGTTGCACCACTGGCACTGACTTGTTGCACTTAAAACGAAGAAAGATGAATTTGTTGGCAACTTTTGTTTCGTTGTGCGAAAATGTTTTCCATGTGTAGTATGTATATAATACTTTACTTCCTGGAAAGTGCGAACTGTGTATTTTTGCTGCCATAAACTTTTTGTTTCAACGAAACATTACTTGATATTTCTACTATAGTATAGGATTTTGCACGTACTGCACATATATACATATCGGATTAATTGAAAATTTACTTAATTAAATACAATGCTACTCATTTTATTTTTAGTATGCACTTGTATCTGAACATTGAAACATTGAAAATAATCACAAAAGCCTGTATGCGTTGATGTTGCACTTTAAATTTAAACGACACAATACATAAGTATGTTAATTTCAAATATAAAGATCCAATTAAACTATAAAATTTCTGTGCGCTACAAACAAACATTTCAAAATCAAAATTGCAACACGTAAAATATTTCAAAAACCGGGCCGTAAGGCACGCGTTGTCTACGTCTTCGTCACCACCGACAACGACGACGTTTTTCTCAATTTTCTTTTCTCCTTTTAGTTTTGGCCCAGCCGCAACGGCAACAACAAATAAACATATAAAGCACGTTTGACTTATATAAAATTAAAAAAAAAAAAACCACTAGAAAAATTCCCACCGAATTATGCGACTTTTGAAATTCTTTGAAGCTGTATAACACAATTAATTTTTCTAATTTTGATTGTCGATGGTGATTCGCATAGAATACGCAAATTTCATACGAATTTACACTTTGTTATTTTGTGAAGTCTTGTTTTTCTTTATATTTAAATGCGTTTTACTTGCACCTCTACCGTATGCATTTAATATTAAATATTGGCCGTATTCGTTGAAAATCCGTTGCCAACTGGGAGCAGCTGGCAAGTGAACTGAATCTACTCGGTTTGTCTGCCTCTCTTGGTCTTTTTCTCTCTGTTTGTTGTATATGAATTGAAAAGGTTTAAAAAAAGAATTTTGTTTTGATTATGCTGTTTTCATTCTACTTTGAGGCTTTTTCGAATTTTTTAGAGATTTTGACTGCATACTTGGATGCCACAGAGAAAACAGTCTACAAGAAGAAGCTCTCTAGGCTCATTTTTTGTAATGTTCATGCTGTGCGTAATGTGTGTTATATTTAACTAAATAACCTGGCGTCGGGTTGACCCCCAACTGTGTGCTAAAAATTAAATCTTCTGTAATTCGACTTATTTCCGTTGCAGAAGTGTGCTCATACTGTGATAGTGTATTTATTGCATTGTTTTTACATTTTAATTTCGCTGTCATGCGATTTATAAATGTTTGTATCCAAACATAGTTTGTACTCAGGCAAATCGTTGAAACTTATTCTTATTCTCAAAAGCTTATATTTTCAATTTGCGTTATAATGACAAGCAGGGAGCTGCTAGGTTATGATCACCTAGGCCAAGAACGAGGAGTGGGTGAAGATAACTTCTTTTTGAACTTAAAAATTGTTTTATTTTGTTAAGTTTGGTGACACTATGCTTAATGGTGACGTCTATAAAAAGTGACATTTTGTTGAAGTTTGTTGGAGGATGGGTCTAAAATGGGCACCGTTACGACAAACTTGATATCGGAAAATAAACATATTTTGGAAACATTTTTGTTGTTCTAACTCATAGTCCCCAAGTCTAGGTTACAACACGGACGGACAGACATAGTTATATCAACTCGACTATTGCTTCTGATTAGTTTTGCCCATGGAACTTTTACACTTTGTATAGGGGGTGCAAACATTTATTTATGAGAATGGACACCGTGAAATTTTGCCACGGAATGCGCTTTTTTTGGCAACATTTTTATGGCTCTAACGGACAGACGGATAAACGGATGGCTTAACCGACGCGATCATTCTCAACCATGCCTCCTTACACACATTGCACAAATCTCTAATACCCTTTTACACTTTGTGTACAGGGTATACAAAAAATATGCACATGAATTAAAATTGTTAATGGAATATTTACAAAACAGAACTTCAGAAATACTTGCAAGCTACTTACATACACATATCGTCCAAGGATGTTAATCGGTATAAAGGAGTAGCCAATTACTGCAGTCGCTAACAACTCGTTAACACAGCACGAAAGCTGTTTTACAGAGCACTGTTAACGTGCTGTTATCGCACAGCAAGAAGCTGCATTCCGAGTACCATTTGATTAACCCAGACGACCAAAATATCGCGAAACTTTCTTCATTTACGTTCAGTGTTCAATGCTCTAAATAAAAAAACACTACACTAAACAATTAATTTGCAGAATCATTCGAATCCAAGTCCATACTTATGTTTTGTACCTAAACAAATGTTTTTTTTTTGTTCCATGTTCCTCTGTTCTTATTTTATTATTTTTCGCAGCTTCTCTCTCTTTCAACAAGTTTCCTTTTTGTGTTAGTTGGGTTTTGCCAAGTAGATACACTGCCCCCACAAGGACAGAGGCGCGCACACACATAGAGGAGCTTACGTACACAAAGGCTACTCTAATTGGCCATTTCCGTTCGGCAACGTTTCCTTGGCGCATGCGACGTTTGACTAGCAAAATGTAGTTGAAAAGTAAAGTAGCTGCAGTTGACACTTATTCAGACATACATATGTATGTATTATAGTATATATATGTATGTATACGGGTGTATTTGGCCGGGGTGAGTAGACTGTTTGAATTTGGTGGATGTAAGCAGACACTTGTAGCGGACTATAAAAGTCGCTCTTGGCCAGCAAACGATTGCATACGTTTAAATGTTACCGTTAGTGCTATAACGGAGTTGGTTTCTGCTGCGGCGCCATAAATAAATTTGCGTATTTTTTGTGAAATTCTATGTCTAACGGTTAACTTAATTAAACGTAATAAAAAATAGATTTATGCAAACAAGTTTCATTTTGTATTATGTGCAATTAAAAATATACTTAATAAAGTCAAAAAGCCGCATTACTACATTCAATTTTAAATAACACAAAATATGGATTGGCAAAATTGTTTGGTTTGAGTTTACACCAAAGGAGGTATCTCTAAAAACATCGTATAAAAAGAGTTAAATTTGAATTTCATTAAAAAGACACATTACATGCATTTGTCTACATAAAAATAATAACAAATTTGTATGTGATAGCTTGACACTGAAATTGTTTTTGTTTAAAGCTGACCAATAACTTGTTTTTTATCTTTTATAATTTTCCCAGCTTGCTTGTAAAACAAGGTGTTGCATTTAAATCCACTTTCACTAACCTTCCCTTGAATACGACTATTCCTATCAATTAAATGTGCTGCATGTGGTAGGCTTAATGAGCTGCAGCTGAAACACAACCGCAAACATACTAAAGATAATTAGTGCCTCGTCATAACTCTATGCTATATTAGAACACAAGCCCGAACCTGTGCTCCACACATTGTTGCGGCATGTTTAAAGTTAGCTAGTAGGTTAGTACAGTCACTGTCGTAGGTTGCAGCCCGCTGAGATTGTTGAGCTTCGTACAGAAGGCGGCTGGGGAGTATCGGGTAAACACATACAACTGTTGCTTGGGAAAATCAGTTACTTTGTAGATGCTGAGCGAGCTGGTTGGCTTGCCGTAGAGCACGCAACGGACAAGATCTTTTGAAACCAAGTGCCATGTGGACTTAGCATATACATACATATAACTATTAATTTATGTGCATTTTAAAACCATTGAAATCTTAAAGTTGTGAAATAATTGCCGTAGAACGTACTTCAAGCATGCCGTATAATAGTTGATCTTTGTGCTACTCTAAACCGTATAAGCATGACAGAAGAACAAGGTAATCAAGCACAGCAATATTGCACAGCTCGGCTGCAAATATCTTGAAATTGTAATTTTTTTCCTCTGTCCACAGTAATCAGCAGTTAGGAAAAGCTCACACATTTATGAATCTTAATTATTTAATTGCATTTATTGCAGCAATTATGATTAATTAAGCTAGACTGAGCGATCTTAGAGGATTTAATGGTTAAGCACTATATGAAGTACTTGCTTAGTCAAGCTTTCAAAAGGTTTTACTTATTTATACAAAATAATTTACAATACAAAATATTGCATTGACAAGTGTTATGTTTGTGTGTGTGTGTGCCTGTCGTATACGTTCCCAACCACTTGAAGGACTGGAGCACACGACGCGTCGTAGCCATGCCTCCTATATAAGTATCAAGTGTTATGGACAGTTCACTCGACAAGAGCATGGGCAAGCATGTGTACTTGAGCGTTTTATGATTTTGTCGTTTTTGTGAAGTTAGTCCAAACATATATATGTACGTGGAAGTTATATAATAAGCCAAAGGCACCAAACACTACTATATTAAATGAATATTCGGAATAAAACCAAATTCGTTTCCAATGCATCTCAATTCGTTCTTTGACGTTATTCATATTGGTTTTTTTTTTAGTAATAAATAAAGTAATCAGCCATATTTCACGTTATTTGGTTATGTGTGGAGGAAAGTAAATAATAATTGTACATATGTTGTTTTTAGCATACGAGTGCGTTGGCGGCGGCGATAGTAAAAACGACGAGGATCTTCTACAAGAGGACATCGTCGCAACGGCGATGTCACCGACCGGACAAATAGGAAAGACGCCTACGCCACGTGATAACGATAACGATAGTATAGATCAACGTGAAACATGGAGTGGCAAGGTCGATTTTTTACTGTCGGTTATTGGATTCGCCGTCGACTTAGCAAACGTTTGGAGATTTCCCTATTTGTGTTACAAAAATGGCGGTGGTAAGTATATACACGCACACCTATTAACTGCAAATAGGTAAAATAGGTCAATTAGGAACTGCTATTGAAACAATAAAATTCATTACAAAACAATTTCTATGACTTTACGCATCATTGAGTGAAAGTCGCAGGAAAAAGGAATTCCGCTCGCTTTGGCTGTCCTTCTGAGTCCGTTCATCGTCGAAGTGCCGTTCGCTGTCCTGCTTAGCACTTTGACAAGCGTGGTGAATGCATGTATGTGAGTGTGAGAATCTAAAGTGCTGCTATTAACTTGGACGAAACGTCGTCTGTAGGGCAGAAAATTACCAGTTGAGAGTTCTAACAAACACTCACGTACATTTATATACATACACTTATAACATAAGTATATGATCCTTGTACGCAACGCCATCATTCAAAACAATTTCAAAGTTAAGTGCTTTGTATGACAACTAAATCTGGCAGTCATAATCGCATTTGGACTTACCGCAAGTGCCTAAGCGTCTCTGCTACATACATACATATGTATGTACATATGTTCGAGTTAAGAACATACGCTTTTCGGCTTTTCGTCCCGCACATACATTTTCTTGGAGACATCACCATAATAGACGCATTGTTGGAAAATTCATGTGCTGCACACGTTTCTACTGCGAGCACTTAGGCGTTGAATTGATTTCTCAATGCCACAGTCAGTGAGTGTGTGTGTGTGTTATGAATCATAGTTATGATTTTTTCATAAAGGGAGCGGTAAAAGGGAAATCGCTTTTACATTCATACACTTCATTGCACTCAATCAGCGACAGCTTAGTTTTCATTTTATATGATTTTCCTTGTTGCTTTTGCTTGTAACGTTTCAACCAGCTTATGCCATTGCCTGGCAACGCTGAGCCACAGGTTAAAAAAAAATATATAAATTTAATAACTTTTCGTAAGCCGCTAATGCTGGCTAAGATGGCATTCACAATCAGAATGACTTAAGGCCAATTTACAGCTTTAACTGAACACTGCACAAATTTGATTGTTACGTAACAGTCACAGACACTTTAACCCTTACACATATGCTTTCAAAAGCAAACTGTGCACCTGTTGTCGCGCCCTTGTTTATAGAATTGGCTGCTTTTGACAGCCTTTCCACTTCATAGATAAGTATACATGCGTGTACATTACAAATATGGCGGAAAGTATGCGCTACTTTGATGTTTGCCCTGCAAATCAGTCCAACAAATTCGATTACTAATATCTATATGCAGGACCCAGTAGACAGACTGACAAAGAGAGCGAGCTCGTAATCTATAGATTGGGCAAATTAAAAACTGATTTTATTGCATATAAGTCGCACTTATGTAGATCAGACAGACCGGAAGTTTCACTTAAGTAGCGGAAATTACTGTTCACTAACAGTCCTCTTGATTTAAGGAAAACAAAAAAAAAAAACGCTTAAGTAAAATGGCTCTGTTCTTTTCATTTTTATTTTCTATTTTGTACATAGTTGACGGGGTACAGAGAGGTGTCTATATATATATATATATGTATATACCTACATACACTTAATAGCTATTGTCTCTATAGCTGTCAACCTTTCTCTACTTAGTCACTGCTGCTGTCGCTTTCGCCTCCACTTTGCCTGCTAATAGACATAATCAAATCATAAAACGCCCTGTTGCCGTCACTCAACAAAGTATCGATGGCACTTTAACAATTGCTAGGCAGGCACAAGGCGGCCAGGAAGCCAGGAAGAAGACCGATCCAATGACACAGCTTTGTCTGCATACGACAGCCATAGACCCTGTGTGTATCGTGTAATATGTGAGTGGGAGGTTATTGTATTGAAGTGTTGGCTTGTTGGTCTGCCTGTTAACATTTTTTAAACTGTCCTTAGGGTGGCACTTGTAAAACAATGTTATTTTGTTTGTATGCACCCACTTTCAGTAACACTATCAATAACGCTAACACTAACACAGACATAGCCAATGGCCAGTGGCTATAATAATATTATAATAGCGCAAATACTTACATATTTACTATTATAAAATATTGAAAATTGGTTTTTTGTATGTATCCCCGAACCTGTTATACAAAGTTGTGAATACGTTGATGAGGTTGTCAGGCGACAAGAGTATACTACATATCTGTGGTCATATGGAAGAGTAGCTTAAGTCGACATAAGGAAATGTTTAGTTATTGTGTTCTGGAGCTTTATGCGACTCAGAGCAAGTCACCATTCCTTTTTTAAAACTTGTACATTTCTTCTTTCACAATAACTCAACATTTCCTTATGTCGACTTAAGCTACTCTTCCATATGACCAGAGATATATACAACGATGAACAATGGCAAACTGTTGAAAATTATATATTTATAATGATGTATTTGGTTTTCCAAAACAATTTTCAGGCGCCTTTCTTGTGCCCTATTGCATTATGCTTATCGTGGGAGGGATACCATTATTCTATATGGAATTGGCCTTGGGCCAGCATAATCGTAAAGGTGCTATCACCTGCTGGGGACGATTGGTACCGCTCTTTAAGGGTAAGTTTAATTATTAACTATTAAGTCAATCATTCATTACGCTACGCTTTTCATAGGCATAGGATATGCTGTGGTCCTCATAGCTTTTTATGTGGATTTCTATTACAATGTGATCATTGCTTGGTCGCTGCGTTTTTTTTTCGCATCATTTACTAATGTTCTGCCATGGACATCTTGTAACAATGCATGGAATACGCCTGATTGTAAGCCAGTAAGTGTAGATTTCAAAAGTTTGAATTTATTTATAGCTAAATTAAATATCAGTTTGAAGGACACAATGCTTCTAGAGCTTTAGCAAGCAATGTGAGTGACGTTTATGCCTTTAGCAATCAGAGCCTCCTATATACAAATGAGTCCTATGCGAATACAACATTTGCCACCTTGGCGCCACTTGTGCCACAGGTCGAGCGTTTTCAGTCGGCCGCCTCAGAGTACTTCAAGTAAGTAGCTATATTTAGATGGACGCTTATTGGAAACGATTTTAATATATGCATATTATATTGTAGTCGCTATATACTAGAGTTAAATCAGAGCGAGGGAATACACGATCTGGGAGCCATCAAATGGGACATGGCTCTTTGCCTACTCATGGTCTATCTCATTTGCTATTTCTCGCTTTGGAAAGGTATCAGCACGTCGGGAAAGGTGGTATGGTTTACGGCCCTGTTTCCTTATGCCGTGCTGCTTATATTGCTTATACGTGGCATTACACTACCAGGCTCGGCAATGGGCATACAATACTACTTAAACCCAAATTTTGATGCTATTTACAAAGCGGAGGTATGGGTTGATGCTGCCACGCAGGTGTTCTTTTCGCTGGGTCCAGGATTTGGTGTCCTTCTCGCCTATGCATCATACAATAAATACCACAACAATGTGTATAAGTAAGCGGCGAACTCAGATTTGGTGGAATTGTATTCGGCGCTAACGCTTACACTTTACAGAGACGCACTTCTAACAAGCTTCATCAACTCGGCAACAAGCTTTGTGGCTGGGTTTGTGATATTTTCGGTGTTAGGCTACATGGCGCACACATCAGGCCAGAATATTGAGGATGTGGCTACCGAGGGACCTGGTCTAGTGTTTGTTGTCTATCCAGCTGCCATAGCCACCATGCCTGGCAGCACTTTTTGGGCGTTGATATTCTTTATGATGTTGCTCACCTTGGGTCTAGACAGTTCGGTAAAAACGCTCTTCCACTGACTAAGCATAAATTATATACCCTTTCTTTTTCTTTTGTAGTTTGGTGGTTCGGAGGCCATTATAACTGCCTTGAGCGATGAGTTCCCGAAGATACGTAGAAATCGTGAAATCTTTGTAGCGTGCCTCTTCTCACTATACTTTGTCGTCGGTCTTGCCAGCTGCACGCAAGGTGGCTTTTACTTCTTTCATCTATTGGATCGCTACGCAGCTGGTTACTCGATACTTGTGGCCGTGTTCTTTGAGGCAATCGCCGTCTCATGGATCTATGGGACGGATCGATTCAGCGATGACATACGCGACATGATTGGCTTTCCGCCGGGCAGATATTGGCAGGTGTGTTGGCGATTTGTGGCACCAATCTTCCTGCTGTTCATTATTGTCTACGGTTTGATCGGTTATGAGCCACTGACCTATGCCGGTTACGTGTATCCCAGCTGGGCAAATGCTTTAGGCTGGTGCATAGCTGGCTCGTCGGTAATTATGATACCGGCTGTGGCCATATACAAGCTTATCACCACACCAGGCAGTCTAAAGCAGCGTCTCCGCACATTGACTACGCCTTGGCGCGATCAGCAGATGGCCGTTAATGGTGTGACCAATGAGGTGACCTTGGTGCGGCTTACGGACGTAAAAGAAGGAGCTGATGTCTGAGTTCGACCAATAGCTCGTTTTCAAATCTATTATGTATAGATTTGAAGGTTTACCAACAACTTGGTTCGCGTATTGGCGCTCCATCGAGTATTGGTATAGGGTATGTATGTGTGTGTGTGTGTTTGTGTGCATGTGTGAGTTAATGCTTCGGTATGCGTGTATATACATATATTTATGCAACCGTATCACTTAAGTTTTTATTTAAGTATTTAGCCAGATTTTCGCCTCTTGGCTTAAAGGCATCAATGCAAAATTTCGCATACAACGTACTTAGGTTTCGGCACCCAAAAATGTTGCAGCTCAAAACCATAAGCCTAGAGATAAGCCTAAGGATAATCAGTTAGTGTGTAGTCTCATCTAATGCCAACTTACTAAAATGCTGTGTAGATAATATTTGTGAAATTTAAGTAGCACACTACGAATTGTTAAAATCGAAACACGAAATCTACCAAATATTTGAGAATCTTTGTTTAAAAAAAGGGATGTGGCTTTATTAGAATCTTATGTATTCCAATTTTCAATCCTTTGACTTAAAAATGAGCATTCGGGTGCAACATTTTTGTATATACTTACAACAAATTGCGTAGCTCAAGCTTTAAAAAAATGTAGAGTATTACTTATGCGATTTGCATATAACGGGACTTGAAATGGGTTAAGTTAGTTGTTGAAAATGAAAATATATCGATTTAATTAAATGAAAAATCTTTTCAACAGCCATGAAAAGATTAAGAAAAAGACTTCGTTAAACATTTTTATAGCGAATTCGGCCTACATTGATGGTTCAAATCAGCCATTTTGAACCCTCAATAAAGGTTTGCAAAGCATTAAAATTAAAAAGAATTTTTTTTTTCTTTTTAAGATTTCCAATTGAAGCTAAATTGCCAGCCATAAATTTTGCTTCAATGAGAAACCACATTATTGTAATTGTTTTATCGGATTGAAAATTCAAGACAGCCATTTGAGAATTCAATGCGAAATTTACTCGATTTACAATTATGATTGCATTATATAGCCAATTTCATATGTGCATTTATATTAGGTTTTATTTAAATTCTTTTCCAAATAAATTATACTTTTAGTTGATAAAAGAAATGATTGAAATTGTCATTAATTAGGATTATGCTGAAGCAGGGGTTAAGTAAGTAAGTAAATTGCGAATATTTCAGCTTGGTTAATAATTGTTTGGCCATAGAAATCGAAGGATATTCTTTTGACTGAGCTCAAGCTCATTTTTACAGCCAAAATACTACATTCGCTCAATCAAACATGATTTTTGTAATTTAAAGCAATGCGGATAGTGAGCCACTTTTTTGAAAATACTTCTCCAGATATTTCGTTCTGCAACTTGACACTTATTTTTTAACTTCAAGCGTTCTATGAAAAATTGGATGCTAAAGTTTAAAAAATTTGCATATTCAATGACAGCTTGAGTGCTAAATATGCTGTTTAACTTCGGACTAGCATTCTGTAAGCGAAAGTGTCAATGCGATAAAAAGAGTTTCCAGTTTCAAAGTATTCCATCGGTTACAATTATATCGAACTGATGCAATGAATTTCGCGATTCAACTCTTGATTAACGTCATGCATCGGACTATTCTATGCTGTCATTCCTTCTTAAAACCACAATCCACAGTGGAAAATACATTTGGGCAGCTTGGAACTGGTATTCAATATTCTGGTCATTGAAAGTTATTTTCCGACTGATTCTATATATATATATATATATTGGCATTTCGAAGTAAAGTATTGTTCGGCCGAAGTCTTCATTACGTTTAAAATCAAACTGGCTAGGTCATGTTGTGCGTATGCATGAAGAAGCTCCTGAGAGAAAGTCGGCTGTTGAAGAAAGTCTACGAAGGCCAGGCCATGTCTACCTTGGAAGGACCAGGTAGACGCATTGAAGATGGCGCACGCAAAGCAGAGAGGCCTGGAGGAGTGGTTGGATGTTATGGCCATTTAAAAAGAAGAAAAAAAACGGGTTTGCAGCCTATTAGGAAAAAGTAAAAAATTTGTTATAACGTTCTCGAGTGATGTGTACAAACAAACAGCA
The DNA here is from genome assembly GCA_035041775.1 of Chymomyza caudatula. Lineage (NCBI taxonomy): Eukaryota > Metazoa > Arthropoda > Insecta > Diptera > Drosophilidae > Chymomyza > Chymomyza caudatula. The sequence continues at coordinate 2,349,785 of JAWNKW010000197.1, read as the reverse complement.
TTTAGTTTATTTTACCTTCACATCATAATTTTTTGAACATACCTGAATACCATTTTTCTGGGATTGTAAACCATTTTGTACGCTTGATATGTTTTTTGCATGCAGTTCTAATTTTTTTTTTCCTTTATCAATTTTTATAGTACGTACTTGTCTGTTGAGCGCACTCCTACGTATAAGCATGCTCAGAGTCCGCGTGAGGCTTTATTTAAGACAGACAAGCCAGGCAATGCATGAACATCTCAATGCACTTCACCTGGGATCCGTGGGTCTATCAGAAATCGATGGGAATGTTACTTTTATTAGTTATTCTTCTTCTTCTTTACTGGCCATAACAACCCGGCTAATGGTCACTTCTCCAGACGGCCCATACCATCTTTCATTAGGAGGAGGGTTTTACACGGTGGGTCCCAAACCCTACGGACAACCCTGTCAAAGTCCTGGGCAGACTTCGCTGCGCACATTAGTCACCAGGGAGCACCACCTGAACATTGTGCGTCAACTTGGTCTGGGTCACACCCAGGCCCACCCTAAGTAGACGTTATTGGTTAGTTTTTTTTCCTAAGGGCGCAGCTAAAATATATCTTTATATATAAAACAAAGTTGTTAAGAATATCTTTAGAGGCATCACACGATATTATGCTTGCAAAATTTACGATCAATATCTATATTATATAAAAAGGGTAAGGAAAAATTTCCTTTTCTTACCAACGGTATGGAAACAAATATGGGTGAAACCTATATAATTGTGTGAAGAATTTTCATAAGAAGTGCAGAATATAAGTTTAATTTATATATTTTGCCAAATCAGGTAAAATTAATAAAAAAAAATGTACTTGTAACTGTTCACGAACGTTTGAGCGACGGACTAAACTTGCACTTCGGCTGTGTCTGTGCAAATAGGCGATAAGTGCTCGGTCCGGAAGAACTTAACTGTTTTATACACTTGGTCGTAGAACTGTGCGTACAGTGCAAACAAATTCGAAAGTTCAACTTTGACTCCATTTATTTCCATTTATAGGGAATGTAGAACAATATATTTTTTTATTTTATAGATAGCTTTTTATAAACCTCAAGTTTGCATATTATTAACTATTTACTGAAACTACCTTAAAATGTACTCCTGCAAAATTCTGCGTACAGCAATTAGGTAGGTAAATCCTACTGAGAAATTGGACAAACGGTGGGCAAAGCTCACTCATCAGTTCAAAGAGTAATACCTTACTATATTTTATCAGTTTCATCTTGTGGAAGCCCCGTTCTGGGCGTCCATTCCTACTCACAAAGCAAGAAAAAGAATAGGCTGTGGACTTGGACACGTTAATCCCAAGGATTACCGCTGATCTACTGATATGTTGGAGGTTACGGACTTTGCTAAAAGAATATCCGATGATAGCATAAGAACAATTTTAAAGGAAGCTGACTATTATAGCCATGTAGCATTTAAGAAGCCTCTAATATCCCCGGCTAATTAGCAGAAGAGTAAGAATTTCGCAATTATGTACATTTCCAAGCCGCCATTGCCTTAGGGCAAAGTTATTTTCCCTAATTAGAGTAAACTTTGGATTTTCGAAATAAAAGAAAAGAAATTAATGTCGCAGATCGAGCGTACAGCGATGAATTAAGATCATTTAATACCAACTATAAATCATTTATTGAGTCAAAAAAGAACCACATGGGCTATTTCCAAATTTTTAAAGATAATTTTATCCAAAGTGCACATTAGAAGTGCTTAGAGCACGATGTCTGGTTCCAAAACGACAACGACGAAGAATACGGCGCATATTTCGAGGCTCTGGCTACTGAACAACGTTGTATAAAGCTAAATTCACCACCCCAATTTCCGAATCTCAACCCGATAGCGCATTAGTGCGACCTAGTCGAACGCAGGATCCGGCAAAACACCATTACGTCCAAAAATATGCTCAAGGAGAAGATTGTGGAAGATTGGGGAAAAATTACGGCAGAAGAAACTAAAAAGCTAGTAGACTTGATGCCAAAGCGACTTAAGAAGGTGCTGCAGCGAGATGGACTTCCTACAAGTCACTAGGATACCTCCATTAGTTATTTATTTTGTTTTGCACTGCACGCACAATTCTGCGACCAAGTGTATGTGTTTGTGACTTACAGCTCAGTTGCTCATATAAATCATAGAGAGAGAGAGAGAGAGAGAGAGAAAGAGAGAGAGAGAGAGAGAGGGAGAGAGAGAGAGAGAAATCAGAAATGCTTGGTTACCACTAGTTATTAGTAATTACATAATACGAATCTATGTGTACTAAGGTAAATTACCATTTATATAAAAAATATTAAATGATACTCTTCTTGGTTTTCCAAAAATACTATGAATACTAAAAATGCTATGAATAGTTCAGCAAAGTTTTCCGATTATATCGTTTGTTTTACTTACTTCAAATCAAATTGATTTTTTCGAAATAATATTATAAGCAACTACTAGTCCAGGTTTGGAAGCCTATCCAGTTTTATGTTACAAACTTAAACATGCAAGTTTTTTAAACTCACATTACTTACGCCAATTACCATATTTGGTTTTCGAAGACAACCAGCAAAACCATCTTTGGCTAAAAAGTTTGGACAACGCCTTAGTGTGTAAAGCGAATAGAAGAAGACAGATAAACAGAAGGAAAGTCGATCGAAAGACAATAATTTTGTCTGCGGCGCTGCCTTCTATTTATGTCTAAACACCATAGGAAAATAAATAAGCAGTTTCTTTTTCATGATAATTTCATTCTGTAGTTAAGAAACAAACCATTGTAGCATATCAGTCAGCTTTTTGTCATGTTTGAAAGCTCATAGTCATCTTATGGGCAATGTTGAACTTCTCCGTATGCAGTAAGCAGGAAGGAGGGCTGCCTTTTATATGTATTTTGCGTATGAACAATTCTAACGTGTTTACATACGAACTTGTTTTCTTAGAAGTCACTTGAATCTTGAATCTATGTGTATAAGTCCGAAACTCGACATCAATAGACCTTATTGGTTTTCGAAGACGAGCCAAATCCAAAGCAAATGGTCGACTGTTGTTTCTCGAAAACATATTGATTTATACCATACCAAAAAAGAAACGTAGGACTGTCATTTCTTTATCATATACAATCATTTGTTTGCCGTGTGGCGGTGCAATTGTGGTTACATTATTTATACCGATGATCGAATTGGTTGGACTCGTCTGCCGTTCCATTTACTTTGATAGCTTGGTGACTGGATACCCGGAATAATGAAAGCTTCTTCGGATGTTGGATGCGCAGTTCTCGAATTTCAGAGATTGCCTAGTATTTGCAGTTTAAATGTAGTACGGCTGTGATGGTTGACAATTTGTCGGTGCAAATAGTAACCTAGTAGACCTTTGTTGATCAAATTTCTGTGTAAATATTTTTTTCGCCGCGTTGAGGGTCATGGACCTACCAACTTTAATTGTTTTACGGGGGGAGGTGTCATGATTAGGAAAAAGGTCAACATTTTTTGTCTTATAAGCCTAACTACTTACCACATTTGGTTAATATAAATGTTAACCTTAACATTTCTATTAAAAGTGAAATTCTATTACAGTTTATAGGAGGAGGGGTCTAAAATTGGCATATTATTAAAGTTTAAAGTATTACCTATATCTATTAAAGTTTTTATCCGATCTTAATGATTTTCACACCACACATGCACACTAACAGTATGCTGTGCCAAGTTTCAATGGGATAGCTTTTATAGTGTTGGTGAAAGCCGCGATATTCTCTTACGGGGCGATGCATATATATATTCCGGGTATATGCGCATCTTTTGGTAAACAAATTTTTGCTCTAGCTCTTATAGTCTCCGAGAACGGTGCGACAACACGGACAGAGGGACATGTCTATATCGACTCGACTATTGCTCCTGACCATTTTTGCCCATGGAATATATAGTCTGCCACGCCTCCTTCTGCCTGTTACATACATTGCACAAATCTATAATACCCTTTTACACTTTGTGTACAGGGTATAACAACAATCCTAACAATCGTCGTGGTTGTTGGCTAGCAATTGTCGTGCAACTTCCATTGGGACAAGGCTATATGTAGGTACCATTGGTTGAGAGCCATCAATGGCATATATGCATAGAACTGTTATCATAAAAAAACACGACAGGAAAAGTCCACGGGCAGTAGCCTCAGCTGCAAAACTCGTATTTGAATATATAAGTGGACATCTATATCTTCAAAATTAAAAATTCGTAAGAATTATTTACACACAATCGGTTAATTTAATTATACTTTTATTTTCAATAATTTTTTTTAATTCAAAAGTGAATATATACATTTAGATACGAATATAACAGTTAAAAGCTTGAAAGTCTGCCAAGTGTGAAAAGTGTGTTGCATACCGCATACTATGCTCTATTACACCAACAACTCCTGCAAGAAGAAATCATTTGATTATTTAGGTGTGTGCACACGTGATCTTTATATAACCGCGTAGATTTGGAGTACTATTTGAAAATAAAACAGCTAAATTGTATTTTTTATTGGCATTTCTTTGATTTATTTTGCTTGTTTTTGGTTTCCTTGTTGTTGTTGTTCACACTAACTAAAACATGGCATGCAAAATATAAACCCAAGTTCATACAAATATTCTAAGATTATAGAAATTAACAAGATAAAAACACTGGCGCTTTAAGCATTGTTAATTGTAAACTTTAAATGCACAACAGAATATATATATTTTTTTTAATTTAACCTAGTTTCAGATATCTACAAAGCATCTTTTTTTTTTTAATAAAATGTTTATTAAATAAGATTGATTTTGGGGTATGATATTTGAGATTTTGACGCATCTTTTGCGGAAGATCTAACAGGTGTGAACAACACTTATCTTGTATGTATAAGATTGCCGAATTTTGACTGATATTCATTCGAAGTTTAGCAATCCCATACTATACATGCAGTTACATTTCCCATTCCAACTGATTTATGTTATTGGTATTAGAATTGGTACAACATTATTAAGTTAGACTTTGCTGCAGGTTTTTGGATCAGTGAGCAAAACTCACACCAGCAAGAATTGTAATTGCGTGTGAAGCAGTAGAAAACGAAGTTAACTTCACTCTCAACTAGTATGCGAAATGGGAGCTGAATCACGATTTCGCCCATAGATGAACCGCTTTCTCGTGAGAGCCATTAAAATGCCCTGCTTGCCGATTTTTCTGCGCTATCTCGCACGTTAGGGATTTGAGAGTGTGCCCAATATTGGTTTATATAGATGGCTTAGATCGCTCGATCTTTTACGTGTACAGTTTTAACTTTGGTTTATGTAAGTATGTATAATCATTAAATGCTTTGGTTTGGAAAATATATTCATAGTTTTCATTGACTATGTAATGACTGGGAGCTTTTAAATGATATGGCGACATATGCTAGGTATATTATGTATATATTTCTTCGAGATGTGCATATATAGTAATGTGTTTTGGTCTTGTTGGATGCACTTTTATAATCAACTGACGAATAAATTTATGGATTTTTGACCAGTTTAATATTTATTCTCATAATAAGCAAGTAATTTCTGCATTCGCATGTAAAAAGTTTTTCTGTTTTTAACAGTAAAAATTTCAAAATTATATATGAATTTGCATATGGTTGCATTTATGTATGTTTTGTAGGTTTTATATTTGTATTTGAATATTAGCTTTGTTGCTTCGATTTTAGATGATGCTTGTACTACCATGTATTTATGTTGTATGTTGGTTTATATGTATGTAATAGCTATAGGGTAAATATCTGCATTTATGTATGTGACATTTAATTTCAATATATATTATTTTATGTGTGCTTTTGTTATACTTATGAAAATATGCAACATTTTGAATTGCGTTGGGTAAATACATTATTTTATATCCTGCATGGCCTCTGTATACCTTACATGTTTTTGTAAATGTAAATTTTATATAGTTTTTATGCTTTACATAGTTCGTTACATTTCGTTTCGTTTGGTTTCTTATATTGAGTAAGTATTTAATTGATATGACTGCGTTGATGAGTTGCGATACATAAATGTTTAAGTTTGTATATATTTGAGTTGAATGGCATATTATGCTCAACACATTGACTGAATATTTTGCGACATCTCTTAAGTTCGATCTCTTCCTTGTCTATGTTTGAAATATTATGTTAAAAAGACACATTCCGAATTGACGCATGACATGAGAGCAACGAAATCTCACAAAAAATGTGGACTGTCTCTTCAGGACAGCCTTACAGTACCTAAGGCATCTATTAATGCTTGTTCAAATAAATTTTAATAAAATATGAATATATTATCTTGTATGTGTGTGTGTGAGCATATTTTAGTGTTTCGGTGGCTGTTTAGGTGACAATTTTATTTTTGTATTGAAATAGCTGAATAAAATGCATTGCATCATAAAATGAATAAAACCTTTTTTTAAATGTAACATTCGTTTTTTTAGTAGCGTATAAGCCAAATTGAATCAAGTTGTCATGAAATTAGCATTTCATTAAAATTGAAAATTAAATTTTCTATTAATGCACATCAATTTCATTGAATCCAATTAATTCATTTTCATGCCTTAATAGTTAAAAATTGGGTTCTGGTTTGCATTACAAATTTTTGAGCTTAGACTAAATCTGCCTTGTATAAATAATTAACTATTACAGCTAATAAATATATATGATTAGAAATTTTAATTATAAATATAAAGCGTACACAACTTTTTATTCAAACTTATTTACAAAACAAAAATTAACAAGGAAAAAAACGTAGAAGTTTCCAAAACGCTTAAATTTATAGTATTGCACCAAGAGATTTCACATTGAGTTTACCTAAACAATTCTTTGATTTAATATATTAGTTACGTACAAAGTATCTATATATCAAACTAGATTGAATTTCGTAGTTGTGTATGTTATACATATTATGCACTATAAGTATGTAAAATTTAAGTTTTAACTATTAAATATTCGTATCATTAATTTTAATATTATAATTCAAACAGCGGCTTAGACATTAAACTTTATGTAAAAAGTAAGTTAATTAAAAAACATCGCAACTTCTTGTGGTCGCTGTCCTATCAATTCTTTTCCAATATGTACCCTTAGCTTGTGGTTTGCCTTTCTAACTCCAATCGGTACAATGGATTCAATCGATCACTTAGGTTTGTTGTATGGAACTTAAAAATGCTGGGTCAACTGAAGCAACCTTGGCCGTTAAAAAAGCATGCATACAAAATAGTAGACTTTGGAGTACTTGGCATTCAAGTTCCTGTTCATTCGTGTCGGTTAATGAAAGAGAGAAAAACATAAAGCGAAATAAGTAATGATTTTGTTGAGTGTTGGATTAGCATGCGAATTGCCAAAACCACATTTAAATATATATAAGAAAGTACAGCCCAAAAAGTAGGGCCGCAGAATTTATAAATATTGTAGTGGAACTTATTTGCTACTTGCCTTTGTTTCAATTGCACGTGTTTCATGATCTTGAAAATGCAGTTTCAGCTTTGATTTACCATCATCACTAGATCCTCGCAACTGCGAGAACTTATATTGCCAGACTATAGCCGAATCTGCGCCCTCAGCCAAGGAAAATCCCGCCTGCCAGTCGAGAGTTAGGCCCCCACTTTTGCCATGATGGGAGACGGCAAAAGTTTTGCGCTATGAGAAAAATATTAAAATGAGATTTATGTCAGTTAGTATTTTTCTTGGCTGTGTGAAAGAGCACTAAACTCTTTGTAAATATTTTATGTTAGTTCTAGTAACCCCTAAATTTATCAATGACTAAAGGCATATTGTGAACCTTCAATAGCTGATTATATAAAATTGTTCATACGCCCGATTGTACACAAGCGTATTCGCTTTCTTCATGGAAAATAAACGCAACACATCTTTTAATCATGTAACACTTTTAACAAATTTAGTCCTCAAATATTGTTGTGTCCTATTCGAAATAATTAATTTCAAATTGTGGCATAAATAAGGAACTCTAAGAGCGGAAATAAATGGTGACAATGAATGTTGCTAATTCTCTAAATGTTAAAGATGGATTATGGATATTGGGATGATTTTTTTGCATAAGATGCCAACTAGAACGGCAATCCAGGCTTGCGACTCAATCTCAAAGCCTTAGACCCAAGTTTAGTAATACCTTTAACAAGCTGAGCAACTTTGAAGTCCAGGTGCTGAAGTGGCCAAAAATTGCACTCGAAATACTTATCGATTAGTTTGACTTGCCAGTTGTGTGTGAGGAATATTAGCGTGATGTGTTCGCGGTTGTTTGTTCAGGGTCATTGGCTTTCTTTAAAGGAAGTCAAAAGCCGACATGTGTGTGTGAGTTTTTGTGAGTGATTGTTTGTGTGTGAGTGTGAGTATTCATGTAACAATGCCTCTCAGATTCATATTTATGTCTCGATCTTTATGAGTTGCATGATTGCTTTGTTGCTGTGTCTGGACATGCACACATAGTACACTTGAAGTCAGTGTTTATACCTTTTATTTTATACTTTTTCTGTTTTTAGCTCCAAATAAGTCACAATTTACGTGGGCTGTTTTGCTCATAATACTTCGTTCAACTAATCAGCTAAATTCTAGCAATTTTTTGGGTGCATGAAAGCATTTAACCGCTTGACGTGCTTTAAGTATGCCTGACTTTCATCCTTGTTTGCTGACCATGTTCAGCAATTGTCATTTGGACTCAGCAAATGGCATTGCCAAGTTTGCTGCATTACGTGACCGAATGCTAGTATTGAAGGAAGTTACAAAGCTCTTCTGCAAAAACTACGAGACTAGAAGCTTCAAATGCTTAAAACTATATTTAATAATTCTCGGTTAACCTATTCCAAGTCAAATTGAAGGCAAATATTTAAGTAAGCATATGTTAATATATATGTACATATGCACATTTTTTTTTAGCAATTACCAGGGAAGCTTGTATTGCGAAGGTTTCCACAGACAAGGTTACAGGGACTAGTAATTACTTGCAAGCATGCAAAATGTTAAACAAATGAAATGAATGTAAATCACTTCGACCCTCGTGTTACATAGATACGAATAGAGTAACGCATTTGAAGTGAATGGGCTGGCTTGGGCAGGTAATCATTGTTCATGCATAGTAAAAGCCATGTGAGCCAGCAGGGTAAATTATTGCATTGAGTATTGAAAAATGACAGTTTGATTGATAGCCATTAATTGTCTGTATATACGATTTCCATAAAGACTATTCGCGGAAAAACATTTTGATGCAGACAGTCCCGACAGTGGAATACCCTGTACCCATTTTTTCCATGAAAATCAAATTTCTGTGTAAATTTTGTATTGACGCGTTGAGGGGTATGTGGGTATAACGGTAACTGTTCTACGGGGGAAGATTAGGAAAAAGATCAACATTGTTGCCTAAAGTATCACATTTGGTTAACATAAATGTTAACTTTAACATTTCAGTAAAAAGTGAAATTTAGTTGCAGTTCATAGGAGAGGGGTCCTAAAATTGGCATATTATTAGCTATATCTTCTAAAGTCCCTATCCGATATGAACAATTTGTACACTACCCATGCATAGTTATAGTGTGCATAACTGTGCCAAGCTTCAGTTGGATAGCTTTTATGGTGTGGGTTAAAACCGCGCAAATCTTTCACGGGGGAAGTGGGTGAGATATCGACATAATTCGACAAACTCGTATTTTTCCGGGCATCTTTTGGTAGAAAAATTGTAGCTAGATCTATTAGTCTTCGAGAACGGTGCGACAACACGGACACACGGACATGTCTATATCGACTCGACTATTGCTCCAGACGATTTTTGCCCATGGAACATATAGTCTGCCACGCCTACTTCTGCCTGTTACATACATTGAACAAATCTATAATACCCTTTTACACTTTGTGTACAGGGTATAATTATGACGAAAGTGCATGTACTAGAAACAAGTTCCTATAATTTATATTGTTAGATGCTGAATAGTCTCAGTTCCATTTACAAATACGTTTAAAGGCCATATTCCGGAACATTTTTTAATATAGTTAGACAAGTACTATGTCTTTTGGATATTTGTTTTTAATTGCTATTAAAGTTATACTTACGCCCAATTTGATGACACTGGTGACAATTGCTGCGTTCCAGCTGTTTTCAATGCGGAGCAGTTCCTGACGTGTTTCTACGCTTAAATAGCGCGGTTCATGTCCAGAGCTTTGCAACAGAAAACAATGCTGGCGGCTGTCCACAGTTTCCGATTCTTTTACAATGCGAAACATGGTCTGATACACTTTGTAGAGCACTAAGGCCTTGCTAATTCCCGCCACATTAAGCTGCAGAGAAAAGATAAAAAAGTTCAATATAAAAAAGAATGCAGTGAAAAGTTAAACAGGAAAACTTTAGATACTGGCTAAGAAAGCGGAAAAAGAGAGTGTTGAAATTAAGGTTGGTTGGTGATTACCTTCTTTGTATTTTATGTCAAATGTTTTAAAAACAAAAACCACCATGCAAAAACTTGGCTTTAAAATAGCTGTGGGATTGAGCAAAATAAAAGTTTTTTTAATTTGAGACTGAAGGATTGAGTTCATTATTGTTAAATGGGCTCAATGTATATGCAAATCAACCGCAGGAGTTTTCCCAAAAGTACGGCCATGCGAACCATGAGAAATCATACTACGCTTAACCCTTGAACTAAATATGTTACCCACGCGCTCCGCACGTGCCACGTCAGGCACAAATGCACAAATATCATCTTCTAATCATCTACCATTAAAAGGAAATAAATTTTGATGATTCTATACTTACAATATAGTATAGAATTAATTTTAATTTTTTTGGGTGCTCTGCCTTCTTCTCGCTCCGCTCGCCAACCCCTGTGTCCCTCTCGAGGTAGAAATTCAAATTCTTCTTCCCGTTCCTTTTGCTTATCTTTCCCTCTTTCTGCCTCATACTAAGATCAGCCGCGTATATTGGTAGCAATATCTTCCTATCCTCTTATTCTATCTCTACTTTTACCTCGACGTTAACCTCTACTTCTACATCTACTACTTCTACTACCTCTACCTCTACATTAATTTTTATATACATAGATGGATTATATTACAATATGCTCTCGCAAAAAAAAAGCGGTACAATCTACTTTTAATATTATTGTGATTATGAGATTTTGACGATCGAAATCCTTTTTTCAAGTATAACTTGACATTTCCGACAACAACAACAACTTTTTCTTGTTGCAATTTTCGGTATAAAATGTGAACATATTTTTTCTTATTTTGTAAGCTAATGTAATTCCACTTTATCTATTTCGTACCCAAACGTCAACCCCGTAAAGACATAATAAAATTATATTCCTATTATATCTTTCTTTATTGGTACTGTCGTTATTGCCCCCTTGAGAACTATGCCCAATACGCCTGCCGTCATTTGCTTAAAAAAACCGTATTATTTCGATATGTGAAACCTGTAAAAAGGGATATATTTATAGAGAATCGCATAGTCGTATGTTTTTGCGCTTTCGCTTTACTTTGTGTTTCCTTTTCTCGCTTTTAGAGACTTGTATATTATAAATTGGTTGCCATAGCCACAGCAAGGTTTTTATTTTAATACTTTTTCCATTTAAGTTCATCATGGAATTTTTAATAGTAGCGTTGCCAACTTTTATTTAGCTTCAGTGCCGCTGATATTTGTCAGACATTTTGTTTTTCTTTTTTTACTATTAAAATGTTAAGAAAAATTGCGCGACTACTGACTAGTAATTTAATTTTATTTTATATAATGGTTCTCGACGTTTCTCCCCTATTATTGTAGTATTTGTTGTTGTTTTTGCAATTATGTGGATATGCAACATAACAAGTTTTACATTTTGTTACACATCCGTTCTGAATTCAGCTTGTTTCTAATTATGCCCAGAAACAGCAACGGCAACCAGAATAGCAACGCTGACAGTACAGTTACATCAAGTTCAGCAACAACACAAAAGAGCAGACAGACTCATCGCCGCGTGACATGAAATGAACAAGGCGAGCGTAAAATATGCAGCCACAAAGTATGCTTTAAAAATTGAAAAACTAGAAATTCTACAACTAAAGAGGAAGTATTTCTAAGGCCATTTTAATGTATAATTAGAAAAATTCACACATAAGTCTTATGAGCAAACACTTATGTTAACTAATTTAAAGTTTAAGTTAAGTTATATAATTTTGTTTACGTAAGTTGATTAATAAACAACATCGACACCCACCATCTCTTTGTCGATTATAAGGCAGCCATTGATAGCCCGTTGAGGGGCTCCAATTTTGGTATCTCTTCAAAGTTTGTGTAACAATGCAGAATGACGTTTAGCAACACACGCAGTTCAACTTTATGATGGAGAATGTGTTGTGAATGGCCGAAGTACATCGGAACGGGACAATATTGAACTATAAAATTGTCCAGTCCAGATAGTATCGATATCATTGGTCATACTAAGCGAGCAGTTGCCGGAGTGGGTCGTTCACCAGATGAAACTAACACTCTATAACACTATCTATCTATTCCGTTTTGCTTTATGGCGCTGAAGCATGGGTGATGACGAAGTTTGGCAAAAATGCCCTTGGAACTTTTGAGTGGAAAGTACTCCGTACCACCTTTGGTTCTTTACGCATTAGATGGAACGACGAACTCTATGAGCTCTACGATGATATTGACATAGTTAAGCTGACTAGCTCACGTTGTGCATATGGATGAACAAGCTACTGCGAGAAAGGTCATCAATGCGACTGTTGAAGGAAGACGACGAACTGGCAGGCTATGCATCCTTTGAAAGGACCAGGTAGAGAGCACACTAGCTTCCTTTGGTATCACCAAACCTTGCGCGCGCAAGGCGTAGAGTAGGCCTTCAGGCTATAACCCGGTAACGAGTTGTTCAATCGATCGTTTTTGTTACTTTCTAGTTTCAAAATCTTTTTTGTCTGCAAAATCCTATACGAGGTAGTACTTGAATTTCATTCAAAATTTGACAACATTTTGTTGTTTATAACCTGTTCCAGGGATTCATACCGAAACTTAATTCGGATACGGTTATGATCACATCATAGTGTGATGCTGCTTGTGTTGCGGTCTCTGTTCGACCGACTCCCTTGTAGCGAAAATTGAGAACAGAGGGCAAAAAAGCAAATGTATGTACAGTTTTGTGAATGGTCGCTTTTCAGCGGAATTTCGCAGCAGTTTATAGGCGAAATTATTATATTTTTCTCGATCTCGATCATTTTTGGAACATATGTAGATGCACATTACCACGACGCACGTCATACTGCGTAAAAGGTCCCGTAACTTCATACAGTTACATCGGCGGCCATTATTCTTACTTCAAAAAAAATGGCATAACTATGTAAATTTTTTTCCGATTTTATTGATCGAGCAATCAGTATCTTTCAAATTGAAATTTTAGAAAATGAATACTTATTTAATACTTTTTATGTACATTTTTGCATTAAACAGCCGTCAAAGTTGGAAAAATGAGGAAAAAAACACTTTCCATTTTGACCCGTTTAAAACTCATAATATAGGAAATCGAACAATCAATATGTGTATATCATTTTCAAGATCAATTAATTCTCGTTTCAGAACGTGTTAAAATTTACCAATTACTTGAAAAATTACCCATATATCAATGTATTAGTAAATAAAATAAAAAAAAAAACGTTATTTGTCAATAAAAAAAATTGTTGTATTTAATCGATACAACCTACACTATGTAACTTGTCGGGAGTATTTCGTTTTTTTTTGTCGCACAGTGTTATCAGTTTTAAAATATTCAAAACGATTGCCAGATTTGAAATCGGCAAACCAGAAAAGCAGAAAAGCTATATTTTAGCCAAGACCTTTCCTTTGTTGCCTAGTGTAATTAAATCAGTGTTTGTAGATACAAATGATAGTTTGCCGTCGTGTCAAGTTGAAATAATATATATGTATTTATTATTACTTTTTAAATATGAAAACTAACACAATTTATTATGTTATTGATGCACTTATGGATATTGAATACTTATACAAGTATGTATAATTTGAGCTTTGCAAACAATCATAAATTTAGTTTTATCACAACAACCTTTAGAAACTCTATACTATATAGATATATAAAGCACTCCAAGTATTGATAAAATAAAACAAAAAAAACCTGAAAGAAGTATATAAGTATGTACATGAAAGCAATGATGCGTTTGACTGAGGTACTTTTGAAGCATCTAACAAATCTAATGTGAATAGATACACATATACACAACACGCATTCTAGAAGTGTAAGCCGAAGGCTAAAAACGTATCCAAGTTATATGTAACTATTATGCAAATCCCGCTCATTAGAGCATACATGAAACGGGGTCGCACATGAATTGCAGATGTGTGTCTAACTGTGGTAGACTTTATCTTGTTATAAAGCGCAAAAATAAAGAAGAGTATTCAATCGTAATGTAGGTAAAAAAGCGCAAAATGAAAGTCATTTTTGTGGTAATTTTTGTGCAAATTAATAATAAGTATTGACACACGCTGTATGGCAAGTGGCAAGTGTTGGAGTAGCTGTAACTTTGTGTCATGTGCGTTGCCATGCCACGCCATTGGCTTCCTTCCCCGCTTCCTAGCCTGCCACTGAAAGCCGCAATTTAGTCCTGGATGTTGTTAACTTTGTTGTGCACCAAAAAGCATAAACAAAAATCGATATTATTCATACCAAATGCCCGTTGCCCCTTTTTGCAGTTTTTATCAAAGCGTATGTGTGTGTGTTTTTGATACATAACTTTTGTTTAACCGTATTGATAGTGTTGGTATTTCAGTGCGTCCAAAACTAAACCAGTATTGATCTTGTTGGTTGTCTTTCAGTTTTTTCTGTACGATTCTTTTTATTTGACTGGAGATTCCTTTTATTTCATTGCGCAGTTTCATCGTATAGCTTATGGAAAATTTGAAACGCTTATACACAGGCTTACGCCTGAGAAAAAGTTTCTTCATGTTGCGGTGGTGAAAAGTTTACGCATACTACCAAGGTTACCCTAATCTCAACTGAACCATGTCGTTATCATCACATGCAATTCTTTTTGTTCTGGTTTTTATACCCTGCACACAAAGTGTAAAAGGGTATAATAGGTGTGTGCAATGTATATAACAGGCAGAAGGAGGCGTTGAAGACCATATGTTCCATGGGCAAAAATAGCGAGTCGATATAGACATGTCCGTCTGTTCGTCCTTCCGTATGAACGTCGAGATATCAGACACCACAAGATGTAGAGGAACAAAAATTGACCAAAAGATGCACATTTACACGTCGATATCCCCCTTCCCCTGTGACATATTTTTGCGGTTACAGCCGCTCCGTTCAATCTATCATCTCGAAATTCGACAGAGGTGCATCCATGTTGCAAAACTTATCGAAATCGGTTATAGTCAAAAATATGCTAATTTCACCCCCCATCGCCCATAAACTGTGCAAAAATTCCACTACGTGTAGATATGGATACAAGTGAGCTAGAGTTACAAAATTTGGTGTGGTACGTTTGACCCTAATCGTTAAAACTGAATCCACCTTTTTTCAATAGAACCCCCCGTTCCCCCGCAATCGAATTACCTTAATTACTGCCAGTAATTGACTTGAAAATTGCCACAGACATTCATAAATGCATTTTTGATCTATGTTACAAAATTCAATGACATTGACCCAAGAATACTGGAGTTATGGGCATAAAAGTAATTTTTGTCCCCACTTCCCAATAGGAAAACTTGTCAATTGGAACTTCCCAATAGGAAAATGCTTACAGTCATATTAAACTTGTAAAAAGAGACATAAAAGAAAATTCTTTCGTTCCAATTTTACGTATGTTGGATTTAGTGCTTATGGGGAAAAAAAGGTTACAGGGTATTTCACTGTCGGGCACCGTCCCGACTGTCTGCATCAAATTTTTGATATTGTAGTTTTGGATGTGTCTATGGTCGCGTTGTTTGTTTGTCTGCTCATTTAACTGTTTGCTTTGCATTTACACACAAATACACTCAAACAAATTAGCATACATACAGTGATTGGGCTAGGTTGCCTATTCCGTCCGCCTGTCGCGCGCTCGTCAATCAAATTGGAATTTAAATGTATGCGCTTGGTTTTGTCTACTTTTCTGCGTTATTGACTTCTATATATTTGGTTTAATCTGTTATTAGCTTAGTGATGACTTTCTTTGGCCATTTACGTGTTTACCGCATTCGATGGAATGACGAACTCTATGAGCTTTACGACGACATTGAAAGAAAGAAAGGTCTTCAATGCGATTGTCGAAAGGAGGCGACGAAAGGGCAGACCATGCCTATGCCGGAAGGACTAGGTTGTGAGCATACTACCTACCTTTGGCATCACCGAGTGGGCCATCGGGCGCGAAAAATTGAGACGCCTGGTGGAGAGCTTTACATCAGGCCGTAACCCGGTAAAGGGTTGTTATGGCCAGTTAAGAAGAAGAAGGTATGCGATGGGAAACAGGGGGATCCACGGACATGCTGATCATTTTTGTAAAAGAAACATAAGATTTAAAAAGGAATGTACACAGTAGGATCAATCAACATCAATATACCCATTAAGCTATTATAGCGATAATTACACTCGAGAAATCTGAAAAAGGTTTGGAAATGATCCGTTGCTAAGTTGCCAAGATTCAAGATTGCAACTATTGTAGGGGAGCCAATATGAAACGTAACTTCATAATAACCTTCCTTTGATCTTCATGAAACAGGCACTTTAGAGAGACAGACGCTTTTTTTTGTCAAGCTGATCATTATACACTCTATAGTAAAAAAGGGTAATGTATGTAACAGGCAGAAGGAGGCGTGGCAGACTATATATTCCATGGGAAAAAATGATCAGTACCAATAGTCGAGTCGATATAGCCATGCCCGTCTGTCTGTCCGTCCGTCCGTGTAGTCGCACCGTTCTCGGAGACTTTAAGAGTTAGAGATCAAGTTTGTCGAATTTTGTGGATATCTCACCCCCTTCCCCGTGACAGATTTTCGTGGTTTTAACCCACATCGTAAAAGCTATCCAATTGAATCTTATGGACACTGTTACTGTGCATGTGTGGTGTGAAAATTATAATGATCGGATAGAAACATTAGAATATATATTAACAATATTAATATGAATAATAATTAATAGACCCCTCCTCCTACAAACTGCAACAAAAACTCACTTTTATGTACCAAATATGGTATACATACACATATACTATATAAATATGGTACGTACCAAATAAGATACGTAGACTCATGTCAGGCTTGTAAACCAAATAATGTTGACCTTTTTCCGGATGAATTCCCTATCCCCTTAGTACAGTTACCTTAATAGCGCCTCTACCCTTCAACGCTTCGATACAAAAATTTGCACAGAAATTTGATTTTTATGGGAAGAATGGGTATAGGGTATTCCACGGTCGGGCACCAAAGCGACTGTCTGCATACATTTTCTTGGTATATTGCACTTCGTTCATTTTACCTTTTCGATGCTACGAGGATTTTTTTGTTATTTAGCGGATTGCGATTACGTTCTTCAAGCTACACTCTTACTCGGCATATACATTTCTTTTGTTATTACCCTTCTGTGGCTTAAATTGCGCTTGAGCACTGCCGGTGTTATATGCAAAATGTAAAAATTTGAATTACAAGCTTCACCAATTGATTTGTAATTAAATATGTTTGTGTAAAGGCTTCAGTCACTAAAACCAGTTGTGTATTTGTTGTGTTTTTAGTGTATTTACAAATAAATGTTATTTGTCCATTATAAATTTCGGGTGAGAAAGTCAACCAATTGGGGGAATGGGTGGAAATTAACAAAATAAAAATTCTAAGCCAAACTAGAAGCTTCGAATGAAGAGTTCCACTTTGTTATTGTTAATTATAATAGGGTAAATTCACTTACCGGCGGTGATTCAAAGAGCATTACTTCAGTTCCCTTGAGCAATAGAAATCTGGGTTTATAGCTTTGCCAAGATATGTTGTTGTTTATGACGCCTTCGTTGACCCAGCCCATGTACTCGATGCGTTCGCCAACGGCAAAGTTTCGATTGTAGAGCTTCATCTAGGAAAACGAAAACAATAACATAATTTAGAATTTGGCTCACGTGTCGCATACTGAATATGCATTTCAACACAGGCACACTGCAGATAAACGCACATTCACAAACAATAACATTAACTCTCGCCTTTTTGTTGTTTCATTTTTATACCCTGCACACAAAGTGCAAAAGAGTTTGAATAAGTTTCTCAGAGACGATAAGAGTTTAAGCCACAAAAATTTTACCAAAAGATGCGCATTTTCCCAAGGATGAGGGAGTGTGTCGATATCCTACTCCCCTTCCCCCGTGATAGATTTTTGTGGTTTACACCCACGTAATTAAACCTATCGAATTGAAAAGTGGCACACTTATGCACAATATTACTGTGTATGAGTTGTATGAAAATCATTAAGATCAGATAGAAACTTTAAAAATATAGGTAATTATATGCAAATTTTAGACCCCTCCTCCAATAAACTGCAACGGAATTTCACTTTTTATAGAAATGTTAAAGTTAAAATTTTTTATGTGAACGAAATGTTGTACGTAGACTCATGCTAGGTTTGTAAACCAAACAATGTTGACCTTTTTCCGAAACATCCCTCTTACCCCCGTAGTATAGTTACCTTCATACATACCCCTCAACGCGACGATACAAAAATTGGTACACACATTTGGTTTTCATGGAAAAAGGGGTACAGGGTATTCCACAGTCGGACTGACCACTGTCCCGACTCTCTGCATAAAATTTTTGTAACCACACTTTATTTCACTTTGCCTTTTCATACAAATTCCTTAATTGAGTGCCAACTTTAGGGCAACATTCAAAACAAGCTGTTATTCTTTCCACTGACCTGTAGATGCGTAAGTCCCACAACATTATCGGTTATCAGTTTCAGCCACTTGCTCAAAATAGCCAGCTCATCACAATGAATGACGCCCGTGGTGATGCCGTTCAGTCCACGTACCTCAAATGCATTAGGACGCAACTTGTCCGTGCCATAAATATAGCGGGTTACGTAGGCCATCATCAGGGGCACTGTCAAGCGAACAATCAGGCATAAACATGGATTGGCTTGTGCTTTATTTTTTATTAGAAAGTTACCTGCCACCACATCTGTCCATCGTTTCTCGGGCTCGGAACAGATAGACATAGGACGACTGCAACTTCGACTGATGGTTCCACTATTGACCGAGGACTTGTAACCTTCATCAGCTTTTAGTTCAGCACAAGTCGCATCGTTATCCGAGTCCGGTGTATCCTTAGTTACTACACACCCAAATAATTATTTGAAGTATAATAAAATTAACTTTTAAGCTTCCTATTTATATTGTATAATTAATTTTTCTTTTGTTTCTAATGTTTGGATAAATAGCTTTAACTATTCTTGCCCATTTCCAACAGATTCTCTTACATATTTATAATGCAATAAAGTTTGCGGACTTGCAGGGATTTGAAGAGATTGCTTTTAGGCTAGAATCGGGGTCTTTACTTATTTACTCAGAACAAAGTAAATAAATATACATACATACATATGTACGTAAAAAGAACATTCCATTGGGAAAAGCTCGTCTTGCAATTCAAACCGCAAAAGATTGTGGCTAAGGGTGAGCTCTCTTAAATGTCATCCTCACCTTTAATGAATGGCTGGTTCAAAGGTATGACCTGAAATGCTAGAGCAGAGACACCATAAATATAAAAAGTAAGATGAACTGAGTGGCAGATAAAAGAAGAAGAATTCAACTCTTGAGTTTTATGAATACGTCATGTTTTAATTTAATTAAAAGGTAAGTATATGCCTTGACAGCCTCTCCTGAATATACATATGTGATCATTGAGCGGGTTAGAAAATACAACCTCTGCAGGTCAAAGCTTGTCCTATAAGGCGACTGACAATGACACAGGGTTCTTTCGAGACCAGTAGGCCTTAAAAGGGTTGTGCGTAGGGTTAGGTACCTACCACGTAAAACCACAATTCCAATGAAAGAATGTATTTACATCAGGCCGTAACCTGATAACGGGTTGTTATTGCCAGTTAAGAAGAATTAGATTTTCTATGTGTTTTAGCAGTTTATTTTTTATGTTTAGTTTTTGACCACCTTATGTTCTGTACTCACATTGCTTTTGCAGAAACGGCGTTGCGGCCCGATAATGCTTGACGGTTAGGACAACAATGTCGCCAGCATTGCGCAGTATGTTGACCGCATCGTCATGGGGACAGGCGGTTATGTATTCGCCATTTACTTTTATTATCGCATCGCCCACAAACAGTTGACCCGTTATGTCTGCCGCCTGATCCTTGTAGATGCGTGAAATTAGTATGGGTAGTTTATGTTCCGCGCCTCCTTTTATGCTCAGCCCCAGGCCACCTTGCTTTTGACGTGTTATTTGGACCATACGCTCCTATAAATATAGGAATATAAGGTATTCATTGTCGTTTGTGCTTCGATTTGGAGAAATTTCAAAAGTTATTTGATTTACTCCCAATATTTCTAGGCTGTGGAAACTTTTTAGATCTGCACAAACATTGGTTGAACTGAATGCCCTTCACCTATAGCTTATAATAAATGGTTTTTAACTTCGAAGTAAGTTATAGCTAAGATCATAACGTGCCCATAAGCTTGATCTTCGCACGGATTGACTAGACTTTTAATAATAATCATTTAGCTACACAGATCTTACTTTCATTTAGCTTTTTGGTACACTATTTAATAAAAAGGTATTCGAATATTACTCGAGTAAGTATTTTGACAATAGCACCATCTCCAAGGACATCCCATACATAGCCGAAAATTAGCAAAATAAAAATAAGTTTCTAATGAGACTATTCGATGGTTTATATGCTTTTTATGTATATTTGCAATATCAATTCGATTTTTCTGTACGCAATTGTATAATTGATTCATTTCAATTTATTAACAAACCTTAGATTCCATGGGCGGTCCATTATGCTGTGCGCTGGTCGGCGTAACGATCTCCAGCTTTTGCAACGTCAATAATTCCATTGTTAAATTCAGTCTAAGTGGTTCCGGTCGACTTTTGCCATCGCTGACATGCACCATTCCAGTGCGCACCTTCAAATTTTGGTCGATTTTTTCTTCAATTGGTGTTGCCATTTTGTCACACAGCTTCATATTTTCTATAAGAACAATAATCTATTATAGGCTAAGGAAAAAATTGTTCATCCTTTTTCACCAACTATATTGCAACAAATATGGGTGAAACTTATATCACTGTGTAGGGAATTTATATAAGTTTTGTTTATATATTTTGCTAAAAAAGTAAAATTAATAATAAGCAATTCGTATATTCCTTACTGTTCACGAAATTTTTCTCTGCTATGGGGTTTTAACATAACAACCTATTCTTTAAAAAGCTAAACAAAACAACAAGTGATTTCTAACATGAGGTTCAGACCAGTTTTTGGGGTTGCCTAATACAAAACCGAAGACTCTTGTAGTTTGTTAGGTTTTTGACATAAGATCATACAAGTATCTGTAAATCTTGAATGTTGAGCTCATATATCGAAAAATCCATAGAAATCATTTCTTTTGACATAAGATCATACAAGTATCTGTAAATCTTGAATGTTGAGCTCATATATCGAAAAATCCATAGAAATCATTTCTTTTGGTCATCTCGCTAGAGTGACGATTGCTGTAAAGTGCATACATTGAAAAGGCTGAAGGGCCTGAAGGTATGTTATTATTTTTTTTTTCAAGCTTCACGAAATTTCATTTTGTGCTTCGTAAAAGCCCTCTATCAATTTGGCAAAGGCTTTTTTTTGGCAGTTCGTCAGAACAAGTCTGAACACGTGTGGATATCGAAATTTTAACCTAGAAAGCCACACACATACATATTAATATGCATGTACTCCTATCCTATCCATTAATAAAAATTGTATCGGCAATAGCTTTTAAAAGAAAAATATAAATATCATATTCTTATTGATCTTGAAATGGGGCTGGTAATTGAAATAATAATTATTATTATTTTGGTTGTGAGGACGCATACTGCGTCCAATGGGAGGACGTAATGTAATTATTGTAAATACAGTGAACTCGCGATAGAATGAACACTCGGTTATGTGAACATTCGCAATGTTTTTTACATTGACTTTTCTAAAGAGTGACTAATTAAAAAAATTCGAAAGAGTTAAAAAAAATTTTTCAATACAAAAAATTCATTCCATTTACTTAGCATTGACACAAATTAAATAAAACTGAAAAAAGCAAGTGTAGACCAGACAGCATAGAAGTTGCCATGCACGTGTAAGTTTTTCTGGGTTTCTGCCCAGATCGATGGATAATGTAAATGAAAGCTACCATATCGTTTCAGCGCGCAAAGTGCTAAAATGCCTCCAAGAATATATTTGTCTATTCAACAAAAGGCAAAGATTTTGGATGACATAAAATGGAGAAGCGAAGTGCCTATAAAGTTGGCTGCAGACTTTCCCAAAATAGAAAAAGCTGTTTATAAACGGTTTATAAAAATGAGGAATAAGAATATTCCAATTAGCGTATTTATGATTAAATCAATCATAATCCTTTTAAAAAGAAGCTACAGGAAATTATCGCTGCAAAAGGATTAAGCGCTGATCATATCTACAACGCAGACGAGCCTGGCTTTTCTGGAAAGTTCTGCCTGAGCAGGCGGAGTATGTGTCGAGTCTTGAGCGGAAGAAAAAGTGAGAAGCAAGGGTTTACATTTCTTTGTTGTGCAAATGCTTCCGGTAAACATAAACTTAGTCTTCTTGTGATTGGGAAAGCGAAAAACCCAAGGTCTTTCAAAAATTTCGAATGTCCTGTTGACAATAAAAACTCAAATTCGGCGTGGATGACAGCCAATATTTTCCAAATGGTTCCATAATTCGTTTGTTAAGCAGGGTGGCTGAAATTTTTGAAAAGGTCCAGGAAGAGTTTCCACAAGGCACTTGGCTGCAGAGGATGAACAAACTAGTGGGTGAGAACGGGCAACTGTAAAAGCACATGGGCAACACTAGCATCTC
This sequence comes from Chymomyza caudatula, assembly GCA_035041775.1. Lineage (NCBI taxonomy): Eukaryota > Metazoa > Arthropoda > Insecta > Diptera > Drosophilidae > Chymomyza > Chymomyza caudatula. The sequence goes on along the minus strand of JAWNKW010000197.1, from coordinate 2,326,757 downwards.
CGACAGCACCGGCTTTAGCCCAGCTTACATCGTGCAGGGCAGAGAAACGCGCTTACACAAATCACTCTACGACGAGGTAGCCACAGGGACTGGAAGAAAGATATAGACACCTTCAACCAAAGGTGAGCGCATGAGAAAGATCCTCCTTTTTGCGTTCGACAACAACCAACAAGCGTCACCAAAGTATGATGGTCACTACATACATACACACTAATCAAATTTATTTCTCCCAATATAGTGCGACTACAAGAAATCGAGGGACACTGACGACGCACCGCAAAGCTGGCGTATCTGAAGCCATACACCGAGGATACTAGACCAGAGCAAAGGATTCACCACCGAGGACGCGTAGGTGGCTGCGAAGATTTTCACGGGTGCCAGTTGCTGGAAGGTTCGCCTTCCCAACGTCCCCACTCCCTTAGTCTCCAGCTAACTGCGCTACAAACCACCCCTAGGGCTAAGTACTTTTTTTAAACCTAAAACTTAATTAACCAAAGCAACCGCACAATAGGTAGGGTTTTACAGCACGCCGTGCTGCACTCTCCACGATACGAGTTGGAGGGTTACCCAGCAGACGCAATTGGGCTACCCTCGCACGATTATTTCCCTGAAGGATACAATGCCATTGACTTCGCCGACGAGGCAGAAGGGCAACTGGAACTTTACCCCGAACAAGGCCCAGCGCTAGGCACCACGCGCATTGTGAAGGGGACAGACCAGACGGGGACCGGCCAGAGCTTTTCCCTGAGCGACCACATCGTGTTTCACATTGCCAACAGCAGCAGATGACACCGCTCTGGGGACTGTGGACAATACCCTCGTAGCTCAGGGGGTCTGCACAAAAGACTCCACCGCAGCCTGAACAAAAGACCATGCACCGATATTAGCTCGGCTGAGGAGGAACAGCGCACCTCCGAGCACAATCTGCCAGGCAGGGTCCGACCATATGAGGACCCTGACCCTGACAGCGCCGTGCTCCAACAAAACCCCGACCTCCTCTCGCCCCTCAACAGGGTGTGAGAATCAGGCCATCGACCTGAGCATCGGCCAACAGAACGCCAGAACGGAGATCCCCGAACCAGACGCGGGTCTCCCAGCGCTCACAGGGAAAAAGCTTTTCCTTGATTTTAGATTAGTAGTAAGTTAGAAATATAAGTTTAGCGGCAACCACGGCGTGCCAAGGTAAGCCGGCATAGGGCCAAATAAGAAAAAATTAGGGATTAGATTAGGGAAAGTAGAATATTTAGATAAAACCATAAATAAAGTGTGTGTTTGACTGGCGCAAAATACCGCCCGTCCCAGTTGTCCCAGTAATCAAATAAATAATTCTGTATTGACCCTGGACAGATTGAGGGTAAATCTTTCATTAAGAAATTTGTTGGTTATTTTATATATACACATATATTTACACTCTTTTTAAATCAGCATGGATTCTTTTTATTCAACGTATGACGAATCATACGTATATGCACAATTTATATGAAATTTTAATTGTAAGGAAATCCTAGGTCATAGTTGTTTAGATGTGCTTGTGTGGGTTGGTGATTTTAGTGTTCTTGTGACTTCAGATGGTATTCGCTTTTGGGTTACATGTCTTATTCCATTAATTAATTTCTTTGGGTCAACAAGCGTCACCATATACCGTAAAAGGACACAACATCGCGTATCCAAGCAAGTTTTTGTCCGCGGACAACGTTGTCACCGAGTCTAATTTAGGTGCTCTTTCCGGCAGAACATGTATGTGTGGGGCTTCTTGGTCGCATGTGTGTTAGTGATTCGTTTTGGCTTTATGTCAAGTGCAGGCTAATTGAGCGTTCAAGCTAAGTGTAAGTGGGTGTTTGTAGGCGTATTAGTGGTATGTGCTACTTGTAGACTATGAGATAAAGGGCAAAATATGTCATACATACATATTGTGAAATGTCTTTCCTTTTTCTTTTACTGCCTTCGGAGCTTCATCTTTTCTACTTGTCTTTTAATAAAACAGTTTATTATGGCTTAAATAAACTTTTAAGACGCTCGATTTCCAGTCATATCTTGGTCATAAAAAAAGAAACAATTCGACTCATAAGTTTCATTTCTTGTGCACGGTTGGTGTAAAAATTATAAAGATCGGATGAGAACTATGATATTAAAACCTGATAAACCGGCCTAAAGGTCTTCTGAGTTCACTTATCAAAGTTTGGAAAAGATTACTTTTTGTACGTTGGCATGACGGATTACTTCCCTCCCTTAAAATCGTATTTGGAAGGCAGAAGTTTTAGTGCTAAGACTAAAAATGCTTTTGGTGATTCCAAGGCTGTGCTTGCTGTTGTTCCATGTTTTGGATCCTTTGCTGTTCAGCTTCTTCGGAACTCCAATTAGTTTTATGGCGTCTTGAATATTGGAAAAAGAGTTAAATCATTAAGATCAATATTTTACCTTGAAGCGTGGCATTCCCCCAAAACTGAGTTTTAATAACTCTTTCCACAGTAATGAAACTCATACTCATACAAAGGCTAAATATCTGGGTCTAATTTTAGACAAAGGCTTACTTTTGCTTTTTGCTGGGAAGGTTGCCACAGTGCGAGCCAGAATGAGAAAGTTGGGATGGCTCCTTTCCAGTAATTCTAAACTTAACATTGATCTATGACAACTAATTTATAGTCAGATCACAGCGCCTACCTGGAACTATGGTATGTCCATTTGGGGAGTGGCTACCAAAAGTAATTAGAAATGTTTTCAGCGTTATAATCTGGTATTTGAGGAATAAAAGGATACATTTGGATTTAAATATAGCAGTATTTCCTGATCAAATCGCGGACGCTGCTTTGCGCCATAACGTAGACTAATGAGCAGAGTACGCAATTAACAAAAATGAAATATACCTTTTTGTTTTCAATCTGACTTTTCGGAGTAAAAAGCAGGTACATAACGAAAACAAGATAACGGCAGCTTTTTTTGTTTTGTATTTTTTTTTTGGTTAGAATGGAAACATATCCTACTTGGAAACAAATCCTACTTACACAGCCGAGTGAGTTTGGATGGTCGTTTTTGTCTTTGTGGATGTAGTAGATATTCCTTGCTTGTGGCTGGAATAATTGAAATTGTTGAATTGTTGTCTGAATGTATGCATTTAATTCTTCCTCAAGCTTTTGGAATTTTTTATGTTTAATTTAATTAATAATTAAATGTATAAAATAAATATAAACGAAATTTTGTGTCGAGAGATCTCTCCTTTTATACCGTTTTCTTAAGTATTTGAAAAATATCCTTATCATAAACGTTCATAGTTTACAAGCAGATATCGAATCAAAGCCGCAAAATTTTCAATTTTTGCATATCGCCAAATTTATGACTCTAGGGTCATAAATGCTTATTAGTCTATTAGCCACCTCAAAAATAAAAACACACACTCAAATATTCCGTTGGCCGTTTTTGCATCCGCGGGACTGTGCCCATCAAGCGCAAACATTTTGGATCATTGACGGGAACGGCTAGGCTGTGACTACCAAGCCTAAGGACTACGAAGAGGAGGAGGAATTAACTTCGCTCATTAAATTTTCGATGTGTATCCTGTGAGCATTAAAAAAAACATTTTTAACCCTATGCCGCCTTTTGTCATATCCGTGTGAACGAATATATTTCGGAGGCCATAAAGAAACCACATTTTACAAAAAAATGTAAGAAATCACGGCCCAGATGATATATATATTAGAAATGCATCTGGCAACCAAATGAACGAACAACAATCTGGCAACCATCTGATAACAATCTGGGAAGCCGAGAAGCAATGGCTGGGTTACCTGTTCAGACTGTACACCACACACTTATTCAGAACACATTGTACTATAAATCCACTAAATATAGACTACATTCGGAACGGATATATAATAATGCAAGCATTATTAACAAAATCTGGTATGTGGAAATATCTGAACGGCAGAAATATCTAGAGGTAGAGGATGAAGATAAGAAAAAGGATGAGAAAGAGGATAGGAAGATATTGATACCAATATCCCCAGTCGGGCTTAGAATCTGGAAGAAGAAAGGAAGATCAACGGGAAGGAGAACGGACTGGGGAAAGCGAAGAAGAATTTGATCTACCTCGAATGGGGCACGAGGGTTGGCAAGCGGAGGGAGCAGAAGACAGAGCACCTATTTTCGATAAAAAACAATTTCGGCGAAATCGTGAATGCTTCAATCTATTTTTGTCAAAACAAAGTTTCCCGAGTTTGCAAGTTTGCCACTTTCTCCGCAGACTCCTGCTCTAATGCGTCCTGAATACCGCTACGTAAGATGTTTTATATGTATGTGCAGAATCTAGTGCCATATTAATTTCATTTACTTGTTATCGGATTTACATTTTGTACTAAAATCGATACTACGTCACTTGTTATATCAAACAAAGAAATCAGCCGCTTTTAATAAAACAATGGCAACATTGTTTACTTTAGTTAACTAATGACAGCTTGTTTCTTTAGGTTTTCAATATCAGAAATAGATTTTAGACGGATAACAGGCATTCGATGCACAAACAACAAATGTTTTTTACGAATTTCTAGAAATACTTTAAGTTTTCAGATATTTGACAGCTGGCCACACACTCCTAAGAACTATTGAAAGTGTCGGACTATTTTTATAAATTTTTATAGATCATGTACAGACCCATATGTTTTCAATTAAAATAGAATCATGAATATGAAAATGCACCAAAGAGTGGAATACTGTCGATTTTTTTTACCAGAATATACATATATGTAGGTGGAAATCTTAAACGATTAGCAGCAGTGGTATTTTACCATTTTGTTACAATAGTTATACATAGATTTGAAGTCCAGAATGTCTGTATACAATGAATTTTTAATAATGCAGGGTAAACTACTCACTGCACAACACTATGGGGAAAATGATAATATTAACCGCGCAATTGATGATCTTCACCGCATTACATATTCATCTGTCACTTGTACGAATGTTAATGTCCCAAAATGAAACTTGGGGGGTAAAAAGTTAATGAAATAAGGAACATTTTAGGCTAGTTTTGAAAAAATTTCAAGGGGGGAAAGAGGGGGGAAAATTGAAAAAAAAAATTATTTTTGCTTTTTTTTTGGCAAAACAAATTTTTTTTAAATATTCAAAAACTTCATTCGAAAGCTTGGAAAATTCTCTACAAAAACACCTATAAAAATTTTAAATCCATTGATATGGAAAAAAGATATTGCCATTTGAAAATTATACTACAAAAAAATTGAGCCCCTGATAAGATGGTAACTACGCATTACACAGATCTTAAAACCTACTCTACATACATGTTTTTATGTATACTTTAACATATTCCAATCCCAAAGAGAACTTTTTTCAAGGTGGCTTTTTGCTCAGAGAATGCCTCATATATATATATGTCTTTGCATCACCTACAAATGGGCGTAATTGTACAATGGACAATCATAAGGCGAACATATGTATAAGCGTTTGATACATGAAGTAAATCAGGCTGCGTATTTTCCCTTCTACGTTCCTTTTGTTTTTAGTTGTTCTGCTTTGCTGGATAATAATTACTAACAAGTTGGTAAAGCTGATTTTGTATTTCCAAATCTTTAAATATGCAGTTAGCCATAGCGCATTATATGCTAAAGGCAACTAATTTCAGTTGATGTGACTTTTTCAGAGAGTGATTGTTGATTTATAACTTATCTAATGCAAAGTTAATGTATTTACCGAACAGATTTTTCTATTGCCCTGGATACAGTAGACGATGATAGCATACAACTGCTTCAAGACAATGGCGGCTGGGACCACATATAGACTACCTTTTTATATATGTGTTTGTATATCGTTTTCTGGCAAGTCAATTTAACGCTCGATGAGTTGAAGACATGTTTTAGACAATTATTTTAAAAACTTGATAAATAAATATTTACAAACTAACAAAACAATGCAGAAACAACCTGCATATACTCCTCGAAGACCCAAATAGAGAGGAAGAAAGGTCACTTGCACGCTTATTTAAAAAAAAATACTACGCAGGTCAACATGGTTTAGTTGTTGAAAAGCTAAGGGTCATTTGCGGAGTAATTTGCTGCATAGAATCCGAATCCGGTGTCCGAATTGGACTGGATGTTATATATCCGAAAAACTGCGACTTTTGAGGTTATGCACAGGGTGTAGAAATTTGTTGTTGTCTGTCTCTTCAGTTACATCATTTAGTACCACTCTTACCCTTTAATTTAAGAGTTCAAGAGATCAATTACGATTTTTCTTTTTCGCAAAGCTATGGCTGTTCTAATTATATCCCTTCGACGCCTGTATATAACCTCAAAAGTAGGAAAAAAAACGCCATTTTTCGGTTACATAACCTCAAATATCTCAAAATTCTGACGTAATAGGACAATTCTGACTCCGGATTCGGGTTCTACGCAGCAAATTATTTCGGAAATGACCCCAATGACTCCTGTATTTGTAAACCGGTGCTATTGTTTACTTTTCGGACTTGTGATATATGAGCTTGTCAGTCGCCTAACGTTTAAAGCTTAAGTTTCAATTGAACATCTAACAAATTTGCCAATTCATACAGATAATTAATAATTTATTTCTACATAAGTATGCGTGTGGCTGTAGATTTGTACGTTGTGTGCCTTATCAAAGTGATCAAATTTGCGAACTTACCACAAACTCACGCGCCTTCCACTGAAGCAATATGCAATACAATAACCCGGCCCTTAAGGTTATGTGGGGTTACATGTTACGTGCGTATTCCGCAAGTCCTTAATATCAGCGGAAGTAACTGCTGCGGGTAAGTATGAATGCAACTCATACCAAACAGTCCAACGTGTTGGCACTCATTGCTCTCGCTCTGTCTTTCTCTCGCGCTCTCGCTGTCTCTTTCACACAATGCTTACGGGACTACGCTTTTTGGACAAGGCAATCAGCTGTGCTGTCAAAAATTGGAGCAAACGAACATTTTCTTCTTTTTTGTTGTTTTATAAAAGGGAGAGGGGTGGCTTTTTACTATTTCTTTTAACACCTTTTTGCGTTTTGCAATTTTAAACCATTAAAACGTAGCACAAAAAATGATTAACAATTTAATAAATTGAAACTGCGTTGAAAAAGGTCAATTTAATGCCGTCACTTGAACACTTTGTACACAAAAAAGGGATTTGTTGATGTTTTATACCGCGCCCAAGCCAATGTGTTCTTTCAAATATTTTATATGCGATGTTTTTGTATGTTTAAAGACTAAATTATTTGTTTAATTCTGCAGGTTTGCACAAATTTAACTAGATGCGCTAGTTAATTCGCGTTTTCAAATTAGGTCACATTTTATGGCATGACATTTGTTATTCACTTCTTTTTTTTCTATTTTCGTTTGATTTGCGCTTTTGCAAATAAGATTCGCAACGAGCTCCAACTCGAAAATGTATGCTAATAAATTTTGTTTTGTTTTCGCAGCTATTTTTGTAGTTGGTCAACAAAACAAACTTTTTTTTGCACTCTTAAGCTAACTCGGTTCACTGGCTTGTAACACTACATAATTCACAGCAAAGTAAGCACTATCCGCTTCCATTAAGAGCACACTCGCTATGAGCTAACAAATCTACAATGGCTCCTGAGAGAGAGACACAAATAGACATCGTTGGGAACGACCTCAAAACCAGCCACACTTACTGAACAGCTGTTCGTACGGCTGTTAGTTAACAGATTTATGTTAACTCTGAGAAACTTTTAAATAGACTTTTTTCGTGTTTTTATACCCTGTTTTTTTTTTGCAAAGAGATATACTAAAGTACTGGCTTAAAAATACAAATAAAATTATAAATCTTTTAATTACCATTTGCTTTTATCAACAAATACATATGTAGGTAGACGGAAAGAACACGTTGGAACCATTCAATTTCTCGGGTGCGCGTGTCTGATGAGATTATTCATTTACTTTTTGGATTGTATAATCGAATTACAGTTTTTTTGGTTCACGGTTCACGTTTTTGAACCTTTGAAGAATGAAGAGAGTGAGTATTTTGATAACGAAAGTTTTCGTAAGTTGTCAGAGCTTGAAGCTTAACATAAAGCATTTTGCATTTAAGGTACATTTTTAAGAAATAACTTTTGAAGGAAGTTGTTCAAATATTTTGTGTGTGATGTTATTGTTATACTCTTTTATTGTATTTAGACAGCTTCAAAGTCTTTTCATTTTCATAATATCGATTGGAACGTTAACGTTTTTGCACCAATCTTAATTGCTATTCTATCAACTATAGTATGTTAAGAACCTATGTACATTTTTAACATGTTTATTAAAACTTTTTAAAAGTTCGCATGCGCAAAGAGAGACTTAATAGAGAGTCGGTAAAAAAATAAAAAATGCCGAAAATACTAAACAAAAAATTTCAGCTTAATATATTATAATATAATATTTCATTGCTCGTGCCAGAAAATTGCCGCGAAATCCAAGTCTAATATGTTAAAATAAATTTAAAAAATTGTATTTTCTCGGAGCAAGTTATATTTATTTAAATTGAATACGCTATAAAAATTGCATTCAAATGGAGAACTTCGACTTTGTTATTTGTGTGCACATTTGACTTTTCATCAAAAGAAGAAAAGCAAAATATTTAAAACCAAATTTTTTATAAGTACAAATTTGTAAGCCATTCTGGGTGGATTCTTCATGGAAATATTTTTTGTTTAAATTGCAATTTGAAGCATTTCTGCCATGCTTGTACAATATAAAACTAGCTCTTTTACAAAAAAATTGTTTGTTGCAAGGCGATAGATGGCGCCACAGTAAGATTAAAATAACCAAAATCTCTACCAACATATATTTGGGCTTTTTCAACAAATAACAAAATATGTTTAGGAATATAGACGGTAGGTGGCGTTTTGTTTCGGAATGCACACCAAAAACTTAAAATACAAGCTTTTTCATTCTATTTTATACAATGTAATTCATATTTTAAAACAAACTGACGGTAGGTGGTGCTTTGTAGTTCTTAAATTCTTTACATTTCCATTTAACATTAACTTTAACAGCGTAGACCCGCTTAGAAACTATTTTTAAATTTGATGAAAGCACGGTAGATGACGCTTTGCAATTGTCAAATTCTTGAACATTTCCATTTAACGATGTACGCCATAATTAGCCGCTTTTTACTTGCTAATTAATCGTAAATGAATTAGTTTAGTCGTACTAAGTTTTAAATACAAAACAGAAATTAATAAAAATAATTGTGGTTATTTTCATAAATGGCGCCGTTAAAAAATTAATAACATTGTTATACTGTCAGTCAGTGGTTCAAGTTTTCGCATAAATGGCGGCTTGACAACTTTTACTAAAAATTGGAAAATAGGCATTCAAAAATGAACTTCGGAGATAACTGTTTTAGCCAGTACAGACAATTAATCGTTAATTAAATAAAGAATTGATTTTGCCTTTTCAATTATTGTGTCCAAAATGTGTTTTTGCACTTAAGTGACACACTCCAGTTTGCGTGAATAATAATAATATTTTCATACGATCAGAATCGCCAGAATCAGCCCTTAATTAGTCGCTGATTAATTGTAAAAGAATTAATTACATTGTTTAAAAGTTTTCACACAAAACAACAATTAATAACGCGATGGCACATCATCCTTAGCCCTCAAGCAGCCTTTTGCTCATTGTGCCAAAAAAAATTTTAACTGAAAATAGAATGTTCACCGAAAATTCTTCGCTTTTTTACGAAGCTATGATGCAATTCCTATTCTAATAGATAAGCGGTACATTGCGGCAAGATTAAACGATAAAATTGTTTGCTAGTATTGATGGGCAGTGGCGCTTTGGAGCTTCATAATCTTTAACATATCTACTTAAAATTATCATTAACAGTTTAGATCCACAGTTGTTCCTAATTTTTAAAATTTTTAGTGCAAGGCGATAGATGGCGACAAAAAAAAAGAATAAACACAAAACTGAAATACTTATACCTTTTTGTTTTCTTTCTGAGTAAAAAGAAAAAAAAAAATTTGATGCAGACGGGACGGTGCCAGACAGTGGGATACTCTGTACCCTTTTTCTTTATAAATACTAAATTCGGTAAAATGGGAACGGAAGTATCTACTTTTATGTGTCTTTTCATAAGATTGATATACCTATAAACATTTTCCTATTGGGAAGTTGGTTATTATGGGACAAAAATTACTCTTATGCTCATAACTCCAGTATTCTTGGGCCAATGTTTTTGAATTTTGAAACATATATCAAAAACACGTTTAAAAATATTCGTCAATTTTCAAATCAATATGTTGTGGGTTGTGGCAGTTGGGGGGGTGTGGCTGTAATTAAGGTAAATCGATTGCGGGGGAAGGGGGCTTCTATTGGAAAAAGGTGAATACAGTTTTATTTTTTGGCTCACACGAGTCTCCACACCAAATTTTGTAACTCTAGCTCACATGTAGTGGAATTTTGCAGCTGTTTATACGCGAAGGGGGTGAAATCAGCCTATTTTTGACTATAACTTTTGATGCATTTATAGTTGATAGATTCAACAGAGCGGTTGTAAGCCGCGAAAGTCTGTCACGGGGGAAGGAGGTGAGATATCGACATGAATTGATAAACTTTTTTTTTCGGCAAATGAAAATGCGCATCTTATGGTAATATTATTTTCCTCTAATTCTTAGTCTCTGAGAAACACGTTACAACACGGACTGACGGACATGGCTGTATCGACTTGACAATTACTCCTGATCATTTTTGCCCATATAATATATGGTGTGCCACGCCTCCTTCTGCCTTTTATACCGTTTTCTTATGTATTGCATATGTTTCTTACTTATATCAGTGGGTGCTGCATAAAATATGCGACTTTAGGTGTCAGTGCAAAGTGCGAAGTTGTGCGAAATTGGTAAGTGCTGGTAGTATTTTGTATTTTTAACGCAACATTAATTTATTATATTATTTACTAAAGCAATTTTATTTATGCAGATGAATTAGGAATGCTGGAGTGTTTTCAGAGAATAAGGTAAGCCAAAATACATACATATGTATAAGAAAAAATGTTAATTTTATAATAAAATTTTAAATAATTTAAGCATAAAATGATTATTAATAAAGTCAAATAAATGGGTAAAATATAATTTTAATAGAACACTGTACTTGTTCTATTTCAGGGGCGGAATGCACTGAATTTCTATGACATGAAAGATACTAGAAGCATTCCACACGCACCAGAAGTGGTTTGTAACCATACACACTGCACTCGCATGCATTCAAGACCAATTACTAGTTATATACCACTCGTAACCAGTTCCTATGACAGCCCTGTGTTAACATATCACTTGAAATCAAACAAAAATATTAGTAATGGACCATAAACTCATCCTTTTTTGTCCTTATTTTGTATTGGACATCAGGTATGATGTAACCCGTGTGGTGGGCTGGCAGCCCATTTTTTACCTATCGTAAACAATCATATGCAGTTTCCAGCATCAAAGTACAAAATCAAAGCCGCAAAATTTATGACTAGAGTCACAAGTGCTCTATTACCTCAAAATAAATATACCTCAAAAATAAATATACACAGTCAAATACGCCGCTGTCCCTTTTTACACCCACGCAACTTGACTAGTGTGAAAGTATTTTACCTGGAAAAGATTCGTGGAAACATTTGTTGGTTTTCTTGTTGCGACCTAACGGTAAATCAAAGCACATGAATGAAAAAACCCGGGTCGCGTTTGTTTTACTCATTAGTTTTACACAGGTCAAAAACAATCTAAAAGAGTTGAGTTGTTGCTACTTTTTATGAACAATTCACGAATTGTTTTGTTTATTTGTGTACCCTGCACAAAACACATAGATTCGATTTTGGATTTGTGGATCCCTAGCGTTGCCCATTGTGTCAAAAAACTTTATGCATACTTGGCTATATTTTTCAGAATGTACACCGAAAATTCTTCGCTTTTTAAACAAACTACAGTGCACTTCCTATTCTAATAGCAAAACGGTAGATGGCGGCAATATTTGTTGAAAGCAAATGGACGGTAGGTGGTGCTCTGTAGCTACCAAGTGTTTTGTCATTTCCATTTAACATTTGGTTTAACAGTTTAGATCCGCACCAATCTAGCAACAAACGATAACATTTTGCTAGCATTTTGCGCTTTGCAGCTTCAAAATATTTAACATATGGTTTAATGCATGGAATAATAATACCATATTAATTTTGTGGGCGCTGTTAAAATAATTTCATTTCAATTTTAAAAAAAAAAACGGATTAATATTTTGTCATTTGCAAACATACATAGGTGCGAACGTGGCACAAAAACTGAGCGTGCACCAAACAATGTAAAAAAAAGAAAATTGTGGACGGAATATACTGGCGCTGCGCCACTCTCTCTCGCTCTCAAAAAAAATTGGAACGCGCGACGGCGTAATGCGCGTTCCTGGTTTTATTATTCCATGGTTTAATGTAAAGATCAGCCCCATTTTAGCAACAAACGATAACATTTTTGCTTGCAGCATATTTTTATACTATAAGTTTCATTGACTCAGGTAGCGATTGAACTATGTCCGCATGTCCGTCCATACGAGTCACTAATTCTGGGAGACCATAAGAGCTAGGGACACAAAATGATACCTTTTAGAGTTTAGCATTAGTTAATTAGTTACTTAGGCTTAGCTCTGTTAAAATAAATTGTAGCGTAAGAGAAAAATTGGATTTTATATTAAGTTAGTCTATGTTAGTATGTTAAGATTCTCTCTCAGGCTAGGCTAAGCAAGGCCAGTCTGACCATCATAAAATTTGTCTGATTTTAACTCTGAATATAAACGGATGTGATTACACTAGTGCCAACAGACCACATAAACTTACCAGCCCAATTTCGTTTTTTATAATTGTTATTGCAACAACAATTCCCCGTGTGATGAGCGAGTTAGAGAATACCACCTCAGCAGGTCAAAGATTCTCGTATGAGGCGACTAACAATGACACTGGGTTCTTTCGAGACCAGTAGGCCTTAAAAGGGTTGTGCGTAGGGTTTGGGACCCACCACAATTCCATTGAAAGAATGTATTTATTTACATCAGGCCGTAACCCGATAATGAGTTGTTATGGCCAGTTGAGAAGTATTGCAACAACATTTTGGCGCCCGAGCAGGGACTTGCAAGCTTAAATTTAAATTCGTTCGCGTGTGTTAAATTTTAATATAAAATTATTGGTTGGTGCTAGTGTCTCTTGAGATCTGGCAACTGAAGTTTTGGAGCTCATTAAGAAGCTGTTGAAGGAAGACAGTTTTCATTTGCATATTCTGGAACTCGGACTTAAGAGCCTCCTACCAGTCATAAGGTAAGTGGATGAAGATTCATCCGACAGCCAGGTAACAGTGCCAATTTAAAACTACATATTGCAACATCAACTAAAATAAATCAATAAATATATAATATTGAGCTGCTGCTGGTGCATACATATGTAGTGTAAAAAGTTGGCATTGGAGTTTTTGTAGCAACACACAAAATACATTCAAGCAAAAAAATTAAGTTTAACTTACATACATACGGTCCATTTAACTTATACACAAACATATTTCAATCAGTTTTGTTGGTAACATCGTCGGTCAGTTGGCGGCAAATAACTTTCGCTCTCGCTAGCGGTCGATGATGCATATGCAAACCATAGTATAAGAATACCAGGTAAGCTTGCTCTGCCGATGTCCCTCGCAGTGTGATCTTATTGTTCATTCTGCTGCGAACGTTAACGAGGAAGGTTGTTCCCCGCAATGTATATGAATTACAAGGTATGCGCCGTCTGCCGACGCTCGCTCATCTTTATGGCATTATTTTTCATTCTGTTGTAAATGTCAATGATTGCGGTTGTTTTGACACATTTTATTTTAACTAACGCGTAGAAAAATATATGTATGCATATACATAATAATAATATTTACAGCTATTTATGAGTGTGTATATACACTTGTTTTTGTGTGCGCAGCCAACATAGTTTAATTTGAATTTACGAAAAATGAGCTATTACTGCATTATTTACTAATATGCCGCATATAGTTTTAATAAAAACAAAAAAAATGTACTACTAAGATCCTTAAAATTAGAACATATTACTCGAAACGGCTGATTTAAGGCGTAGTTACTTGTACACCTATGTATATAAGGGTAAAAATTCCTTGTTCGTCGATTTGGACATTGAACCTTAGCTGGCTAAGTAAATAGGGCGAATTACCACAAATTAGCTTATGTAGGAAAGTTGCACTAAGGGCAGTCCTGCGATGTGCTAGAGATTCAATTTGAGATTGATGGTGTTTGTACTGGGGGCATCAAACGCAGGAGCAATACTCAAGCACTGCGAACAAGGGCAGTATAGAGAGTTTTTGTAGTGTAAGGGTCTTTGAATTCCTTTGAACATCGTTTAATGTAGCCCAGAAGACTCCTAGCCTTGTTAATCATGGTACATGGTAGATACATGGGAGTTAAAGCAAGGTTTGGGATCTAATATAACACCTAAATCAGTAAACAAAGAGGTACGTACCAAGGGAGTACCATTAATAAAATAATTAATAAATGTGGTTTATGCCGATGAAAAGTCATAAGCATACACTTGGAATGATTTAAATTCAAGGGATTGAAAGAGCGACAATTTTGAAGGGAGTTCAAATCATCCTTCATTAAAAGATACGACGTTGGATCATTGAATGAAAAGCACAGTTTTACTTCGCCGGAGGATATGAGAACACGAGCATGAGAAATAACGTTGGGAAGATCATTGATAAAAAGAGTAAAAAACAAGGGCCCTTATTGACTTTCTTGTGGGACACCCTACGATACATAGACTGTTTTGGAAATAGCGGACTTAAAGGTAACCTTTTGTGTCCTATCTGAAAGGTACGAAGCTACCCATCTAAGAAACCTTGGCGGAAAAGCCCAAGCTTCAGAATGAGAAGTTTATGAATTACAAGGAAGGTTTGTGAGAGGACCGAGTATTAGTAAATGGAACGCTAGTGTCAAATATGGAATAAATAGAGTCGTAGAATGTGGATGTTGCTACGTTAATGTCAACACAACTGTGAAGTTCGGACCAATCTGTGGATGTTATATATTCGTTAAGCACTGTAAAGTTTGTTTTTCTAAAGCAGCGACGGCAGACAATGGGAAATGAAGAAGAAACGGGTTGCGGGTGATTTGAGCAATCTGAATTAGCCCATAAAATGTTGGGAAGATTAAAGTCCCCTAACACTAAAAGCTTATCATGGCTTTGAAGAAGCGAATGAACAGAGTTTATAGTAGCTAAGTGGTGCATATAAATCGATATATTAGAGGAAGGTGGAATATAAGAGCAAGTGATAAAGTAGGCATAATTTTGGAAACTAATTTTTACGCATATAAACTCAATATCTGGAGGCACATTGACATTAACCAGATTAGAATGAAAATTTACATCAACAGCAATAAGGACACCGCCACCACATCGGTTAGAATGGTCAAGCCTATAGACCACAAAGTTGTTAGAAAAAATTGCATGGTCAAAGACTGAGGAGTTAAAGCTATTAGTAAACAAATAGTTTTGTCAGAAGGCCTTTAACATTTTGGTATTTAATGGATAGGCATGGACAAGCTAAAACTAGTTTTTTTGAAAAGCTCGAAGAGGTTGACGTAGAGGTAGAAGGTAACGGCAAAGCACAGAAAACGGACGGAATTTAGGAAGAGGCTTAAACTCGTGAACAATCATATGCCATGGCCAAAATTTTGGATCGCATATTCTCTCGAATTCACCTGCAGGGACTGCAAAATTTCAAATTGAAAGAAGCTATTTTGCAATGCTGCGAACACTTGAACTTCTCAATAGTTACATTAGCAGTGTTTCTATTTAGGCATAAATACGCCTCTAAGTCTTCACAAGTAGTGTCAGCTGCAAGTCGGGACACAAAAATTACTTTGTGGGGCGCAACTATTCTGAGGGTAGATTTACGTTTGGAGAAGACCTTAAGTGGGAAGCGATGGGATTTAAATTATTTGAGGGTAAAATAGAGGGGGTTGGTGGAACAATAGGGGTAGGTAAAGATACATGACGAGGCGCAGGAGAAGGAAACATAGAAATCAGGGGCGTAACTTGAATAGGGGTAGGAGGGGAAAAAGAGGCGCAGGTGGTATTTGAAGGGATAATTGCTGAATAGATGCCATGGGTGAAGGACGCTTAGGGGGTGTGTCAAAGTTGTATTCAGTAACCAATTTAAGACCAGAGTCAAACTCAGAGGACAATTGTCTTGATAGCTTAAGAAACTCACTACGCACGCAGTTATACATGTGAGAAAAATTTCCCTGCAGCTAAAATATGACGGGCATGACCATCTAGTCCCACCAGAGGTTGAGTTGGATCATGCTTATAACCTGTCATAGTCCCGACCAGTCAGTCCAGCATACTTTAAGTGAACAACCTCCTCACACAACCAACAAGTAACGCAGCGACGCCGATGCACAATCATCATAACAACAAGACATAATGAATGATGCCAAAAATTCCTACTGGGTATTTCCAAAGAACTAAGCAAGATAAAAATGGGCAACAACAAGTACAGGTGGCGAGAGCGGTCTCGGAGCGAGTTAAACTAAACTCACCACGAATTTGAGAGCGATATCTGTAAAAGTTATTAAACAGAGTAAACAAACAAAAAAAAGTAAGGCTTTGTAGGTAATAGCGCAAAAACAAAACTTCTGGGAAAAACGCGCGCTGACAAATAAATAATGTAACGCCAAACAAATTTGAATGCTTGCTAATGAAAGTTTGCAAGTATATCTAAGATGCACAATTAACCAAGCCGTAGTTAATAGAAAAGGATCAGTAAATAGTTAGAATCATTAATTTAAAATAAAACACACCCAAACAGAAGTTTAAATAGGCGAAAAATTAAAACAAAAAACGGAGCACAAAAAACACGTTCAAGAGAACTTTTCCTAGCTTATTGGGGCAAAAATTACTTTTATGCCCATAACTTCAGTGAGGCCAATATCGTTGAAATTTGAAATATACAGCTGTGTTCACAAAAATAGTAGTGCAGTTGAACCTTTATTATTACCCGGTTAAATCAAATGATAAATACAAAATTCCCATAAATAGCTAATCAAATAAGAATGTGTATATATTTTAGGGAATATCAAAGGTTTTTTTTAGTCAAAAACTTTTCTTCTTTCTCCTACTTGGTCTAATAAAAACAAAATGGCCAAAATTGGGCTGTTCATGAAAATAGTAGTATTTAATACAAGGATTGAAAAAAACAACGAAACTTAAAATAACCTTCATATTACATGTTCTATATGTTTGGTAATGGTTAATATTTGGTTGTGAACCCCTTATTGCTTATTACAGCCTTGCACCGACGTGGCATGGAAACAATAAGATCCCGGCAACGCTTCAAAGGTATTTGAGCCCATGCTTCATGCACCACTTGCCACAGCTGAGCTCTGCTCGAAGGATTTGCGTTTCCCATAATTCTCTTCACGTCTCTCCACAAATTTTCAATGGGATTAACATCCGGCGACTGAGCTGGCCATCGCATTACATCGTTCTTTTCGTTGGAAGACCAGTTTTTTAGATCAAAAATACATTTACAAATGTCTGCGGCAATTTTCAAATCAAAATGTTGCGGGTTGCGGCAGTAATTAAAGTAAATCGATTGCGGGGGAAGGGGGGACATGGTCCAATACCCTACCTACCTGAGTCAATGATAAGACTTTTTGCCCATGGAACTTCTGGTCTGCCAAGCCTCCTTCTGCCTGTTACATACATTGCAAAAATCTATAATACCCTTGTACACTATGTGTACAGGTTATTAAAATACACATTTTCCCTAAGCAGAGCAAGTTTGTCGATTTATATCGATATGTTACCCCGTCACAGAATTATTACTGTTTACATCCACACAATAAAAGCTATATGATTGAACCCTAACACAGCTATGCAGTAGTATGTAGACTCATGTTAGGCTTATAAACCAAAAATTGTTGTTTTTCTGTCGAGTCAACCTACCGTCCCTGCTGTCTGCATCCAAAAATTTTTTATTTAACAACAAATTTTCCGTAACAAATTTCCCTACTCTACTGCAAATCAAAGATTTAGTTTGTATCATGGCATCTTGATATTTTAAAACCAAACCTTACCAAACAAGAAACATAAGTAGGGAACTTGATCAAAATCCTTTGCGAATATACAAACAGCATTTAATTTATATAAAAATAAATATGTCTATTGAAGAAAGAATATGTATAAATGAGTTCTAACTTATCAGAGAATTCTGATGTCGCTATCTTAATTAGAGAAGGAGCACTGAGCATAAAACAATTTGATGCAGACAGTACAATATTTTTTAAAACTTCTACAAATATTAAAAAAGAAATTCAACTACATTGTCACAATAATAGTTAAAATATGAACATACAAGTAATTTTGAACGTCATAATCATTTTTTCAATAGGAAAACTATCGAAGGGGCTTGTATTGAAAAAAGGTCATCAAAACAGTTTTTTAATATTCTTAAATGCTGTAATCCGTCCAATTCTGCTTGCTGGAAACAGGGGCGGATATTAACCCAAATCGACAAATTTCATCTTACCCGGGATTACGCGCATCTTAGTCTGACCTAATAACCTAGGCTTATAATGAAAACAATTTACGCAATTTCTATCAATTTGAGTACATTCCCTTCTAGCGTTGATCAGCCAAATTTCCTGCCTTAGCAGACCAATCATGGTGGAAATCTCTTAACTACAACGTTACAAAATGTTCTCAAGGCAAGGTGCCATATTCCAACCCGAATAAGTGAGAAATGTAGACCAGACTCTGTGAACTTTTGAATAAACGGAGCTAGGGATTGGAAACTTGTCATAACTTGTTATATTCCTCATGGAACTTAGCCCATTGTACAATTTCAACCAGTTTTAAGAACGCCAATCGTAACACTTTTGCGGATAAGCCACATAAAGGTCTCCTCATTTTCGACAAATTTGCAAATCTGAGACATATGCAAATACACCACAACGAACCAATTTTTCATATGATGAAGACCGAGATATTAATGCTGTCAACAAATCTGGTCCTTCCAGTAAGAAAATTCGTTCAAAAACTGAGAACAATCAACACAAATTGATTCCAATAGCTCTTGTACATAGCAGCCACGAAATGCAATATCTGCAGGGTTTGACTGTGATGGAACAAGTCGCCATACAATATCTTGTGAAGATTCTTGTATTAAAGGTACCCTATTTGCGACGAATGTTTTAGCGTAGATGACGGCATATTAATCCAAAGTAGTGTAATTTCTGAATCTGTCCAGAAATTTCCGAATCTGTCCAAAAATTCACAATCTCTATACTACAATTTTGGAGCAGTTGGTTGATATGAGACAACAAAACAGCTGCACATAATTCAAGTCTTGGAAGTGACTTGGTCTTAAATGGTGCCACTTTTGCCGTTGCTGTAAGCAGCCGGCAGCAAATATTGCCATTGTGGCTTGATCGGATATACACACAGCAACCATAAGCTTGGCTGGATGCATCCGAAAACCGTGGTCTTTGACCTGCCACTGGCATTTGAACACCGTGACACCGAAATTTTGGGAAGTTCAAGTAAATTCTGTTAGGAATAGGAATGACTTCATCCCAGCCAGGCCCCTTCTGCCACAGCTCCTGCAACAAAATTATAGCATGAACCCCTACTGGACTCATCAATCCAAGAGGATCAAATAAGCGTTGTCTATAATTTGGGGCGTCGGAACGTTAACTCTGAGAGCGGCATTATCCCCTTCATCGCTCGTTAGTAAACCAGAGAAGTGTTCACTCCACAACCTGAGTGCCCGCTGTGCGTCCACTACCAGATTTTCCTCTGCATCTCTATAGGAAGACCGTTCTGTACTAAATACTTTTTGGAAGAAAACGTCATTCCTGCTCCCGCCCATCTCGCTCTCCTCTCGCTCGCGCTTTTCCTGTCCATCTTCCTTATCTCCCGATAGTAGTCTCGTACAGATCGTGTAGCAGCCGACTGCAGGGTCTTTCTGTAGGCGGCTTTCTTCACTGCAGTGGCTTCGCGACACTCCTGATCGTACTATTTGTTTGTTTTTGCCAGTAGGCGATGGAAACTACGGAAATTCTCCACGGTAGTACGCAAGGAGGATATATGTCCCCCGGCGCTATCAGGTTGTGAGAAAGGTTGAGTGAGCTATTCACTATTGAGCGGAAAAGCCTTCGGCAGTCTACTGTGATTGCAGCTTTGTGTTGTTCAGCTTTCGCTGTGACCTTTGATGCGGATTGGTACCAGCCCTTCGTTAACTGGTGTAAGCCTGGACACACGGTTGCGTAATCTCCAGCCAACAACTAACACTTACCCAAATTCGCGCCTCTCCATATTGCAGCTGTAGTTCATGGCACATTTTGCTACCTAGCAGCAGCGCTGCTCTCTCCATCGCATTTGCAAGGTGGAGGTTGTTGAAGACGTCGTCCAATTTTGGAGTTAATACGGGCAAAGTGAATTTGAGATTGCCTTTGATTTTTCTTGTAGTATTATCTCTTAGTATGTATTATGTGAGAAATACCACCAATACCATCGGACCGACCTAAAAAAACATTATACGCATTTTCGTAGCTTTTTCTTCTTGGCCCATAAATTTCAAAATTATGATGAATTTCAAATTCCAATATCTTAATTTAATTTTGTTTCAAAAAGTTTTACATACGCATTTAATGTGTGTTTGCTTTCTTTCCAACTTGAATGCTTCTTTATACTATCGCACAAATTTAGTTTTCCACCCATAGGCAAGAAATTTATTTCGTGCACTTTATCTTAGCGTGTGCAAAAGTTTAATGAATTTTCGTTAAATGTTAATTAAAAGGACTGTACCTGCGTTTACTCATTAAAACTTTGCGATTTTGGCTCTCTTTCCGTATTGCTGTTTCTTTTGCTATTTAGATGCTGCTTTTGTTATTGTTATTCTTTTGTTTTGCCGAAATGTCAGAAAGCCACTTTTAGTACAATGATAAAAGAAAATAAGTAGGCATTAAACACAATAGCTATGGCTTAAGCAAGTTAATTAAGGCCCAATCGAAGATTCCTGAAGTGAGTGACCGCCCAGCTCCTAAGTTGCAAAGATTTCCAATACTTGCAATATTAAGACAAATGACGCTAACTCACATACATACATGATGTGCCATGTTGGATAACAGTTGGGGGAAATCAAAAAACTTTTTTGTAAACACTATTGTCTCGCAATCCACAATTATGGAAATAAGTACATACAAAAAAAGTTTAAAAAAGACAAGCCACATCGTCAAATAAAACAAAAATTGAAGAATTGACACAAACTTCGACTCAGTTTTTAGTATTACTTTATTATTTGTTAGTATTTGACGTGGCTTACAAAAACAATAAAAAAAAAGCCAAAAACCTTGATTAAGTGAAAGAAAAAATATTATATATAAAGGTGAATGTAGTAGAAATGATGGCCAGAGGCAAATGTGCGGCAAAAGTTCACAGTTCTGACAACAAACAGAGGAGCAAGAAAAAAAGCCAGAAAGGTGACAGCCAACTCGAGCTAAACTTAATAAACTTCGACCAGGTTGGCAGAGTGCATGGATCACTTTTGGGTTGCCATTGCCACTGGTTGTTGGTGTTCATTGTTTTTGGTGTTGTTGGGGCTCTATTTTACCATTGTTGTTGCCTTCAATCGGCTGAGGTTCTTAACGTTCTTGTTAGGTTCGTGTCTTCGGCTGTGGGCCGTTGGTGGGCCAACATTATTGGAAAAAGTTGTGCGTGTGCCTTTTTTGGAGCTCTTTACCGTCTATAGTATGTTTGTCCCCCTTCTTACCCATTCTGGACCATTCGAGTTGTCGGCTATGAGTTGGCAATGTGTACACACGAAAATTTTTTAGCTGATTGAAATTAGTTGAAGCATAAAAAAGTTTGTTTGCCAACAATTTTATACAAAAATATTTCGTTGCAAAGTAAAATTATGACTGCTTTGCATATTTTTCGGTTACCAATGTAAAAAACTTTGCCTTTCAACTTATTGGCAAACGTTGGAATTTATGGCCTAGCCAATGTTGGCCTTTGGTTTGTGTGTTTTCCACACGCACATACCATTCGCCGTGGTTTAACGAGCCATCGCACCGTGTCTCAATTCTATTCTCTTGGCTTTTCTATGTTTTACTTTCCGGTTTATTTAGGTTTGGTTTTAATAATGTTATTACGCATCTAGCCTGTTGACTTTGGCTTGAAATTGTTGTTGACTTTGGACGTAGTTCACGCTTAACTATAAACCAAAGTGTAAAAATGAAAGTACTCCTACAGAGGAGCAGTATCCTTGCTGGCATCAGAAATTCAATTACGTATGCGCCATATAACTAGCAGCAGCTAACGTTACGTAACGCAATGTAATGTAGCGCAAATTTTAAGTGAATAATTATGTTATTTTGTGGCTTAATGAACTTAGCAGAGTTGCCATCAAGCAAGAAAAACAAACAAACTCGCACTCTAGCGCTGCTATTGCCACTTTTCGTTCCTTTTTTCATCATGTATGTACTTCAAGTAGCAACACAAAAATTTAATTACGTTCTGATTCAGTTTGCCATCGCTTCCAAACCGATGTACGCTTCAATAAATCGCAAAATCAATTCAATTAGTAAAACGACATGACAGCATTGAGCACCAGTTCTGCCTTAAGCTCCAGATCCAGCTCTTTGGTTCTACTGTTGTGGCTGTCAGATGCTTCTGCCAGATACTTGAAAAGGTATTATTTTGATTTTTAGTTGAACTCTTGATTGCAAATTAGTTAAGTCAGTGTTAAAATTTTATTAAATACATAAGCAGTAGCAATAAATGAGAGATACAAATGCAGCCTAGGGACACTGAAGTCAATAAACACGTGGGGTATCTCAAAAGTAAGATAAACTGTTTATATAATAACACTATGCAAGAAAAAAAGCTAATGTGTAAAACATACCTTTTCCGTTAAATTTTGGGTTGCTGATTTCGAATCCGGAAACCAAGTTTGATTTTCTAGCACCGTTTTTAAATAATCGCTATTTAAAAAAATTCGAGATTTACGAAATCAGCAAATCTCATATAACTCCGAACCCTTACTACCGATAAAGATAAATTGTTTCTCGAATTGAAGGTAATTTAATATCAATTCAATGTTTTCCAGTCGGTTTTGGTGTAACTTGATTTCATTGCAAGTAACAGGGCAATGATTTCAACTTTTTTACTTTTCCGAAAAAAAGTATTGCGATTGGCCAAAAACTAAAATCTCTAATTTTATGTTTTTCTACGATTTAAGCACTCTGACAACTTTCCCGGAGCTGTGCGTCGTGTTTATGTGCATCAATGTTTCAAAAATTTTCGAAATAGGATAAATACATCAAAAGTTATAGTCATAAATATGCAAATTTACTTAATTTAATTTAAGAATACTGGAGTTATGGAATAAAAGTAATTTTTGGCCCAATAATAGCCAACTTCCGAATAGGAAAACTTGTCAATTGGAACTTTTAAGAAAATATTTACAGGCATATCGATCTTATGAAAGGATATATAAAAGTGGATACGTCTGTTACCATTTTACCGTATTTACCGTAACATTTTGTGAATGAATTCAATTTTTTTGTTTTTTTCCCACAGAAGGGTCATTTATTAATAAAAAAAAAATGCATATGTGACCATTTAATTCTTCCAAAAAACTCGAAAAAAAGACTCAAATATCATCCGAATTTGGATAAAATGGTGCCCGAAAGCGGAATAACCTGAACCCATTTGCCGATTAAAATCAAATTCAAGTACGACTTTGAGCTTTGTTCTAAGCTGGACTTTCTAATATGTAAAAGCTTTTCTGCTTTTGGCGCAGGCGACAAACAAATGGAAGAGGAAGAGGGCATGAAGGTTGTTCCGAAACCTGTTTTTGCTTACACGAAATTAACCAAACTAAGACATTGTCATGGTGAAGCGAGTTCATATCCTGGAAAACATTTTGATTTTATTTTATGTATAGTAAAAATTTTGTTTTTGTCAGTTTGAAGCCCTAAACGATACTTTAAATAGAATATTAAAAATTGTATTATACTGCTGTATGTAATGGAGTTGGTTAAACGAATGGGTGAAATTCCGCAAACAAATCAAGGAGTGACAATGCTTCAGCCAAACAAACAAGTAGTCAACCAACCAAGGCGTCCATTCAATGTTTGTACGGATCCCAAACATACAGCCGTACAGTGTCATCCACATACAACAACACGCATGCCAACCACATGCCATTTTCGCACATTTTTGAATACACAACACGGAAAATGCTTTCAATTTGGCGACGAGCACGATTCATGCGAACGCATGGTAATCAAAATGCGGTTAGTTGCGTGCGGCAACAGTAGGAAAAACTGCAACAACAACAACAACAACAGCAACGCAGACAACACAATGACAAACAAACAAGAAGAAGAGGACGACAATGAAACAACGAAAATAAAAAAGAAATGGCAATTGTCAACAATTTTAATTTCCATATGCACGCAACAACAACAAGAACAGCATGACAATTTTCATAGCATACTTTTGTGCGCTTCCATTGCTTGGAAGTTTGCGTGTGAACGGCCTATGAAATAGTATCCCTCTGTGTGTGTGTGTGTGTGTGTGTGTGTGTGTGTGTGTGTGTATCTGTGTGCATGTTACTGTATTTGTCACGCTGTTAACCGCATAACGGAACGCGAAATTGTAAAAATATTATTGCGGCTGATTAAGGCACACTGGCATGGACATGGCAAATTGAGCATTCTGAGAATTGAGCCACAGAGCAAATGAAACAACATGCATTACAATATTCATGGGATTCGTGTTGTTGTTTTAGATTGTTTCGCTGCCCTTGCGGTTTATTAATTATAAAATATGGACATTTTGTAATTTTTTATAGCTGTTGTGGTTATTTAAAACATAATAAAATGGCAGAAAACTCTTGCATAATATTAACACATTTTTATATGGTTGGCACTATAGTAATAGAAAGTGCATGCTTACAAATGCCATTCAACTCAAATCTATAGCTGCACTTGCTAAACCAAGTTGAATTAATTCAAAGGATTTGGCCACCGTGAGTGCCTTTGATTTATGCTTTATACCAATTTGTGTTGCACTTTATCGCTAGAGCGCTGCCGAAGCTTATTAATTAATTAAAAATTACTATAAATACATAAATCAATTACAAACGCTTCAATAGCGTAATATATTGTTGTTGCTTGCACTTGCAGCAATTACTTGGCTGTAAGCGCTTTAGCAGCGATAAAGAAAGAAAGCACAATTTAAAAAAGAAGAAAAACGTGGAAACGGGAAGGGTATGGCAATGGCAATGGCAATGGCAACGGCTGCGGCTGCGGCAACGGCAACGGCAACGGCAACATGGCGCTCAAAGTGCACAAAATGGCGGTAATTCACGCTTTGTTGCCACCAATGAAAGAATGAATGAATGAATGAGTGAGTGGTGGAGTGTATGCGGCGGCGGCATAGAAAGAAGTGTAGCAAAACGGTCTTAAAAAAGCGTGCAACAAAATGGCAACAGAAGCAAAAAACGCCTGCACCGAAGTAGAATCATGTTGTTAGTCTCTTCTTCGTTGCCGCCTCTACCGCCAGTGGTGTCTCTATCCATAAGCTGTTCTTTTGGGTAGCACGCTTCTCCTATGCCTTGAAGCATGCGAATTGCTCATAAAGTACGATATATCCACAGGCTGCGCTTTGGTCAGTACTTTGAAAGCATCTGGGATGCATCCATGTCATTCAGTTCATGGCATTAATGATTTCCTTTTGAGTGCGTCAATTCAATGCAATTACATTTGTATTTTGCAATTGAACATAATTACCTATGTATATTCCAAAGCAGTATTAACTGTGGAGCCTGAAGTGGTTGCCATACATACAAAAATTTTCAACACCTGGGGTTACATTCTGTTGAGCTGGTCTCAATGACCAAATGCCAAAATAGAAACTTGCTAATCAAATAACCTTCAACATGCAATTAAAGCATATGCTATAGAGTATTGTACTGATGTATGAAATTCACAGGAAAACTTTATGAAACCTCAGTCAAGTTGTAGTTGTTAGTGGACCTGTGACAGATACGATGCACTCAAGTTTTGCTTGACAAAGTTACGAGCACACCCACAGACCATACTCAAGTTTGAAATATATATGAGTGACATATTACTACTATCTTGCCAAGAGTGGTTCCTAGAGTGTTGTTGCTGCGAAAGTGAAAAACAAACTGCAGAAACTTTTCTGAGTGCATGTTACATTTTGCATGAGTCAAGTGAAAGTTAAAATGAAAAGAAATTAATAATAAAAATATCAAACCACAAAAACATCTACGCATACGAGTGTTGGAGCAATTTTCATTTCAATTACCTTACACTGTACTATCAGCCTTTACCTAGTAAGTACAGTGTATACATATTTTCGGTGCTTAATTTCATTACTGCCAAAGTGCCATTACTACTCACAAAGAGCGACTGCAGTATGGCTAACACTTACTTGCACTGTTGAACAGCAGTAAATTTCAGTTCACAAAGAAAGTAGGAAAGGAAATACATTTCATTTACATTTTGTCCGTTTTTGTTGCCATTTAAATTTTAACGTAAAACTTTTATTCAATACTCACTCTCAGGCACACACACACACACAAGCATTGTACTGCCATTTTATTGTTTTACCATTATTACAGGTGTGCCCAAGCGATTTTTATTACCCAAACGTTGTGCGCTCACTAATCCGGCTGGGTTTTAGTGCCCTCGACTCTGGCACCGGCATCGGCATCGGCATCGACATCAACATCAACATCGTGCTCGTCATCGTTGTTGTTGCAGATGCCGAAATTTTAACGATGCGTCTTTGAAATTTGTTTAAGAAATCTATAAGCAAGCTGGGCAGCAGGGGCATGGATTGGATGGTGGTGTCTAAGGTATGGGGGTGGCTTGTGTTTCCTTTTCGATTTTTCACTTTGTCTACCAGAATTCAGGCAGTCGGCAGAGTGTTTGTTTTTATGCGCGACGCTGGTTGAACGCTTCGCTGCTTGGTTTGGTTTGACTTGGTTTGCTGGGCTTTGCTCTGTCGCTTGCCCCTTATTGGCACTAGGGTGCAGGATGCAGGGTGCTGGGTGTCCAAGTGTTGCGACTCCTTTGGCTGCTTTTACGGGCGCGCACTCGTGCGCTCCGGCTACAAAGCAACAAATCGAGTTTGCGAATAAATGAAATTACTTTTCGGTCTAATGACCATCATCTGCTGATTTTATTAGATTTGTTTCTTTTGCTCTGTTTGTTTGCTGTTCTCTGTTATCCATTCAGCGTTCTCCTTTCGGCATTCCCAGTTCGTTAGTTGCTCCGTATCCATAAAGGCCGCAGTAGCTAGGAGATCCATACAAGCCAAGCACCAGGAACTTTAAATGACTTTTGTGCCCAATCAGCGTAAGCAAATGCTTGATAAGCCCACTACACGGCCAATTTGAAATTTGGCTGGACCACAATGCGTGTCGGCACATAAGGTCAAAAAGTTGTGGACTTCATTTAACATTATATTAAAAAATCAGCGCAGTGTCACTTGCCCATTTGGCCAGCTGGAACATCTAATTTCATTTGCTGTCTCGCAGTGTAACCGCAAAATTCTGAATCTTAATTCAATTATACAACTGAACTTGGAGTAGGATCAGGAACAGCTGCTGTCAGCTTTAATTCACAATGGAAATATATTCACTCTTAGTGACTTTGTACTCACAACTGCGCAACATGATTCGAATAGCAGCCATTCTTATGCAGAACTTCATATTAAAGTCAAGGCAATTTAAACTGCACGCTGTTTAGCTTATTATTGTTGTTTTAGTATTTTAGTAGCATTCACCATTTGCCGTTTGCCATTTCATATTGTATAATATTTTTTTTGCTTGTGAAACCTATCCAGGCAAGCGATCACCTGTTGTTGTTGCCACAAAACCCCCATCATTTCGAACAATATGGCGTCCCTGCTGCTTGCCACTTTTGCTGCTGACATTTCATTTTTATGAAACATCTTATTTTTCTAATTTGCAACAGCAGGTGTCGCCATTTTTGGGCGTCTTGTTTATGTCAACGCTGTTTGGCAGTACTAACGGTAGACTTGTATCCACGGAACCCTCTGGCTCTCGCACTGGATCCGGCTCCTTTTGTCAGCTTGATGCTTGGGGGTGCTGTACCTAATTTTCGTGCTGTTTAATAACGCAGTGTTGTTGTTGCCGTTGTAGCTTCTTGTTTATTGGCGTGTGTAAATTCAGTTTACTGTAAAATTGAATAGAAAGCAAATTTTGTACAACTTGACGCTGCATACTTACAGGCGAAAACTGAAGCACCCCACCTTAGCCAAGTGTAAATTGGCATCTTTTGTTTATAGTGTTTCATATGTTTGCATATAAAGTGAAAATTCTTGTTGAGCATGCTGTAAAAATGCCGTTTAATAAGTTGCAAACACACACGTTCTTGTTGCTGTTTGTTGCTGTTTGTCGCCCTTGTACAAACATACATACGCCCTTGTACATAGTACATAACATTTGGTGTTCGGCGTCTTTATTAATTCATAAAAACTGCGTCGACGTTTCCGTCAGGTGTCGCTGATGATTTGGCTTCAGTTGTTTCCTCTGTTCATGTTCCTTATGTCAGGTTACAGGATCCTGGTTGCTGTTTGTTGCTTTTATGTCTGCGCTGTCGACCGTCAAAAGTCAACAGCTTGTTGAAAAGCCAAATTGAAATTTCGGCCAAATTGCTGAACCGGGCTACAACTGCCGCAGAAACAAGAGCAAATCCAAATATGTAGAAGAAGTAGACGATAATTTTTTATCTCAGGGGCGGTATCAAAATCACGCTTGATTAACTTTTTCAAGCCATTTAACAAATAAGCAATAAAAATCTGTGCATTTTCTGTGTCCTTACAACCCTGGTCCTAATTTGCCCGAAGACAATGACCCCCAACTGCGTTTATTATGCTCCAAGCTAACTGTTTAGATTTTTTTCACTTGCTAATTCTTTTTATTTGGCTTATTAGTAGCATCAATTTCAGTAACCAACCTGCATACATTCAAAACTATCCCTAAGTGCACATTTTCACAGCTGTTTCTCGATCCATAGACTTTTCCAACGAATTCTCCCCAACTGCAGGTAGTAAATTTTATAAAAAGTTTTCCCTAACTTTGCCACTAAATACAGTTGCATGCGTCAGTGCAAAAGTTGTCATGAATTCTCGTCAGGCGTAGGGCGTGGCATACCTGACCAAACCAACACTGGGTAGCACAATGCAATGGACTTATATTATGATATTTCTGTTCTGTGAATTTACGAGCTGCGCTTTTGCTTCTGTTGCCATAAAAACCATTTCTGAAAATTTTACGTGGCAGATGATGCAAGTTGAAGTTTTGCCAATTTACTTATTATAAAAACCTTTTTACGGTCTGTCATACAGCATAAAATGTCGAATACCGAATGAAATTGTTAATGCAGCTAATTCTCTAAGTCTATGGTCAATTTTTGTGGCCTTAGTATGTTAGGATAATTACATTGTCTATAACTGGCTAAACAACGAAAATGGTTGTCAACCAAAAAGTATCGAAATTGTCCTTGATTTTTACTATTTGCTTAATTTGCTAGGTATTTTACTCAAACACCGCTGCAAAGGTGTTCAGATGCTCCGTGAGCTACCGGTCTATTTTCAGAACGGCTACAAGACTTGTCTAACACCCGTTTCATACGGAATTGCAGATGTATCAATTCAGTTCGGTTGAAGGATTTTGCTGACCATATTGGTCAGTAGTTGAAGTAATATTCTTCTTCTTAACTGGCTATAACCGCGTTACGGCCTGATGCTAATTTCTCCTCCAGGCGTCTTTGTTTTCCATGCTCCTTCTCAAATCGGTGATAAAAATGTAGCTAGTGTGCTCACTACCTGGTTCTTCCAGCGGAGGCATGGTCTGCCCTTTCGTCGCTTTCCCTCGACAACCACATTGATTGCCTTTCTCGCAGGAGCTTCTTCATCCATACGCACGACATGACCTAGCCTAGATATTTAGGAGATGCGCTAGGGAGGTGAAGGCTGCTGTATTGTCGCAGACTGTAACATCTACTACGGCTGAAAAGTGAAGAGGTGCGAGTTTCTGTGCGAATACTCTAGTGAATGCGAGGCTAGCAACTATCTCTATCAAAGGTTAATTATTTAACATTGTTTAAACATGTAGCCTAACGGAGCTCAAGGAAGACGCGATCAAACATGCGTTCTACTTAAGTATCGAGACTATGACTCCTGTGCAGCCCGTGGCGATAAAAGAAGAGAGCGTTTCGTCGTTACGAATCCACTAACAACGGTCTAAAGATAATTGATTTTGACAAAGGATTACAGTTTGTAGTACCAGATTTTACCGATATGCACAAGGCTACCTGGTTGTCTTCTGATCAATTTACAAGTGTAGCAGGCTGTATACATGGCAGGCATACCTTAAGAGCATGTGGGTACCAAGCACTCTCTTAGTTTTAAGTATATGTATGTCTGTCTCATTCACCCCTACTCCCAATGTGTATATATCCTTAGTGTTAGGTATGAGCGGCAACGCGAGTTAATTCGCGCTGTAGATCGAATAAAGCAGGTTGTGCATTTATATATAACTAGACAATAACCCGCGTTTTATTTGGAAAGTTCAACTATTTCGGCCCTTACACAAGCAACCAGACACTACTTTATTGCGGCAGCTGCAATATAACATCCAGCATTCCAATATAACAAACATGCGCATACATGCACTGTAACAGAATAAAACGAAATTTTCCTAATTTAGCATTAATTAATCAAAGAAGGAAATGAATTTGAAACAAGCTGCTTAACAGAAACACAAGCCATTAAATAAATACATATAACAATTTGGCAGGCAGCTTAGATTGCAAGAAATTCAAGACAAACCAAGGCACAATCAAAGACGCAATTATAGTTTTGAATGCTTGTGTTAGGATACGAATACACCTATAAATGTATGCTTATGTGGGCTTGTGCTACTATATGGTGCATTAGTAGCAGTAGTGAGTTTGAGTTTCGGCTCAAATGTGCAATCAAGCAGTTTGCAATTTGACATCAGAAAGCAAGATTATATTTGATTCAGCACACAGTTAAATATAAACACACACAAAGTTACAAGGACTTTGCAAGCAAACTCGAAATTAGTGGCCAGGTTTGCTTATTTGATTTGGCACATTTTCGGAGCTGTTGGTCCTGATACTATGTTCCTCCAGCCAAGCTAATATGTTGCTCATTGCACAAACAAACGCTGCCTGCTTGGCTTATACAAATTCCTTATGGCTGAAAATTAAATATTGATTGCAGCAATTGGCATTTAGTACGCGTTGCTGCAATTGCAATTACCAGTTGTATTGTGTGTAATCAGGCTAACTATGAAATAAATTATTACTCTGTATTATATTATTAGGCACACATACTTAACTTGGCATAGAACAGTGGCCTAGATAGTAGATCAATTGCCACTATCCACAGTGACCGAAATCCGAGTAGTAGAGCTGTAAACGGTTGAATATAACATATGTTATGGTGACCTGTTCTAAAAATAAAGTGCACTTTTTGTGCGTAAATATTAGTTGAGATGTTTTCTTTTTTAAATTGTTCCTATACTAATTTACTTCGAATGCAAAAAAGGATTAGGAATCCATCCATTCTTTCCAGAGATATTAATATTGAACGCTAAATGGGGCATCTCTACCAGAGTACCATAAAATTGAAAAGTTTTGTATGGTTAATAAGAGTACAGAACTTACTTTTTTGTCGCGTATCTAACGAATAAGCAAGTTAATATTATCTATCTGTATACGGAAAGCAAAAATGTTGTGTGGTACCGATTACTTTGCAACAACGCAACGTTTTCTAGTGAGACCTATCCCATTCGAAAGATAAAATTCTTGTGGTTTGCAGAATAAAAGTTTCACCTGAGTACGTTACCTTATAGTCAGGTAAAATTGATTTGAAGTAAAAAATTTAATATATACGTTAGAAAAACAACAACACAATGCATTGTTGCAAGTTTTTATTTCGTGTTTTATTTTCTAACCTTCGTAATCAGCTGTTATGAAAGCGTTTTAGTTTGTGTATAAAACAGCTGTTTACATATATATATAGTTTGGTTTCACTCATTCCGATTTGTATGCGCATATAGTATGGGTACCACATATAATATTTTATTTATTTTATTAAGTCGTAGAATTTCGACGACAAGGCGGACACTAGAGTATGTATAAAATTATTCGTGCGGGGTACGGGTTCTTAAACTCAAGAAGCACTGAACCAAATGACCATACATTTGTTTGGTGTGCAGAAAGGTTCCTCTTCGGTTTGTGTCCGGTAGGTGGACATAATCATCAATATTCTTACAATTCACAATTTTGATTGGGTAAACATTTAACTCTAAAACTTGATTAGGAGACGGTCCAGAAGAGGAAACTTTGACAGAAATACTCGAGCCGCTCGACGAGATAGTCTTCCGCGATAATTTAACAACAGAACAACGTTTTCAAAGTATTTAAGATCTTGAAAATCGTGTAACTGCAATGGTTG
Source organism: Chymomyza caudatula (assembly GCA_035041775.1). NCBI lineage: Eukaryota > Metazoa > Arthropoda > Insecta > Diptera > Drosophilidae > Chymomyza > Chymomyza caudatula. The sequence continues at coordinate 2,294,169 of JAWNKW010000197.1, read as the reverse complement.
CTGCGGAAACTCCTGTAGAACGAGCTCAAAACTTGCAGGGAAGAAGAATAAACTAGATACAACGCATTGCACATGCGAATATTTTGGAAATCAAGAAAGAATGCTCATGACTCGGGCATTATCTTCATTTCAGCGTATGGCTTTCGCCTACGAACCCGATATAAATTAAAAGGGTCATATGAAAATTGCTATTGGGGACATGACGAATGTATTCCTTGCCATGCTCTGAAATTCAAGGATAAAACGGCAGGGATCTGTTGTGCTTCAGGAAAAGTTTTATTGTCTTTGAACCCACACCCAGAGCCACTAAAAACGCTAATGAATAGCAACACCACTGAGTCCAAATTATTTTTAACAAAAGAAAAAGATTTAATAATTGGTACCAAATGACCCCATTTGCTATCACATCATTACTTATACGCATGGCGTGATGATACTGTTGGAGGCGACTTCCAACAAACACTTTTCGTGACTCCGAAATCAACAGCGGCGGATGAATTGAATGCATGTCTCAAGACGAGGAAGAGGAAGGAGAACGGGAAGAGGAATATTCTCTGCTTCGAGAGGGGCTGGCGAGCGAAGCGGGCACTGGGCGGAGTAACAAGAAGATTGCGCGCTTAGCTAGTAAGTTCTTCTTCTTAACTGGCCATAACAACCCGTTATCGGGTTACGGCCTGATGTAAACACATTCATTCATTGGAATTGTGGTTTTACGTGGTGGGTCCCAAACCCTAAGCACAGGCCCTTTAAGGCCTGGGGTAGCTCTACTGGTCTCCAAGGAACCCAGTGTCATTGTTAGTCGCTTTGACCTGCAGAGGTGGTATTCTCTAACCCGCTCACCACACGGGGGATAGCTAGTCAATTAATATAATAATAATATAGATTAGATTTGTAGTGGGTGCGATGGCTCATCAGAGAGTTGAAACCATCCTTAGCATTCAGGCAGCCTTACCCATTGTGCCATGCCCGATAGAGGTAGTTAAGAGAGAGAAAGACAGTTTAAATATTGGCCAGGTGTTGGCCAAATGTATTGTGCCCCGTGATTAATCCAACCAGGGCTCGCATATCTTTCCTCTTCTGACGAAGAATATATCTGGAGGCTTTTGGATTGGGTTCTTTCACGAAGTGTTTCGTTACAGATATTGTCTGTGTAGGCCGCTATCCATCAAACCAATTCAGCTGCGCTGACAGGAATGATTGGCTCAGGCTCTATTGGCTGTGACGCCGAGCCTTTGTTTGCTAACTTATACGCCACTTCATCGCCCTGAATACCTTGGTGTCCAGGAACCCAGTTTAGACTGACTTTGTTATGACGTAAAATCATGACCATGATCGACGTTGTGCGAGGATTCTCCAGGGTCTTGAGACTCCGCTGCGCCCACACAAATGCACAAATATCGTCTTCGAAAAATTTATTTTATCATTCAAACGAAACAAACTTTCATGTTTTCATTTTTATTTTTTTATACTTTTTTTTTCGTGAACATTTAATAATCAACTGATTTACATGTCCTCGATGAATTGGTGGAAAAGTTGACGACATTTCAGAATATGCCTAGAACGATTAGTTCTTATCATGGTCCCATAGAATTCATTTAAAATATTATTGTATCAATGTGAAACTAATCTTTTTTCTGGTCGTAGCACCTCTTCCAGGATTAATCTCCGTACTCTCCTTGCCAGAAAAGAATTGGATATTGAAGCGCATCGTATGATCTGTGTGTTTCACAAATGCGTTGGAGGCCTTCATTTCCAATATTTTACTTCTTGATAACGATATCACGTCGATCGAATTCTGTACCGATCCATCGCGACATCGTTGGTAAAAAATTGGACTACAGTGAATTCCGCTTACCTGCTCGCCCACATAACGGCAATTTCAACATATGTAAGTGCCCGAAATCTACTTTTCGCTGTTTTGGGTACACAATTTGTACATTTGTTTGCTATTCACATAATATACATAACAGAAGCTCCGAGAATTGGTACAACTAATTCAATTACAGCCTTTACAACCCTATTATAAAGCAATGCTAAATTAAAGGATAAGCTTTTGTTCTCCTAGAAGTACATTTAAAAAAGCTCAACGGATTGTTCCTATAACTGCAAGTGCAGCCTTGAGACCAAGGGATAATTGGATCATTTAAGAGAGAGTACCGATAAATCCTAGTGCGTAAGCAACTGGTCGCATTGGAAATCAAGCGAAACTTTCAAGAAATTCGTGCAATCTATGTCACTCCTGAATTTTCCAATATGCTATAAAAACATGGGATCGGGAAAAACGTGAAACTATAACTAACTGCTTTTAAAAAGTGAGCTTCTTGCGCCTAATCGCGATGGTTTGATTCCTTCTAATTTCATAAGTAGAGTTGGGCCCCACAGCAAAAGAAAATATTGCAGGGGAACAAGTCGCGGATGATCTGAGAATTGTAGTGGTATTCATTTCATTTTTAGTTTTTAATTAAGTTTATACTTTATTTGACAATAGAGATGTAGCGGCTTGGGTGGAACTTGAGTTCGAAGCGACTTTGAGAAAAGGTAGTTTAAATATGATCGCCCAACAGAGTTCTACATATGACCTAGTGTTGATCAGTGTTATCAATTGGCTTAGTCGGTGAAGATTGCCGCTTAAAGTTTCTGTATGATAGTGCTTAAAACACCTATGCACACAGTTTTAAGTAATAAGAAATCATTTTTTGTTATTTCATGTAAGCGCCCATTTTGTAAAGCTAAAGGTAAATGAAATTCACTGTATATCATTTTGTTCGTAAAATTAATTCTATTTCGCGCTCAGCTCCGTCGGTTTCTATTTGCTCATCGCCCATGAAATAATTTTGAAGAAAACTGGGATCAATATCAGACTGCTGACGTAGTGACCTAATTCGAAGGTGCACTTGACCTTGCACTTTGAACGTAGTTGTAATACTAGACTCTCTAACAATTTTTGCTGCTCCGGAAGATGCCATTTGGAAACTGGAGTTGTACTTCCGAATGTTTTTCAAAAATTGTATAGAAGTCCTCCCAATTCCAGACACGTACGTCAAGAGTGGCTCGGGTAGATCGTTAAGGGGCGGCAAAACGATTTTTCAGTCCGAGCAGCACATTCCTTGTATCTCTGCTAAATTGCATTGCATGATTTGCCCAATCACTTTATTGTGGTGCGCGTAAATAAATGCTTCCATTTTCAAATTGGTTCTTTCTATTGTTCGAGTCTATCGCAAACGATTGTTTTGCAGCCGTGCTTCACGTTCTTCCAATGATTCCGCAGCTCTCGAAGTGAAAGCTCTGACACGAAGCTGCCGCAAATGCGACTCGCACTGTTCGGGTGATTCTGCAGCTCTTAAAAGGGAAGTTCTGTTACGATTTTGATGCAAACGCAATTCGCGCTGTTCACTTGATTCTTCAGCTCTCGATTGGTAGCTTCTTGATCGGTATACCTCAAGACAAATTTGTATTTCTTCTAATATCTCATTTGCTCAGTTTATTGGGGACTGTTGTCCTTTTCGAGTTGTCCTCGCGAATGTCATTCTTCACAGTTTTTAACAATATTTTCACTTTCGGTATAAATGTCAACAATTGTAAATGCCAAATATTTATTGGTTACTATGGTGATATAAAATCTACAAACTCAATATAGAGGTACATAGTGGTAGTAGGCTTTGAGATTTTTTGCCACTTTATGGAGTTTTACCCTTAATAATAATTAATTATGCGTATTTCATCCTATATACGCCTTGATCTTCAACGAAGATGTTAAAAACAAATTGCACGCTAATCAGTGGAGCCCTTTTCGAATAAAATGGACTCGAACATACATACATACATTCATTTTTATAGATATAAATTTGATTACCACCTCCCCCCTATCCACTACAGTGGACAAAGAGACATCATGAGAACACAATAAATTTCCAGCAGTCGCTTACACAGTCGCTTGGTACAAATCCAAATTAAATATAATTAAAGGTATATGAGATCAAAGCATAATTTTGCAGCCACCAAAACGCCTTTAGACGCTTTGTTTGATTATGTCAACTACTCAGTTTGATAAAGCCAACATACTTAAAGACAATCATCGAAACTGCAGCTAATGTTGTTAACTGATACACACTGATTGATCCCACACTGCAACCCAAGAGAGTCAGTCAAATGCGAAAATCAATCAGACAATATTTATATAACACCATGCAAAGCAAAGCCAGTTTCACATACGCACGTGTGTACACACTTGCAAGTACGTACACACTTCCAGCTTCCCAGCGTACTTTTGAGCGCGGATAAAGGTGCGTGGTAAGCAGCAGAAAGGAATCAGGAATCAGTAAACAGTCAGTAAGCAGTAAGCGACAAGCAAAGCGTTTATGTTGGTAAATTTGATTTGCGCTTCAATCAACACTTGCGGACACATACTTCTATAGCAGCATCTAAAAGCTGTGTAATTGCAAATGTTAGACTGCTACGAAATCGAGGCAAGTCTCAGCATGTGCATGAAGTTAATATATGTGTAAATAGAAAGTCAGGCTTAATATTTCGAAAGTTTAAAAGTAGAACAGGAAAAAAAATATATACAAACACAGAACGAAAACAAACGAAAAGTTTCACGAACGAAGCCGCAAAAGTTTAAATTTTTTGAATCGTTTTGTACGAGAGCAAAGCCAAAACCACTACATTGCCAATGCCAAAGAGCACAAACAAAACAATTCCTTTTATGCTCTTTGTTGCGCTTTGATTTAACGATCGCAACGTAGCGCAAACGAAACGATTGGTAAAAGTTTTGACAAATCATTCGCGATTCGCATACTCGCATTGCGCAGTTACATATGCTTATACCCTTACATACACAAAGCGTAAAAGAGTATTATAGAATTGTGCAATGCATGTAACAGGCAGAAGGAGACGACGCAGACCATATGATAAAGGGCAATAGTCGAGTAGATATATCCGTGTTGTACTTTGTTTGCCAGAGACTATAATATCTTAGTTCCACTATTGCTTTTTGCTATTCGATTTTTTCTCTTAAAAAGCTAATAGTAGCGTTTTGTGGTTCGATTACGTCGTTTTCACTTTCGCATTTAGCTCAACAGCTGATTCGTGTACTCATCGTTGCGCAAACACTTTGTTTACATTTTTGGTGAATCAACAAGTGAAAGGAGACTTTTTCTTCTTGTTCGTTAATACAAAATATCCTTTATATTTTCATATCATGTTTTCTTTCGCTTTTAGAACAGCAGAGTATACTCTGTGCATCCTATGCGCAAGGATTTAGTGGATATTCCATTCAAAGTCACAATAGTAAGTAATTTCTGTAATTTTTCCTTATTAATTTTTGCCAAAACCCTTGAATCATCTAAACCGCTCAGGATGTCATTTCGCCAAGCAATTGACTTCGGCACGCCCAAAGCATCTATTCGACTACAGGAGTCGATGGCAACGGCATCCTCCATCAGGTTCTCCAAAATTTCCTCAACTATAACATCGGCCACCTGGCCAAATACACTGTATACATACAAACAATCGTGAGGAGTTTAAGCACAAGCAATTGCATATGTATGCATATTCATACCTTCAATGACTTCAATTTCCTCTAATTCCTCTACATTTCACAAGTGGTTGCTTACAAACAAATGAACAGCTGACTGTCATTTCATTAGCTTTTACTCTAGTATTTTTTGTCGTTCACGATATAATATAAGTTAACTGATGTCTTTTAATTGAATTGTTTAATTTTATTATTGTTTATTTTATTTTATTTTACTAATGTTTGTAGCAGCACTATATGCTTTTCATTAATGTGCGTCACGTTTTAAGTTTAAGTATAATTTATTTAGGCAGCGCGATGAGCTTTACATTGTGTCAGATTTTAGTCTAACTAGAAAATGATCTACTCGTATTTTACTTAACCCACGCTAACCCAGTTATGGGAAAAACCCAAGAATCGTACGATTAAAATAACCAATCAGACTTTAATAAGAAATATAAATTATAGTTATTACGACTGACGTGACTGAAGACGGACAAATAGAAAATATAGAATAAACAATTTAAACAATTTGCTACATTCTTTTTGGGGGTCCTTAATATTATTACTTTTAGCATAATATTAGGTGTTAACTTATATAAGTTGAGAAAATAATAGCTAATCATTTGGTGTTAAAATCATTATGGTTCTTCTTTAAATAAAATTGTAAATGCTGCGATAACTCAAAAACTCCACAAATGAACTAGTAAAATCGAATAAATGCGATTGTTAGTTACTAGTTACTTTGTAATAAAATGTCACATTTTAAGTCGTCAGTGCCATTTGTATTGAGCAAAAAGCGACATTTCAATTTTTGGTGGGGAAACACGCTATAAAAGATATAGGTATCAAAGTTCCAATTTAAGACACCTTTTTCTACAAACTGCAAACAAAATTACACTTTTATAGAGGTTTAGTTTTTATTGGGTTTGGCATGTAGTCTCATGTTAGGTTTATAAAAAAAAAAACAATTTTCACCCTATAGTACAGTTATCTTTAATAATAAATATATATATATATATATATATATATATATATGCCCATACATTTCAACACATCGATACAAAAATGTTCATAGAAATTCGATTTGCAATTTTGTGATCAAAATTTGCCCATGGGTCTAGTGATCTACTACGCATTCTTTTGCCTGTAACAAACATTGCACGATGTGTGCAATAATAATACCCTTTTACACTATGTGTAGAGGGTATACAAATTTCGAACTTTAACTAGCTGGTGAAATTTTAACTGTTAACAGGACAACTATGCCCCTTTATGTTGTTGTAACATAGCAAGCCGAAGTGAATATTTCTCATAGGTGTTGCTGCATACGTGTCGTATGCGTGACTTTTGCAAACTTTGTAGGTTTTGTAAATTGCAGAGCATTTGCATCTCACTTTCTGCATACGTTTGTGTGGATCTGTGGGTTCTATTTATTAATGGTAGCAGCAGACAAGTTGCTGCATTTGCCATAAAGTTGGCAACTTGACAAGTTGACAGTTGCATAAATTGATTTTTGGCTTCAAAAATTACAACTTAATAGTAGAAATGTGTGCGAGTTTGTGTTTGCATGTAAATATGTAGGGGGAGATCCTAGTTAAAAGTTTGGCCAACTATGGTGTGAACTTTTATATAGATTATAATTGAATATAAAGTTTTTAGTTGGTAAGTGATGCATTAAATAATTTATGTCTGTAATTTGCCGCACAATATGATGTTAACTAAGCTAATTGTATTTACGGTTCAAGTTGCTTGCTATATTTATGATTTTTGGAGCTCCAATTGACTTATTTCATAGTACTTGTAATAAGAGCATTTTCAATTAAAATTTGTATTCACACACATCTACAAAATTGAAGATACAACAACTCTTGTGGGTGGTAATCTGCATACCTTCCCACAAAACTGGACATTACACTTTACCACGACTGGTGAATGGATTGAATGAACATTTGAATTGTATACAAATTACGTTAATAATTCGATGGAGGTATAAGCTAACACCTAATATTATGCTAAAAGTAAAGTTGCAAATTATTTAAATTGTTCATTCTATTTTGTCCATTGGTCTGTCTTCAGTCACGTAGTCCAATAACTGTAATTTATATTTCTTATTAAATTCTCATTGGTTATTTTAATCGTCCGATTCTTGGGTTTTTTCCATAACTAAGTTAACGTCGGTTAATTAAAATAAGAGTAGATCATTTTCTAGTTAGTGAAGTAGTTAGTGAAATCAAATAAAATGAACAATAATAAAATTAAACAATTCAATTAAAAGACATCAATTAACTTATATTATATGCAATTTGTCAATAAATTGATTTATTTTATTTTTATTTCTTAATATATTAGTTTGTCTGTCTGCTTCTATTGCAGTCCTTCAAGGCATTAGCAGTGCCGTCAAAGTGGCGCGTCATTGGCAACAAAACAATTGGCTATTTGCAGTGTATTCATGTTGTTGCTGTTGCTGCTTGAGGCAGGCGCCACGACGCAAAGTTCAACAACTTCAAGACGCCAAGTGGACACGAATTAAGTTTTCAATGATAGTTGGATTTTTTCATAATACGAAAATCAACACCAATACAAGCAAATGTACACATATGTTCGGCAATTATAAATTATTGTAAACTGTTAAACAAAATGTATTTACTTTGCAAACAGCCGCTTAATTCTTGCCCATTGCATGTTACACCATAAAACTACTTTTTATACTCTGTACACAAAGTGTAAAATGGTATTATAGATGTGTGCAATGTATGTAACAGGCAGAAGGAGGCGTGGCAGACTATATGTTCCATGGGCAAAAATGGTCATGAGCAATATTCGAGTCGATAAAGACATGTCCGTCTGTCCGTGTTGTCGCACAGTTCTATAAGAACTAGAAGAGCTAGAGCAAAATTTTTTTTAAATTATGTCGATATCTTACCCCTTTTCCCCGTGACAGATTTTCAACCAGTTTACAACCGCTCCGTTCAATCTATCAATTCGAAACTCAAAAAATTATCGAAATCGGATAAATGCATCAAAAGTTATAGTCAAAAATATGCTAATTTCACGCCCCCACGCTGATAAACTGCTTAAAAAAAATTCCACTACATGTAGATATGGACACATGTGAGCTAGACATACAAAATTTTGTGTGGAGACTCGTGTGACCCTAATCGTTAAAGCTGCATCCACCTTTTTTAAATGCAACTCCCCCTTCCCCCGCAACCGATTTACCTTAATTACTGCCACACCCACCAATATATTGATTTGAAAATTGTCACAGACATTAATATATGTATTTTTGATCTGTGTTACAAAATTCAACGACATTAGCTCACAAATACTGGAGTTATAGGTACAAAAGTAATTTTTGCACTCATAATAGCCAACTTCCCAATAGGAAAATTTGTCAATTGCAACTTCCCAATAGGAAAATGTTTACAGGCATATCGATCTTATGAAAGGATATATAAAAGTGGACACTTCCGTCCCCATTTTAACGTATTTAGTGTTCATAAAGAAAAAGGGTACGTGGTATTCCACTGTCGAGCACCGTCCCGACTGTCTGCATCAAATTTTTTGATCAATGATCTTTCCAACGTGATTTTTCATGCTCGTGTTCTCATGTCCGCCGACGATGTAAAACTGTGCTTTTCATTTAATGATCCACCGTCGTATCTTTTAATGAAGAATGATTTAAACTCCCTTCAAAATTGTCGCTCTTTCAATTACTTGAATTTAAATCTTTCCAAATGTATGCTTATAACTTTTCTTCCGCATAAACCACATTTACCATATTTAGTTATTTTATTAATGGTACTCCCTTGGTACGTATCTCCTTGGTTACTGATATAGGTGTTATATTAGATCCCAAACTTTTCTTTAACTCCTCCAAAAATTTTAATAAAATTATAAATTATTTTTTTTTTAAGGTAACAGTTTTTCTAATCATTAAAAAAAATATATATACATTTATCTCTATTCGTTTACGAGATATGAATTAATTAAAAAAGGATTACCCAAATATTTATTTATCGATAACTCGATAAGTAATCGGAATTTGGGGGAAAAAAGTATTAGAAAAATTTTGTTTTTCAGTACACTAAATATCTCATATAACTTTGAGTATGATTTCGGCATGACTAATTTAAAGGGGGCACTTGAGAAATTCTTACCCATATGTATTTTTTTACTCACAGCTCAGTGGCTTATATAAATCACATATAAAGAGAAAAATTAAAAATGCTAAATCATTTTTAATTACAAAATTTATGGATTTTAATTTGCTCTCGCGATACTGCAGGATGACCTCTAGTTTTCCTAAATTGTAATGGCCTCAAAAATTCTTTTATAGAAATTATTTGTTGCACAAGAATCTCCAGAGGCGTTTGCGCTCAAAATTTAGGCAGAAAGTGAAAAATACATGGCTATACCTAATCGCGTTGAAATGTTAACTTCACATTTTTTACGATATCTTTTGTGACATTTAGAATCCATAGTATAATTTTTTATTTCAAATATACTTCTATTGTATTATTTTTATACATATTGAATGTTGTGTAATTTTATGGAGCTAGAAGACTCTTTGTGAATGATGGGATGAATGATGAGATTTTGGGTATAACGTCAAAAAGTCGACTATTTAAAAGAACATATCGCTCATTTACTCGAAGACTGTGGTTTTTGAGTTAATGTTGAGGAATTGTTAGTTATATTCTGCTTCATGTTGTGTAATTTCAATGTTAATATCTTGCATACTTTCCGCAAGGGAAGGGTATATGTCTTTCAAAATCGCATTTTTTGAGTTATGACAGTATTCTAGTAAATATCAAAATAATCCCAAATGGTTTCCCGTTTCTACATCTTGTTCTTCTCCTTGACAAGGACGATATTTATAAGCCGATTAGCAATACACATTGTGCAAAACAAAGCAAAAAGATTATTATTTTAAATTGCTGATAGCGCTAAGAAAAAATGTCATATGAATTTAAATTAGTTGCCGGAAACTGTGCACTAAATTCACAGCAACAAGAGTAAAAAAACAATGGCGGCTCAATGAACGACGCACACAATTAATTTTCCTGCTCAGTGAATATTGCGGTAATTGCGCTTAATTTTTGGCATGGACAGAGAACAGTTGGTTAGCAGTTGGCTTTGGATAGGGACTGGAATGTATATGGGGGTACTTGGTAGGTGCATGCAGAATGGAAATACCTCCTTCCTTCCTAACTGGCCACAACAACCCGTGTTATCGGGTTACGGCCTGATGTAAATACATTCTTTCATTGGAACTGTGGTTTTACGTGGTGGGTTCCAAACCCTTCGCACAGCCCTTTTAAGGCCTGGGTTAGCTCTACTGGTCTCGAAAGAACCCAGTGTCATTGTTAGTCGCCTCATACGACAAGCTTTGACCTGCTGAGGTGTTATTCTCTAACCCGCTCACCACACAATGGAAATACTAGATGGTTCTTAATATGTATGTGGTCATATTTGGCAAACTATGAGTATAATTGAAATTGCGCTTATCTTATTTAGCATTCACAAATATATTTCGGTCGTTGGTAGAAATTTGAATTTAATTTAAATCAACAGGAGAAATGAATAAATATGCATTAAAATGACAAAGTTTCATAAGCATAAAAGTATGCAAATGGAATACACACACACGCATACTCTCCTATCTATGTATGTGTGCATGTGTGGGTTTAAACTGTATGGCCATTAAATATGTGTGTGTACCTTGAACATTGAACAAGCAAAGGTGATCAAAAAAGCAAAGGTGATTTGGGTTGGGAAAACCTTAGTTTATGGGTGCTTGTGTGTGTTGGAAATGCCTGAAACCAAATTCGAAATTTTGTTATTTCTCACCTTTGCGCTTGACCTGCTCGTTTGAAAACACAGACAGACGGCCCTATAGACAAGGACACATACAGACAGACAGCTTTGCACTGCAGACGACATAGGAACCCAAAGCTTCCTGCAAATGAAAACTTTACCTAGCATATCCTGCAGCTATGCAGGCACATACTGACACACACACATTTGGGAAAACAGCCTGGTAAAGGACTTGTGGTTTGGCTTTCCTCCGTCGGGCTTTGTTTGCCTATTCCTACTCACTTTTACTGCTGCTATGACACTCCTCATAAACGTCGCACATGTTTGATGATAAAATATTTGCAGAACTTGAATAGTTCAAAGTATTTCATTTTAAATTATCATTTGTCTTTGCGTGCTCAGTTGGAATTATGCAATGTGGCCATGGATGGCAGATAAGCTCGTTTCGTGTGATTTGGCCAAAAGCGCAATCTTTGCCATTTGGCCAGCAATATGGCTACATTACCCAAATCCTGCAAACCTACTATTTTTCTTTTCTACTATGACCATCATAATACATAAGTTTGTCGCCATGTTGTCCTTGAGTACCACATTCCTGACACACTTAAATTGTAGGAAATATGAAAGAAGGGAGAGTATCATGGACCCTTTCAAAGAGTATTCGGCAGAAGCATATATGTATGTACTTCTATGCACACATGTGCCTACAATTTGGCCATAATTCAGCAGGACTCTCAACTCTTAGGCCTGCACTTGGTCTAGCTTAAGTTAACACAACTCGCATGGCAGCTTACGACACACTCTGTTGCCCACAAATGTCAGTGCACAAGTGTGTCTGTGTGTGTGTGTAAGCAATCCTTACACATGAACACTTTTGGACTCATGGATGCCAACACGAGCTAAGAGCCGACACACTAAGAACCGACCTTATTAAGCAGATTACATGTAAAATGCTGCAAGATTTTAATTGTCTGCACTGAGGCACATTACTAGTTGAAAAATGTGTACCAAAAAGACCAGGAGTAGAGAAAATCCCAAGAGGTAGGAAAGAGCAGCACACCGTTGCGTATGCGCAATACGGTATACATAGGTTGTATGCCTTCCAGTTATTTGGTGTTGCATACATGTGAGTGTGAGTGTGAGTGGTGGTATACGGTGAAGTATGGTAAGTAAATTTCTGTGTACTTGAAGGCAAACACTCACGGTCTGTTGCGCCTCAGTTGCTGTCATGGTTAAGCAGCCAAAGTTGCAACCAAATCAGCCCAACTAGCTGAAGGCAGCCAAATTAATTGCAACTAAGTTCTTATTCGGTCTGGTCTAAAACACATTCGAGGAAATTGGTAATTAAGTGTGCCACTGTATGATACGAAGCAGACGCGAAATTAGGCAGGGGCTTTGGGGCGTCATCCTAAAATAATTTTTTAAATCTTTCATAAGTTTTATTATAAAATAGGCGACTGCAAATTAAAATCTAGTTTTTTAATTCAAAATCATTTAGCATTTTTTATTTCATATCGATGCGTTGAGTTACGACTCATGTGGATGTAAACTGCGAAATTTTGTCACGTGGAAACGAGATGAGATATGAACATTATCATTATTCCTCTGGCGACCCAACTATATCGACTAGAGTGCTCAAATTCAATAGGAAACCTTTTGAAGACATGCCCAGCACAAAAACATCACTAAATCGTCGGAAATGTTGTCAGAGTGCTTAAATCGTCGAAAAACATGAAATTAGAGATTTTAGTTTTTGGCCAATCGCAATACGAAATAGTTAATACTAGGACAAATTTAAACAAAAAAATGAAAAACAAATTTTGAAATTTATTTAATCTTATTATTCCTTTGGCGATCCAACTATAGCGACTAGAGTGCTCAAATTGTGTCAAACATGCCCAACACAAAAACATCGCCACATCTTCGAAAAGTTGTCATAAAATTAGAGATTTTAGTTTTTTGGCCAATTGCAATACTTTTTTGCGGAACAGTAAAACTTGAGCATGCAAAGAGCATGGAATTTAATATAGTGGAAGAACTTTCGATTTGGGTGCCATTATCTGCTCAAGTGCTAGATCGTAAGCTTGTCTTGCACTTCTTGTTGACTGGCCATAACAACCCGTTACCGGGTTACGGCATGATGTAGGGCACTCCTCCAGGTGCCACGTTACATCTTTAATTGGAAGGAAAACCCTGCACACAACTCTGTTAAAATCCTGGTCTGTCGTGCACTACTACAGCGGATTAGGGGTTAAGCAGCTGGCAGAAGCACGGGAGTACGCTGTACAGTTTAATTCCCAGGCAAGGCGGTTGTATTTATTTCTTTCACTAAATCCTAGTATAGCACAGACACACAAAGGTGTGGTACTTGGGGTCACACTTCTTGAGGACAAGGCAGAGGACACTAAGGTTTCATTCAGTGGGTATGCTCTCATCTAGCCAACCAACTCATTGCCGCCACTTTTGAACATCTCTCTAGGCAGTTCAGTATTCATCCGATCTTGATAATTGATGTGTTAGTGTTTAGTTCTAATCAGATAGCTTTTTATGGTGTAGGTGTAAACCTCTATTGTCCCACAAGGAGTCAATCAACAATTTAATTTTTGCTCTTCTATCTCTTATAGTCAATATAGATCAACAAATATGGTTATCTGGCGTGGAATAATTCAATTTTTTTATTATTATTATGTGTGACAAAAAATATGGCTGACTTTTGCAATTAGATATTTTGCCGAGCAGGTGTAAAAGTGGTCGAGAGATGGGCTACAGGCAACTGAAGGATGCCAAAAAACTTGCAATAAACTTGAAATTGCTTTTTAATAGCATTTCGCATAAAAAGAAAATGCAATATAAAAAGCAAAAGATTAACTATCCTCAGGCTGCTAAAATTGAAATTGAATATTCAACGTGCGCCACTGGACACAATAAAATAATGAGCACCAAATTACGCATCCTGCCACACAAAGCGCTGAAAAATGGCCAAAGGCGCCATAAAACAAGGCAAGTGCCAGCAGAGCGGTGCGTGCAAATGAATTCTAAAAGCTTTTGCACCAAAGTGTTGACAACCATTTGGGTAATATGCCCAAGCAGTGAGCCAGTTTTCCCAGCCAAAGACACTTTTCCGAGCCAAAGAAAGCGTGCGTTAAAAGGTTGCTAAAACAATTACAACAACTTGCGATAACGGCAGGGGCAGGGGCAGGGGCACAGCAGCCGGGAAGCCCAACAACGGCAATGACAGGCGCAGATTCCAGAAAATTTATTTGCTGTGCGATAATTTCCAAGAACAAAAGCGAAAAGTTTGGACTGGCTGCTTGGATTACTTGCTAGGTATGCATTTGGGGGTTGCTGGTGCTTGACGCTGTTGCAGTACCTGCTGAGTTGGCCTCGGCATTTGGTCGACACCAAATGATATGCCAGAATTCGGCTGAATCACAATTTGACCTTTAATTAAGGCATTATTTTTTTTTTCAATTTTTGGACAGATTAAATACTGTATAATTCAAAAACGCAAAGGACATTCAGCTATAACATAACGATCATTTAAACAAAATGTGTTTATTTTGAGAGCTCACGCTTTTACCTACTTTCACCCTACCAGAATGCCTGGAAGTTGACTGTATTAGCATTAAAATTGTTATCATGATTCAGTTGATTACCCACAACAGCCGCTGCTATATTGGAGCATGATTATGGCCAAGGACAGCAGACCAGCGCTCTTAGGAATGCCGCACTGAATAACCCAAGACCACAAGGCCAAAAGCAATGGAAAGAATCAAAAGCGACAAAAAAAATATCCAAGTTTTTACACTCGAATTCTCTAGTCCATGAATAGAGTGAGAGACACCCCAAAAGCAACAAGCGGCGATGCCGACCCAACTGTTCCCCCAAGTAACGTCATTTGCTGGCGACTGATAGTTAGCTGAGTAGCCGAAAGATAGCGCCACATCTTCATTATTCCGTATAAGAAGAAAGTTTCCTTTATTTCCATTTGGGCAAATTGTAAATTTCTATTTAAAATTCTTTTTTCTTTACATTTCCTTAATATTTTGTATTTCATTTTTTTTTTCGTTGAATATAATTTTGGGCTTGAGCTTCCCTTTAGCATTGCCTTGCATTTTTTCACTTTTTCTTATTGTTAGAGTGAAATTAACTTAGCAAATTATTTTGAGTATTTCCACCAACGCGTATAATTCTTAAGACCCGCCTTTTTCTCGACTTTTTATTTCCTTGTGGGTTTTTTCTTTTAATTTTTTTGTGATTTAATTTCTTTTCTTACAATTTTTTTAATTCGCGTATAATTCTTAAGACCCGCCTTTTTCTCGACTTTTTATTTCCTTGTGGGTTTTTTCTTTTAATTTTTTTGTGATTTAATTTCTTTTCTTACAATTTTTTTAATTCCTTTGTGATTGTTATTTGCGCATTACGTTTTCTGCCCAACACATTTTCAGTTTTATTTTTATTGAGCTGTTTGCGTTGAAAAAATCGGATTTTTAAGGCCAGACTTCTGTCATGGTCACAAGCAGATAACATTGTGTGTGGACTGATGAACCATTTTGTGGTCGCTTTTATTGTTAGTAGTTATTTTTTATTCAATTTTCCTACACCATATTGCAATTCATGCAGTTTCGAAAAGAATCGATATGAAGAGTTGTATGCTACATAGCTAACATTAAGCTGGCATAATAAGGTCATAGCTATCAGATAGACCGCCATTAGGGCGGTTCCGGGAACTAGAATAAACTCCAAGCTGGTTCGGGAAACACGAATCCGATGGGTCCCTGGTTGCACCGTTAAGCAACTATGAAGAGGAAAGATTGGCACTCGGACAGGCCAAACAAATCAGCGGCACCTACAATGGTCAAGAAATTATCGCAACTAGGAAAGATCTCTGTTAGAATTTAGACAGGACTGCTTGCTGCGACATCAGAGCAAGCAGGGCATCACCAGCTCCAGCACCTCTAAGTTCTGTGAACTGGAGGAGGAATCGTCAGATGTCACTCCTTGGTGGACAAAGGATCTCCAGATAATATAAGAGGCACAATAGATCTTAAAGGTCGCAGTGCCCCACTTTTGTAGTATATAATAAATCACTTAGCTTTATTTATTTTAAGATATTTTTATTAAAAACTTAATCTTTTAAACTAAACGCTTAGAAACTTATATTTCAAATACACTTAAATACTACTAATCAAATTCGGAGTTACTTATGGGTTTTGTGTCTTGGCAAGCAAGAAACCATATTCCATACTTGTATGTTAAAGTAAATTGAAACGAAAATTGGATTACATACAATGCCATCGATTCAGAACTAAATTGTCAATTGAATTCGCTTTTCCAAAACAAACAAAATAAATGTTTCTATTAGTTTTTTTTTTTTACTGTATATTATTATGTTTAGTAACGAAAGTTTATCTTTTTTCATTTTTTATATATGTAATTTGTATTTCGCGGTATATAACCTATGGACCGTTTTTCTTTATATGTATATAATTTATTAGTTTTGTTTACTTTTTGTTGAGTACTGAAATGCATATTGCTTATTATTGTTAAGCTGGATGTGTTTATTTTGAGAAATCCTATTTTAATTAGCTGAATAAGCAGGAAGTAGCGAACTTTATAAAGGTTTGTAGATTGGAAGCATTAATGTATTATGTAGTATATTATGTTTAAATATGTATTTGTAACTGTGCACATTCGTTGAAGCGGCTATGAATGTAAGTTCTATGTATATTTTAGATTTTTTAAATGCTTTTCCTTTTTATCGAGTTTTTGTTTCTAGGCAATTAATAAATGTATCAAAACTTAACATCACATTGCTTCTCCGTATGCAATTCGAGTTTTAAAAATTTGTTCATGAGTAAAATGTGTATTCGATATTCGTGTTTATAATACTTGTTAGTTCATGTTGTTGGTAGCTCTAATAGCTACTGTTTTTTTTCTAAATTTATTTTACCTTCCATCTCAACTTGCTTATCATCTTTATATGTTGAGAACACTTAAATATTTATTTTATATTAACGATATGAAGTGATTTCTATTATGCATTATTTTGATGTTTTTCGATTTTATTGTGTTGCGATTGTTTGTTCAAATTGTTTTAACTAGCTATTTTCATTGGATATTTATTTTTCAATAATTAAGTTATACAACCTGGTGGTTTTGTAGTGCTCAGATTTTTAAAGAACCCATTTTAATGCCGTTAAATAAATGCATCGTGCGTTTTTATACCTGATGCTAATTTATCGATCTTTGTAATAGTATTAGGAAGTTATGGGTTGCTTTTTGTCATGTTTATGTGCGTTTTATTCTATGCCTTTGTGATCATGTTTTTATTAGTCCCGTGTAATTCGAAGTAAACTTAATGCTATCAGTATCAGTTCAGCGCCAATTGGTTACTGGTGGTTAAAGCCTAAACTAAAATTGTCAAATGTATATATAACTTAAATATGAAAACATTTTCTCCGTTGATATTGCGCTGTCTGCTGTCTGCGTTTTGTGGGGAACTTTCATGTTACTGTTCACAAGATGAATTTATTAAAAGTTTTTAATGGACATGGGATTCGAGGGGGTCTTCAGGGTGCTGGCGATGAGTGTCATGCCAATGCCATGCTCTTGATATCAAACATTATTTTTGCGGAAAATATCATTTGGATGTTGATTGCTGCTGAAGTTCTGACGTGTAGAACATTGCTGAAAAAGAGCCAAAGGAAAAAGACATAAGTTAAGCATGAACTATGATTAGATTGTTGTGATTAGCTGGCACTTGGCAGGTAACTTTGATTGATTCACTGAATCCTGCCGGGCTAGGCTATTAAAGAGAGCGGCAGAATTGTACTATGCCGGCTATCAAATGATTGCATTTTAATTGCCTTATGCCCGTGTAGAGGGAAGTGGCAGCAACTCGGGTGATTATCATTCATTGAGGTCACACCTACATTACAGTGGTTGCAAGTGGTCAGCATGGTCAGTGCTATATCCACCAATACTACCACAGAATAATTTATATAGCACACAGATTATCGAGCGCAATTGACGGACAGCAAGCAAGCCGGAAGTGAGTGTTTGAGTGTGTGTTTAGATAATGACAGCTTAACTACTTTACGCCATTTTGGTTTTGACGCGTCACGTTCACACAGAAAGAGTTGTTTCTAGCGATGGCTATTAAAATAATTGGCAAAGTAATCATTTATTATGACATGTGCGTAATGTAAATGTCGAGCTCATTGGATACTTATATACGGCTGCTTAGTATTAATAAAAAACACAAATAGCTTACCGCTTGTTTCTTTTCCCAGGACTTCATAGCAGTTTTATATTTTTCGAATTCATGACACCAATCTGAATAGATTTTCTGATAGTCGTTGCTTTTGTTGGGCGGGGTGCATCTGGATTGGGCGTACGTGTTAGCAAATTATACATAGCAGTTAAGAATATGGAATGTATGTGGAGAACTTACCTATGTGCATCGACCGTTATATTGTAGCTGCACAAAAGCGAACCGCCCAAATGACAGTCATAGCGACCGCCGTCGGCTTCATTTACTGACACGACAACCAGACCTCGTTCCGTGGTTTCAATGTACTTGGTGGGACTGTATTTGATCTCATAGCTTGATAATTAGTGTGGGAGTGGCAATTATTATTGACCTGCGGACTAATTTATGTTTGCTGGTACTCACCGGCCTTTGTCCTTTGAGTGATGATACCAGGTGACTTGTTCGTTCTTCAGAACCTCGGGTATCTTGACAAAGCATCCCAAATGCACGCTCTGGCCATAGGTGACAACGATTTTCTTCTTCAGCACGCTCGAATCACATATGTCGCTGGTCTCATTGGCCACATCCTGTTTGTTTCAAGACTTAACTTATTAAAAGAATTTGTAAGATTGAGAGAGATAGACGGTTTACCTGCAACAAATCCAATTCGTATGGCCGGCATGTGTTAGCCTCCTTATCCCAGCCACAGTAGGGATCTCGTACACATCGGAAGCAGTTGTCGTAACGGCGATTGCACATAGCCAAATCTATTTGCTTGATGCGATGATCTGTGCCAACATACAAGGACTTTCGTGTCTGACTGACTTCCATCACTTGAATGGCCTCGTTTGGCGCCACTTCAAAGATGTCCAGTAGCTTGGACAGCGATTCGCCATTGCGGTAATACTGCACTATTTTGTATATGCGACCCAAATTGGTGCCCACATAGTAGACGGTGTATTCCTGATTCAGTATGTCAATTTTAATTCTGTAACAAAGTCACAAACAAAATCAATGAAAAACCAGCAATTGAAATTTATATGCATATGCAGTTATTGTTTTCCTTTATTTCGAATTGTATTATTTGTATGTATAGTATGCATGTGTGCATTATTGTCTGATATATGTACTTATTGTAAGTGGCAACTGATTATGTTCTGTACGAGATCTTTGGCAAAGACTGGGAATGGATAGGTGAATGAAACACACGGTAACAATTGTGCAGTTTAATGCTTATTTAATATGATAAACGGCGGTAATATTAATGAATTATATGTATGAATGCGTGCATGCATTGAATACCATTCGATTGTATTGTGGGTAAATACAATACGATCATCATTATGTAGATATGTATGTATATGCATGCACACATATTTATATGTATTTTTTTTAAGGGAAAACGTTTTATTTCCCTGCAGGAAATTGGTCTACTAGTAACAGCTTCAACTCGATGTAATTATAGTTGTCGTCAAGTAGTAGCGGACTGGTTCAAAAAAGAGTTGTGGCGGAATAGGAAAAAAACAGTTACGGAGAGCGCGCTGTACTCGGCGCTCTCACTGTTTATTTGGGTTCGCTCAGTTTCTCTAAATGAGTCTTAGCGTTGTGTTATTCAGCTCTTTGCCTGTTGTTGTTTGTGTAAATTGAAGAAATTTGTGTATACACAAGAAAAATAACAAAAAGAATGCTGCTGCAACAAATATGCGCCAGTGCGAAGTTGTGCGAAATTGGTAAGTGCTGGTAGTATTTTGTGTTTTTAACTCAACATTAATTTATTATATTATTTACTAAAGCAATTTAACTTTATGCAGATGAATTTAGAATGCTGGAGTGTTTTAAGAGAATAAGGTAAGCCAAAAATACATACATACATATGTGCATACTAAGTACATTAAAATGGTTTTATAAGCTGACTCTTCCATTTAGTAAGTAAATGGTATCTAAAATTTTTACTTTTGTGTATAAATACATTTGTATTAAAAAAAGTATTTTTCAAATTTGCTTGTATTTTATTTTCAGTGCTTTAACTCAAGGTGCCGAGCAAACCGTAAGTGATAAGAAAAAAATAAATGTTATAGTAAAATTTTAAATAATTAACGCATAAAATGTTTATGAATAAAGTCAAAATAAATGGATAAAAGATAGTTTTAATAGAACACTGTACTTGTTTTATTCACGGGCGGAATGCACTGAATTCCTACCGATATGAAAGATACTAGGAGCATTCCACAAGTAACAGAACTGGTTGGCAACAATACACACCAAACTGGTATGCATCCATGACCCAATTACTAGTCATATGCCACTCGCAACCAGTTCCTATGACAGCCCTGTATTAAACATACTACTTGTCTTCAAGCAAAAATATTATTATTGAACCATATTTACATCCTCTTTTTCTCGTTAAAAAGTGATTTCGTATGGTTTCATAGCGCAAATACACCCCCAACTGGTAGGTTGCCATTGCCCATTTACGAGTTCCATACCACTCGCAACCAGTTCCTATGACAGCTCCGTGTTAAACATACCACTTGAAGTCGAACAAAAATACTAGTTATGGACCATAAAATCATCCTTTTTTTCTGGTTGAAAGGGGGTTCCGAACTAGTATACTTTCCTGCAGGGTACATAGATCACACACAAGCACATGCGTATGTGTAATGAGTGCAACTGTAAATTAAGGTATTAAAATTCGCCGCATGAAAACGCAATTTGGATGTACAATGGATGCTGCCACAGACTCGGCTTGGTAATTAATGCGAATTTAATTTTATTTTTACATTCTTGATATTGAAAATGGTTTTTATGCTTTCATATATGTATAGTATGTAGTTATTTTTATTGCTGTTGTGGTTGTTGCTATAAAATATATTAAATTACAATTAAGCATTAAGACGCATAATTTTAAAAAGTCTGCTACGGTGGGCGGAGTTGGTAATTGCAATTGAATTTTAATGTGGCAAAAATAATCATTTTACAGTGCTCGAAAGAGTGATCACCCGGCTACGTGGGACAAGAGTAAAAATTCAAAAAAAAAAAGAAAGGAGTTTAATTTTTTTTTCATATAGAGAAATAAATATATACAATTGGGAGAACACATTTTCTAGAATAAAAATCCTGTTATGCATGAACATGAGGACGAAATTAATGAAATAAACTATTTTATTAACTTAACAAAATTAATAACTATAATTTTTAAAATTATTTTATTAAATCTGTCGTAGCTGTTTGGATGTTTACAAAGCATATGCATTCCGTAAAACGAAACAAACGAGGCCCAAACAGTAAGGCAACCTCCACCAGGGAAAATTCCGTTATTATTATGTTACTTATGTCGCAATAATAACATTGTCCCTGAAAATAATCTTTTCGTACGGCACATACCAAAACTTCGAAAATTTTGCATTTTTCATACGTATGTTGACTAATTTGCTCCACACGAAATGCAACATTTGTTGCACACTTTGTTAGTATATTAAGATCAAATTTTTCATCGAAGGTAAAAACATGAATTTTTGCCATGGTTATTGGGATACTTTAAGAACAAAACTATCGTGTTTGTTCCTATTGTAGTGAGCTCACTTGCGAGCAATAAACGAGTGTTCCAGTTTTTGCTCGCAAAACACTCACATACAAGCTTTGCAGCGAGTGTCTGGCGAGATATAATATTAGTGCCTTGCTTGGAAGCTTGGAAAATACATTTGTTCTCTTTTCTTTTGCTTATTAAAAGTGTTAAAAAGTAAGAAAAAGTATTTGTTACTTAAAGTGATATACACATTCATTTTTCTTTTATTGATTAATTACAACATCACAAAAATGATTCATCAATCGTGAAGTCGAAAATAGCCCAAATCATAACATATACTAGCAGGTTCCTTTTTGTTTTATCTATTTTCAGATATATCTAATTCTACTATGTTTAAGGTGGGTCGACAAGGTACCGAACTGATATCGCTCAGAAGCGAAGCGCCCATACAGATTTACATTTGAAAAGCAATATTATTCTAAAACGAGTAGTTTTTGGAGATGTAATGAAATGCTCGCTTTTCTCGTTGCAATATCTTTTACGATACTTTTCTGATATTTCCAACGAGTCGAAAAAGATATCGCCAAAAGCTCGGTATGGCTATTTCATGCGACACATATAAATTTTATTCGTATCTTATCCGCATCTACTAAATGCGAGCGTTCTATCGGGTTGTCTTGCATTTCACTCGTATGCGATAACATATTTTATATACATATTTTTCTATATATAAGTGTTATTTAAAATATAGTTAGCTGCTAGAATGTAATGTATTTTAATTTTGGCTAGATAGTGTATGCAAATATCTGTCTATATCAATGTACACATGTGTGTGTAGGGCTTATCTCGATGTCAGCTCGAACAAGCAATTGGCAGATTGCATTTGTACAAGATTCTTTATGGGAAATCGGACAGGGAACTCGAAAAAGAAATAAAGAACATGTAGCATACAAATCAAATAGAATGAAAACGAAAATTGAATTTGAAGTAGTACATGTATTTGCACTTAAACAGGTTAACCACAATGAGCAGAATCATTGTAAAATAAAAACATTAAGGGGTAAAACATAAAGTGTCAAATTTGTATCTGCATATAGTAGACGCACACACTGATGCATACATGTGCAGATAGAAACTTGGCTGGACAAAATAATTTACGAAGTGAAACTTACTTGTCAACAACGAGCTTTGTGAAAACCAAATCCCTTTTATAATAGACTGGATTGTTGTGCTCATGATTTACGGCTTTGTCCATAAGGGGGTGTGAGCGTATGAAATTCAAAACAGTATCTGGCAGATTTGATGTATCGTTGACACAAGTGCCGGGTCTGGGATCTGGCACGCGTGAGTTCAGTACTGGCAGCCAGGCGGAGTTTGATGAAGATTGTTCCTTGAATTTGCCTGCAATAACAAATATATAATTACGTACTGTATATACTCCCAGAGATCTGTAAACTAAAGGTTTATATATATACATATATATATTTTTTGTAATCAGCTTGCCAGGTGTCAGCTGCGTTCGCTGGAGTATTAAGCGACCTCCAGCGCTGCCAAGCGACAGTCAGCTGAATGTGTTTGTATGGCTATAATCCATTCAAATGGATTTTCTAATACGATTTATGTTCTGCTCTTCCTTTCCTCTCTCACTCTATTTCAGTTTGTTTTTTACATTTTTTTTTGCGCTGAAAATACAAAACACTCAAAGTACGGGAAACTCAAGAGCTTTTAGAGTTCTGGCCACCTATTGGATTTAACGATAACTGTCCGCACGGGGGCAGAATGGGCAGACTCACACATACAGCTGCACCACATCAATTCGACTCACTTTGAGAAACAAATGTGTGCAGCTTGCAAATAAAATTTACCGACATGTTGCATTTCCAATTTCAGATTTAATACCCTTGTAAAGGATATGTTGGATTTGATAAAAAAAAAAGGATTTGTAACTAGCATGCTAAAAAATATTAACCCTGGTTATTTTATTTATTTATAAAATATTTCAATAAATAACTGTCGAATTATAGGTACAAAAAGGGATTTTTCTCAAAATTGGAGTTTTCTTATCTTTATCTCTTTAAGTTTCTATCCGATCTTGATAAATTTTACACAACATATGCACAGTTTGCATAAATGTACCAAATTTCAAGAATACTGGAGTTATGAGCATAGAATTAATTTTTGCCCCCATAATAAGCAACCGATTTCCCAATAGGAAAACTTGTCAATTGAAACTTCCCAATTAAAACTTAAAATGTTTACAGGCATATCGATTTTAAGAAAAAGACATAAAAGTGGATACTTCCGTTTCCATTTTACTGTATTAAGTATTTATAAAGAAGAAAGGTACAGGGATTTCCAATGTCGGTCACCATCCCGACTGTCTGCATCAATTTTTTACTTTTCCACAAAGGAGTATTGCGATTGGCCAAAAAAATAAAATCTCAAATTTTATGTCATTCGACGATTTTAAGACAACTTTTCCGGCGATTTGGCGATGTGTTTGTGTGCTTGCGTTGTCGATTTAGTGTGTTATTCAAATAACTTTAGTTATTTCGACTTTAGCCAGATAAATATTATCTATCGTGTTGGGCGTGTCTTCAAAGGTTTTCCTATTGAATTTGAGCACTCTAGCCGCTATAGTTGGGTCGCCAGAGAAATATTAAGAATTAAAACAAAAAATTTTTTTTTTTAAATCGCCCGAGCTAACTTCTGTTGTTTTGATAAACGTGCGGAAAAGCCTGAGTTGATTACCAACTGTTTATTTTTCTTTCTCTTTGAGATTTAGTTTTTAACGAACCCTTTATTAATATTTTCCCTTTAGTAATAAAGCGCACCACGTATGAGAATCGAGGAGTATAGTAGACAGGTAAATTATTTTTTTGTTTAATAGATTCATTTACTATTGCATTAGTTAGTGTATATATAAGCCACTACTTGTACTTATCGAAGCTGCTGTCAAATTAGGTAGGAGGATTGTTCTCTTAAGGTTGGTTGTGAAAAAGAACAGAAACAGGGACTGAAATTCTTTATTTTTTTATTTTTAATTTTGCGTGCAAGAAAGAACATATATATAAATATTGAGATTAACAGTAAAAAGTCTGTGTATTTCGATTTAAAAAATGTATTGCTGCGATACAATTTTTCGAAGCCGATTTGAGAAATTGGTTAATCCTTCTTTTATTAGTCAAGAAAAAGTAAGTATACGTAAGTCATAAGAACTTGTTTCTGAAGCAACTGTACTGAATTCTGTTACTATTCTTCGTCACAATCAACTTTTAACGGCTCTTTGAACTGAGAAAACAAAAAAATAAATTAATAGTTTTGCAGTCAAGTTAATCACTTGGTAATTTGTCAAATCTCGTTGCATCTGTCAGATCCATTTAAAATTAAAACTTGAAAGAGTAAGCGAACTTCGTCGTTATTACTGAACCGATTTCTTTTTATCTGCTATTGCTTCTTTGGCGGAGCATTGTGCTGCATAAAATCAAAGCACTTGAGGGATTGAGCGAAACTTAGTTTGTGAAATAAAATATATAAAATTGCATGTCAACTACGTGGCTTGACAGTTGGAAATGGGGGAATGCAACATCCTTTACAGATTTTTTTGCCATGAATTTTGCATTTGCAACTAAGACAATTGTACTTACCGTTGAAAGCTGCCTGCACCTCGTTAATATGAAAACTGCACACCGCCGAACCGATAAGTCCATTTGTGCTGGTGGTGAAGGTGGCATAGAAGCGAGTCTTGTCCGTGGGCAGCTGATAAACCGATTGTATCTCATTGAAATAGAATGGGAATTCGCCAGAAATGCTGCAGTTCAAGCGTGCCTTCAAATAGGTTGCCCAATTGTGCGCCAGGAGATTCTTTCCGCCCACATCTTTTTTGCAGACACGAGCAATACGCGAGTAGACCGCCTTGCCGCAGTTAATGTACTCCACGGCGGTCTCGCGGAAGAAGAAGTACACATATTCGCCAATGTCAAAGGATCCAACAAAATTGGGTTCTGGGTAGTGTTTAAAAAAAAAAGGCAAAAAGGAAGAAAAAAAGATTTTAAAAACGGATATGTAGCATATGTGAGCAACAGTTTAAGCGGCTTAGTTTAGCCGTCGCTATTGCCTACTTTTGTGTGGGCTACATATGAATTGAAGGCTGCCCGAGCGATATGCGACTCGCGCACATATCGCATTAGGGTAGAGGAGGGAGGCCGACACACAAATTGCGTGCTCGAATTTTGTTTTACTTTCGGAAAAAGCAAAATAAACAAACTCAAGCGCGAAATCACTTGAATCGGCTCGCAAAATCGCCTTTCAATTTTCAATTTTATCTGCTGCGAACGTAAAAATGGGGCACCGTTTTCTTTACTTACTGTCCAACCACTTGGAATCATATTTGAGCGTGCGCTTAAATTTGTATTCCAAACGCTTTGCCGAAATATTATACAAATCCGTGCGAAAGATCACCGTATCCGCCTTTGTAAATTCCGCATTGGTACCCGAGTACTGTGTAAAGATAGACAAAGAACCATATGAGTATAAACAGAAGACATAAGCATAAGTTATTCGCGCGCGGTTTGGACAACCACAAGCAAATTGCGGAACATCCAGTGCCACACGCTAGTTAGTATTGATACACATTTAAACTTTGCCCACAACTCTATAAATAACTAAGAAATACAAAATTCCAATGAAAAACTTAACAGTTACTTACCAATCCTGGCAATCCACCTGGATTACCGTCCTCAACATATATAGCAGTGGAATTATCGAGCGGATCGTATGGACATTTGGCAATGCCCAGACCAACGCCGATCACGTACTCCGAACGTGGCAAATGGGTAAGATTCGACTGTAAAGAGACGAAACAAATAAAACTTTTGATGAAAAGTAGAAAATCGTTAAACGTTGACCTTGCGTATCAAGAAATAAATTTGGTGCAGACAGTCGAAACGGTTCCCGACAGTGGGATACCCTGTACCCATTTCCCCAAGAAAATCAAATTTATATTTGTTTATTATTTATGTATAAAACGTTGAAGGATATGGGCGTTACTAAGGTAACTGGACGGTGGAGGGTGGGGGTTGATTCGGCAAAATGTCAACATTGTTTTGTTTATAAGCTTAACATGTGTCTTGGTACCAAATTTGGTGGCTTTAACATAAATGTTAACCTTAACATTGCTGTAAAAAGTAAAATTTTGTAGCAGTTTATAGAAGTAGGGGATTAGAATTGTCATATTATTACTACGGTCGAACCCCCCTCCCCATCCTATATGATTACGTAATCATAAAGATGTTCTAAATGAATATGAATACGCCAAATTCCAATTTGTAATTGAGAGCAATATCATTTTGTGAACACGATAACATAGAAGAGTTCTACAGATCTAAAACATTTCAATAAGCGATTTAATTTAAAATAGTTAATTTCATTTTTCTTGACTGACTATAACATATTTTTTCGATGCTTGCAATGGTATTTCCAGCCAAACCTTACATTAGGGTAAGAATTCCTCAAGTGGACCTTTAAAATTCGTCATGCCGAAATCAAACTCAAAGTGAACTGAAAGACAAAATTTTTCTAATACTTTTTTTTCCCAAGTTCCTATTACTTAACGAGTTATCGATAAATGAATGTTTGGGTAGTCCTTTTTTAGTTAATTCATATATCGTAAACGAATAGAGATAAATGAATATTTTTTTTTAAATGATGAAAAATTGTTACCTTTAAAAATAAATTATTTATAATTTTAATTCTTTTTTATTTTTTAAGTTTTTAATTAAAATTTAATTAATTTAATAAAAAAAATTTGTAATTAAAAAAAAAAAACTTGTTCTGCAATAGCAATATCGCAAAAAAGCACAAATTTTACGGATTTTGCTAATTTGGCAGCAGCAATTCAAACACTGGAACTTAGTTCGCTTTTGTAACTCTTTATACCTATACAAACGTGTATGAACGTGTAAGCATAGTCTTATCTACAAACTGCGTTTTCAACTTTTTTGGTGCTGTTCTCGTTACCCTTATAAAGAAAACTAAGCTGCAATTGTGACTCCTGTTGATGCATGCACCTGCTCACAAATGACTATTTTCGCACAATGCTCATCAAGGCATTCATGAATATAGGAGGAAAGCATACAAAAAGATAAAGTACAACATAAAAGTTGGTGCAAACGGTGCGCCATGGGATTTCTCTTAGATTTCTCTCTTCACCATCGCACCGATTCCCATCTAAAATCAACACACAAAAGCGACCCAGATTTGATTTCGTCAAAAGTCTTTACAAATGTTGCAAATGGCAACTACTTTTGCGTAGTTGCGTAGCGGCATACCTACGTTGTCATAGTTGCATGTCCTTGGCTTAAAAGTTGCACAAAAAGTAAACAAACTGACACATATCCAGAGATCTGTGGTGTCTTAATAAAACCTACTGGCTTATGTTAGGGTGGTTACTTACATAGATTACATAATCCTTGGGATTATGCGCATTGGTGCCGCAAACATAGAGCCTATCACCTTGCTGCATTGATTGTATGACACGTACATGGTTCTTGCAATCAAATACCTGAAAGTAAAAAGTGGTGAAAACGTTATGAGGAGCTTATAGGGAGGAACAAGTTTTCTAAAATTAAATATGTGTATGAACTAAAAGCAAATTAATAATGATATTGATATTCAATACACAAAGTGTACATTCATTCATACAGTGTCCTTCAGTTCTAGTAGGCAGGACTGAATTTTCAGGCCTGAATCACGCCTTCAAATGACGCCAGCGGGTCAGAAATTATGAAAACCAAATTGAACTCGCTTCTTTTTAGAGCAATATTCAGGCCTGAATCACGGCTTCCATGAAGGCAGCTAATAAAAAGCAAAGGAAATAAAAACAAAGAAAATAAACAAAATGTGAGCGACACTCGCCCAGTTTTTGCCTCTCTTTACAAAACCAAAAACCGTGCAATGTCAATGCATATTTGCTATAATTTCACTACCTGCTACGAGAGTAATTTGCACCTCTTTCTTGCTCTTTTAGACTCGAAAAAAAAAAAAAACAACAACTAGAAACTGACGCGACTGTTGTCAAGCAACATCTTCGCTTGAAGATAGAGAAAACGAGTTGCGCATGTACAGTGGCGTGCAAATATGAGTATATGAGTGGTTTTGCAACCACTGAGCGTTGAGCTCAGCGATCTGAAATTTTGTGTAGAATTTTTTTTTTCCACCTACAAATCGATCGGCATAATTAGTTTTTAAAAATCGCTGTTTGCACTTTTTGGTACCTTAACTGGCTAGACCCTTTAGCGCATATTTTGAAGCAAAACGTAAGTATCTTTAAATTTTTGAATAAAATATGTTTTGCTAATATTTTCAGTCTGAGCAGCCTGAAGTATGTGACAATAAAAATTGTATTAAAAGTAGTAAAAGTGAAAATAAAAGGTAAGAACTAGTAAGAAAAGTATAAGCATTTCTATTTAGCTCTTTTATGTAATTAAACTTAAATATAACTTGTATACATTTTTTTATTTCACTTAAAATTTGCATCCAATAGCGCTGTATTGGCCGAAACCGAATTCCTAAGGCAATGCATTAAGGAAAAAAAACCCTTAAAGGCAAAAAACATGGGACACAAAAAAAGTTAAAAAGCAGTTAAGTTTATGTATAAAAGTAAGATTAAGTAGAACTGTAAATGAAAGGAACTGTTAAATAAAATAAATATTTTTAATCAGCATTGTTTTTATTGATTAAAAATCAGCCCTGAATCACCAATGATTTTTTCAAAGAAATCAGGCCTGAATCACCTATGATTGCAAAGAAATCAGGCCTGAATCACCTATGATTTTCAGGCCTGAACCAGCCCTTGAGGGTGGTTTAAAGTGCCACATAAGTGTACACATAGCATATAGGCGCCAACTAACGTCCATCCAAGAACATCAGCCTAAGTAGTTGCCCGTTCAGTACTGATTTGAGTGAATGCTGTCGTGCATGTACTCCCTCTTGGGTAGGGGCGAAGTGTTTCTATCACCTCTTCTGCTTTATGGGCAGCAGCACCCGGTTGAAACGCAACTCCACGCCGAACTCAAGGTTCTACCCACGATTTAGTTGTTATCCACAGCCACTACGATACTCCCAAAAGGGAGCCGACCTCAATGAGCAGCCTTGGAAACTGCTCAACCCGTGGTACTGAAATTAAGGTACTGACGCATAAGTGAGGAGGAGAAGGCGCGCGTAAAGTAGAGGCGCCTGGAGGAGGCCGTAACCCGGTTACGGGTTGTTATGGCCAGTTAAGAAGAAGAAGGTTAATCGCACAACAATATTTCGCTCTTACTCACTTATGAATAACAGAACATTCAATCTAAGTATACCGATTTTTTAGTCACGCCTCCTTAGTAAATTTTATTGCACATAATTGTATGTGCATAGTAATTTATTTGTTGTCTAACTGCCAGGATCTTAACACCCATGCAAAAAAAGGCAATAATATTTAAAAAATTAAAAACAAGAAGAAGAAAGTATGCATTGAAAGCTATTAGAAAAGTTTAAAAATTACTCAATTAATTAACGCAGTTGTCCGATCCTTATTATCGATGAGCGAACGAAGCAGCACAGTCGACAGTTTGATACTCATGACATGGTGATGTGAAACAAAGTTAATTCGGAATCAAGCCCCACTGAAACTAGAGAGCTTGTCGGACTAGAGAGATTGTCGGAAGAATGTGCGGCAGTAATTAAGGTAAATCGATTGCGAGGAAGGGGGGCTTCTATTGAAAAAAGGGTGACATGAATCTCCACACAAATTTTTGTGAAGGGGTGAAATCAGAATATTTTGGACTATAACTTTTGATGTATTTATCCGATTTCGATTATTTCTAAAACATAGATGCAAAAAACACGGAGCAGCTGTAAGCCACGAAAATCTGTGACGGGGGAAGGGGATAAGATTCCGAACATGCGCTTCTTTCGTTAACAATAAAATTAGCTAAACAAACTGTTTACCGATATCAATTACCAGGACGATATAAACTAGGGTTACATTTGTCAGTAGATTGGCAATAGTTCCAAATATATTTCAAATAAGGCCATAAAACCAACATACATTCCGCAAGAGGACACATTTGTAATGAGCACAGCTGGTTTGGCTTGCACTTGCAATCGAAATATACAATTTACAAGTATGTATACTCGTAAATCGAAGAAAATTGCTGTATAGTGCAAGAAATTTGTATTTTATTTCATTTTTATACCCTGTACACAAAGTGTAAAAGGGTATTATAGATTTGTGCAATGTATGTAACAGGCAGAAAGAGGCGTGGCAGACCATAAGTTCCATGGGCAAAAAGTCTTATCATTGACTCGGGTAGCGATTGGACTATGTCCGTCTGTCAATCTGTCTGCATGAGTTGATAGATCTGCAATTCCATAATAGCTAGACACAAAATTTTACCAAAAGATGCACGTAATCACAAGAAAGATGAAGTTGCCGAATGTGGTTTATATCTGCCCCCGTTTCCCCCCCGCAGACTTTCGCGGTTTGCAGCCGCGCCTTAAAATAAAAGTAGATTTATTCCCATTTTACCGTATGCTGGATTTAGTGTTTATGGTGGAAAAAGAGTACAGGGTATTCCACTGTCGGGCACCGTAACACCCGTCTGCATCAAATTTTTTTGTGTGTTGTTTTGCGGAAAGGTTGTGAAATGTTACAAATTGTAACGGCAATGGCGACGCTAGCTTGCTAGCTGTATCAACTGGCAACAATGCAACGCAGAAGAGTTGCAACTGCTTCGCTTCCTTGGGGGAAAATCACAACGTGTAGCATTATGATGACTTAGGCAAGCTGCAGAGAAACCTGCAGAGTGCATATAAGTCGGTATGCGTGTTTGTGTGTCAAAAACAGTTGAATTGACATATACTACTTAGATACAGAGCAGCTGATATGTATTGGAGCTAGAACTGGAAACGTTGGGCACAACCAGCAACAAATTGAAAAAGCCACAAATAAATTGAAAAAGATTTCAAATGAAAGGATATGCTGTCACATTATAAACGAGTTACAATAACAGCTAGGAATACCAACAACCACGACACATACAGACAACGCTGATTTTGCAGAGCGCAGCAAAAATAGTGCAAAAAAGGCAAATGGATTTCGCGCGCTAAAAGAAATTGATGCATCATGTAAAAGGAAGTAAGCTGCATGTAATCAGTACATGTAGCTTTTCCAAACCCTTGTCATTCACTATCTATATGCTGCAACTAGCATATGATATAAAAATCAATCAAAACTTGCATATGTGGCACATGTTTAAGCGCTGTATTAAAGTCAGCACTGAATAATAAAAAGAAGCTAAGGTATTGAAACTTAAAATAACATATACCTCATAGAAATAAGTATAAGTGCATTCATAAATTGCTGGTTAATCTATTAAAAAACAAAATAAATTTTTTGAACAAAATTTTTTTTAATAGTAGTTAAAATAAGAAACAAAAAACATAACAAAGAATTTTCAATTTGCTTATCCTAAGAAAAATAAAAACAGATCCTTCCATAAGAAATAAGTATATGTGCATAATTTGAAATTTTAAATTTAACAATAAGTAATTAATTTTTTTTTAACATTAATAGTTAATGCTCCTGCCTTTGTTGTTTAAAACTTCGGTTATTCGTTTTGGCATTGAGTTAACAAGATTTTTTTGCGTCATTTCATCTATTTTCGACCACTCTTCAAGCAAAGTTTTTTTAAGCTCTGCCAAGGTCTCGAATTGTCGACCCTTCGCGTAGACCTTGTTAGAAAGTATTCCCCAAAGGTCTTCGATGGGGTTTAGGTCGGGGCTGATAGACGGCCATTCCAATAATGGTATATTTCTGGATGTAAAAAAGGCTTTTGTCTTGTGGGCAGTATGGATTGGGGCGTTGTCCTGTTGAAAAGTCCAGTTATCTCCATAGTGGTCTCCGGCAAAGTCAATAAGGACACTGTCTAAAAGCTCTACATAAGTGTCTGAATTGGTCCTGGTAGGTATAAAGCACAATGGAGACTTCCCCTCATACCCAAAAGCTGCCCAAATCATAATCCTCCGCCATGGTTTCGCTTGTGGCATGTGTCCCGCGGTTGCCTGACATCTCGCCAATATTTGTTGCAGTGGTCGGGGCCATCCAAGTTAAACTTTTTTTCGTCCGTAAAAATTACATTTCGGAATTCTACGTTCCAAAATTTATATTTTTCGGCAAAACCCAAACGGGCAGTTATATGGCGCTTTTGTAACTTGGGAATACGCTCCCTGGATGCATATTTAATGTTTTTGTTGCTATTCAAAATTTGGTTGACCCGTCTCCTAGATACCGTGAGACCTAAATGACCTTGTATTTCCAAGCACGACATATTTTTTTGAACCGCCAGACGAAAAATTTTGGCTCGTGGAATTTTAAACTATAAGGTCAAATTTAACGTCATAAAAATGCAAAATGTTTTCAAATTAATGTATTTTCTTTTATTTTCTCGCTAAATTGTAAAGCATATTCCACGCGTTTGCGATCCTCACAGTCCAAAACAAATGTCACTGTTTGCACATATACTTATTTCGTAAGGCAAAGCTATCACGCCACACAAATTTTTGATAACGGTACTAAGGATAGTGGTCAAAGAAAAATTAGGCAAAGGCATTCTAAAAATAGATTACAAGAGCAGACCTTGGCATTCAAACAATACATTTACTAATATATTTAGGTAAGAAACAAATGCAAACATTTATGCACATATACTTATTTCTTTGAGGTATTAGTTTGTAGCATAAGCCTTAGCAGATAGACTTACCTGGCTCTTGCCTTTGGACACACAGCTAACCACATCGTCGCGGGTTGGCTCCAAGTTGATCACATCACGCTGTAAATGAAGAAGCGCAAAAGTTTTAAATTAAAAATAAATTGGAAGAATGAGTTACTGACAGACAGACAGTCCACAACTAATCTCACAGCTTTCCGAGGTCAGCTTGTGGATTGTCAACAATGATGATCACTGGACCAACAAAAAGAGAACAACAAAATTTCTTTAGTTTTTTTAAATTCAATATCGTGTATTCAATATGTCAGACTTTAGAAAGATATGACAAAACAAATTGTGATATCGAAATAAGTGGTATGAGTGTCATCAACGCAAGTAGATTGCATACTTAAGTGCTACTAAATTTGGTTGATCTTGTTTTTATATTGACATATCTACAAAAACGCTATTTTGGTTGCAATTTATGGGATGAGGGTTCTGACATTGGTCCCTTATTGCCCATATGTTTGGACATTTTCATCCGATCTTAATATTTTTTACAATGATTCGGCTGAACTTAGGTGTATTGGGTGTGACCAATTCTTATGGTCTTATAATATCCAACAAATTGCAATAATATTACACTAAATAATACTTAAACAAATATGATGCAACATATCGGGACGGTGCCCGACAGCGGAATACCTTGTACCCTTTTTTCCCCATAAGCACTAAATCCTGCATACGGTAAAATGGGAACGAAAGTATTTTCTTTTATGTTTCTTTTTACAAGTTGGATATGACTGTAAGCATTTTTTCCTAATGGGAAGGTTCAATTGAGACGTTTTCCTATTGGCAAGTTGAAGAGAATTTATTTATTTCCCAATGTAAATTTAACCAACTTGTTTTATTCCCTTAAATATGTAAGATTTAGGTATCTCGCAATTACGAATTTTCTGATATTATCAAAAATATGACTTGCAAGTGTGGGCGGATGTTTTTAACAAATTTTTTTTTCAGAAAAATTCAAGGTAACCATCTTAAATCTTTCTAATATCTACATGCCTACATTTCATAAAAAAATCTACCGTTTGGTACGCAAAATACTGTTTATGGATTCAGGATGGTTGTTTTAATACTTGCCGAGTCCCAATAACACCTTTCAGCAAATTGAAGGCGCGCCAACTTGTAAAGCGGTAGTAAAGATGGATCTTTCTTCACCATAGCTTGGACTATGTGTGCAGAGCTATTTTAAGTGAGTTACACCGTCTTTTGAGATTTTGGGACATTGGTAAGAGCAGATAGTAGACTGCAAGGTCCTATCAAATTGCTCCGGTTTTTGAAGATTCGATGTCTATCTCGCTCCGAGATATAAATGGTCATTTACAATAATTTTTATTTAATCCCACCGTATTATGAAAATAATCTTATTTCAATCAACTCTTCGGCATGTTTCTTATAGTTTTGAAACGATTGCTACTTAGCACAAAAACCAACATTTCTAATAAAACTAGCGGTGCTTTAACAGTAACACCCAAAATACCAAATACCCAGTCTCTATCACTCCTCACTCCTTTTTTTCCTTTATTAACTTCAATTAAAGTCATAGTATCCATAGTTTTTATATAGCAAGTGTTCAAAATCAAAATTTCAAAAGTGTTATACTTTTAATAAGCACTGTATGTAGATACTTAATTTCAATTCAATACACGGTAGCGCTCTTAAGTGAGGTATGCACAGCATTTTTGTAGTAGACTTATGTATATGGATGTATATAAACACATCTTAGCCACGACCACCTTAATGTACCCACATCCACAAACAAGCCAAAGAAAACGCATTTATAAATTTTAATATTATTATTGCCCGACTTAAAGGCTGACTTGGTGCTAATGCTTTTTGGGTGCATTGCCTTGGCCCACGCATAAACTACATCTAGAAGTTGCTGCCAACATGTTGGTGGAAACAGATTCAGCTCTATAAGACGGCTCTCCAAGTGAGCCTTGTGCCATGCTTTCAAGCAAATTGATTTATAAATCACGTAATGTAACGACCTCATACGAAATATTTTGAAACGAAATGCGCTCCCGCACACCCCAACAACTACAAGACCCTGCCACGCCCCCAACATTGAACATAGTACATACTACATACATAAAACCAAAACCATGTATTATTTAGTAAAATTTGCATTTGGCGCATAAAGCGGCAGGCAGCAGCCACCAGTGAAGCACCAGCAGTGGCAGCCATTGGACTAATGCTAGCTTTACACTGTTCCAAACTGCTGCATTTGCTGATTCGCACCAAAGATTGTCAAAAGTAAAGATTGTTCACATTTACGTCACAAAAAGTTGCTAAAATTATGCATTGACTTGTATCCGGTTTGGAAGCGCAAATGAGTGACATATTGAGGCTTTTTACCAGAGTGCCCAGCTCGTGACTAAGAACCACTAAATAAGTTTTGCGCGTGTAGTTACATTAGATCTTTTGAAGATTCAATCCATAATGATAATGACTGTCTTAAACAACAAAGTTACAAAGTCTCTGTCTTATTACTTAAACTCTAACAATGAGACAGCTGCTGACAATACAATTCTTGTAAAAAACGAAATCAGTTATTACCACAGTGTTCATACTAAGTTAATGCTTGTATTCATATTTGAAAGTATTCATTACCGTGACATTTGGCGTCTGTGCCAATGCACTGGCTGCTTACACTGTTCTTTACATTGTGCCACTGTCAAAATAAATTGAGCTGTTCTGTGACGCAGTGTAAATCCTGCATAAGAAATAACTGTGGCAATGGCGCAAGCCTTGGCAGCGACAACGACAACGGCAGCATCCGCACCATTGCTGCAGAGCCGGAGCTTAGAGCTCGACGGGCTTTGGTAGGCACATACAAGCCAAATGATGCCCATGGCGTACATAAGTAATAAGCGAAGGTAACACATAAAATATATTGACGCATGTATGGCAGCCGCCTTGGCGTAACTGTGGGCATCTTTGGATTTTTACGATAGAAGGCAACACGCTAGTGGAAGCCACAATGGTGTTTGCATCATAAAACAAACTTTTGTGTGGCATAAATTCATAAACACCCGCAGAGCGCGAGGTTGCAAGGGTGTTTAAGTTTCTGACTCACCGAGAAACACACGTCTTAATATGGAAACTACTTTACGGCTACAAAATGTATGACATAACCGTGCAGGGCATGACGTGCAAATGGAGTTAATGTGTTCCAAATGCCCTAAATGCAGGACCCGAAGAGCATATTAAAATGTATTTTCCTGTTTGTCTTTTGTAATACACGTGTCAAATGGTCATATTAGCTTTTTTATGAAACGCGGATTTACCCAATATTTATAGAAATTTAAACAGATACTTTACAATCTTTCAAAAAATCCAGTAGTTTTTAAACGTTCTAGATAATTCAAAACGATTTTCAGATTTGAAATCTGCGTCCCCGAATTTACCGGGAAATGTATGTTTCAGCCAGCCATGGGGCATTTGTTACTTTTCCGCAAAAATGTATTGGGATTGGCCAAAAATTAAAATCTCTAATTTTATGTTTTTCGACGATTTAAGCACTCTGACAACTTTTCCGGCGATTTGGAGATGTTTTTGTGTGCGTGCGTTGTCGATGTAGTGTGTTATTCAAATAACTTTAGTAATTTCGGCTTTAGTAAGCTAAATGTTTTTCTATCGTGTTGGGCATATCTTCAAAGAGTTTCCTATTGAATTTGAGCCCTCTACTCGCTATTGTTGGGTCGCTAGAGGACTATTAAGAGTAAATAATTTTCAAAATTTTTTTTTTTCATTCTTAAAATTTTGTGAGATGATGAAATAGCGAAAGAGAGAGGCGCAATTTACTCTTGTTGCTGGAAAAAAAGGTGTTGCTCAATTTTTGCTATTTTTGTGCGGTATATTTTTAAATGCATAAAAACATACTATCACTGGGAGCGGTAGCTCCTAGTTGTGACGTAAAGCGCGCTACTAACCAGTGCTGCAGCTCACAACTATATAATTACGCAAACTTTTGCACTTTTAGCTGGAGCGCCCGACCTGGTCGAGCAAAATACTGTTGTAAAGGTAATTAATGCGTAGAGTAACCGACTTAAAATTTGAACCCCGCCTGTATATAATGCGAGCAAATGTCCTCACGCTCAAGCGAAGCAACAACAACATACAATAAATGCATTTTTTTTGGCAGTTCTGCTAGCTAGCAGATTCCTACGTACATACATACATATATGTATGCATATGCATATACAAACATACATCATACCTTATGCCCAATAAAAAATAAGGACAACAGAAAACTGAACAACACCAACAGCCAAACAAGAAGCACAATGCTGCTACCAATGTATACTTAACAAGGTAACGTCGTCGTTGAGCGAACATTCCTAAAATGCTGTAAGAATCTCAAATAACGAAAGAGAGAAGCGCAATATAATCGCATACAGAGTATACTTTGGTTTTAAACAATGCATACACATATACATATAACATAAACTGAAATAACATGCGCGACGCACAACCTCTCTCATTGAAATTCGCAACAGAGAAACTGCGCTGCTGACGTCGCAACGAAGACGCTACCTTGTTAAGTATACATTGGTTGCTACTATGCTATTCTCTATCTCCAAAGTATTTGCGTATTAATTGAAAGAAAAGCAAGGCAAAGAAATAAAAATTCCACTTTTGAACAGAAATTCTAAGTTCAATGTGAAATACCTCATCAATCAATTAACGTAGTATTTTGTACCCGTAAATTTTTAGAAACGTCGTTCAATGAAGATTCAAATAATGTGTAAAAGTGTGTTAAAGCAATGTTATAAAGTTGGTAAAATTAAAGTTGGTAATGATTAAATGAATGCACCTCAGTTTTTACGGGCTCACGCACTCTATTAAAGACAAAATTTAAACGTTGAAAATCGAAATTTTGTGTTTAATGTAATATGTCAACTAATGAAACAAATTTTTTGACCCCGTGACTTTTCGGAAACGTTGTTCTATGAAGATTCGAATGGTCTACAAATTTAAGCAATATTAGAAAGTTAGTAAAGCAAAAAATATGAAATTATAATTATACAATTATTTTATTAAATTGCATTATTTTATTTATAGCATGTAAAAGGGAGGAATGTGGGGAAAACTAAATATGAACCATTTCTCAGTTATCAATGTACTATATGTGTATAAAATTTCAGAACGCTACGATAAAAAAAATCACGACAAACAGACAAACATATTTTGGCATTTCAGATATCGCCGATCCGATATTCGATTTACTTAATTTCTCCTAGATTATATATCTGCATTTATTGGGGCTCTATGTCTTGCAGGGACCCCGCTACAGCTAAGGAGCATTTTTTTTTAAACACGTATATCTTCCAAACCAATAGCCAAATCGAAAAACCGTTTATGAAAAGGTTAATCTACGCATTAATGTCTTTACAACGGTATTTGACTCGACCAGGTCGGACACTCCAGCAGAAAGAGCAAAAGTTTGCGTAATTATATAATTGTGAGCTTCAGTGATAGGAGTTTTGGTATTTTATCTATTTATTTATTATTATTTTATCCTGCACTTTGTTTTAGCGTTACATATGTACCATACTATAAAATGTTCTACACTCTAGTCAACTTTTGGGATTTGAAGATTTGCTGGAGGTAAAGTTGATATTCAAAGCAGGCCACCATTGCGTGTTGACAATGCATGTAAAAAAAGTTTTTTCGGTGTTTAAGCTTATGTCCTTAATGGACAAGACTTGGCGGGTATTTCGAACACGCTTAATGCAAGCGGAGCGCTTAAGCTGTTTAGCTGTACAAGCGAAATGAATATTTAACAATGCTATATTATATGCCGCAGTCCTGTTTTTATTCTTTACCAAAAAGCGATGTTTACAGAATATATTTTTCGAAACTATGTAGATTTGTGGTTGGTTCTTATTTTTCGTACCGTACAGTGCGCACGGGGGAATTGTGGCGAAAAACACAAAGCTTGCAGTAAACTACAAAAACACGAATGCTTGTCATTTGGTGCTTGTATTTGGACAGTTGCTCCTGGGAGCTTAGCCTAAAAGCATACACAACAACATTTTGTGCTTTTTGTCTGTTTGACATGGCAGTTTATGCAAAATTAATTGACACATTTATTTATGAGGTTAGTATTGTTTTTTTTTTTTTTTATACCCTATACACAAAGTGTAAATGGGTATTATAGATTTGCGCAATGTATGGAGGCGTGCCCATATGTTCGATGGCCAAAAATGATCAGGAGCAATAGTCGAGTCGATATAGCCATGTCCGTCCGTCCGTGTTGCAACATGTTTCGCAGAGACTATAAATTATAGCAAAACAAATTTTACCAAAAGATTCGCATTTTTCAGAAATAGAGCAAGTTTATCGAATCAAGTCGGTATCTTACCCCCTTCCCCCGTGACAGATTTTGGCGGCTTACAGCCGCTCCATTGAATCCATCAACTTGACAGAGGTTTGCGACGTGTTAAAGTACATCTATGTTTTGAAAATGTTCGAAATAGTATAAATACATCAAAAGTCACAGTCAAGAATATGCTGAATTCACACCCTTCGCTTATAAACTGCTGCAAAATTTCACTGCATGTAGATATGGATACATGTGTGCCAGATTTATAAAATTTGGAGACCTTTCGACTTACCTTAATTACTGCCACACATCACATGTACATACATATATATAAATGTGTTTTTGATATATGTTTCAAAATTCAACAACATTGGCCTAAAATGCTTACAGGCATATCGATCGTATGAAAACAGACATAAAAGTGGATACTTCCGTTCTCATGTTACCGTATTTTGTGTTTATAAAGAAAAAGGGTATAGAGTATTCCACTATCAGGCACCGTTCCGACTGTGCATCAAATTTTTTTTTGTACTTGTACTTACGTCGCAATACGATGAGGATATGTTCTGCAAATTCAAACGGAATACGCGATCCCTAAAACGAGAAAGTGGAAAAAATTGTTAGAGCTAATTTTTATAAGCTCTCCTAGAGCAGTGGCTTTAGTCGTTAATCTGCTTCTCAGACTTACATGGCGCCGACGTAGAGCGAGTCGCGTTCCTCATTCATGTGAAATGTGCGGTAATACAGTTTGCCGCAAGTGAACTCGCGCACATGATCTGGAACAAAGAGTAGGAGAGATTGTCAGTTAAATGTGAGTTTAGTAAAATATTTAAAAAATACATTTTTTTTTATTTCATTTAAACAGCACTCAAAATACACACAAAACCAGCTAGATGAACCTTGCTCCGTTCTGCTCTGTCTCTCTATCTGTCCGTGCCACAAATGAGCGCCTGTCAACAAAGTTTATGCAGCAGTGACAAAGGGAAAACACAGCAATGTCAGCTACCCAGACAAAGAGTACTAGACTTGGTATCAAAGTATAAAAGCTTGTATGTAAGTGATTGTGTTTGTACCCTGTTTTCGGTGTTAGTTTGTGTATGCGATATCTCATTTCAATCAAATGACATTTTGACATCTCTTTTGCCGGACATTATCGCTGAAGCAGCCGCAGAAACAGTGCCAAATGTAACCAAAGTGCAAGTTTAAAATGTTTTTATTTACAGTAAGCTTTGAGCAAGCAACCACAAAGTCAAGAAAGCAGCTAAAAATGCATTTACACAGACAGTCGGGACGGTGCCCGACAGTGGGATACCCTGTACCCATTAATCATTTTTACACTACACATGCACAGTAATAGTGTGCATAACGGAGCCAAGTTTCAATTGGATAGCTTTTATGGTGTGGGTTAAAACCGCGAAAATCGACAAACCTGCACTGCATACGGAAAATGCGCATCGATTGGTAGAAAAATTGTTACTCTAGCTCTTATAGTCTCCGAGAACGGTGCGACAACACGGACATGTCTATATCGACTCGACTATTGCTAAGGCCATTTTTGCCCATGGAACATATAGTCTGCCTGTTACATATATTGCACAAATCTATAATACCCACTTTGTGTACAGGATATAAAAATTTACTCCAATTTATAAGCGTAGGGCGCATGGCACCTCGTAGTTTAGCCGCAGCAACACGCTTGAGTACTCTATCATATTTCAAAGTTAAATATTTTTGATACAATTTATTTAATATGGAATTGAATAAAATTGGTTGTGCTTCTCGGAAAAGTACAAAGTTCAACGTCCGTAGAACAACAATAGGAAGAAAGCTTAATTTGAATCGTTACGAGGCAGGGTGTATGATTTGTTTAGTTTTAAAACTTTAAACGCGTTTTTCTCGCAACCACTTCTTTTCAAATTTTCACACAATATTTATAACATAATTCGCTAGTGAACCACGTAGTATTTTCTCAAAATAATAAAAACTTTTTATTTTACAACTATTTACCACGATCTGTTTTTGACGTGTCCGTGTACCTTTTCAACTACCCAATTAACCAATCTATAAGAAAACCATTTTCAGTGCATACAGTGAATGGTTTGCAAAAAATCACTTTTTTTTGACAATAATATGCTTCATTATGATATACATTTTCATATTATTCTCATATTAATATTTCACAGCACAGCTGTTGTTATAGTAGAAGTTATAAAACTGATAAAACTTCTTAAATAACTTGCTTAAGGTTACAGTTTATGATTTTCTTAATTATATAGCAGGTATTGATACTAACTCAAAAATAACGATTTTCTATGTTAAAAGTGTTTAATTTCGATTCGCAGCTTATGTTTAACCACAATATAAATATATAATAAAAACTCACAATTTTTTTTTTTTTTTGCCATATTAATACTTGAATGAAGCTGGTGAAGAAGAACATTTTTTTCGTTATATAAACATTAAATACGAAGTCCTAATAATTTTAGAAAATTATAACATAATTATTGAAGTCTTTTGGGAAAAAAAAATTATTTTTGTTTATCTAAAAAAAGGGAAAAAATTAAAAATTTTATTTTTTATTTTTTTAACATTGTTCCACCAAACCGATTTAGTTCAAACTTTTACTGAATATAGAAGAGTATGAAAGGAATTATATGGAAAAAAAACTTGATTGCTTTTTTTCTTTTTTCTTAAAAAAAAAATAATAAAATTTTGATTTAAAGTAATGACTTAAATCATTGCCCTTATTAATAAGTATCATCGTGGAAATTTTGGTTCAAAAATATTTAGTAGTTTAGTCGCAATAATTCAAAAAGTGAAAAACACGATTTTTTAAATTAAGCGGTAACGCATTAATTTTTCAATCTGAAATTTTGTGTATAATTTTTTTCCCCACGTACAAATCGATCTGCATCATTCGTTTTTAAAAATCGCTGGGGACACTTTTTGGTACCTTAACCGGCTCGACCCTTTGCAATTTGAGATTTTTTTTACAAAATTAAAACTGTAAGTAGAGATGGTCATATG
Source organism: Chymomyza caudatula (assembly GCA_035041775.1). Lineage (NCBI taxonomy): Eukaryota > Metazoa > Arthropoda > Insecta > Diptera > Drosophilidae > Chymomyza > Chymomyza caudatula. Next base: position 2,250,882 of record JAWNKW010000197.1, on the reverse strand, counting down.
TTCTAAATGAAGCATTAAGGGAGAAGTCGAGAGTGCACATAAGTGTGCTGTTTTTAGTCGTGGCTTGGGGTTTTCTTAACATTAAAAAAAAAAAAATATTAATAATAAGTGCGTCTTGGAAATGAAATATGTGTTGTATACTGTACAACTGAGCAATGAGTTATTGAAACTAATCAAAGTTCACAGCAATTGCATACGTTGTCATTCAATTAGATATCCGCGCAGAAGCCAATATTGCATAGAATTGATTTGATAGAGCCCAAAGAAGTATGCAACCCTGAGTTGAATTATGGGAGAGCTTAAACAAACTCCAATAGAGTTGAGCAGGAACACCAGCACTCATATAAGAAGCAATCAATTATATTATGTTAATTTTGGTGACGTCGAACTGTCTGCGCTGCTATTCTGCGCGATATTGAAAGCGAGAAATAGTAAGCGAGTGAGTTATAAAGCGCTGAGTACGCTTTTCTTTGATTAAACTAATTAATATTTGCTTATGGGCATGCCTTCTTGTGGTCAACCATAGGGCCTGTCCGCAAGGTTCTGACCACAACACACACACACACTACTACAACAAAGGCACTCACACACAATTACACATTTGGCGTATTGTCAATTAATATGCTGTCATTTGGTTGACATTCGATGTCTTAAGCAATTAATTTGTATGCGTTTCTTACAGTTTTGATGTCATGTTCAAAGTGCCCTTTGGTTTTTGTTGTTGTAGTTGCTTTTACTATTGGTGTAGTTACTGTACATATGTCAATAACAAATAAGTTGTCAACTGTCGTCTGGGTAATGTAGATGATGGCGTCAGGCATCCTGACGACCGCTTTGTGGCCTATATTTTTGATCGAACAACTTACTTATATAACTATGCATACAATATCAAGTTGTTCCTTGTTGTGCTAGTATGAGACAATATTGAATTCAATGCTAAGTCAACTTGTTCGTTCTTATTCAGTTAGATAAATGCCAAGTTGACCTTAACGACCAGATACAATAATAAGAGCTACATATATACAGTACATATGCCATTTGCATTTGGATTCGACAAATCCAACTGGCTAAAATGATTAAATTTATTATAATACAAGTTTTATTTTGAAAAACATCTACACACAAACCGAATGAAATGGAACGGAATATGTAAATTCTGCCAGCCCTTTGGGTACAAATGCAGCCATTTTTGATTTCCGATTTAAAGTACATTTTCCACAGAGGCGAATAACCAAAAATAAAAAATATCAAGTACTATCCATAAAAAAAAAGGAAAGTAACAACACCAAATAAAACAAAAAGCCATGCAAAACCCAAAAATATAACTACGTCTTTTGTTTGGCAACGGAAAATAACTACACCAACAACAATAACTTGCCTTCCATGTTCATGCCCGTGTCTATTTGGATGCATATAAGCATTGTGCACATTTCGGGTAATGTAATGTCCTTGCTTGAAACCGGATGTTGACTTGTATATGCTTCAATTGTTATGGTAGTTTTTTCTTTTTGTTTGGATTCTTCTAGCGACTTGTCAAACGTACTAAAGTTTTTTTTTTTATTCTTGTAACATAAAAGTGACTGCCATTTTCAACGTTTTGTTAGAGCGTTCCTTTAAATTGAAGTGTCTAGCCAACTTAAAGTTTTTCTATCACCTGCTGTATTGCCTAGTAATATGCGTGATGGACAATAATTCAACTGTACTGCATATGTCGAGGTTGGCAATATAATTGTAATCGCTGTTAAATTGTGAATCTGCTCGCTTTATGGACTCCTTGGTCCTTCTGGTCTTGCCAGAACACAAAACAAAGTCATAAATATAGTATCACAGCGAAAATTGCCCATATTAGCACATATACATAAATTAATTGCGCACATAAATATGTTAGAGTATTCGGCTAGTTATGTCAGCAGTCAATTTTTATGCGCACAAACTGTAAACGTTTATAGGACTTATTAAACAAAATCTTTGGTTAAAGTTCAGCGTCATGCATATTGCCAACATCAACATGACAATAACACCGACAACAACCACAACAGTCGACTGCATATTTATGATGGCAATTTCAAGACACATACAATTGTCACAGCATAAACACAGGCGCAGACAGCCCAGCGGCGTATTGTCTGTCTCTTGGCCTTTGGCTGCTTGGCTGGGTTAAAGTCAATAAAAATATTATAAGGCCATAAATGTGGATATATGTAGATAGCTAGGAAGTAGTAGAAGTATAAAAATCCAAGTTGGCGCAAGCAAAATGTTTATTAATATGCAAAGCTACAGAAAATACCCTGCAGGAAATTGGTCTACTAGTAACAGCTTTAACTAGTTGTAATTGTAGTTGTAGTCAAGTAGTAGCGGACTGGTTCAAAAAAGAGTTATGGCGGGATATGAAAAAAAAAAAAAAAACTGTTACGGAGAGCGCGCTGTACTCGGCGCTCTCACTGTTTATTTGGGTTCGCTCAGTTTCTCTGAATGAGTCTTAGCGTTGTGTTATTCAGCTCTTTGCCTGTTGTTGTTTGTGTAAATTGAAGAAATTTGTGTATACACAAGAAAAATAACAAAAAGAATGGTGCTGCACAAATATGCGTCAGTGCGAAGTTGTGCGAAATTGGTAAGTGCTCGTAGTATTTTGTGTTTTTAACTCAACATTAATTTATTATATTATTTACTAAATGAATTTAGAATGCTGGAGTGTTCTCAGAGAATAAGCCAAAAATACATACATATGCACATACTAAGTACATTGAACGTGTTTGATATGTTGAGTATTCCATTAAGTAAGTAAATGGTGTCTAAAATTTATTCTTTTATACAATACATTTGTATGTAAAAAAGTATTTTTCATTTGCTTGTTTTTGATTTTCAGTGCTTTAAGTCAAGGTGCCGAATAAACCGTAAGTGATAAGAAAAACTATAAATTTCACAATACAATTTTGAATAAATAAAGCATAAAATGTTTGTTGAGCTACTGAGCTTTTTCAGCAACTATATTTTATGTTTTCAATTGTTGTTAATTAAAACACGATTATTATATAAAAATAATAAAGTAATTACTTCCCCCGTGTGGTGAGTGGGTTAGAGAATACCACCTCAGCAGGTCAAAGCTTGTCGCATGAGGCGACTAACAATGACACTGGGTTCTTTCGAAACCAGTAGGCCTTAAATGGGTTGTGCGTAGGGTTTGGGATCCACCACGTAAAACGACAATTCCAATGAAAAAATGTATTTACATCAGGCCGTAACCCGATAACGGGTTGTTATGGCCAGTTAAGAAGAAGAATAAAGTAATGTAATTTATTTAAAACTCCCGATACTGATGTTGAATTATATAGCAGACAGATCAACTATGATCGTGTCATGCAACGATAAGATGTTGTTTTGTGCGTCGTACCGACTACGGTTACCGACGATTAAAATGCGAACGTTACTAATTGCAGCGCAGCTAAGCGACAATCCCGCTTAGCTGGCGGCTAACATAAAGTATTGTAGGGTGGTGAGTGGGAGCTATGTTAGTTAACATTTGGCTGCTGGGCCGCATAAGCAAACAATGTTTATGAATAAAGTCAAAATAAATGGATAAAATATAGTTTTAATAGCACACTGTACTTGTTTTATTCACGGGCGGAATGCACTGAATTCCTACCGATATGAAAGATAATAGGAGAATTCCACAAGTACCAGAAGTGGTTTGAAACAATACACACCGAACTGGTATGCATCTATGACCCAATTACTAGTCATATGCCACTCGCAACCAGTTCCTATGACAGCCCTGTATTAAACATACCACTTGGCTTCAAGCAAAAATATTAGTATTGAACCATATTTACATCCTCTTTTTCTCGTTAAAAAAAGATTTCGTATGGTTTCATAGCGCAAATACACCCCCAACTGGTTGATTGCCATTGCCCATTTACGAGTTCCATACCACTCGCAACCAGTTCCAATGACAGCTCCGTGTTAAACATACCACTTGAAGTCAAACAGAAATACTAGTTATGGACCTTAAAATCATCCTTTTTTTCTGGTTGAAAAGTGGTTCCTAACTAGTATACTTTCCTGCAGGGTACGCTCTTCCTTCATTTTAGCCTGTGTGTGTGTACATTTATACACAAGCGCAGACGATACGCGTGTGTTTGTATGCGATAATAAATAACAAATTGAACGGAAGCTAATCGAAATCCATATTGTTTGGCTCAACCGGAAGTGCGACACACCATATCGCTACACAATATTCATGTACATATATGTTTGTATATATTATTGTATATTAACCCCTGCTTTAAGGCGATGCCCGTTATATTAAAGAGCGTCATTTGGAATGGCGTAGCATTACAGTCAATAAAGCAGGTGAGCCATAAAAATGAAGGCCTTACACAATCATGAGTTGAAACAGGCGGCATTGCTAACTTGACTGCAATTTAAAATGTTGGCTTTATCTTAGCTTTATGGCCGCTTAATATTGGACCAATCAAAATCAAATATCGTTTACGATGGCCATATGCTTTTTATTTCCTGTGCCAGTTTCCTTAGGTTTTCACTTTTATACTTTTTTTGCATTCTACTAAATGTGTGTGTGTATATATGTATATATTCCCATTTATTACATCCTATACGTAGGCCAATAATATTTATGCGCTTCGTAAATGTTCGTACGTCAATCAAACCAATTTCTAAGCGGCCCATTAACAAGAACAACTCTTAATGTAATTTTGAATTGAATCAGGTACAGTGCACAAATATCGTCTTCTAATCATTCATTTTATCATTCAAAGGAAATACATTTGCATGATTCTATACTTAGAATATATTATAGATTCAATTATTATTTTTTTAGTGGGGTTCTACTTTCCATTTTCTTTTCCGTTCCTCTTTCTTTCCTTTCTCTCTCTCTCTCTCTTCCTCATACTAAGTCCACCTGCGAATATTGGTATTATCTTCCCATGCTCTTCCTCATCCTCTTTCTCATCTTCCTTCTCTACCTTTACCTCTTTCTCTACTTCTACCTATTAGTAGGCGTTGCCAGACTCGGTGCACATTGTTTGGAATAAATAATAGTAGTTTTACGCCTTTTCATTATTGTTAATTATGGATGTATAAATGGATTCGGACATACATACAGACATTCATTTTTATATACATATATAGATTTGCTATATATATACTTGCTTCGCTCGCCAACCCCTTGCTCCTCTAGAAGTAGTGCATATTCTTTTTCCCGTTCCCTTTCTCATTTTCTTCTTCTCCTTCCTCCTTTTCGTTTTCTTCCCTTTCCCTGTTTCCCTTCCTCTTCCTCTTCGTCCTCTTCCCCTTCATCTTCTTCTTCGTCATCTTTCTCTTCCTCTTCCTGTTCCTTTTCTACTGTCTTTTCCTCTTCTTTTTCTTCTTCTTCATCTTCATGATCCTTTTCCACTTGTTCATCCTCTTCCTGCTCCTCCTCCACTTTCTCTTTGTCTCGATCGATTTGTAGGTGGAAAAAAAAATTCTGCAAAAAATTGCAAATCGTAAAATTAGCGCGTTACCGCTTAATTTAAAAAAAACGTGTTTTCACTTTTTAAATTATTGCGACTAAACTACTGAATATTTTTGAACTTTGCTCGCGCAAAGCATAGACGCTTGAAGGAGAGCTTTACGCCAGGCCGTAACCCCCCCCCTAACAGTTTGTTATGGCCAGTTAATTAAGTAAGTAATAGCAATTTGAATATATGCATGTATTTGAGTACCACTGTGCAATGTAAGAATTTTCTACTTTACTTCAAAACCATACAAGCCTGTATGCCCTATGGTATGTGTTTAAGGCACTTACGACAATAAACTTGACACATTTCAAAGGTCGCAAGCACATACACAACTGAAGGGGGAAAAGTCTGTTAGGATTTCTCAAAGCCTTTGCAGTTGACATGTAGTCTGTGTGTGTATCCATCAGTTGCTCTTTAATATCCAAAGGCTAAGTTAAATATATGTATAAGTATAAAGACGATGTAATCTTTTCGCTCTTTCTATCACTTTTGTATAAAGTGAATTTATTAAATACGGAACGATAAAGTTACTATCACGGTTGTCATAGAGACGATTGTTTGAAAAAATCGTTTGAGATATTAAAAAATTTGATGCAGTCGGAACAGTGGAATACTCTGTACCCTTTTTCTTTATAAACACGGAATTATTCAGGTCAATATGCCTGTAAACATATTCCTAATGGGAAGTTCCAATTGACATGTTTTCCTAGTTGGTCTTATAAAAGCGCGTGCGCAGTCGCGACTAATAAAACAAAAACAATTTGGAGCAATAAAAGTGCAATAAAATCAAATAGCACCGGCATAGGTGCGCATACGCAGCACCCCGCGATCCAGCGCTGGGACCGCCTTTCTGTTTTGAAACGAGCGATACGGCACGAAAACAACAACACAGCTAGTGAAATAGTACCAAAGTGATAGAGGCATTCAAATTAATATTTTTTCTTTCTTTTTTTGTCTTATGATTTAAATCATAAATCAGAATATTATAAATACCAACAGCAAACAAAACGAGAGCGACACCAAAGATTGTTGCAGCAGTAGTCAAAACAATAATATCAAATAAACAAATAGTACAAACAACTACACTAAAAACATTAACTTTGACCTCAGCAGCACAATCGAGGAACTTAAAGAGTCCTATAACGTTGTAAATTCCCGTAGATCGTTGATAGCAATGTCTACTAATCAGTCCAAAACGCAATCCCCTGTCTCGGAAGATGCCCAAAGACTTCTCAAGGGCCAAAATAAGCAGAGCAATAAAAGAAAAGAAACAAATTCTCCTGACGTTCCTCAAGACGATGCCAACTACTGACGGCACTTCGAATAATGAACCAAAACAAAAAAGACCTCCTCCAAATGGGTGAAGACAAGCCTTTGAGAGCAGTGATCAAGGGACTTCATCACTCTACTTTAAATCGCCAAATAATAGACGATCTTGCCAAACAAGGCCATGAAGTGTTACATGTTCACAGTCCCATTAATAGGGCGACCAAAGAGCCAATGAACCTACATTTCATAAACTTTAAAGCTGCTCAAAATAATAAAGACGTGCTGCAAATAAGAAAACTATGCCGGCAAATGATCAGCATTGAAAATGCGAGAAGGCCAAGACTATGGTCATACTGCAAACTTCTGCAGAAAAAGGTTCAATTGCGTAAAATGCGGCCAACAGCATGCTACAGTAGACTGTACTAGATGCTCCTGAGCCCCAGCTACTTGCTTTCGCTGCGGAGGAAATCACTCAGCAAATTACAAGGGCTGTGAATGGAATAAAGAATATGTAATGTAAAAAAGCAGGAGTCAGCAAGGTTAAAAAAGCTGAGAGATCAGCTAAAAATACAATGAGGCCCACTATGCAACTAGGGATCACTGACAAAAACAATTTTCCTGCAATTGGTACTTACAATTCTCTGCCGAATCATAAAAATAGAAACCCGACAGTTAGTTACGCTGATGTAATTAGGGGTACAACTAAAGATAATGTGCAACATCGAATATTGCAACAGCAGAGGGACCAGCAGCAACATCAGTAGGGCAATGATTTGTTTTCCCAAAACATACAATAGGCTGTAGGTGACATGGCAGTAGCCGTATCAAAAATTCAAGAATCCATTGACAAGATGGCACAAATGCAGTTAAGAATCTTAGAGTTTCAAAATCAACTGATGAGTCTCCTTACCGCGGTAAATACAAAATGAATCATTTTTTGAAGATTCTTATATGGAATGCTAATGGCATTTCAGGTAAATACCTAGAATTGGTATTGTTCTTTTGACGGAAACTAGAATATCAGAAAAAAAAATATTAGCGCTGCATGGGTTTGAAACTAATCTGGCTTCTATGTCCAAAGAAAGGCATCCAGGAGGAGGATGTGGCGGTATTAGTAAATAATAGGATCTCCCAGGTCTGCAGAGCCTTTCAATTCGCGTCAACAACAGTCGCCACATCATACGGAAATATAATTTTTGGAGCTTTTTATGGTCGACTGGCGCAATCTATTGAGGAAGCAGACTTTAACAATATCTTCAAATCTGCCGTTCAGCGGTTTCTGATTGGAAGAGACTGGAATGCGAAGCATTGGCTTTGGGGCGAAACACGCTATGACCGAAGAGGAAAAGAACTTGCTCACAGTTTGTTGACCAGTAAGGCAAAAGTTCTAGCAACGGGTTCTCCAACCTGCTTAGATTTCGCGGTGTATCAATGTATTCCTGATCAGCTTTTGGATATATCTGATAATTGGGACCTGCCAAGCGATCACCTCGCATTTATTATTACACTAAGTACGGTACCCACAATCTACCAAAAGGTACCCCGACTCATTAGCCAGACAACAAATTTGGAAATCTTCCAGAAAACAACAATGAAAAATAGAGTCCGTCTCGAGATGGAAATAAGTTCTGGTGAAGATGTAGAACAAGCAGTCGATCTGATCACAGAGAAAATTCATCAAGCGGCAGCGATAGCCAACACCCAACCAGCAACTATTAGACAGGATGATTTAGGCAACCAACTTACAGCCGAGCTTCTTGATTTACTATTATGGAAGCGACTCTTGACTATAAGTCCGAAGCCGGCTATAGTTTATGGTCACACGTAATATTAAAAGACAGCCTTTTCGAACAGTCCCTCTTAGACGTCAGGATGGCAACTATTGCCGCTCTGCCTTTGAACAAACAGAAACATTTGCCAATCACCTTGAACAGCGCTTTACTCTGTTCAGCCTTGCCACAGATGAGGATCTGGACCAGACTGGATTTGGAGTCCACTCCAAATGGCACTCCCAATAAAACCCATAAGAATTGAGGAAATTAAAAACATAATTAAAAAGCTCCCAAGGTTCCAGGCCATGACAGAATATGCCATGCTACACTGAGAGCCCAGCCAACTAAAGCTCTTCTTTTTATAAAATTGATCATAGCTATATTAAAGACGCAACAATTCCCTGCCCAATGGAAGACTGCATGAATAACTATGATTCACAAACCCGGCAAAGCGGAGAGTGACCCGGAATCTTACAAACCAATCAGTGCCTTCCCCACATTGTCTAAAGTATGGGAAAGATTGATTTTTAGAAGGATATCTGAAAACTTCGACACACTTCCTGATCATCAATTTGGATTCAGGGAAGGACATGGCACAATAGAGCAGATACACCGAGTCTACGGAGCATATGTAGACGTCAAACAAGCATTTGACAGAGTTTGGATAGCTGGTCTTCTGTCTAATATTAAAAAATTATTTCCTGCTCCATTTTTTCATCTAATAAAAACCTAGCTAGAAGACCGAAAATTTTATGTTTGAATAAAAGAATCGATATCTACGGAAAGGAAAATACGCGCTGGTGTACCACAGGGAAGCGTCCTGGCCCCTCTCTTATATAATTTATTCACGGCGGATATCCCGACTCCTAGGGATCTCATAGAATCCGGTAAGAACGCAAAACTAATGATAGCTACATGCGCAGACGACTTCGCTATTTTTCACTCTGCCTCCTGTGAGCACGAAGGAGCATATGGAATTGAGAGATGGGCTCACAGGTGGAACATCGTTATGAATCCAACTAAGTGCCAGGCAGTGCTATATACTCTAAGAAAAAAACTATCACCTGCTGTCTGGTTAGACAGTCAACCACTAAAACTACAAAAACCAGCTAAATACCAAGGTGTTACCCTTGATTGACCAGACTGACTTTCAGACAACACATAGAAAGCACAGTCAAAAACTGCCGGCTAAAAATGTCTAAAATGAACTGGCTCATGAACCATCACAGCCGTCTTCCACTCTGATGCAAGAGAGAGGTTCCAACCTGGAGATACGGTATCCAAATCTGGGGTATGGCGGCTCGCTCGAGTATTCAGACACTTCAGAACAGGGCCTTACGCCTTATTACTGGGTGTGAATGGTATGCAAGGAATTCGACCTTGCACCACGACTTCAGACTGGAGACCGTCGACCTCCAGATAAATAAGCACACAAGCCGCTACAACAAAAGGCTAAAGAGACACCGTAATAGGCTGGCAAAAGGGCTCCCAAATGAAAATCCTATAAAAAGGCTTAAAAGGAGTTTTAAAAATCTGCTCCAACAAGCGCTGAGCTGAAAGAAAACAAAAAGAAGACCGACAGAAAAGAGGACCAAATGATGGCCTCCTGATTGGCAGGACTCCCTTATACCTTTAAGACATCTCTAGCTATACAAGCTGGATTGGCGACCATAAAATAAGAAACCTGCAATTCATAAAAATATATGTGTTTTTGATAATTTTGCAAAATAAATATATAAAAAAAAAAACAATATGTTGCGGGGTGCGGCAGTAATTAAGGTAAATCTATTGCGCGGGAAGGTGGGCTTTTATTGAAAAAATGTGAATACAGTTTTAATGATTTGGCCCATACGAGCCTCCACACCAAATTTTGTAACTCTAGCTCACATGCATCCATATCTACGTGTAGTGAAATTTTGGAGCAGTTTATAGGCGAAGGGGTGAAATCAGCATATTTTTTACCATCATTTTTTTACGATCATTTTTATAATGTAGATGCACATAAACACGACGACCTGATTAAAATTGGGTAAAAATTATCAGGAGTAATAGTCGAGTCTATATAACCATGTCTGTATATCTAGCTTGCTATCTGATTGAAACTTGGCATAAAAATAGTCGGATCGAATAGAAACTATAAAAGATATAGTGAATAATATGCCAATTTTTGAATCCTCCTCCTATAAGCTAGAGCCACCAAACCACACAATATTGACCTGCCATACGATTTAAGGCATCAATGCAAAAATTTGAGAAATAGGCAATAGGCATAGGCAAAAATGATCAGGAGCAACAGTAGAGTCGATATAGACATGTCCGTGTTGGGCCAGCTTTCACCGATACTATTATAGTTAGAGCAAAAATTTTTTACCAAAAGATTCGCATTTTATCAAGGCTTACCCCCTTCCCCTGTGATAGACTTTCGCGGTTCACAACGGTTGAATCTATCTACCTTTCTATTTTGTGCATCGGATAAATACATCAAAAGTTATAGTCAAAAATATGGTAATTTCACCCTGCCTCGCCCATAAAGTGCTTGAAAATTCCACTACATGTAAATATGGATGCATGTGAGGTAGAGTTTCCAAATTTGGTGTGGACTCGTATGACCCTAATCGTTAAAACTGTATCCACATTTTCTTTAATAGAGCCCCCCCTTCCCAAGCAATCGATTTACCTTTATAACTGTTACACCCCACTAATATATTGATTTGAAAATTGTCACAGACATTTATAAATGTATTTTTGATCTATGTTACAAAATTCAACGACATTGGGCCAAGAATACTGGAGTTGTGGGTATAAAAGTAATAGCCAACTTCCCAATAGGAAAACTTGTCAATTGGAACTTCCCAATAGGAAAAGGTGTACAGGCATATTGATCTTACGAAAATAGACATAAAAGTGGATACTTCCGTTACCATTTTACCGTATTTAGTGTTTATAAAGAAAAACCCATCCCGACTGTCTGCATCAATTTTTTTTAACTTTACAAGGTGTGGCAAATGGAACTAGGGACGACATTGGTCGCATTTCTGAGACCTATGTAACTCAGTTGCCGGTATTTAAAATTTCAATATAAATTTCCCGTTATTTTCTCAAGCTAATTATGAGCAAAAGCTTAGCTTTTGCTTGCACTTTACATTTGTGTTTGGAAGTGTGCGTGTACTGCGTCAGCATAATGCACTCGAAAACTGTCTAGACGTCTGATGTCTGGGCGTGATGTTTTCCACACTTGGGCACCGAATCGTGGCCTGCGGCATTTAAATGAAGGAAAAGTGCAAGGTGCTTTTGTAAATCAAACCACTTCAGAGTACCGAGTTTTTTGTTGTACGCAGGAGTGCCATTTTGCGGCATCTCACAATCCAAAACATGCATATCTGATAGAGAAACAAAGATGAAGATCTCACTTCTCTCTCTTCCACTATCAGACTGTAATTAGTTCAACTATTTATAATTTAAATGAATAAAGCTGCAGTTTGGGTGCAAGTGTTTTTAACAGCATTTCTCACAGAGTTGCCAATTTGAAAGCTCATAGAGCTTTAAATTTTATGTTTGCCATTGAAAAACAATAAAAATTAAATGCAACTGAAATTTACGTTAGCACGACACTGACTTTAAAATTCTTGAGTCTAGGGAAAGAGTGTGGGAAACATTTCCAACTCTATTTATTTTATTTTATAGCTAAGAGACTTCATTTTGTTGCAAATTGCAACTGCAAAAACTGTGCACCTATAAAAACAACAACAACAAATGTTGCTGCTTTTCACTCGTTCAGTCCTCTTTCTGGCGCGCTCAAAAGTTGGCAACAAAACCGCACGGAACATTTTTGCTGTTTTCCGTGCAGTAGTTGTTGCTTTAGTTGTGCCAACTTCATTTGATGAGCATATGTGCGCACGTTTTTGTGGCCACCATCAAGCGGCACTCCGGCGTGGACAAGCTGTCCATTTTGTATACCGTAAAAGGCTAAACATTTTACGTTTTTTTCCCCCTTTTTGTGCGCGCCAGCAACAGCTCCCAGTGATGCTGCTGGATACCTTTATGCGGCATAGTACAAGTAAAATATAAACATTTTGTGGCGTGCTTAATTTGGCATGCATTTTGTGAGCGGCGCAGTGCACGACAAATGGAGCCCCAAAAATTGCGCACTTAGGACAACCACAGGGGGAGAAAAATTTGAGTAGAAGCAACTACAGTGCTTATCAAAAATACAAGACAATTTTGAATTTTGGCTTTAAACACTTGCTACTATTGATACTATGATTTTGTTCTAAGTTAAGAAAGGAATGAAGAGTGATAGAGACCAGGTGTTGGGACACGTGGCATAGTTTCAACTGAATGTTTGTAAACATGTCATTTTTAGTTAAAACACAAAAAAATGATCCTTTTCGCGATATTCGTTCTGGAATAGAAGAGGCAATGATCTAACATAATTAATTAATTATCTCACACTACATTTTTTTTCAGAAAAATTCAAAAGAACTTCCTTAAATCTTTTTAATATCTACATACCTATCAGGTACCACTAGATAACACTTCACTTCATAAACAAAAATCTACTGTTTGGTACGCAAAAGTCTGTTTATGGATTCAGGATGAAGTTATTTGAATACTTGCCAAGTCCCACAATAACTTTTTTCAACCAATGGAAGGCGTTCTGTCTCTTAAAGCGTTGGTAAAGAAGGGTGTTTCTTCCACATAGCTTAGACCTTGAGTTCAGAGTTGTTTTAAGTGAGTTACACCGTCTTTGGAGATTCAAGGTTCTATTGAATTGGTCCGGCTTTTGAAGATTCGATGTCTATCTCGTTCCGAGAGCTCTAGTTTTCATTTGGAACTTCGATTTGTAGCAAAAGAAGGATTATTAATTCCGTATTCATGCTTAGGAAATGACCATAACTGAAATGTGCCATAACCATGCCGTTTTTTTTTATCAGACAAGCGTTTTAAGCGTTTACGGCTTACAATAATTTGTACTTAATCTCACCGTTTTATGAAAATAATCTTATTTCAATCCAATAAAAAACTAATGAGTGCATGTCATACCGGCAAGTGTCATACCGTTTCGATACGATTGCAGCATAGCAACATTTCTAAAACTAAGGGTGACTTAACAGTTACATACTTAACTTGGAATAAAGTCGCAGTTTCAAAAGTTTTTATATAGCGAGTGTTCAAAGTCAAATTTCAAAAGTGTCTTATAGTTTTGATAGGCACTGTACTTCGGCAGTGACGCACAGCATTAAAATTATACAGTAAATTTCTGCTAAGTGAATGTTTTGCATAATTAAATGTCGCATATGAGCGGCATGCATTAGCTGGTTGCAGGCATTGCTTAATTATTTGCAACAATGCGCATTTTATGGGTATATCTTAGGAGAGAAAGAGACTGAGAGAGAGAGAGAGGCAGAGGGAGAAAGAGAGGATTATGCATGATTCAAACACTTGCGCACTTAAGTCGTTTAAGTCATGGAAATGTAATTAATTTCCCGAATGTTTTGGTATGTTCAGCTCTCAACATGTCTCTTAGCCCAAACTTCAAACCAAAACTGAAACTCTTTTGACCAACTGTTTGCTATAATAACAAATGCAAATAAGCAGTAAATGACATAAGTGCATCTGTGCAAATGTATGTGTTATTGTGCGTATTTGATAACACCCAAATTTCATTTAGTTTTTCATATAGTTTCATTAATTGAATTTAACAATATACTACATTATTCTATAAAGAACATATAGCATATGGTCTAACACGAGCAACAAAACTGTTTTGCCTGTAGGCTTGTTGTTGGTATTGTTGCATATGAATTCCCAAATTTAATGTGAAATAACTCGGATAGTTAAAGTTAATTACTTAACCCAATTCTATTTTGAACAAATAAATAAATAAATGAAGTCTAAACAGGGTGACAACACTGCTCCTAAATCTCGATTCTGTAATTTCTCAAACAACTACTACAAAAAGTCTGCCTCAATATATGCGATAACCCTACTTCCCATTGCAAAAAGAAAAAAAAACAAACAGAAAATGCAGCTGATTGTCTTTATCAGTAAGAAGGCCGACGTCGAATACTATGTTAAGGCAATGTATTTTGTATTTTATTAAAGAAAAGTTATATAACTTTTTTGAAATGAACGAGTTTAATGATTTGTGAAGCTTTGGTACACATTTCCTTAACTTAAGAGTACATATTACATTTTTTCAATAATAGAATCACAGCACATCTCTGCCAAAGTTTATATTGTTTTTGATTATACGCCTAACACGATTCTACAAATATAAAAAAAAGATTGGTTCATTATTGCCCATCCATCCGATTTAGCTATTTTTATCAAATCCACTACACGGACCATTGTAGAGTGCATAATTGTATTCAATTGGATAGCTTCCATGGTGTAGGAAAATTCTCTGATTTCCGGAATTGCGCACCTTTTTGTAACATGTCCGTTCACACGGACATGACTATATCTGCACGACTATACCTCCTGATCATCAATTGGCAACCATTGAACTTATGGTCTGCCCTACCCCCTTCTACCCGTTACATACAATTTACATATCTATAATTCGATTTTCCACTATGTGTACAAGTTATCAAAAAAGTCTGGCGGATAGAAAATTCTATTGCAAAACCCAACAGTCTGAAAGTAATATCAAATCAAATTACACAGTCTTCGCTATTTTGGTCTCTTTGATAAACGGGTGCTCTTGACATTTAGACAGAGAGACACAGTTAAATCGATTTATTTCATCGTGCTAATGATCAGCACCATGTACATAAAGTGTAAAAGGGTATTATAGATTTGTGCAATGCATGTAACAGACAGCAGGAGGCGTGGCAGACCATATGTTCCATAGGCAAAAATGATCAGGAGCAATGGTTGAGTCGATATAAACATGCCCGTCTTTTCGTGTTGGGGCAGCTTTCTGAGACACTATAAGAGCTAGAGCAAACAAATTTTACCAAACGATGCGCATTTTCTCAAGGCTGAGGGGAGTTTGTCGGATCAAGTCGTTCCATTGAATCAACTCGAAACTCCTCAGAGATGTGCGTCGTGTTTCTGTGCATCTATGTTTAAAAAATAATCGAAATCGGATAAATACATCAAAAGTTATAGTAACAAATATACTAATTTCACCCCACCTCGCCCATAATCTGCTCCAAAATTCCACTGCATGTAGATATGGATACATGTGAGCTAGAGTTACAAAAGTTCGTGTGGAGACTCGTGTGACCCTAATTGTTAAAACTGTATCCACCTTTTTTTTTCAATCGAAGCTCCCTTCTCCTTGATTACTGCCATATCCCCCAATCTATTGATTTGAAAATTGCCACAGACATTTGTAAATGTATTTTTGATCTACGTTACAATATTCAACGATATTGGCCCAAGAATACTGGAGTTAATTGGAACATCCCAATAGGAAAATGTTTACAGGCATATCGATCTTATGAAAAGAGACATAGGAGTGGATGTTTATAAAGGTTTCAAGGGTACATGGTATTCCACTGTCTGCATCAAATTAATTAGTAACTAAAACTTATCTTATTAAATTTTTTTTCTAGATGTTATACAAGATTTTTTCGCACAAATATAATAAGTCCCTTACCTTTTTGGATAACAATAAATTTAGCTCATTTTGCTTTTGATGGTAGAGGGTATCATTCAGTCTAGATTTCCCAACTATAGCTGTCCCACTTGTTTTTAATATAGGTGCAAAGAACAGAAGAAAAAGTTTGTTCAGGCTCTTTAAAAATACTTTTAATGATGGCCTACAACTTTGGCTTGGCATTGTTAGTTGTGGCTCTCTTTGTTGTTGGGCTTTGCAACCACTTGGTCAACTAACTTTATTAAAGTTGCGTCAGGTGTTGGAATTGGAATTTATTTTACGCGTTTTGAAAAGTTTTGCTTTCTTTTTCGTCAACTAACACGCTTTGGGTTGGACTTTGTGCCTACGTATAGTAAGTTGAACTTTACAGTGGTTGACAATTACGAGCTCGAGGACAGCCAATAGGTAGATCAAAGCAAAAGTGGGCCATGACACATACACCCACATACATAATACACATACACGACAACGGGCCAACATGCTCCAGGCTATGGAAACATCCTTTCACGTTGGGGTAACAACGTGAAACACTCTTGACACTACATTAATGTCACTGAGCGACCATAAAGGATAGTCATGTCAAAAACACTGCCGTTTTTAACGCCCGTTGGACTTGACGACAAAGAGTTTTCCAATATGAGTATAGCATTTACTACCGCTTGTTCAAAAGGTCTGCTTTCAAAAACAATGTTCCGCCTACAACTCAAAGTAAAACATGTCACAAAACAGCAACAAAAAATCTACAAGCAGAAGATTGGCTTCCACTGTGGTGTAAGTGTAATGAGTAATGCCCAGTGGACCTACATACGTGCCTTTAGCGAAAATCTGCTCGCAAACAAGCTCGCAAACGTGTTTGAAACGAGTGTTACAGTGTTTCCTCGCAAAACGCTCGCATACGAGCATGTTAGCGAGTGTTTTGCAATAAAAAGACGGGCCGCGCAGCGCCTCAGTTGCCTTGGCAACGTGCAGGTACAGTAATAAATGCTGTGTTTGTTCCTTTGTTCTTTTTTCTTTCGCTGGTCAAAAAGTCGATCATACATTAATTAAGTTTTGTGTTCAGTGTAAAATTTAATATTTAATAGAAAGGTAAGTAACATAAAAGTATATATTCATTTTCTTATTTATATTTGTATTATTAAAATTATAGAAATCAAAAATAAAACTTTGCATAGCAAACTTATTGTTGATCTGAAATTATGGATTCCCACACTTGTCTTCACAAATTGAAAATACACCAAACCAAATCTTGTCAGGTAGCACATTAAAATAATTTAGCTATAATATAAATTATATTACTTGTTGTTTAAACTTTTTTCAGACATATCTAGCTCGAATTTCAACAATTGCAATCATTCTAGTAATGCAATGAATCATTTCCCCATTAAATTCATATTTAAAAGGATTATTTTATATATTTACAGATATATTAATAACTTTGCGAGAAGTAAAGACCGACATGGAAAAATTAATAACGAAAGTGGACCGGCAATGTACCGAGTTGCTATCCCTAAGGAGCGAGGAAAGCCTCAAAGTTGAAAAAGCTATTTAAAATTTGGTAAGGAATTTAAAATTTTATTGTTTACATTTCAAATTTTAATTATTTGATCATATATTTCTCAAGGTGATAACATTACTCGCCAACTCCAAGAAGGCGCACAGACATGAAAAGGTGCGGTTCCCGGGCAATATTAAAAATTTGGTTGATATTAAAAAGCAATATTAATAAAAAAAAAACAGTTTTTTGTTGGGAATAAAACAAAGGCCCCGCAAACTATTTCTTGCGTGTCTTTTTCGATATCTTTTGGGAGCTGGTTTTGATATTGCTACCGGCTCGTAAAAGATACTATTTTTATTCAAAAACGTATCGCAAAATATATCGGAAAAGGCTCGCAAGAGATACGGTTAGCGAGCCTTTTGCGATATCATTTGCGAGACTTTTCTGATATTTCTAACTAGTCAAAGAAGATATCGCCAAATGCAAGTAAACGATATATCTTGTGACACACGTAGACAATAGCTTTTGCTGCCAGCAACAACGACATATGATTAATTTTCGTATCTCTAGCGCACGTAAACACGTGCGTTTTGTCGGGTTGAGTCTCGCATTTCACTCGTATGCGATATCATAATCGAGTGTTTGGTCCGCTGGGTGTGTGTATATGGGTTTGTTTGCCCGTGGTCAGTACTTCGATAACGACAAGATTGTTATATTTATCTTTACTTTACTTTTATAGGTCAACTATTTGGATTTACATAACGTTTAAGAAGCATCGATGGATAATTTTTTATAGCTGCTTCTCCTTCTTTATATTTTTGATTGATATGTAATTTGAATGTTACCACCAAGCTTACTGAAGGATAGTAAAAATGTTCGTGGTACCAGCTTTAACCCAAATGACGACAAATCCTTCTCTATGTGCAAATATATGCCTATAAAGCAACGTCATTGTAATTGTATTTGTGTGCCAGCAGAGTAAAGTTGTCAATGTGTTGATGACCATTTTACACGAAATACTTTGGCTAACAAACGACAGACAAGAGGCTTATAAATAGCTTGAAGAATCTAATAAATAAATACAATAGTCATAGTTGAAAAAACTTCTCCAAAGCTACCGAGTCAACATTTGAATTGCCGCTTTATACCGCAGTCACACTGGACCCGCTAGAGTTCGCCGCTAAGCGCTGCGGCAAAGCTCACACTGGAAAATGACGCAACTGAACAGCTGTTTTTTTAGTTTTGTTTGACAACTAAACTTTCTAAATCAATTTGAGAAGTGCAACAAAAAAAAATACTTATAAAAAAAAATATAATTATAATGATTGTGTAGCCAATGGTGATTATGACCTTGCAGTAGTGAGTCACCTGCATAGTGCGAAATTATTCGATGCTGCTTCGAAACCTGCTTTCGCGCCAAGTCGTCAAGAAATATGGATGAAAGTTAGTGGATGGACTATTTACAGTGTTATGAACATAATTAAACAGTTACGTATTTTTGAAGGACCGTCACCGCAATTATCGGGAAAAGGATGTGCCCATAGCAAGTGACTTTATATTGAAAGAAAGTTTCAAAATGGAGGGGAATGTGTTTGACGGTAAATTTCGGAAGTGCATTCGAATTGAGAAGCTCGTCGCAATTGCCATGCACATTCTGCTCACCATTGGTAAGCTATTTGAAGTGTCGCGGCCAATATATTTTCAAATAATAAAAAAATTGAGCCTAAATAATCAGCTGCTTTGAGAAAAAATAATACTGCCACATCGACGAAAACAGCCGGCAAACTGCAGAATTACCCATTTGTTCGCAAGTTGAATCAAACTGTCACTTCATTGTTATATTGTACTATTTTAGCGGCTGGCCAAAGCGATTTTTTGTCTGCGGCTCTTTAGCGGCTCCAGTGTGACAGCGTTATTAGGTACCAGACCGAATGTTGAGTTCACTACGTAAACTGTGGAACATTTATGTATGTATGAGGCAGTAAAATTGAGTTGGGCGAACCAATGTCACTCAGCTGATTAATTATATGTACATGTAATAGTGCATATATCTACCCATATGGACTAAAAACCAAACATGCGATTGGATAACTATAAATTCAAATGCAATTAATTTCGTGTAATCATTAAGAAAAACAATGCGTTGTTATCAGAGTCTGATGGCAAAATTAAGTTATAAGCATAAAAGTATATTTATGGTTGACATTTTTAGTCTTTATTGTAGTTCTTAATGTTTGTGTATGGCCACCTTAGAGTTTAATTTACGGTTTAAAGCACAATGATCCATCGCATCTCCACTTGGATACATACATACATATAAGCGTATGAGTGGAGGACGCGCACAATTATATAAAGCAGCTGCTGCATTTTTAAAGAAGGCACGCAGTACTTCTGAAAGTTACAAACACATGCATACCATATGTCTGTTCTTACAGTTTGTAGTAGAGTGTAGAGTGCCGTTAGCGACCAGGATGCATATGGCCAGTTATTGACTCCCTGCCGTAGTGTGTAAAGGAATGTGTGTGTGTGTGTGCACCGACGACACCTATTTTGTTAAAAGTATGCGCAAACAACTTAAGCGTTTCTCTAATCGCCTCACGTTTCCGGACAAGTGCTTAGTCCAGCGATTTTACTACAATATGCCACACGGCGGCACACATCCAAGTAAACTACACAATATTCTTTTTTCCCAGCCAGCACGTGAACTGTTATCCGGGCGTTTATAACTTGCTTATGCTGTTTTCCTTACTCTAAAGACACGAAGACCACCAGACGGCCAAGAACAGGCAAGCAACATTGTGTATGGCATCCTGAAACGTGAACTGTTAGAAAATGTTTACTGGACATGTACATAAAACATGAAGTGGCAGAGTTTGCTCGGAGTGGGTTAGGCAACTGCAGCATAGTAGCATACCAAGTACTGGTTATGGATCTGGCATCTTTGGATAGACAAAGCAACGAATATGTTATCGCCAAAATTTTAATTAATATACATATATTATGAATACCAATGTAACTAACAAAAATATAAAATATTACAAAAAAATTGTGGATCAGTTCTCAGTGGTTCAAGTAGTTTTAGTCTATCATCAGAGGACAGTATCTTACATTATGTTCTAAAGGTCAAAAAACTTAAACAAGGGCATTACAATTGAACATTCCTTTTTTAGGCTTATAGAGAAGAAATGTACATTTTTAAAAAATGAATGCTGACTTGTAATGACTTCTATAAAGACTTAAGCTATTCTTTAATATGAGCACTGTATATACATATGAGATATGTATATATTTCATAATTCTTCTTTTTAAAAAATCAATTCTGTTCAGCTTCTTTTTACTGCTGATAATGGCACAAAATAAATAACTATATCCTCTGCCCATTCACTAATTTTAGATTTCTTTTAAAATTAGCTGAAATGATTAATGTTTATTCTGTTTGTGCTTCTCAGCAGCCAATTATTCCCGTCTGTAAATATACAAAAATTTCAAGCGCTCATTAAAAACAAAAATATTAATGACTCATTTAAGTGCCCTGCTTAAGAACTAGATAAGGAATTAACCGGTTTTCTAACTCAATGGTGAATTAAGAAACTATTAAGCACAAAAAGCTTATATTACATAATATAGAATATTTTGCTTGACTAATGTACATACATATGTGAACGGATGCCATATATATATATATATTGTACAATTGTAGCAAAACTAGTACATTTTGTAATCGTTAGTACTATCGAACACAAAATTATTCAAATGTATTCACTCCAAGGGTCGGCAAAGTGGGCAGAGAAGTTGCCACTGGCAACTGCGAACATTCTCGCATACATGCAAACAACACGTTGATAACTTTTTCCTGCTCACTCACACACACTACTGCAGCAACATGAAATCTGACCAATGAGAGCCGCCAAGAGCCTTTTTACGCTTTTAAAAGTTTAAGTTGAGATAGTAAGTAATTCAATAGGATCTGGTCACGATCCAACTATTGAGAGGTCATGCAAAGCGTAGTCCCTTTAACCGTGTCTCTTTGAGCTGACATAAATTTGGTTGCGTTACAAAAAGTTCTATTTAGAAATCTTTTTTATATTCATAGCTAACGCAACCAAATTTATGTGAGTTCAGTTCTTTCCCGATCTATACACATATTTCTCCAGTGTGGTGAGCGGGTTAGAGAGTACCACCTCTGCAGGTCAAAGCTTGTCGTATGAGACGATTAACAATGATACTGGGTTCTTTCGAGACCTGTAGGCCTTAAAAGGGTTGTGCGTAGGGTTTGGAACCCACCACGTAAAACCAAAATTCTAATGAAAGAATGCATTTACATCAGGCCGTAACCCGATAACGGGTTGTTATGGCCAGTTAAGAAGAGAAAGAAGAATATACATATTTGGTATATATCATAAAGCTGTTATATAAAAAGACGGAAAAAGTGACCAAATCTCTACAAAAAGTGAATCAGTATCGTTGCGCTCTCTCATTTGTTTTCGCGCTCAGGGAGACGGTTAACGCGACAGAAAATCGCACTTATTTGCGTCACCTTGTAGTTCTTTGCCTTAGGGGATCTGGTCTTAGGATTTCTTCAACGTTTTCACTCTGCCAAAAAAGATATAAAGCATTTAGATTTAATAACATTCTTAGCTACTAGCGCATTTGGAATATCTTATAGATTGCTACACAGATATAGATGTATACCAAAAAGCTAAGCCCTCATTTAATGAATTTATATTTATACCCTGTACACAAAATGGTAATGGGTATTATAGGTTTGTGCCATGTATGTAAAAATCAGAAGGAGTCGTGGAGTCGTCATACATGTCCGTCTGTCAGTCTGTCTGTCCGTGTTGTAACGTGTTTCTCAAAGACTATAAGAGTTAGAGCAAAAAATTGTTAACATAAGATGCGCATTTTCCCGGAAAAGAGCAATTTTATCGATACCGTAGAAGTTTTAAAGGCTATATATATATATAAAGGCTATCCGATTGAAACTTGGAACAGTTATGCACTGTTATTGCGTAAAAATTATTAAAATAGGATAGAAACTTTAAAAGATATAAGTAATAGTGGCCACAAAATTGCACTTTAAAAATATTTTTTTTAAATCACGACAAAAACTACGACGCCTTATTATCCCATGAATCGATTAAAAACTAAAGGGTATGCAAACACAGGTGCCACAAAAATGATTCTTTCAGCCATACATTGTATAGTCAAACCTGCAAAGTTGGCCACCCTCATAAGTTGGCTACCTCCTTAAGTTGGACACTTTTCAGGGAAACCAAAATATATTAGTACAAAACCACCACAAAACCGCCACTTTTTGACCGATTCAGAATTTGTATTGTGTAACATAGCAATGTTATGTATGAAAACACGAGGCTGCATTGTCGAATCATAAAAATAACCCTAGTGCATGACAAAATTTACAACTGAATGAAATTGGTTACAGTAAACTCGTTGTTTATAGAAATTTGAATGAAATCCTTCCAGATGGCACAATTCATTTAATGAAAATCAAAAGAAAGAAAGTCTAAAACTTATAAATAAGCTAATTTAAAAGATTCTCTAAAGTTACATTCGAATTTAAAATAATTTGCAGTATTCTGGAAACAACCTTTGACTATTTTATATGTTTATTTTGTTATTATGTGGAGTTTATGGACATAGTTCATAAACAAACACGACTAAATGCATTTTTATGAAAAAAATTAAAGAAACAACATAAAATCAATATAAATCAGCTACCCCCTCATAAGTTGGCCAACTTAAGCAGGTTTCACTGTATATGCTTTTTAGTATTATTTGCGCAGGCTTAAAGACTAACATACACACAGTATTTACAGTATATTATTGCATATTTATTTATGACGTTATTTTGCAGCGTTTTTGTTTTTATTTACCTTGTTTGTGTTTGGCATAATTCGTTTGCTCATTGCCGGCGCAGCAGGGTTGTTCGTAGTAAAAATTCCATGTGTTCTCGTAATCGCAAAATACTTTCTGCACACTGCATGTGGCGAGCAGCAGCAAAGCCAACAGAGGTTGCGGGAGGGGCAACATTGTGGGCAGCTCCAGCTGGAGGAATGGCCTGAGCTTGCTTCCCACACACTTTGGATTGATTTTTGGCTGCTGCTCCTGCTACCGACCGCGCTGGCAACCTCAATTGGATTATTGCGGCTGCACACGCGCAAACACACAAAAATGTTTGTGTGCTCGGCGCTCCCCTGACCCCTCTTTAGTTTGGTTGGTCGGTTTGTTGATTTTGCTGCTGGCAATTTACTTCCTTGCCACACGCAAAAACGAAAACACTTTTTAAATAACTGTTAACACTCTTAACTCTCGTATTATTTTATGTGTTGGGTAGTGCGTATTTTGTATACATATATATATTTTTTTGTCGCACACAATATTCTACACTTTAGCTGCAATTTCGATAAAATTGATTATGTTTCTGTGTGTTGTTGCTGCAGGCGATTTAACACTTTTAGTTAGAGCTGCGGCTTTGGTTTCTTTTCATTATTAATTATACAGCCACACAACAAAAACTCGGAACTCTTTTTTTCTGCAGTTTAACAGTTTGGCGCGTTGGAATGCATTTAATTTTCAACACGCATTTTTGTACTTTAGTATTGATGATGACATGTAAAGGAACACAAAAAACTTCAATCGACCAAAAACCAGTTTCAATTCGGTTTGTATGCCCACGCAGCAATAACCAAGAAAAACAACAACAAGAGTACGAAACAAGCTACCAACAATTAAGAGATGACAGAAAAAAAAGGACAGAGCGCACGATCTTTCCTTTCAGCGCAGTGCGTGCTGGTATAAGTGTGAGCGAGATAACCCATGAACGTACGAGCTGCCGGAACACTTATAAATTTGTAATATTTTTGAAATGTCCCCAAATATCATAGTAGATACGATAGGTTAAATTGTAAAGAAAATTCATGACAGACTCGAGGAAAAGACAGACTTTTGCAAACAATATTACACTATTTGCTAGGAAAGTGTTTGAAATCAAACAATCTGGCAACTTGAATTGAGATGCACTTATTTTGTCCACTGGCTGAATATGTTTGTGTGTGCTTGCAAGAGGTACATACTTTTGGTTTGTTGGAATCGTTTTTAGGTATTACTTTTATGACACAATGCACGACTACTGCTAACAGTTAATCAATGAGGGTCTCATTATTAATAAAAGCAACAAAAGTTAAATAGGTTTGAGCACAAAAACAAAACAAAATACGAGCAAAGCCACAAATCCCGCGAACAACAGAACAATTTAATTAACACAGTAAAATGAAAGGCCAACAGTGTGACCCTACAACAAAATTGTGACAATACTGAAGTTTGGTATTAAAACAACAATACTTAATACCGAATCAATATTCCCTAACTGTCGACAAATTAAATAAGCAATCATCTTTTAGTTTATTATTATTTTATATATATATAGACAGCAAAATAATATGTTTGTGTAAAGGCAGACATCATGGCGCCGAAGCTTAAGATTTTATCATTTTTATTTTGTTTGTGTTTTTTCTGTTGGCCTAGGCAGTGATCGCATTTATGGCACCATTACGTCAGTGCTCGTCCAATCAAGTCAGCAACTGCGCAGAGTTTACTACAATTTACAAAGGTTTATTCAACGAGCTATTTTTCTCTTTAATGTGCCAGGACTTCCCGACGAAGATCTCAGTATT
The DNA here is from genome assembly GCA_035041775.1 of Chymomyza caudatula. Taxonomy (NCBI): domain Eukaryota; kingdom Metazoa; phylum Arthropoda; class Insecta; order Diptera; family Drosophilidae; genus Chymomyza; species Chymomyza caudatula. The sequence continues at coordinate 2,225,521 of JAWNKW010000197.1, read as the reverse complement.
TGTCTCAGCAGCTACTGGTCACATGTACCAAAAGAATGTTCTGCCTGTAGGCATACAAAAGCTCGTTGTTGTTACACATGTAAGTATAATAGTATCAACCGAAAAGTATGCAAACAAAACGCTCTTGATTGCAGCTTGTGATAAAATGTGGCAATTGTGTGAAAACTGAGCCTATCCGAGTCAAGCATAATTCCCAGACAGGAGGTGCCCACAATACGCTGCAATTTCATGCCAACACCTTTCAGCCGACACCATCAAATACGTACTGGGGCTTAGAAAATCTTTTCAGCTGGGCATATGCACAAATAGGCAAAAATGTGAATGCTGCAACAGAAGCGGCCACAGCCACTTTCATTTGTTCTTCACATGCTGGGAACGTTTACAAGAATCTCGCCCGGCACAACTCCTTGCCGCACGACCAAACACGTTTGTTAGACGAAATTGTTTCCAAAACGGTAAAAAATGCAAAAATTGCAGCACGCGCCGTCTGCTTGGATGCGGCTGCAGTGCATCGAGCCAAACCATCGCCAACATCATGTTGTTGCAGCGTTGCAAATTGGTTGTTGAGGGCGGATGGTACTTTTCAATTTCATTGCAAAGTCGTGCGGAAACGACGCACTGCCTGTGTGTGTGTGTGTAAGGAGACTTTGTACGGCATATGTGTGCGTGTGTTTAATGCACAGTGGTTAAATTGTTATTATCTTAAATGCTGGCTGCTGCCGACGACGATGCTGTCATCAATGTGGCATTTTTGAATAGAGCTCGTTTTGAGACAGACAAATGAAAACGACGCACACAGCGAACTTATATTGGGAGTGTGCGTTTGTGTCTGTGCTAAAATGCAACCAGTGTTGTTAAAGTCATCCAGCCTCGTAGTTGAAATCGCAGTCGCCACCTTCGTCGATTTTCTGGCTGTCTCTTTTGTAGAATACCTTTGGGCGCCAATTAAAAACAGTTCCGGCTGTCTGCAATTGAATATCAGCACAAAAGTATGCTACCTCTTCTTGCCGGCTTCGCTGCTTCTTCTTGGGTCCTTGTTATTATGCTATTTTTAGTATCTGAATGTCGTTGTTTGCCAAAATATTTAATTAAAAATGAAGCCGTTTATGTTTTTACTTTGAGGTTGTCTCCTTGTGTTATTTAATATTTGTTATTGTCAATGTCAGCGAGTGCAGCTAGAGGAAACATTCTTGCACAGAAGCAAATGTAGCTGTCTGTCATCGTGCGTGCTCTTGTTTGAGACCCTTCTGAGTCGATGGTAGAGGGGATAGTCTGACGGTTTTTGTGCTTTTAAGTGCTAATGAGTTTTCGCAGCTTTCCTCATTATTCTGAGTTTCACAATTCACATGACTCGTGTGTTGCAAATTTGCACAATGATATTGTTGAGAATATTTAACACACACTCACATACTATAGACGCACACACAACCCATACAGATAAAGGCAACTGCTTTGATGCTCTGTGTCATTCCATTTTTTGTTGTTGTGGCCCTTGTTGTTATCGTTATCGTTATCGTGTTCCTTGTCCTTGTCATTCATTGTTTTCTCACATGCAGCAGCATAAGATTCTTTACACAATGTCAACTTTCAACAAAGGACTTTAATTAAGTCCTTAATGACAGCTTAATTTAGCGCACTTTGGCATGCAGGCAAGCGGCAAGTAGACACGTGCACACACACACAAAAAACTTCTACGTGCTATTTGCTCAAAAAGAAAAACACATCTCGAACTAGTTGTCCCATTTTTTAGCTTAATTTAGTTTTAGTTTCTTTTTGAAAGCAGAGGAAGCTTTTGCGAATTATTAACCGAAATAAGAACATTTTGGAAAAACAATTTTTGATAGCATTTTGATTACCAAGCCAACTCAAGACAAAACCAATGAAAACTTGTTGACCAACATTATTATTATCGTTGTTGTGGCCTGCGGTGCTCATGTTGTCAGCGGTCTAACTTTTTTGCATTTTACGAGTATAAAAAAAAAACTTGTACAAATGGCGGACAACAGCTCCCAACAACAACAACAACAACAACAACAACTGAAGAATCAAGCAATAAAAAGCATTTCTAGATATGTTGTTTTTGTTGTTGTTCTTGCGGGTCTGTTGGCTGTATTACGTGTTGTTGTTGTTGTTGTTATTGTAGCAAGTTGGCTTACTCAAGTTACTCACAAAAAGATTTCAGTGCACTTTGCTGCAAGTTGTCAACGCCGGAAAAAAGCTGACCAATAGCAACAACAATTTGACTTCTGCAAACTGTCAGAGCCAAGCAAATGGCACTAAATATTAAGTTTGCCGTTTGGAACTTGACCAAAAAAAAAACCATGAAAAACTAACGCAAACTTCTTGAAGTTGTGGACCAGCGCAAAACTTGCCAGGCAAACTAATGAAAGCTTTTCTTCGAGTGTATATGTGAGTGTGTGATGTTGTGTGTTGTGTATGTTTTGTGTCTTTGTGTTCTTGCTGAAACTTTGTTTGGTTTTCTTGCTACCGTTTTTGGCTCGACCGCAGAATTTCTCATAAGCTAACGGCACTTGCTTCAAGTTCAATTAATTTTAAGTGCGACGGCCATTGTTGTTCTTGTTGTTGTTGTTGTTGTTGCACACCGGCTGTTTGTTTATATGCACTGGCAAACCGGCCACAACTTGTTCCATGACATGCAATGTCAGCACCTTTGTTTACGCTATAAATATTGCAACATATTTTGCATAATACCAAATTTGAAGCATAATAATTTACGGTTTGTTGTTATTGTTGTAGTTGTCCTTTTTGTATCAATAGTTGGTCTCGTTGCAAGAGTTAGTTGCAAGTTACACAAACATAAACTAAAGGTTCGCGTATGGTCGACTGTGTCCGTTATTGCAATGTCATTGCCCAACAATCTAATTACACTGTGCGACAAACCGAAGAAAAAAACTGAAATACACCTATAATTAACCCTTTCTAAAACATACTTATTAAACTACGATAATCGGTAGAGAATGGATGACGCCCCACAAAAGAAAACAAAAAATTGTTTTGAGGCTTACTCGGCTAGATGTACAACCTACACTATGTTATTTGTCAGGTCGTAAATTGTTATTTGCAAATTAGATTTTGAAGAATCGAATTAATTTCCTTTGATTATACCCTGTACACGAAATGTAAAAAGCTTTTAAAGATTTGTGCAATAATATGTGTTCCTCGTGCAAAAATTATCAGGAGCAATACATAGCCGTGTCCGTGCGTCCGTGCTGTCACATGTTTCTCAGAGACCATAAGAGTTAGAGCCACAAAAATTTTACCAAAAGATGCTCATTTTCCCGGAGAAGTGCAAGTTTATCTATTCATGTTGATATCTCACCCTCTTCTCCCGTGAAAGAATTTTGCTGTTGACACTCACACCATAAAAGCTATTCAATTGAAACTTGTCAGAGTTATGCATACTAATCTTGTTCATGTGTAGTGTAAAAATGATTAAGATAAGATTGAAACTTTATAAGATATAGGTATTAAAGTTCCAATTTTAGACCCCTCCTCCTATAAACTGCAACAAAATTTCACTTTTAGCAATGGTAAAGTTATTATATTTACGTTAGAGCCACCCAAATTGGTACTTAGACTCATGTTAGGCTTATAAACAAAAAAATTTTGACCATTTTCCGAATCATCCCCCCTACCTACGTAGTTCCGACTTTGCACAGAAATTTGATTTTCATGTGAAAAATGGTTACAGGGTATCCCACTGTAGTGCACCGTCCCGACTGTCTACATCAAATTTATTTTAATTCTGTCGTGGTCCTGAGTTCTACCAAAATAGTGCAGAATACTAGCACTTAAATATTCAAATATTTTTGAACTGAATTATTAAAATCAACTTCTTAGAACTCAATCGTATAGGATTTTATAATATATCTTGGGATCCGTTGTTAGATTACTTTAACCGGAACGATATAGGAGACATTCATAGTATTGGCTTCCTCATGTCTGCAGTCTATAGTGTGTATAAAACAAGTCTAAGAGCTATCCTCTAAACGGAGAACTGGAATGAGCTTAATGAGTAAATTTAACATTTTAAAGTTTAATGTATGCTACTTATTACTAAATGTAAAATTTTTAATAATCGGATGAAAACTTCAAAAGAAATGGTCAATAATGTGCCACTAAATTTGGTATGCAGACTAATGTGAGCGTAATATAGAAAATAATACTGACATTTTGACGCAAAAGACGTACGGACATTTACATTTTTTTGAGGAAAATGTGCAAAGTATATATATTTTTATACCCTGTACACAAAGTGTAAAAGGATTTGTGCAATGTATGTAACAGGCAGAAGGAGGCGTGGCAGACTATATGTTCCATGGGCAAAAATGGTCAGGAGCAATAGTCGAGTCGATATAGATATGTCCGTCTGTCTGTCTGTCCGTGTTGTCGCACTGTTCTCGGAGACTATAAGAGCTAGAGCAAAAATTTGTTTACCAAAAGATGCGCATTTTACCTATTCAGTGCAAGTTTGTCGAATTATATCGATATCTCACCGCTTCCCTAGTTTTTAACCCAAACCATAAAAGCTATTCAATTAAAACTTGTCACAGTTATGCATACTGTTCTTGTTCATGTGTAGTGTAAAAATGATTCATATCGAATAAGAACTTTAGAAGATATAGCTAATAATGTGTCAATTTTAGGCCCCTCTCCTATGAACTGCAACAGAATTTCACTTTTTCACATGTTAAAGTTAACATTCATGTTAACCAAATGTGGTACGTTAGGCTTATAAACCAAACAATTTTAACCTTTTTCAGCACCATCCCCCCACCCCCGTAGTATAGTTACAGTTATTACGCCCATACCCTTCAACGCATCGATACTAAAATTTGCATGAAATTTGATTTTCATGGAAAAAATGAGTACAGGGTATCCCACTGTCGGGCGCCATCCCGACTGTATGCATCAAATTTTTTTTCAACTGCACATGAACAGAATACTTTTATAAACTAAAAATGTTGTAGAAAAAACATCTGCAACAATAACAGCTAGGTTCTGGTGCTTTTATAGGTGACCGCATAACTTTGTCCAACAACAAAAACATAGGAGAAAAGTATTTAACTCCCGCTAAGCCATTTTGAACGCTTTTCATGGACATTGAGCAAAATGAAAAACTTTTTAAATGGTTACTTTCCTTTTTGTTGGATTTTTTGCTTTTGTTTATGTGGGCTCAGTTACAGTTAAGAATTCATTAAATTCATGTGTGTGTGCTTTTGGTTTCATGGTTTTAATTTAAGTGTATTTACGCTGGAAAAAATATTTATTTTTAACGGTATTTCTGTTATTTTTTAGGTGTAAAAGTTAAGCGTGATATTTTGTTGAAATAACATTCGAAAATGCATACAATAAAACTCTATGAGCAACTCTTACAAATAATGAAAAGCACGTATGGAATTAAGCCTCCCCAACTTTTGAAAACAGTATAAGCTAGTCTCAAAAGTCCTTTGAAACATTTGAAAAACAAGTTGAACATATGCCTAGGAGATAAGTACGACAAACTTTGAAACGCCGTAAACCAATTAAGCTTTTCTTTTTTAGCATCTCGATGTCATTCTCTCACAGTTTTTGAACGATCAGTTACATTTCGGGTTATAATAAGCAAATTGGAAATGAAACTGAATTGACCATTGACAAAATCTACGAATACCATATACCGGAATAAATGACTCTTTCCTTGTACTGTCGTTCTCTGTGAGTATATAGGTTGCAGGTGAAGGGATTTAGACATTCAGTCGCTGAATGATATTTCATAAATTTCAATATATGTATATATATTATTAACGCTACGGCATATTTATTAAGAAGCGTCAGCAGTTCTACCTGACTATGCGGTAATTTATTCAACCAAGCTTTAATCCAGAACAAAACCGGTTCAGAAGTCCGAAGGAGCTGGGCTGCAGGCCTCTTACTAATATGAGTCTATTCCTGAGTCTGTTTCTAACTAAATGTATTTAGTATTTTATTTTTTATATTTTTCGGGAATATACTTGGAATGTGTTGTTATACGATTTTTGCTTTCTTTTTAGAAGTGACTTGAAAAGTTTAATCCGCCCAAAAAAATGAATTGAACCGTGAACATTTTCGTGCGATTCTTTTTACAATAAGAGTACATTATATAGTTGATTTTTAAATCTAAATCTTGGCCGCTTTACGGTAACTGGCGTATTTTTTAAAGGTCGTGCAAAAACTGTTGTTTTTACAGAAACCATCTAAACAGGGCGTGAACCGATGTGATATATCGTGAGATTAAGACATCCCTTCACATTAGTTTCACCTGTACATTCAATAATGCAAAAACATTTGCCCGTCAAGACGTTCAAAACGACAAAAACGACTCATCCTACATCACAACAATGCGAGTTCTCATACATCGGGCTCACAATAGACACTTTTGAGCCCCGAATACGTCGAATTCCCGCAAATCATGAAAAACTTGCGGTACCAGAAGAAGCGGTTGAAGCGTTCAAAACACATGTTTTGGAGTTACCTGCTTCGGAGTGGCAAAAGTGCTTTCAAAATTCAAGCGCATGAAAAAGTCTCAATTTTCGAAGTGAATGTTTTGATAAACAATAAACCCGTTTTCAATGAAATATCTCTGTTTTTGTTCTCTCTTCCCGAAACGTAAAAGGTCGAGGGTTGCCTTTCTCCGCAATAAACAAAAAAGGTGTATGAAACTGATCTTTAAAATGCTTTTTAAAAATAAAAAGTATATATTACATACATACTATACAACTGTAAATATTACCGAGCACTGCAGTCAAGCTTGTGTCTGTACATTGGTGTGTGCGCGCCAGACAGTTCATGCACACGACAAGGATTAATGTCGCCGAACATGACATTTAGCGCTACAACAGAAAAATGGCGGCCTTAGCCTTGTTGCGCCTATACAGAAAAAAAAAGTACAGGCTGCAAGCGGCGACACCAATGTCTGTCACGGCCGCCATGACGACGACAACAACAACAACAGCAACAAAAGCAGCAACAGCCAACAGGCAGTCACCGATAACAACAAAAGTCACAGTGTAAATCTCGTCTAGCTGGCGTCTGAGCTGCACAACAACAAGGACAACATAAACAACAACCAGGATAGACATAAGGCAGTCAGGAAGTTTGTGGCAAGTCTAACTCGTCTGCAAGTTGACGAAGCTAAACAAAAGTTTTGCGAGTTTTGCACAGCTTTTTCTTCCATTTTTTATTTGGTCGAGTTTTTTCCGTTTCTATAAACCATAATACTAGGGACTATGTGTGTGAGAGTTTCTGTACGATGTTGGTGCATAATTAAAAAGCCATTTCGACGACAACTACTTTCGGATTTATATTGTGTCACTCAATGCAAATGCAGCAGACGGTATAAAATTCGTTGCATTTTAAATGCCTCGACACAAACGCACAAAAAAGGGCACAGCCTTGCAGTCAAAATGCTGAAAAGAATCAACAGACTAGAAGAGGCACAGCCAGAAGTGCACTAAACCTTGTTATTTTTGGAAAGAGAAAGCAAACCCCGAAACAGTGCCGATAATTTAGTTTAGTTGGCAAAACCAAACACAAGTGTTGCTTCAGCACCAAAGTTACCCTACTCGGCATCAAAGTCAGCAACGACCGCAGCTTGACTGCAACCTTCTAACCATGCTCACTTTCGCAATTTGACATCACATGTAATTGAAATTAACACAAAAGAGCAACAACCCAGCATATAAAAACCTTTCAAAAGGTGTTCCAATCTCCTTTAACCGTACTCCAGAGTGTGCTAATGAGCTGGCTGCATGCTTGTCTAAACCCCAATTTGATAAAACACTGCTAACCACGACACTCTCCCTATATGTAGAATATATGCTACTAAAGTAAAAAAAGGTCCTTGCTAAGCGTCAAAAGCATGTCCTGGGCGGGCAAAGACGTCAGCGATCTGGCTGACCGCATTAGGGCGTGGCAGTTGTGTCACTTATACACTGCAGCCACAGGCGCCGCAGCAACTGCAGCCGCTCAAAGGCATTGCAACCGCATGCTGAAAGGTGCAACGAAAAATGAATGAAGTTGATGGAGATAACATGGAACTTGGCTTAATAAATTTGATTATAAGTTAATGGCATCTTTTAAGTAAATACCACACTTATAGGAAGAGGTAAATGGAGGCCGGCAAATGATTTAAAGGTCGCCTTATTCGTCTAAATTATCGTATTGTATTGTATCGTTTATAGCTGTGGAATATCGGCCGATAAAACAGTAGTCGTAGTAGGAGAGTAGAGCATCTGGTGTCCGCCCATACCAACAAGAGGTTCTGACACCTACAGAAGACGCCTTGGTCATCAATCTCTAAAGCATGGTTGAGGGCAACGATATGAGCCATCTGCCGGCTCAAGGCATTACATTTTTTAAAACCCAGAGAAGGAGAGGCCCAAATAACTTGCGTGTGTATCCTCCTACATTGACCTTTGCAACAGAATGAAAAATAGTGCCTTACAAATGAGTGAGCGTCGGCACACGGCACATACCTCGTAAAAGATATGCCTGGGTCTTGCATGGGCCCAGCCGTTCGGCATAGAGCCTCCATATATAAGTTGTTTTTCTTGATCCGTATCTTTGACAAATACCCCTTTGGAAAGAGGCGATAAGCATTTTTAATTCTATGAGCTCATTCACTGTAAGACAAAATTAATGGTCCTTAGGTAATCGTAAGCTTGGTGCACATAGTAGATTTGCCATTGAAATTGTGAAACTTAGTGTACAAAAATTAAAAATAATTGCTTTACTTCTATAACACCCTAATACCCAGTCCCGCCTTCATAAAAACTACATAAATTATAATTGGAAAAAAGGGGTATCGCTGAATTTCTATTACTTAACTTCTCACAAAAAAATCACAGTGTGTTTGTATGTTTAGAGGTTGGCGTTTGCTCATTTAGTCATGGAGCAAATTCACTTCAAAGTCAATTTTTCGAGTGCAAATAATGAATTCTGTGCAAACAACGATTTCCAATTATAAAAAAAAAAATTACTAAATTTTATCGTACGGAGATAAAATAAAAAAATAAAATAAACAGTTGGTAACCAAGTCAGGCTTTTCCGCACGTTTATCAAAACAACAGAAATTAAGGGACAAACTTAAACAAAAAAAAATCATCGAAGCACTTAACAATTTAGCGATTGGATAAAGGACTGGGGACATGTCTTCAAAAAGTTTCCTATTGAATTTGAGCACTCTAGTCGCTATAACTGGATCGCCAGAGGAATAATAAGAGCAAATAATTTTCACGCCCGACTGTGGAATACCCTGTACCCTTTTTCTTTAGAAACACTAAATACGGTAAAATGGGAACGAAAGTATCAAGTTTGAAATTTTTTCCTATTGGAAAGTTGGCTATTATGAATTGTCCAACAGTTGGACCAAAGGTACGTTTTCTTACAACCTTTCCATTAAAATCGCCTAACAGCGGTAATAGACAGACTCCAATCTATCATAGAACGCATTCTTGATCGCATCGTCCTGGGCCTCCGTAGGCGCACAAAGCAGGCTGATGTTGAAGAATTTAGTAAATGGCGCAGTCTGCTTCCTCGCAGCAGCCTTGCCCTTTCCATCGCATCTCCTGGATACCGGTTATATGTGCTCATATAACCTCTCATTCTGAGAGCATCCGCCAATTGGGTAGAAGCACTATCCCATTTTAGGGTCCAGACATTCCAGGTGCATACCCTCAAGTCATAGTCCTTTATAAAATTTCGTGGGGGGTCGTCAACTTTGGGGGTACGACCAGATTGCTCGATTCGTTTTGGATTGGTTTGAGATTTAGAATAGGTTCGGAAAAAAAAGATATTTAAATTAACCAACTGCAATGGTGAAGCTCATACCTTTTGTACGACATTTCAGAAAAATCAATTATAAATCTCTAGTTACCAAACAGTTAACGTTCTTCATCAAAAATAAGTTATTGTTAGACGCTGAAGGTCGGCAAAATCCTCGACTGAACCCTCCCCGAGTGTGCCGACTGATAATGACGCTTCAGTAGTTCCGTTCTGGAACGGGTGTTGGCCAAGTCAGTTGATTGGAACCGTATGCGTTGGCTCCTTAATAGCCTGGCATATTTATGGGAAAGAGGTGTCATACGACTCATGCCGAAAGTTAGGCTGGCGACCTCATACTAGCTACTAAAACTGACTACTGTGTACTGTGGAATTTGCCAGTACACCTTTAATACTCTTATTCCAAGTAGGGAAGATTGGTCCGCTGTTATTCCTGGGCTCCCTGATGCTGCCTCCTTTTTTACGGATGGTTCTAAACTGAACGAACGGGTCGGAGGTGGCATATACTCAGAAAAGTTCAATATAAGGCAGGGCTTCAGCCTTCCGAATCACTGTAGTGTGGCACTTACACGACTATCCAGACGGGCAATATAAACATTTACAGTGACAGCCAAGCGGCTATTATATAACTCAGCGCAATATCGTCTAATTTGACAGTAATAAACGTACAGCGGAGCTCTGCTCCCTTAAACGGGAGAGATGCTGCGTGGTAATGCGCGCCATTACGGGACACTGGTTAGTTGCTGTCCATGCGGCTGGGGTTTCTGCCCCTTTTAACTATTTTTGCAGGAGCTGTGGGGACGAAACGGTTGAGCACCTCTTCTGTTCATGTTCAGCTCCCTGTAGACGTAGGTTCAAGCATATGGGGAGTTACTTTCTGAATAGTATCTCAAACCTGTCCGTAATTATACCTAAGCGGATTGCAGATCTCTTAGATCCTATTGTATCACAATATGTCGAAAAACAACCTAACTCTGAAAAATGAAATCACCAATCAAGACATCTGTGTCACACCCTTACGTCTATAAGGACTACGAAATTCTGTTTCTGTCGCAATAGTTTTCAAAGTCTTTTTTATTCCGTGTCAAAAACATCAAGTTGGGTACCAAAACATTAGAGTCTATAAAGGTTTAATGGGGGTCCATTGTGTATTTACGAAAATCTGCACAGCAATTAAGAGGTTTTCCAGATATTTCCAAATTTCAAGTTTCTCAACAACAAACAAAAGGTACGACCTTCCATAAATTATCTGAAACAATTTTCGTTCAAAACGTCAAACTGACATAACAAAGCAAGAGGCTCGCTTGGGTTGCCTTCGATATATGGGGCTTGCAATACCAGAATGGAATGCCTAGACTGATGTTTCTGTGGCTAAGGTTTTGAGTCGGGTGCGTTGGTAGGCAAAGTGGCTTGTGTTGAACATTTTGTGCATTGGGTCTGTTTTTGTTGTTTTGTGGGCTTTTCATAAATGTTGCAAGTTGGAAATGCAATTTCAACGGTCGTTCATAATACACCTGAGCTGCAGTTATGTGTTTTGCGTATAGTTCAGCTGCTTGGTGTTGTTGTGGACTGTTGTTGTATAATTGAATTTCAAAGGGGCACATATAGCTGCTACATGACATTTTGTCCATAAACAAGATGCAATGTTTTTTTTATTCTTGCTCAGTTAGCTGGAGCAAAACGTGTATATGTGTGTTCTCTTACTCCTAACATGACAGATTATTAATTTATCAATGTTGTTGATTTTAAAGTAGTCGTAAGATTTCCTCTGTGTGTGCTGCATTTGCATTTCCGTTTCCGTTGTATTTACAGAGTTCCTGTTGCAGTTGCTATTTGACTGATTCACAGCTTTCGACTTGCTATTCAAAGCTGACGTTGACGTTATGCAAATATCATACCATGCATAAGTTTATTATGTACTCTTTTATGTGCATATGAATACTACACATAAAGCGCATAAATGTATATATATATATATATATAAAAATATATATATATATATATATATATATATATGCTAGAGATGTGTATGTATGCACTTGAATTTGCAGTGTTTTAATGGCTACTTCAAACTTATTTATAATTAGTTTTTGGCCATGGCCAACTGTACACCTTTATTAGGTGGCATTTCATTTCGTTTTACAATTTATTATTATACTATGTACATACATTTAGTTATGTTCGGATATAGACTAGTTCCATTCGGATATTTTCCAATAAATTAAAATTTCAATTTAAATTGGCTGCATATTTGAAGTGCCATTAAATTGAGAACTATTTGTTTGTAAATGCATTTCCAAGTGTCACACATAGTTTTAATTTGAATTTTCATTTTGAACAAGTGCGCTACTCATTACATCTTTCATACTTCATTTACCTTCCCAATTGTCTTTTTGACGAAGAAGCATTCTATTTCGGAAGTATTTACTTGACTGTATGGCACTCTCAAGGACTGACGGTCCGAAGAAATAGAGACACATAATTCGTAGAATAAAAGTATGGAAAAAATAAGAAACTTACTGAACTTTGATGCTGCTTAAAAAAGCTTTGTAAACATGATTTTGTTTTAATATTTTCGTGCACTTTTGTTGTTGTGTGCTGTGTGCTGTGTAAGCAGTGAGAGCGAAAAGAAGAGCATGCATGCTTATTTTATTTTGCTGTTGTTGTAAATCGATGCTGTGCTTGTTTAATTTTAGAGTTTTTGTTCTATGAAACTAATAGCCATCATTGAACTTTTTGGAAAGAGTATTTGCAAAGATTACTTTTGAACGTCTCTTGAAATTGTTATGCTAAGTTCCATAAATGACAAGAGCACATTAGTAAGTGCGCAGACAAATAACCAGCCAGACATACGGAGGGAAGGGCTGACACTCAAAAACCAAACGGCGGCAACAATCTACAGTTGCCGCTGGACAATGCTACTTAGTTATTGTTTGATTCTTGGTCTGTCTGGCAATTTGTGTAATGCAAACAATGCCAGCCAGTTGGGCTGGGAATATGAAGCTCACCGAAGAAGTCAAAGTCAAAGCGCCTTTGTGCCATCCATTACGTAGGCTTAGAAAATTATCAGTATAATAATTCGACAATGTTTGAATTTAAGCGCATTAGAAATAACCAAGGAAAATCGGCATATACATTTTTTGTTTTTTGCAATTTTTCTCTATCATTTGACAAATTGCTATTGCATGTTGTTCACTTTTGTAGCATACCTTTGAGCGCTCTTGCTGCTGTTTTTGACATTTGTCACACACACACACACACACACACACACACACACACACACACACACACACACACACACACACACACACACACACACATGAAAACACAAACACAAACACAATCTGTGTGAGCTTGCTCCGAGTCAAGTGCAAATAAGCAAAACTAAAGAGCTCGTTGAGTGTGTGCAAGGCATTTTCAATTTTTCTTTTACGCTCAAAAGCTGCTTCAGACGGACAGTTAAGAGTAGGGTGACCAGCTAACACGCATGATATACACATGCAGATGTATAAATAAAGTTACAAAAATACACTCAAAGAAAAAAGGAAGCAATCCGTGCTTAAACCAAGCACAAACGGTGACGATAGTACGGTGCAGTTTGATTGAAGCCTAACTGAGCATGATTCGGATCGATTGGTATATTAGCGGACAATCTAGTGACCCAAGAAACAGAAGGACCGTGGTTCAACCCCAGACAAGACGACGTGCATTATTATTGATAAATGCATTTTTAATTATTACAACGAATGGTAGTTTGTGCTGTGACGAAAGTAAGAGACTCTGACGAAGTGCTATAGCTAGCTCACTAGCTATAAATAACAGGTAGTTTTGAGCGTCTGATCCGGTCGAGCCATATACCCTTGTAAAGGTATTAAGCTATTGGTTTGGAAGATATAATGCATTAAATAAAAATGTCATTTAGCTCTAGCGGGGGCACCCCACCGAACAGACATAGAGCTCCGATAAAAGTAGATATAGAATATAATCTTTGTGGTCTAATTCGACGTCATAAAAACTTTTCACAGCGAATATGTTTTTTTGTCATATCAGCTCTAGATTAAAATTCTTACTTTACGCACGGCGGTTTCTATCAGTGTATGTGCACAGGCTATCTTTTGTGTTGGTGTTGTACTATTTAGTATGCTAACTGCTACTTGAGTATCCAATGCACTTGTTTTAGTTATCCATTATACGCTTCGTTTCGGTATGTGAGTGATAGCAGATGGATACAAAACTACAACACTCGAACAATCCACCAAACATCATTCATGCATACGTAGAACAATGGCCATGATTCTAACGAAACTTTTTGTGTCTCGGACACACACACAGACGAACCCATCCAGCCATAGAGAACCACTTGATGTACACTCGAATTTTCAAATAAGCCTTTTTGTTTGTTTCACTGGCTTTGGGTTCGCTCTCGTCCCGACCTTGGGGATGCTGTGTTGCCTGTCCATATCCAAATGCCTTGTGCAATTGTCGTGCTAACTAACAAACCCTTTTCCCCGATCGTCGACTCGGCTTGCATCTTAGCTCATTTGCTTGCATGTTACATTTGCTACTCTAATTTTCTTTTTGGCAGACATTTTACATATGCCATTGTTGTTGTTTTTGTTCTTGTCGGAATTGTTACTATTCCTTGTTTACGTAGTGCTGATTCCCCAAAGTTTTGTCTATGTGCTGGCATTTTTGTGCTTGTAGTTGGTGCTTTAGTTTCTCCTATATCAAAGTGCAGACTAAAGCTGCCAGCTATCTGGCAGAGAATCTGTCTGTCTGGCAGCCTGTCTTGCTGTCGTATGATGTTTATGTGGCGTATTTGTTAACAAGCCGCGCCGAACTACAACTTTTCCAAAAGCGTGCAAAAAAAGTATATTTCTATATAAACGTTTAAATGAATTTTTTTTTAGATGTCTTTAATTTTAGTCAAGTTTCTATGCGCCATAGCTCTCCGTTTTTTCCATTTTGTGAACATACTTTGAATTAAAATACAATTTCCTTACCAAGGTAAATTTGCCTGGGGCTACGCCTCTTATAATTATGGCAAAACCTTATTTAGATGAACAATTTATAAGCGCAAAATTTATGACAGTTGGAGTAAAATAATTTATTATTTGGGAAACATTTTCGCCAGCAGTGCTGTAACAGTTGAAATCGAAAAATAACGAAAGTTTTCTTTGAAGTGTGCCGCCAGGCATGCATTGCACAGCTGGAGGCCAAAGATTCGTTTTGTTTTGGGAAAGTAATATTTTCGTTTTTAAATTAAATAAAAATCAAATTTTTTTCTTTACATAATTTACTTATTTAATTGAACAGCTTTTTTAACGCTGTATTTTTCTCTTCATGCATACACACACACGCGCTCACAAACTCACTAAAAAAATTTGATGCAGACAGTCGGGACGGTGCCCGACAGTGGAATACCCTGTACCCTTTTTCTTTATAAACACTAAATACGGTAAAAATGGGACCGGAAGTATCCACTTTTATATCTCCTATCATAGGATCGATATGCCTGTAAACATTTTGGGAAGTTCCAATTGACAAGTTGGTATAATGGGGCAAAATATAGGGGGATTCCATTGAAAAAAGGTGGATGCAGTTTTAACGATTAGGGTCACACGAGTCTCCACACCAAATTTTGTAACTCTAGCTCACATGTATACATATCTACATGTAGTGGAATTTTGAAGCAGCTTATAGGCGAGGGGGGTGGGTGAAATTAGCATATTTTTGACTATAACTTTTGATGTTTTTATTTATTTATTAATAAATAAATAAAATAAATAAAACTTTTGATGTAATTATCCGATCTCGATCATTTTTGGAACATAGGACGACGCACATCTCTAAGGAGTTTCGAGTTTATAGACTCAATGGAGCGGTTGTAAACCGCGCAAATCTGTCACGGGGGAAGGGGGTAAGATATCGACTTGATTCGACTAACTTCATCTTACATTAGATAACGCGCATCTTTTGGTCAAATTTTGTGTCTAGCTCATATGGTCTCGGAGATCTATCCACTCATACGGACACACGGACACGGTCCAATCGCTACCCGAGTCAATGATAAGACTGATCTATAATACCCTTTTACACTTTGTGTACAGGGTATAAAAAGGCATACTAACACAATTAAACTGCGCGAAGCGTAAAACGAATGTTAAGTAAACATGACAAGGCTTTTAAGTTTATTGCGCCAGGGTCAGGACTCATTTGGCTCATGCAAGGATAGTGATAGAAAGTGGGTGAGATAGAGTGTGCCCACTTAGTGAGCGAGATAGAGAGCAGAGAGTGATAGTTGTTGTTGTTTTTGTATCTATTTTTGTTGTAGCTGGGCATGCTGCCACAAACAAATGAATGGAAATAGCTTCAGCCCTTTGCCTTTTGTGTTTGTCTTATTTTTGGGATGCGGGCAAGAATTTTTGCACTTACTGTCACTTTTCATATTCAAAGAGATTGCGTCTGTGCCGCTAATTTAATAATATGGAAACATTTTTCTGGCAGCAGCTGGTAAATGTGTCGTACTGACCAAAGTTGCAAAGTGCCCAATTAGGATACCCGACAGCTACTGCAAGGGTTAAGGTTGAGCTGTGCGTCTAGATGAGCGAGAATTCTATATATATATACATATATATATATATATTAAAATATAAATATATATAAATTTCAAATTACATATATATATATTTATATACACAGTAATATTAATAAACAAAAATTTGATGCAGACAGTCGGGACGGTGTCCGACAGTGGGATACCCTGTACCTATTTTTCCATGAAAATCAAATTTCAAGCAATTTTTTTTTTTGTATCGATGCGTTGAAAGTTGGTGGTGATGGTGGGATGGTGCGCAAAAAGGTCAAAATTATTTGGTTTATAAGCCTAACGTACCACATTGGTTTAATATAAATGGTAACTTTAACATTTCTGTAAAAAGTCAAATTCTGTTACAGTTCATAGGAGAGGGGGCCTAAAATTGGCACATTATTAGCTATATCTTCTAAAGTTCTTACCCGATATGAATAATTTTTACACTTCGCATGCACAGTAAAAGTGTTCATAACTGTCCTAAGTTTCAATTGGATAGCTTTTATGGTGTGGGCGAAAACCGCGAAAATCTGTTACATTGCCATGGAGCATATGGTCTGCCACGCCTTCTTCTGCCTGTTAAATACATTGCACAAATCTATAATACCCTTTTACACTTTGTGTACAGTGTATAAATATTGAAGAATTTGATACTCCTCCGTCACTTTTATATCCACTCAATAATCAAAAAATTCAGACTACACTAATAGAAAAAAGCATCTGAAATTACCGAAATCATGCCCATTCGTTGACAATAGTCAGTTGTGTCCTCTTTTTCTTGATCCATTACCGGTCGGTCTCAAATTAAGCACGGAATTATGAAGACCGCCATTGTTGCATTAAGAATGTGTTGGTCTTAATTCGTTCTTAGTTTGAGAACATTGTGTCCATGTTTTAAAAACATTTCGTTCATGTTTTTTCTTAATAAAAATAAATAAATATAATGTTATTTCCTTGAGTTTCATTATATTTTTTATTAAATTGTATTTATTATTATTATTAATTTGAAAAACTGTAAAAAAACATCTGCTTTCTTTATTTCTGTTCGACTCGTCTGGGGTTTGAACTCGTGTCCACTAGCTTCTTGAGCCCGCTGCTTGACTACTGGTCTACTGCAGTCATACGCGAGGAGTATCTAGCACTTAGGCCTGCTACAAAGCCGGAGCGCAATGGTAAGCAGTTGGATTCCGAAACGAAAGGTCGCAGGCTCGATCAGAGATTCGACTTTTAAATTTTAAATTTAACAACAAAGCTAAAAAAATTGTGACTATTGGCTCATAATTTCTGAACTTAATTTTTCTATCGGATCTTCAGAATCTTGGTGACGTCAAAAATTACGATTTTGGTGGCCAATGATCCTGCAAAGACACTGCGTATTTGTACTGTTGTTCTTAGATTAAGTTTTGCTAAAAAAAAAAAAATATTTTAACACAATTATGGTAGCTGTTACAAACACAATCTCTTTAGATATGAATTAAAATTGAAAATGTCACCACAAGATTTGTGTTTTTTGCAGCACATGACTTTTCACAGTCACTGCACTTTGCAATAAATTCTCGAAATTGCAATTGCCAGCAACTTACACACTCGGATCACCAAACACACGTGTGCTTTTTTTATGCTGAAGTATTTGTTAAATGTATCAACGATTTGGCAAACATTTTGGCAACGGAAGTTGTGAAAAATCGTTGACGAGCGACAAAACACTTGACAGAGTCAGTAGGGATTGAGAGGCAAAGAAAAAGGAGCACTGCATTTTAAGGGGGAAGCCACACAGTACACAATGGACAGAATCTTCATGGTGTTTTTATAAAGTCAAATAGAAGCAAATAAAGCTTGGAAGTTGGCACATTTGCTAATCATTAGATATGATTATTATTTGTTTCCATATCTGATCGAAGTTAAATTTAATCTGTAGACATTTAAAAAAAAGCATATATATACATATGTACGTACATATGTTCTCATAAAAATTTCGAATTTGTGCCAAAAAATTTTGCAATTGCGACCAGTGTGCAGTGGCAAAATAATGCTGAAAATACATATAAAAAAATCGCAGCATGGCATTATTTTCACAGTGGAAAAATAGCAAAACGTGTAAAAATTTGAGGATAGGTGCAAAAAATCTCCGCTTCTGTGTGCGGGTGCAAATGTGCACTGAAATGAAAGAAAACCAATAATCGAGAAAATGCCAATGCAGCGCACACAACTTTGAAATTATTGGCTCACCTAGCGTAGTATGTACTTGATTCAAGTTGGTGTGTTCGGCAGTCGGGCAAGAAAATGCTCTAAATAAAACATGAAATTGTGGAAAATCGACTATGCGAGGAGCTGCAGCTCGACATCGTGGGCAGGTGTACGCGCTTTATATGTGTGTGAATTCTTTGCCATAAATTTACGGAGAAGGCGACAAAAAACAAAACAAAATCAACTTGAAACAATACATAAATCAACTTGGTTGCAAATAAAAGGCATTTTCAATTTCCCCGCGAATTGAAAATGCCAAACTACCAAGGACTTAACAATAAAGAAAAGGTAAATATGAAATTGGAACAACAACAAGTAGCAAGGAAGGGAACGTCTAAATACCACAAGCTTAAATGTCAAAATGCAAAATATTAATCATCATTATTTGAATCAGCATTTATAAACATGGACTTTGCATTAGCACATAATGTGCGAGAATTCCTTTACTTTTGACCTTTTGCGGCAACAGCAGCAAAAACAAGGATAATAAAGGATTCGGGCGCATCCATTTGGGGTAAAAACAATCATAGGGTAACACACTCAAGCTCATGCTCATGAGTGATTTTGATAGGGGAGAGGGCAGCGAAGAGGAGAGCATTACATAGATATAAAGCTAAACCGCATTTTCAATTTGCTATGGACAAACCCAACAACAACCAACCCTGGGCATAGCCACAATTTACCCACGTTCACACTCTCAGATACTCAGCTATACACAGCCCAATGTACAATGGGCCAGTTTGTCTTTACTTCTCCAAAAGTCTATCTATGTCTGTTTATATGTGCGTGAGTGGACGGTGTGTCGTTGGCGTTTCAACCTCGATTTCAGTCATTTGTCTTTTGTCATATT
Organism: Chymomyza caudatula; assembly: GCA_035041775.1. Classification (NCBI taxonomy): domain Eukaryota; kingdom Metazoa; phylum Arthropoda; class Insecta; order Diptera; family Drosophilidae; genus Chymomyza; species Chymomyza caudatula. The sequence continues at coordinate 2,206,010 of JAWNKW010000197.1, read as the reverse complement.
AATAATTCCCTTTTATTATTTCCATTACCACGCAAAAACATAATGTGTTCATGATAATGCGCTTGGGGCTAGCTCTCTAGCTGCTAGTCGATCCACGAACAGCCCATGACGACCCCATCGACCCCCTTTGCATTTCAGTTTTTCAGCTGGCAGAAGGTGCTTGCCCACATTTTTATGCCCACCTTTTTGTGACCCGCTCATTAATAATAATATAGAAACCCCCGTCTCTCAACTCAACCCCAACTGGAGTTTCATAAAAGCCAAATATGTATATAAGTACAATACTCATTTGTAAGGCCGTCGCGCTACTTGTCCAACAGTAAAAAGTAATAATAAAAATAGTAAACAAAAATAAAAGAAAAGACTACTTGAAGCCATTCATTTTCATTTTTGTTTCGCTTTTAAAGTTAATCATCTCAAGCATTTCCGAGTGTCTGCTGTCATTTTGTCACTTTTGTTGTTGGCGGCGGGGAATGCTCATTTTTTAATAGATCATTAATAAAAATTCCACAATGTCGGAAAATAATATTAATGAGTAATAATGGGGCACTGGCGTTCGGTGCACTCATCTGAGTTATTTGTTTTCATCTTGAATGTATTTTGATGTTGATTGATAGTAAGTAAGTTGGACGTTTGAAAGTTGACGCGTTTGGGGCGATTTAAGCCAAAAGCCATCAAGTTGCGCTCATAAGCATACCATAGTGCATAATGTGCACCAAACGCACATATTCATCGAGAAACTTGAATGAATCACGTCTTAGTCTCATTCAATTAGAAAAGTTGAGATAACTCAAGCATTTGCCATTCACTTGCAGATGGCAGCTTGTTAAAAACAAATGAAAATCTTAAAAGCTCTTATGAGAAAAAGTAACAGCAAAATTAAATCAAATACAAAATGGTTCGCTCACATTGTGTTTTTGTACAATATAACAATTCATTCATTCCAGGAATTTATTCTGATCCTGTTGTAACAAAGCAAAAAGTTTTGAATGTATGTAGGTACATGTAAGTAATTTGATTAGCCTAAAAGACAAGTTGCCTAATTCAAATCAAAACCAAACCACTCAAATACATCAAGAAACCCAAACAGACTCAACACAAACATCAAGTTGTAGCAAAAACATAAAATGATTTGCAATTATTATTGTTTAATAAGTGTATAAGTCGACACTTATCCGACCCATAAGACAAACAAACTTGTTTTCTACAGTTATAAGAAAAGTCACATACACAGATCCCATACACACGAACCCTCACACACACCCTTGAGTCAACGTCAACAGACGAGCAGACAACATCAACCACACTTGGGTAACAAGTGCTCTAGAGATTTAAGCAATTCCCAACAAAAAATCCAAGAAGAACTCTTTGTGAAGCAACCAGATTGGGTTTCGGGTATAGTATTCGGTTGGGGTAGTCAAAATTATCATAAGGCAATTCAGAGACAGCAAATTTTAAGAGCAAGACTTTTTTTTTTTTTTTCTTTTCTTTGAAAAGCGTCTTTGCAATGAAGGAATTGTTGCTTATTTTAGCCTGGAGCTGGCAGCACCAAGTAGGTGAGCACAGAAAGCTTCCTCAATGCCGACACATTTTAGGCAAATGATAAATTGACAAATTTATTTGGGCATTCATCATCATTTGCTCGAGATTTCAGCCAAGGCCCAAACAAAGACTGGCAGAAAGCGGGAGAAGTACAAAGAGGGGAAGGATACCAACAAAGCAACAATGTGTCACTTTAGTCCATTTCCATAGTCAAAATTGAAAAGCGGCAGAGAATTCTCGTCTGATTGTAATACTATGACTTAAAGCTAATGATGTCATACCGGCCGCACCAGATCCTAGCAGCGTAGAGTCCGTCCTTTTTAATGGAGTTGTCTTGAACTTGTTGGCTTGTTGGTTGTTGGGATTGCTTATTGCTAGCCATAAGTAAATCTGACACTTTCGTCTAATGTAGTCATAATGAGCTTAATCCGCCTTGGCTTTTGATTACGGCAGTCATTTCACGGAACTGATTCGTGTCTGGCATCTAACTCGAATCCATTTCCATTATTAAAATTGATGTACATTTCTTTGGTTCAATGCTTTTATGCAGTGTTTATATATGCTCTGATTTATAAATAGCAAACGCACTGTACTAAAACAAGTAATGATTCAATAAAAAATGGCTACAGAAGCTAAGAGAAGAAATATGCCAGCCAGGAAATCGCACTGCGCCTTTCCTTAGATAATTGCAATGGAAATACAAGCAGCATTTCTTGAATAATGCAAATCGATTCCTAACCACACACACAGCTGATAATTTTCTGTGGAACTGAAACCTATACAATGCACACATTGTTTACATAACATCCATTACAAAAATGATCAAATGCAATGATATTTTCAATTTAGGTGTGAAAATCACAAAAATGGGATGAAAACCTAAACAATACCTCAACTACGTACTTTTCTTGAACTATAAGAATTACAAGATTGGAGTCGTCTGCCGTTGTGGGTCACTAATTTGTTTTCCCATTCTTACGGAGAGAAAGCAAGTATCCGTAATTCTCGTACAATTTACTAATGGGTAGTTGTGAGTGTGCGTTATTTTGCGTATGAAGTAAACCTTAAACTTTTTTTTTTACGTATATCGACCTAGCTCAACCAACGTAATCGTTGTGTTTTGGATTAACAATGGGTTGAGGCCTCATATATATATGACCTATATATAGGTTGTGCACAGAAAACAAGGGAAAATAAGTACTGTGGTGTAGTTTTACTTAATGACTCTCTTCTACTCATACTCTTTTTAACGTATCCGCTTAACTACTCCGATGGTAAAAGACTCTTTTAAATGCGACATGTTTTGACGTATATTCATTTTTTTCTTTGATTATGCGTAGAAATGTATATTTTTTATATTTTATTTTTATTAAAAACTGACAAAAAAAAAAAAAGGATAGCACGCTGTGCCCCGGCCCACAGCCGAACTTGATCAGAGGCCCTCATTAATTTTAAGATACTCTAAGATAGTAAGCTTTAGAGTAGAGAGAGAGAAAGATTAGAAGAAATAAGGTTGTGAAGAAAAATAGTGGGATTTTCTAGGATTTGACAAGGTAGGCAAGTGAATTAGAAGCAACCTACTATGGTATGAAGGTAAGGGAATACTAGACACAATGCGTGTTTGGTGTGCAATATACTGAGGGTTCCATACACTAGAACAGTATTCCAGCAATGGACGAACAAGATCCGTAAAAAGGAGTTTGGTTATATAAGGGTCTTTGAATTCCTTAGCACATCGTTTAATAAAGCCAAGAATGCATATGATTTTATTTACAATTGAAGATATATGGAAATTAAAACATAATTTAGAGTCAATTGGGACACCTAAGTTAGAAGCTGTAGGGATGCGTTCGAGGGGAACATCATCAATAAAAGAAGCAAATTAAGCGAAGACCACCTTTGGAGGGCATTAACATAATTCTGTAGAAGAACACTAGAAAAATACTGCACTTGCAGTAATAATATTCTCAAACAATTTGGGGACGGCAGACAATTTAGGAATGGCACTATAATTTGAGAAGTAAGATTTAATACACTTTTTGTGAAATAGGACTAAATACCACTCCCTCCACATAGCCGGGAAACATGCCGTATTCAGAGAGAGAGAAAATAGTTTAAATAGAGGCCTACATACAGAATAGGCACACTCTTTAAGAATGCAAAGCGGGATGTTGTGAGGCAACAATATTAAAAAAATAGGATGTGTAAGATTGTGGAGCTGAGGAATAATTTAATTAAATAATTTTGCTTTGGCAAAATAAATTATGTAGTATTGAGGAGCACGCACAAAAGACTACGAATTGCTTAAGAATTGATCTCTGGCGTGGACACAACCATCCTCATTGACTACTGTACCGAGTTAAGATCTATCTGACATCTATCTTATATAAACTGCAACAAAAATTCAAATTTTTTAGATTTGGTATGTGGGCTCATAAATAGGCTCGTAGATTTGGGAACATAATATATATTTGTTAAAAGCAGAGTATATTTTGATACTGGTAAAACAAGCATTGAAGTCCATAATTTCCCTATGTAAAACGATCGAGTTGATATAGCCGAATCCGTCCATTCATCTATTAACGCAAGGCTGCCCATACAAACTTCTTGTCAGTTTCTGAACTCGGGTGCATTTTTTGTTAAAGTACAAGAATCGGTTCGAGCTTAACTCTAGACCAAAGTTTTTATTCACAATTTGCAACAGCTATTGTATCTAATCGAGAATTTTTGGTATATAATTCTTAAATAAATTGAGTTGAAAACTGCCTTAAAGCCTTGTGTGTCGAACTTTGTATAACAAACAAAATAAAATCCTTTCAACTTGTTATCTTTGTGCTTAGTGATAAGATCTGCTATATCACATATAACCATCCGTTACGAAGAAGGTTGCTACCTAGTACTGAGTTTCTTAAAATTACTAAGAAGTTAATTATTCAATTCGCCTCAAATATCAAAGCTCACTGAATAAATCTTTTCCAGGGGTCCTATAAAAAGTAAGGAAACATAAGGACCAAAACGTGGTGTAAAAATTAACAGTTTTATGCATTTGTCTGAGTGCAAAACTGGAGCAAGCCACACAAACATACAGAAAGCGACGATTATATTTCGTTCTGATTTTTTTTTTGCTATGGCAAATTTAATGGCTGATTGATTTTAAATACCGGCGTTAGTACGTAAAATACACAAGAAAAAAAAGGAGGAACCAGACCTGAACTCAGTTGGAAGAACAGACACTGAAAAGAACCGCAGTGACAGTGGCAACTTTTGCTTTTCATTCTCTTTTTTTGCAGAAGTGCTGTGAACTGTGAACTCAATCGTGCTTAAAAGCGTGTACTTTTTGTTTCAGCTTCTTTTTATCGAGTTTTTGCCTTCATCCGTGCAGCATTTGGCCAATCGAAGCCCGGAGGTAACAATGCTAAGTACAATGACCAACTTTGTATGACAGACACACAAAAGCACACTATACCTGTGCATGTTGCATGTGTCCCATTGAGTCTGTATGTGTTTGTGCATTTTAAACTGCTTTAGTAGGCGGCCCACTTCTGGCAGCGCCAATGCCACGTGGTTTTTGGTTTTTTTTTGTAATCACACTTGGCCACACTTACCTGGTGACAGCTCCTCGGTAATCCCTTGAATGGTGCGCGTGAACAGTGTCAACATGAGCAAGCTGGCCAAGAGCAACCATTGACGATGTTGCCCGACATGTGGACGTCGTGTTGTTTGCATTTCGCCTGCTGCTCCGGATGCTGCCAGGGCTCCCATTGTATGCGAGCGAGTGGAAGTTGTTTGTTTGCTTGCTGTCGCTGTTTTTACTTGTTTCCAACTAGCTTTAATGTGTTGTCATTCGACAGGATTCTATGCATAAATAACTTGTGCCTTGGAATGACACCACTGCCTGCTTTTTGCCCGTGTCAACTGTACTACAGTTAAGTGGACTCCGCCGCTGCATTCGCTGCCCTATAGGTTATGAGGTGCTGAGGTTGTCTTCGAAGTATTGCTTGGTTGGGGTACGTAAGACTTGTTTCTGCATTCGCCGGTCTGCAATGGTGAAGAGGAAAAGAGAGAAAATGCTATAAATGTTGGCTTGTCAGTAAGAAGTTGGCTGTCAGTTAGAACAACTGACAGTGCAACAAGCACTTGACAGCTGTTGGCTAGATAACGGAGCAAGTCGATTGCAGTTTAATCTGGTGACATGCAAAATAAGATAGCAATTGTATTTCCCATGTGATAATACAAAATTATTGGTTTTGAATACGGAAGCAGCCCCTGAATGGAAAGGTATTGCAAAAAACAGTTTTTTTGTATATTATAATATTTTCTTATATGTATATTAATAATCATAAATACCATACATTTCTCATGGAAAGTTCTATTTTTATTACATATACATCTATTATGTGGTAGAAAATTAACTAGAGGAATTGCTTATACTTCACTTACACCCATGATATACATAGGAGTTTTGGAGGATTAAACACCACCCGTAATTTCTGAGAAAATTTCCGAAAAACTTTGGTATTTTTTATAAGAAACCTTTCGTTTAAATAAAAGCCAGTCTAAGAATTTTATAATAAATAAATTTAATGCTAATAAAAAAATTGTAAAGTTTAAACTTATCCTTAAACGACGACAAAGTAAAAAATAAATATAAATAAGAAAATAAATTTTAATATATATAATCGATGGAGCGAGGTACGCGTTACTAAAACTCGAGAGCCACTGAACCAATTGACGTCATATTTGGAATATATATTCGTTTGGTGTGCAGGAATGTTTCTCTTCAGTTTGTGTGCAGTAGGTCGACAGGATCAGCAAATCGGTTTTTAGAATCTACTTGCGAAAACCGACTGCCTGACACGACAAATGTTTGCAGTGTGGTAAATTTTAGAATGCCGACAATTAGGAAACAGTCTCAGCTGATTCGTTTTGGTAGTCGTCGGCGTGCAGATAATTGGGAGGTCAGACATGTTGCAGACCGATTTGCTCCAAGTGTGCGTTGGCATACTATCTGACCATAGCTTAAATTGTATCTTATTCAAAATATGCCCTAAATATTTATTTTATAGCTTACACCATAAAAACCATTCAATTGAAACTTGGCCGTCAGGCTCGTAACCGAAAGTCGTATGGTTGAATGAGACCTACGATGCAGTCTCAGCATTATTTTAACAAAATTGAATGGTTGGTGAATTTCCTATTGTAACTAAAATTGGGTAAAAACAGTCAATAAATACACTTCGCAAGTTAACGTTGATCGTTTGTTATAGTGTAAAAACTGTCATTAAATACACTTCGCAAGTTTGCGTTGATCGTTTGTTATAGTGTGTCAAGTTCATTATGAAACCAATAAGAAATTCGATGGCTTAAACTTAAGTATTGGTCCGCGCTACAACCTGAACCGGAAATATAAAAGTTGATTTGTTTCAGCACATAAACCAATGCACAGACAACAGCCTTTCTTGCAAAGATTTAAATGCTTTAAAGTGCAGGCCATTTGTGACGCAACTTGCTATAAGAAAAATTATGTCAAATCATTAATATTTTTTAACGTCAACGACCATTGACAGTCGACATTGTGTATAGCATAGCAGCAGAGAACCAGAGCAGAGTTACCAGTTAGCCGTCATCGAGCAGCAAAGTATGCAACGTCATGCGGCGCTGCGGTGCGTTTCATCATGGCCAAGCAGTCAGCCAGCTTACGGCTGTAGCTCATGCGGGCCGTATATGGCATGAGTACGGCCCGTGGCCACACAGGCTACACGTCAAACACATTCATCACGAGGGCCCAGAGTGACAAATAGCAAACGCGCCTATAGCTCGTTTGTAGCGTGGTTTGGACCTTGCCTCCACCCTAACGATCTGTCCAGCCAGCTAGTCGTATTGCAGGCACAAGGGCAAAAAGGACGAATGAAAATTTTCCAATTATTGCAGTCAGTCAGCTAGTGTGGGCTGCTCCAACAATTTAACGCTTTAAAGTGCCGCGACAACTTGTTAGTCTTAGCGTTGGGCAATTTTTCAGAGGCGTTGCCAATATGTCGAAATCGCGCCTGGGTGGCTTACTGTGGACAAATGTGTGCGCTTTGGAAATTTGCCAGGATGAACACCATTTGTCAGTGGCTTTAAATGCTGCATAGGTCTCTGCAACTAATTAAAAACACATTCTTTGGAAGATTCATGTACATTTTAAAGTATTTGAAAAGGGAAAGCGCAAGTGTAAGGGCAACTCTAACTTGATGCTGCACATGTCGACTAAGCCATCATTCATAAATATGTCAGAGTCAGCATCACCATCAGCTTCCGGGTCAGCCATAGCAATGGGGTCCAACGTCAATAACTGCCTGTTAGCGTTTCTGAGTGACAGGGCAGTTGATCAAATACACATTTAACTCTCTGGTAGCGCACGATTTTAATAAACGTAATGTAGCCACATGTGCCACTGACATGATGCGACGCAATTGCTGTGCTGATTTTGAAGCTACCAATATGGTTGTCATGCTGGGGCAAGTCAAAGCCAATCTGAAGCGCAGGCTTCGGGCTTTTGCTTTCGCGGGTTAGGCGATGGTTGCTCCTTTTAATAAATTTTATTTCAAAGTTTTAAAGCAGCTGCTGCTGTCACCAGGCCCAGATTAGAGCCGCCTAGGGCCCCCACCCCATAAAACGGTTCTCTCCTGTTCACAAAAGAAAGTCAGGCAAAATAGCTACTATGCCTTCATATTGATAATGCCCTATTGGTTGACAGACTTTATAGTGTTCAATAGTGCGAATATTCTGAAATAGCAATAGTTCGAAAATATTTATAGAAAAAAGGATGTCGCACTCGGAATCAGCGACGCCAAGTTTAATTTAAGGTCTAATTACAGTGCTTAGAAAGACTGTCTGGCCAAGAAAAATGGTGCTATTGACAGAACAAATTATGTTCGCGCCGCTTTTTTGCTTTAAATATGTGAAAATAGGACTTATTACCTCGCAGGCCCTGGAGTGAAAAATATTTCTTTCATGCGAGAGAAGGGGCAAGCCATCATTCAGCTTTTGACTTTCATCAAAGCTCAAAATGGCCTACATAAGAAAAGTCATCGCAGGCACAAATTGCCTCTTATTTTTCCTGATCGTACCACGGGCACAGAGACAAAGTTGCTGCTGTCCCCGTTGCTGCAAAGTAACCAGTCGAGTGATAAAAAAACCGGTTTTCTGTAAATTATAAAGAAAGCAACACAATAAAATCAAAAATAAACCAAAAGGAAAATACGATTCTCCGTCATTTATCAAAATTCTTAGCGTAAAGTACAGAATCAGTCCAAATACCGCGCAGTGGTCACTACGCCACCAATACGGCTGATATTTTGTTGGAAGCTCTTGAGAGACCTGGCTGCCAGGTCGAACATATCTATATTACTCTACCCAATGAAAATAATTTTTTTCGGTTACCAATTTATTTTATGTGTACCAAATTTCAGAACGCATCGATAGAAAAAATTCACTACAGACAGACAAATAATTTTTGCCTTTCAGATTTCGACAAAATTTTTAAAAGGTTATAACTATTGAACAGTAACCTATTATTTTACTTTAGTCTTGTTGGATTTGTATCCACGCGTTGATTCCATATATGCTTTTATGCTCTATAAAAACTTTTACGCTTTAATACCTTTGCATGGTATACGTATCAACTGGATCAGACGGTCTAGTCAAAAGACGATAATATCGATAGTGGTAAAAACAATCGATGGGGGCCAACCACGAGCCTACCATCGATGTTATCGATAGTCCAATCGATGGTTTTGCAGCTCTACGAGACAGTCAATCAGAGCCGCGAAGAGAGAAAATTGCTTACGCGGACGAAACGAAAGAAAGGGGGAATGAAGAAAATAGCGAGGTTAGGAATATAGCGTGGCGTGGAAAAAAGGATAGAAAATTAAGACAAATGTACGGTTTGTAATGTGAATAAAGCAAAAAAGATTAACTAAGAGTATTTGTTAGGTTAGGTTGCCGAGCCCGATCTCGAGGTCCTCGCCCCGATATTGTGGTGGTTTCAGAGGCGAGTTTAACACTGGACGTGCTGGCCCAGCACTTATAAATACTTTTTGAGTGGTCTTGGACTGGCTGAGTTATAATCCGGCCTCCGAAACTCCCTTACAACATCTACGTCAAAATACCTATCGAATGAGCATAAATATATGAGGCTGAGTGTGTAGTAGTCTTACAATATGTACCACAAAATATCTGCTTCTGTTTTAATATAATTATAGTTATAAACTGATCCGCTTTTAATTTCAACGGTTTTTCCATAGAAAACTTTCACTAATCTCAAATTTTATGCATACAATATTCAATGTTCAACAAACACAGGCACTCCCACATCCGAAATGCAAAATGCTTATACGCAGAAGTGGTGGCGGCAACCCTAACTTTTGTCCATAACGACATGTGTTGCTCTTTCTGTGTGTAGGTGTGTGTGTGTGTATGTATATCTATGTATACGTAAGCATGGCAAGTTTTACGAGAACTTAAAGCCATTAACCGCGGGTATTTACACTAAGTCTAATGAAATGTTTAACAAGCACTTTGCTGTGCGCAAATCCCAATGACCCATAATATTAGCATAAAATCACTTGGTAGCCCAGAACAGAACATGGTATACCACACAGCATACAGAGCTCTCTGTGACTCATAAATAGTTGCCTGTTTTCGCTTACCAATGGCAAGGAAAGTAGGTATGCATGTGTGTGTGCTACTTGCTTAGTCTGGCAACGTTGCATGACATGCTTGAGGAGTCATGCAAAATTTTCATATAAATTGCGCACTTTTAAAGTTTTCCCAATTCAAGAAAAGGTTTAACGAGCTGACGCTCCGCCATTAGTTGGGCCTATGCAACGCCTTTGGCGTTTATTCAATTTCTGCGCATACATTTTTATGTTGGTCATATTTTATTTGTAGTCTATGTTTCTGGCAATTTTTGTTGGATTTGTTGTTGTTTCAAGTGCTGCGTTCCGCAATATAAATTACATTAAAATTCTAAGCCATCATCCGTTGTGGAAATTTATTTTTGCACATTATCCGTTTGCCGCAAATTGTGTTTTTGTATTTATTTCGCAGTCTGTGTTCTACTGCGAGAACTCACTGTAACAACAAAAACAACATAACAGAAGTAATAGCAGCTGCCACTTTAGTGGCCGTTCAGTTGTTGTTTTGAGTAAAGTTGTAAAGTATCCTTCGAGGCGATTAGTTTATTTGTACAATTTCATTTTAGCTGTCGGAATTTTAATGTGTTTCATTAAGTTTTTGCTTACATTTTACATTTGGACTAAAAGAACTTTTAGTTGCTCCAACATCCCACAGTGGAATGCAGTCGACCTCCAACGCAAACGCTACTCTTTACTAGAAAATTAAATAAAATTTAATAGAGTCCATTAAACCAGGCTAAGTTGCGGGTCAGTTAATTATCTTGGATAGAGAACAAAAAAAATAATACAAACTAAAATCTCCCATAAATTTATAGTATGGAAACCACTTTAACATTCAACTTAAATTTATGTAAGAAATCTTAATAGGTAGTATTAATAAGGAAATTTTTTAAATGTATTAAAAAAAAGGGCCTAGCCGGTTAACGTACCAAAAAGGTCCCCCTAGCGATTTTGAAAAACTAATGATGAAGATCGATTTGTACGTGGAAAAAAAAATCTACAAAAGATTTCAGATCGAAAAATTAATGCGTTACCGCTTTATTTGAAAAAAAACGTGTTTTTCACTTTTTGAATTATTGTGACTAAACTACTGAATATTTTTGAACCAATATTTCCACGATAATACTATTAATAAGGGCAATGAAGTGAATTTTTTTATTTTTTTAAGTCTACTTTTTCTTACTATTAAAAATTTTTTTATTTAAAAAAAAAAAAAAATTCAAAATTTTATTTACAATTTTTTTCACAAAAAACCTGTAGTACTCTTCTATATACAGTAAAAATTTGAACTAAATCGGTTTGGTGGAACAATATTAAAAAAATAAAAACTAAAATTTTTAACTTTTAAAAACGGACGGTGCCCGACAGTGGAATACCCTGTACCCATTTCTACCATGAGCCTCCTCTGCCTGTTACATACATTGCACAAATCAAAAATATCCTTTTACACCTTGTGTGCAGGGTATAAAGATGATGAAACGATTAGGTGCAAATCTTTTAAAAGGGTCTTTAATTATGTCTCTACGCACGAGATAAAGAGTGATCTGCTATGGTATGCATTCTTTCCCCATAGCCTGTAAAGAGCCCTTTTTGCCTACTAAATAAATTGGTTTTTTCCAACTAAACTGAAATAGTTTAGTGCAGACAACAAGCCTTCAGTGCAGCAAATTATGCTAATAGGTCATCTAGTGCTCAGCATTTGTACATTAGACCGTTTCTTATTTTTAATGTATTGATTTCCGCATGGAAAAAGTTTATATTTGGCCCACAAAGCTCCAAAATAAAATTTAGTGCCGATCGGATAACGCTTAGGTCTGCCCTAAGTTAATTGAAATATGAAAACTCACTTATATGGGGAAATATGGGTTTTTAATCGAAAGTCTTATGTTTAAGTAACTAAAAATTATTTTATTTCTATGACTAGTCTTGAAATCGTTTTTAAATACAATTTGCATTCTAAGAAACCGTTAATGAAAAAAATCGGCCGAAAAACAGAACAGTTACAACAATTTCAAGTTTATATTAGGTCCGACTTTTTGTGTGAGTGATATTTTCGACGATATGCTTCAATGCACTTCAAGATAAACGGATTTTGTTCTTCGTCTTTTATAAGAATCCTATTGTAATCGTTCATAAATTGTACACCTCGTTCAGCAGTGTCTTTAACAACGAACAGATCAATCCAACATCGACAGCATCTTGATAATCATGGAAGGAGTCTTTCAAGAAATGTATATTTTGATTTGGGGCTTGTACGGCATTTGTGCACGTAAACCATGCATTGACATACAGTCGCAAGAAATATACCTACATATAGCGCAGTCCATTTAATTCTTGTTTTGTCAAAGTGAACCGTATTATTTCAAGGTGTAAATGCCCTTTTTCAAAAACCTTGGTGAGATATTGAACCACATGTTCGAGAGCTTTCTCCGTCTTCACCAGGGAACGTAATTGTAACTGATGTAGCACCTTGTAAACCGCGCGGATTTGTGTTTCATTTAGCTGCTGATTGCAAAAATTCTTAATGACTTCGCAACCGGCATCACTAATTTTTGAGTTTGGGTCTACGAGACCGCTTTTAAACGATTTGTTTCCAAGTTTTTCCAAATGGTAGCAAAACGATTAAAAATAGACACTTTAGGACCACTAGTCACGGAATGTTTATTTTCAAAAACGTGTTTCAATATGATTTCCAATAAGTGATGGCCATATGCGAAGTTGATTCATTTTCGAACGAGTTTGTTTCCAACAAAACTCAAGCGCCACTTTCTTCGTTTGTACAGTTTTCCACCCGTCAATAACGAAGGACTGCACCATATTTACGTACGTATTCAAAATCGAATAGAACACTAATTGTATAATTACGACTTAAATATAACTTTAGTAATAAACTAAATTACGGTTGCAATGAATTCTGTTTGAGGCTTCTCCGATTCTCGCTTACGATTTTCCTTTCGTAGTTCATAGATCGTTGATGGAGTGATACCAAGCTCACCAACAGAGATCAGAGATTTTACAGCGTATCTCAAGTCGATTATTGGAATCCCAGGTAGATAGTCATCATCAATGCACCATAACTCACCACGAAGTTAGCCACGCAATTGATTGTCAGCTATAAAATTCAGTTGACATAAAATTCAAATTAAAACCTTCGTAACTATATTGTTTTCAAACCGATTTTGATCATTTACGGCTTTTTAGAATGGAAATAGTATTTAAACCAGATTTTAAGACTAGTCATACAAATAAATTGATTTTTAGTTGCTTAAACAGAATACTTTTGATTAAAAAACCGATAATTCCTCATATAAAGTGTGTTTTCATATTTCAATGAAGTTTGGGCAGACCTTAGCGATTTCTGATCGGCCCCAAATTTTATATTGGAGCCTTGTACGCCAAATAGATACTTTATCTGCCCGGAATTCAAAGGTCGCAGCAACTTTCAGTTCTTGTCATATATGTTATTAACGGTCAATTGTACATGAACAGCAACAGCTGGCCACATCGGTATAATTGGTAAATGTCAAATTTTGATCTAGCATTTTCTCTTTGGGTGTGCTAGTTCGGCTTGACTTCTGGCAACATTATTTTCCTGCCAGCAGCCACCATAATCGGACGCCTTGTCAAATTATAGCAAAACTATTGTGGCGATCCTAAGCTGGATTTATTTTTCCCATCCATAAAGTTTATTGGATTGGATTGGTAGCGCTATACGCGTCAATCAATATTGGCGGCTCCCTTCTTGGATGAAGATTTTTGGGGAAAAAGTATACCACGGGAAAGGGTGTTTCACCCAGGCAGACTGCTCCTACTCCTTGGCGGCCAGTATTTCAAGATCTTGTGTCCCCAATACATTTGGTTCCTAAACCAAATGCTGGCCAAGATCAACTCGATTGATCTTATCAGGTAAGTGCGTACGTTTGCTTGAACTTACAATAATACAATCGGCATAAACGTTAGGCACCTTGAATTGTTAGGAGTTTGACTGGTAGTTCACGCCTTGGGTATATAGACTCGCCGGGATTATTATTTTGGGTAGGCTGGAAGCCCACAGAGCTTTTCTTTTTAGGATTAGTTCTGTGCTGACTTTTTGGCTGCGGGCTCTCGGGTGTCGCTGCCTAACCAAGGTAGAAGTAAAGTTTCCCAAACTCGACTTCTTCGCATGCTACTAATGGAGAAAATGCTATTCATATTGTAATTATATATATATATATATGTACGATATATATTCTTTATGATGCCTTTTTTACTTTTCCGCAAAAAAGTATTGCGATTGCCCAAAAAACTAAAATCTCTAACATTTCCGGCGATTGGCGATGTTTTTGTGTGCGTGCGTTGTCGTTGTCGATGTAGTGTCCCTGAAGGAAAGTATACCAGTTAGGAACCACTTTTGAACCAGAAAAATGGGATGTTTTTAAGGTCCTTAACTAGTATTTTTGTTTGTTTATCCATTTATTTTGACTTTATTCAAAACATTTTATGTTTTATTTTTGTTTAAAATTTTATTGTACATTTTTTTCTTATTGAAGCACTAAAATAAAAACCAAACAAATTTGAACAAAACCCAACTGGCCAAGACTCTTTCAGAGAAGTTGAGCGAACACAAATAACAGTGAGAGCGCCGAGTACAGCGCGCTCTCCGTAACTGTTTTCTCCTATCCCGCCATAATACTTTTTCGAGCCAGTCCGCTACTACTTGACTACAACTGTAATTACAACCAGTTGAAGCTGTTACTAGAAGACCGATTTCCTGAAGGGGTGTTATTCAAATAACTTTAGTAATTTCGGCTTTAAGGCCGGTACGCAGCAGTGTGCGAAAACAAATTGTATGGACAAAGTTTGTGACCAAATAGTGCTGCTCATGTATGGGCAATTTACATGTAGATGGCGCAACTAGCAATAGATACTGCCAAAAAGTAAATATAAAAATCAGCTGTGTTTGCATTTTGTTTACAAGTGCAAGAGCGTTAAAAGTGTATAAAATAATAAAAATTGAAAAAAATGAATCTCCAAATGAAAATATTACTTAGTATTTGTTGTGTAAACTCGCCTGCCGGGTCAGTACCGTAGCAGTACACGTCTGCCGCAGTCGACGAGCAGTAAATTCAACAGACTGTCGGATCAGCACCTACCCGTCTTAAACCTACTACCTGTCTCTAGACTTATAAGAAATTGTAACTTGCCCTGCGAGGCAAGAGTATCGCTTACCTATCTTACTTATTATTATCTTAAATCGCGCCTCTCGCTAATTGTTTTTGCTACATAGCATTTACATATGCGCATCGTATACGTTGGCTGCTGCGCCGTACGCTTCCACTCTCCAAACCGAATTGAAATTTTCTGCTCCTTCGTAAAGTGTGTGTATTTTGCCTACGCGCCATGGGTTTCGCTAGCAAAATAAGTTGCAGCACAGTAATGTTTTGTTTTTGCGCGCAAAAAGAACAGCTGATTTTTTTTTGATTAATCTACACGTCAACTTTTAAAAAATTGGGCAGCATTCCAGCTGCGTACTACTAGCGAAGTTCTTAGCGCTAAGAATTTCGAGAGCATTTTTTTTATATGATGTTTTGTTTTCTTTCACGCGGTTTTACACTGCTGCGTACCGGCCTTTAGCAAGCTAAATGTTTCTTCAAAGAGTTTTCTATTGAAATTGAGCACCGTACTCGCTATAGCCAGAGAAATTTAAAAAAAAAATTTTTTTTAATTTTTTTGTTGTTTAAATTTATCCTACCTAACTTCGGTTGTTTGGATAAACGTGCAGAAACACCTGAGTTGGTTACCAACTGTTACTTTTCAGCAAAAAAAGTATTGCGATTGGCCAAAAAATTTTAGCACTCTAATATTTTCTATCATGTTGGGCATGTTTTCAAAGGGTTTTCTATTGAATTTGAGCACTCTAGCCGGTATAGTTGGGTCGGCAGAGGAATAATAAGAGTAAATAAATTTCAAAAAAATTGTTTTTTCCTTTTTTTTTTTTTAATTTGTCATAGCTAATTTCGGTTGTTTTGATAAACATGCGGAAAAGCCTGAGTTGGTTACCAACTGTTTATTTAATTTGAGGTAACATAAGACAAAAAAAAAAAAAAATTGGTATTCATATTATAATTATATATTTTATATACACATTCTAAACTTTGTATATTATATATAAGTTGCGTTGACATCCACCAATAATTTCCATACGATCGCTGATTGACGAGCCGTATCAATCCGTGTATTATACAGGTACATATCACGTAAAATAAAGACCGATGTAGATCCGATATTTACTTTACCTACTCTTCAATCATAAAGGTAAGCAATTCCCTTAGCCGCCGGCAATTTGCCGATCCAGCTTTCTTTCACATACAGCAAAAGCTCCGGCAGCAAAAGCACCGGCAAGAGCAGCCTGTAGTTACTTCTGCCTGGATACTTATTTTGTGGGACAACTACATTTTGCCAGAGGAGTCTCAGCATCTGTTTGGATGACCAGCAGGAAAAATATGAAATCAATTAATATAAATAGGCGAAAAACCCTTTTGCATTCCATGTATGAATATCCGATTCAATAGTGTGCTTATGATTCCTTAAATTATTTTTTTTTTATAGTTTTGAATGGCAACTTCAGCTCATAGCTATTCATTCTGTGTATGTATGATTATGAAAGCATAGAGAAATCTGGTAAAGTAGGGGTGTACACATTTTTACACACATACTTTTTGTCTTGAGCCAAAAATAGTACAGAAAATTTCATTTATTCTATTGCAATATGAAAAATGAACGAAGAAAATTTTTTTTATAGAAAAATTAAAAAAGTTGCACCAGTGACAGGAATGATTCGCTCAAATCGAAGCCGAGCCTTTGTCTGCCAGTTCAACTGCCATTGCATTGCTCTGGATAAATCTGTTTTTAGGAACCTAGTGTATTTACTTAACAAACCGTTGCCGGGCCACGGCCCCATATTCAGAGCACTTCTTTAATGGAAGAAGTGGAAGTTTCGTCTACTTTACTACTCATTTGCCTACTGAGACCAAAGTAATATCTAGTGGAAAGAGTGATTCTCCCCTTCTGCTAACATCTTTATTCATTGTGACAGTGGCTACAAATTTTGGTCTAAAAGTTGTACCGCCACGCCTCTCTACTCGAAGAAAACATATACATATAGTACTTTGTTTTGCCCTCATTTACAACAAAACCAACCTTGACAGATATTCTTTTAATAGCCGCAAAGGTCGATAACTGCTCGCTTAGTACGACCAATGATATCGATTTCATCTGCGTATGCGAGCAACTGGACGATCTTATAGTTCAATATTGTCTTGTTCTAATGTACTTCGGCCTTTCGCAATATACTCAACATACCAAAGTTGGTCACAGGGGCAGGCATCGCCTTGTGTGAAGCGTCTCTCGGTGTTGAAGGTGTTGCTGAACGTCATTCTGCCAAGTCGCATCAACATTAGAGGGACACCGAACTAAGCCAAGCGGCATATACACGATCCCTCAACGACAAAGAGATAGTTAGTGTCGATTTGGTCAACCGCAACACCCAGTTCCATTGTTGGACTCCTCTTTTAGAGACTCCGCTAGCTGTTTCATAGCCTCATGTCGTACAAACACGTAACTTTACTTTTCCGCAAAAAAGTATTGCGATTGGCCAAAAAGTAAAATTTCTAATTTTATGTTTTTCGACGATTTAAGCACTCTGACAACTTTTCCAGCGATTAAGCGATGTTTTTGTGTTGGGCATGTCTTCAAAGGGTTTCCTATTGAATTTGAGCACTCTAGTCTCTATAGTTGGGTCTATAGGAGAAGTAATAAGAGGATTAACAAGAGTACAAAATTTTGAAAAAAAAAATTTATTTCAATTTTTTTGTTGTTTAAATTTCTCCAACCTACTTTTGGTTGTTTTGATAAACGAGCGGAAAAGCCTGAGTTGGTTACCAACTATTTATTTTATTTATTTATGTGATGACACAATTTAGTGATGTTTACATCGTTGACCAGATATTCACACTATGCCAAATCCTGGAAAAGACCCACGAAAAACAAATCGACACCCACCATCTCTTTGTTGATTATAAAGCAGCATTTGATAGTTGTCTGAGTTTGGTATCCCTGCAAAGTTTGTACGACTATGCAGAATGACGTTGAGCAACACGCGCAGCTCCGTCAAGGAAGGAAAGAGTTTCTCCGAGCCATTTGATACCAAGCGGTTTCAGACAGATGCCCTCTCCTGCGACCTCTTCAACCTTTTGATGGAGAATGTGTTGCGAAAGGCCGAAGTGAATCGGAACGGGACTGTATTCTATAAGGGTGTCCAGCTGCTTGCATACGCAGATGATATCGATATCGTCGGGCATACAAAGCGAGCTGTTACCGGAGCCTTTGCGGCTATTGAAAGAGAATCTGCCAGGGTGGGTCTGGTGGTAAATGAGAGCAAGACGAAGTATATGCTTTCTTCGAGTGGAGATACACAGCGGTAGGACTCTCAGATTGATGTTGAGAACTATACTTTTGATGTTGTCAAGGATTTCGTTTACCTTGGCACCACCGTCACAATGAAGAACGATGTCAGCATGGAGATCAAGCGGAGAATCACTCTTGTCAATAGATGTTACTTTGGTCTCAGTAGGCAAATGCGTAGTAGAGACCACTCCCACCAGACGAAACTGACGCTCTATAAGACGCTCATCCTTCACGTTTTGCTTTATGGCGCTGAAGCATCGGTGATGTCGCAGTCTGATGAAAATGCCCTAGGAGTGTTTGAGCGGAAAGTACTCCGTAAGATCTTTGGCCTTCTACGCGTTGGCAACGACTACCGCATACGATGGAATGACGAACTCTATGAGCTCTACGACGACATTGACATAGTCAAGCAAATTAAGATCCAGCGGGTTCGCTGGCTAGGTCATGTTGAGCGTATGCATGAAGAAGCTCTTGTGAAAAGCGTATTCAATACGGTTGTCGAAGGGCAGACCATGTCTCCGTTGGAAGGACCAGGTAGAGATTACGGTAGGTACCTTTGGTATTACCAATTGGAAAAGGCTCGCGCAAAGCAGAGACGCCTGGAGGAGAGCTTTACATCAGGCCGTAACCCGGTAACGGGTTGTTAGGGCCAGTTAAGTAAGTTTTTGAAAAATACAGGAATGGTCCAAAAACGCTTCTTTGTGGCACGCTCTCCTCTCTTATATACTCTTTATTGCTTACAGGAAATACTCTGTCGCTAACATAGTAGTGTTTTGATTATGTATTTTGTGCAAGATCGAAAAAAATTACAGAGCAGTACTCGCGAGATACGGTCAAATGCGGTGTTTAAAGTATGACGACCCAAAATATCGCCACATTTTCATAAATAACATTTAACCACACCTAGCGGGATGACAAGGATTACTGATGCGTTAGCGAAGGATAACATCGTTCACGCTACAGCTGACCAGAAAGCTAGAAACATAAAAGCGATCTGTCGGAAGCACAAAAGCGTCTGGTGAGAAGCTCACCTTTAAAGCCCAAGTGAAGCCACGCTATGCAGATTGGTCGCGTGGGTGGTAGATTTCATTCTAGTAGTGCTCGAAGCAAGGAGATCTCGAAGATATTATATATGAATGTTCTAGGTGTAACCTCGCTTATTCAGACTCTCGACTGCGTCAGCATCGCCTGCGTAGTGATAACCATCCTCCTTTCCCTCGTAATTATAGAGTATGTCAGACTCGTAACGCAAGAGCATCTCCTCTATGTTAATCTTACATGTTAGTTTCCTTCCATTCTTTCTTAACATTCCGGACATACACCATCGCCTGGTATCGTAGTGTAAGCCAGATTTATGACGCATCATGCTATTTTCCCACTTGCCTAATATTAGGAACGCACACCATCGCCGTAATCGTATTTCCCGTTTTACTAATCTTGCCAGATTTATAACGTCTCAGCATCGCATAGGCGTTACCAAATCACACGTACTACTTCCTGTCTAGTTCTTGACTCGCATGCCATTTTCTGGCTAGTTTTAGTTGTTAGAGGTATAACAGCATCGTCTGGTGCCTCTAATCACAAGTTTATTCACTCCATAACGCATCCGCATTGCCGCTGCGTTTTTGGGTAGTCGCATGCTAGTATCTCAGATAACATTATTTAGACTCCGGAACCTTCCCCCTAAGCTGTCAACCTCAACCACAGACGTCCCCTCAAATTATAAATATCTTGTGCCGAACCCTGGACAGGCTGAGTATCACCCCGGCCCAGAAAGGTTCCTTACAAAGGCAATCCAAATTTCATAATTTATGATGTCAAGTTGCTAAATAATAAAGTGTTTCGTCCGAAATAAAAATTGGAGAGAGTTTTTATACCCTGTACACAAAGTGAAAAAGGATATTATAGTTTTGTGCAATGTATGTAATAGGCAGAAGGATCCGTATAAACTTTTATAACCAAAGTTTCTTTTAACCTAATATTGGCAGACGATCTTTCTTCTTCTTCTTGACTGGCCATAACAAGCCGTTACCGGATTAGGGTTTTCCGCGGTTGGGCCGACTTCGCTGCGCACATTAGCTCACTGCCCTAATCCCTAGAGCAGCTAACCAGGGGGCACCACGTGGAGGTTGTGCGTCAACTTGGTAATGGTATAGACAGGGATAAGGGAGCTTCGCCCTATCCTACCAGAACCCAGGCCCATCAGTCATCATGGGTATCAAAAAGATACAGGATTTTTTTAAGATAGTTCTTAAGTCACAAAATGTATACTACATATTAAGCAAAGTAGGTGAAAATGCTCAGAAATAGAATCTCCTAATTTAGGGCACATATAAAAATATGTGCGAACAAGAACAAGAACATATTGTTTTTGTACGCGATATACATAAATAAATGTGCATGAGTACAGATTATCTTGTATGCGTTCATTTTACACTTTAATAAAAAAAAAAAGTAAAGAGCACAATCGTTTTTTAGTATTGTCCATCTGCATATATGCGAATTTGTTATATAGTTAAGTACTACGCACGAAAGCACGTCACATTGGGAATTTCTAAAGTACAGCTTACCTGTAGTTGATTTTCAAACGCACCTCCCTATAAATGCTGTTATTTGTAAATTTTTGTTTAAGAACACGCAAAAGTTCTACATTTACTTCATAATCAATGGGTTCGAAAAAATGTAAACACAAATATGTACACAAAAATAATTTCCACCACTAGACGAAACCCAAAGTGCGCTTCTTTGGGCGATTGCGGCCTGGTAAATTATACCTGATAGGTCACTAAATACTTTTGCGTCGTGTCATTGAAAAACAAACACTAATTCGTATAGATGTTAATATTATTGTCAAGGCTTTCATTAATTTTTGTTGCACAAAAACCAAAATACACAAAAAGTTTACAGCCGCACGATTTTCGTTGACAGACGAAGAAGTCAATGCGCTCATTGAAGTTTCAATTCCGCACAGTTTCGCCCGGGAGAGTCAAAACCAGAGAGTACGAGAGCAGTAAAGCAAGTTCGCGCATCTGTTGTCCACAGTTGCGGGCTGGTATGAAATCGATAGGGGTAGAGACTGTCAAAGTGACAGCGTTCTGTGTGCCGAGCGCATGCGCTTCGCTCATATTGTTTTTAAATTTGTTCCATTTCCAGTCGTTGCTGTGTTGGGTACAGGAACTGGCAGACGTGCAAAGGGTTGCAGTTTCAGGAGCGCGTCAATTACCTGGAGAATTGGCATTAGCCAATTTTCGTTGCGTTATAAATTGCGATTGTCACTTTTGAGCATTTTGTATGAGAAACATACACACACAATCGTACACTTAACGAATGGCAGGGGCAAATGTTACTATGTCTGGTGGTTAACATTGAGAGTTGAAGGTACAGTAGGATATTATCTTTGATTTCATTCGATTTGCCACTTTTTGAATCACTTTTGCCCTGCCATACCATTCATGTATGACCGCCTGTTTGCCTTCCCTTTGACATGGAACTAATTGTCTATTTTATTGTCGCTTTGTCAACTGCTTACCTGCTAGCTGTTCCTTACTTTGATTTAATTGGAAATGCAAGAATATTAAATTTTTGGCAGTAAATGCTTTTTTATTATCAAGCCTAGCCAACTAGTTCTGATTTCCTATTTTGTTGAGTTTTACTGTCTGGAGTAATTTGTCAAAAAATATATAAATATATTTTCATGTACTGTGCACAATTTAAAATCAAACATACGAGACTCAAGATCATATATATTTTTTATGTAAAATTACGCCCAATATGTGGGAACAATTTATGAACTGCTTCAAGAAGAGCAGTAAAGGCAAGGACTGCAATCCTGTCAAGCTGGCTGAGCTTTACAAGCGCGTGCCACCAAATCAACGTAAACAGTTTCAGGCCTTCGCAAGTAGAAATGAAATGTACAAAGAGTAAGTATTATTTTTCAAGTATCTAGTACTTATTTTGTAGCGCTGCATCATTTAAGGCGGGTTCGCAAGTATCCAGCGAGCATGCCAAGCATCGATTGGAACTACTATGAGAAAAATGTTCGAACGGATTATGTTCAATGGGTGCAAAAGTTTAAACTAAAATATGACAATTTGGACAGCCTTTTTGAGAATCGCCACGCGCTGATCGATCACTCGCCTTATTTCGTAGAAGTGGGCAAGGAAACTGAGGAGCTGAAGGAGCAAATCAAAATATTCAAAGAACAGTCAAATGAGCGCATTAACCTCCTTCAGAAGGAATTCGATCGAATAAAGAACTTGCGTCCTTATGAAGAGATGACCATGGAGGAATTTTGTGAAGCTCATCCGGATTCTGCTCCGGATTTTATAAATAAGCCCACATTTTGGCCCCATACTCCTGAAGAGCAACAACCCGGACCCACAGCGATCCATGTGCCAGACGAGCCGCCAGTTGAGCCGCCAGAAGGTAAATCGCCTGTAAAGCCAACTAAAACTGGAAGCGGATCTCAATCCCCAGACGGAACAAAACCACCTGCTGCGTCTTCTACCCCTGTGAAAGGTGATGGAAAACCGGTTGAAGAGAAACCACCACAAGACCCACTTACTAGCCCACCTTCCCAACCAACTGTCAAAAGTGACAGTGATGTCAAAACAAATGCTTGTATTAAGTTAATACAAGGTTCAGAGTCATCTGACACAAAAAACGAGAAGAAACCAGAAATGGTACACGAGCAGAAAAAAGATACGGCTGAGCAGCTCCAGGCACAAGTTGAGGAGGTGGCAGCAC
Organism: Chymomyza caudatula; assembly: GCA_035041775.1. Lineage (NCBI taxonomy): Eukaryota > Metazoa > Arthropoda > Insecta > Diptera > Drosophilidae > Chymomyza > Chymomyza caudatula. The sequence continues at coordinate 2,182,596 of JAWNKW010000197.1, read as the reverse complement.
AGTTAACGGCAAAGGGCTCAGAGTTAGCTTCTAAGGGAATGACGTTACTAAGGGATGTTGTGGAAAAGGTTTGCTCCAAAATGAAGGAGGTTGGCGAGACGGCACAGGCGGTGAAAGCTCAGAAAGCGGAGCTTGCGAATGCTAAACCTGAGCATAAACCACAAACGCCTCCGCAAAGTGCAGGAAAGCGCAAGGTAGCTCCAGAGCTGATTCCGGAAGATGACAGTTTTCATAAAAGAGATGGCTCGTCAAATATTTGCATGAAGACCATTATTCGTGGCGAAGAACAGGCTAACGCAGATGTGAAACCGCATCATGTTAATTTAGAGATAGAAGGCGAAGAGGATACAAACTGCAAAAGAGATAAAAAAGGAAAGGATGAAGAGAACGATGATAATGAGGACAAGCCGTGTGAAGAAAATTATAAAAAAAGGGAAACAAAAAAAAAGAAAAGCCAGTGCCATACAAAATTTTCAGAGTGTGAAGAAGAAGAAATAGATGATAGCAAGGATTGTCTGATTGAAGCAAAAAAAGAAAAGTCAAGGCTAAAAGATCGTAGAAGCTGCAACGATAGGGATTCTGAATGTACTAAGCTACTTTCCTGTGAGCCAGTTTTTGTGAGTACGGAAAACGACGAGAAAGGCGTTGCTTGTGGAAAACCTAAGTCAAACCAGCCACCAAAGAATCCTAACGAACCACAGGCGATGTTAAGCTCATCTCTCACGGGTTCCTTTAGCTCTTCAAGTTCAGAAACAACAAAAGAACCCTTTGAGAATTTACAAATATCATATGTAACCCTAGATAAGGGAATAGATTATGCAAATCTCAAGCCAGTAAAATCCAACGGAACGTCTGACCAAAATATTATCGAGTTCGACAAGTGCGAACCAGTGTATGTCGCAACTGACCAGTTAATAATCAATAAGGGTAGAATTGTTGTAAGTTAATGGTATATAGGTAATATAAACGCAGGAATTTTAAAAGTCCTTTTTTATTTTAATTATATACCAGTCGATGACCAACAAGGCAGATGCTAACAAGCCCCAACCCAATTTATCAGAAGCCGGGTTGCCTGGCGGTGGTGAGGTAAAGACATTTTATATTGCCCATTCTTAACTAAAACACCGAGTTTTCACTTCAAATGTTCATTCACAGGTCTCGACAGATACATATAACTTTAACAGTGAGAGCTGCAAAGACGTTGCCGACCAGATCTTCAATATGGCAACTCATGCTGCAACCATATTAAGCAAAGCCACTAATATCGTTGAAGAGATGCAAAAGGGAAAATCAAATAAAATTGAGAAGTTGGAGAAGGCGTACAACGCTGCTCAAAAGCAGGCAAATATGGCTTTAGTTGAAGCCCTTAGGGCAGTAGCCGCGGCCAAAAAATTGAGAGAGCGCGCCCAACGCAACGATGAAGATCGGAATTCGCTTGCTCTTGTCGAAAAGCATGCAGTTCTCGCTAAGCTGTTGGCGAAACGTGCTCTACACCTAAAAAAGAAGATAGCCGAACTGCTAGCCACTTTAAAAAAAAGTGACGGCAACTAAGGTAGGAATCTTATTGAATTATAATGATAAAAAGTAGGTTCTATAGGTATTTTGTTACACAAATTAATTGCGTATGGTTTGAAATGTATTTTTGCTGGTTACATAAATTATTGATTAAATTTACTGTTCAAATTAAAGTTAAAAGCAACTTGATTTTATTTAAAAGACATTTATACTGTTTTTTCAGTGCCTTTATGTAGGCAATGGGCAAGCAAACAAATTTCAGCAAAGCTCATGCACTGAGCAATAAATTTTGTTTCAAAAAGTTATTTTACGAAAAATGGAAACTATAGAAAATCTTTTGGTGAATTAGCACAAATTTTCATTCTGGTCGAAAACACGGCTAAAATGTATGTATACTTGTATTTCTGTGTGAGTGCCTAGTAGATTGCATAATTATGCAAATGTGTTGTTTTCAGCATTCAAAGAACACATTTGAAAGTGTTGCCTACTTGTTGTTGTTCCCTGTATTTGGCGTAAAATTTTCGCAATCAAATACATTTGCATAATTATACAAAGAATGCGTGCGGATAACTTTGATTAGGTGAATTTAAGTTTTGGTGCTGTATTTAATTCCAGTTTAATAGTTTCACGATTTAAGCTTTAAAAAAAAACCAATCTGCTATGCCCTTTCGGGGACTCAGTATAAAAACAAAAGCAGCTTTTAGCGCTGACACAATGCAAATACGTAGCCCGAATAGGCCTTTGGATTAACCACCCTTTTCGTTATTTTAAGTCTTCACAATGGAAGAGGCCAACCGATAAAATGGTCTGCCTTTGTGCCCAAGACGATTTTGTCTAAATAACTGTTGTCATTGTTTATTTGGGAGCAATCTTATCGCCGAATCGATTTGGTAGGTGACAAAAACATTGAGCTAAGTTACTTTGAGATTTCGTTAATTTAGCTCAGAGAATATTCGCCGTTTGTTACATAAATTTGCATACATTATAAAAAGATTTAAAGCAACTTAGAAAGTAACAAAATATGGCTTAAAGTATAACTATTATCCAGCGAATACAACTTCGACAACGATAAAAACAATGACCAACAATTTGACAGTCGGCGGTACCAGACTAAGTAAGCCCTGCATCGCATTTTAATGCCAAAAATGCTTTCAAAGTCAATGAAAGCTAACTGGCGGCGAGGAGCTAGAAACTTGGAAGTTACATTTTTCATAGTTTTATAACGCTTGACAATCGCCTGCTGTTCCCTGTTGCGCTCCATGTTGTAAAGATATAAAATATTACCATTATGCTTATTGTTTTCCATCCGGAGACAGTTACTGCCGGCACTTGTCGCTGGCAATTCAAAATGAAAATAGAATTAGATTTTTTGGCAAGTGATTTGCCGAATCGCTGTATCATACGTTTTGGCAATTCCGCCAAATTCCAACACAGACATAATTAAACAACAACAATCGAAAGAGAGTACGCGGTTAAAGGGCGCCTATATTGTCCTTAAAGCTTGGCATTTTGGCTAATTGATTTATATGTAGTCACAGCTGGTCCAACAAATACTAAATGCACATAATTCAACTTTGCTTTGATTATCGCATAAATCTTTGAGACTGCTCATGGCAAAGCCGTTGACATTTATAGGCATGGCCCGAAGCGCGACCTAGTGTAAAACCAAACCTGCAAACACATATATGAAGGCCTACTGAAGGCCTTCTAAATATACATGCACACAATACGAAATCTAAGTATGTATGCATATATTTAAGTTTGTACTGATTTACTGGTGAAGCTAGGTATGGATATATTTTTTATTGCCTCATTTGCGGCGCGTAGTTGGCATTATGATTTGGCTAACGATTCGCATGCCTTTGTCTTGATTAACATTTTTATAGCCTGAGCAAATATTTGAGGCTTACATGCAAACAGGCATTTTTTAATAGCATAGTTTTAGGCATAATTTATGCGCACAAAAGCCTAATTAGGAACGTTTAACAAAGCCTCATGACGTGCTTCTGTGCATGTTGTACAGTATTTTTAATGCGAGACTTACACAAACACACACACATACACACACACACACACACACACACACACACGCACACACACTTCAGGATTCAAGAGAGCTCACACTGAAACTTAGGAACGCTCGGCGGCAGCAATGGTGACCCGTTGCTTACACATTGTCCGCACAGCATGGCGCTTGATTAGTGTTGCCGTGTTCTAGCCCATGCTGCCAGAGTTGTCACCTGCCCACCAATTTTCAGCCATCATCTCTGCACACTTAACGACGTAGTTAGCGTTAGTTAACGTATGTACGTGATATCGTTAAATTGGTATAACGTTACCAAACCACCACAGCATAATAAGTGTCTTATTAGTTATGCCAACGGAGCAGCCAGGCACACACGTATGCTCACAGACACAACAGTGAAAGGGCCTAGACCCTATAGGGCTCTACTAGCCAAATTGTGGCTAACACAGTCGTGAGAAAAGGCAATGGCAATGGCAATGTCAATGGCGATGTACCCGATTCCACTGCCAGCCCTCTTTATCTATCTTAGTAGCACGTGTGCTTTGGCTCAGTCGTCCAAGCTTGGCAATTTCCATGCCAAAAGTAGACCCAGTACTCATCAATGTACATTCCGTTTGCACAATGTCAATGTCGCCTTGAATGACTAATGACGATTTTGTGGTAGCTGGTTGGATGATCAGCTACCAACTCTTAGATTTGGACTATTTGTATGCGTTCTGAGTTTGCGATTGTTTTTGACTAGCCTAGGTCAGGTGATTAGTTAAGTTCTTATATCAAATGTGCGTGCTAATCAAAGAGGCAGCTCACTTTTTGCTTTAGTTACCAAGCTAAAATTGGAACACAGGCAGTTCTTTGTCATTTAGATCACACACAAAGTCAAATTAATTCTTGGCAAAAACATGTTTTCCAATGAAACAATTCAAACTTAAACTACGTAAAACTCCAACAAGCAGAAGTCACGAATAGCCAACAAAAAGAAAGTTAAAAAAAACCGTAAATCTATTTGCACAGTTAAGTAAACGAACGCTATAAAATCAGCAAAGAAGACGAAGGTGAAATTAACGTAGCCGTGCAATGAGTTTGGGCCAGGTCTGGGAACATGGTATTATGTGAGGACTGTAAAACACCATGTTGCCCAAACGAAATGAAAATTAAATTCCAAAACGGCTATCGGGGACCTGGGCTTGGGCACTAGCTTGTTGTTACTCTTGGACAGGGGCGGAAACGCTGCTAGGTAATCGTAATCGTGTAGTATTTGCTTTTTAACGATGCTTGTTTATTTTTTAATTTCCTTTCAATTAAGTAACAAACAACCCAAGTCGGCAGTGGTCCAGCTATCCAGCCTCTAAGACTGACTGAGGCTTTAATGGTCAGTTGATGGTCACATGTATTTGTGCGGATGTGACCTGCGAGAAGTGAAAATGGTGGCTTCGGTTCTGTCGCTCGATCGGTTTTTAGGTCAGAAACAGAATTGCGTCGGAATGAAATTAAATGCAATCAATTCTAAGAATCGTAATGAAAACATGCTGCCAAATTTAGTGAACAGTATCTTACCAGCAACCATTTTATTATATTAACAATTTAATTTCTGTCTGTTTTTTGTAAAAAACAACAAAACAATTTGGCATGCAAAAGACGCGCAACATGCTTTTAGGCGCATTCCTGGTTAACTTCCATGCGTACAGAACTGAAAAGTTTGCCATGTTGAATGTATGTTCCTTCACTAGAGTCTGGCATAGGGTTCCCATTACTTATGCAAAACGTGAACGCATAAATAAAACATGTCAAACGAGTAAAGTCAACCCTGACAGCAGCCACTAGGTAGCAGAGAGTCGTCGGTGGTCGGTGGTCGGTGGCTATCTTGGTCGACATGAGCTGGCTGATTTCTAGGGTATTTTAGTAGGCAACACGCATACCATTTCTGCGGAAGTCCTGAGTGTGAGCTAAACAATTAAGCCTGCTGGCAACTCAGCAGCCCATGGCACATGCCAATTACGGTTGTAGTCCTTGCAAATACACACATACATTTGTATAAGTATTTGAAATGCAAAAAATGTAGCTGGCAGAGCACTCGTCCCCACAATTCGGGGCAAGCAACTATATACACCAACAATAAACCTGCACACGCAGCAGCAGCAAATGCGTGTGGGTTCGAAAACACACGCTACATGTATATATAACTATAAACTAAGCAAAATGCCTGTTGGTATGCAGTAAAAATTTTTCAGCACACCAATAAAAAAATATTTAAATGGTACAACAAAAGGTTTTATAGTCATGGCAGTGAGAGGTAATTAAGCCAAAATTATGACCAACAATTAAACTCAGCACCTTGGTATAAAAATGTTAATGTCTGAACGAAACCTCACCCAAGTCTAAGCCTCACACGCAAGCATCTTGTAAGCAACGTTTTTAATTTAAACAGATGTCACTAAAAATGTTTTATATTTTCTCGAGAATCACAAATTGGAATACATGAAATATGATCTATGTGGCTTTTACGCCATTTCAATAGGAAATTGAGTAATGATGCGAGTACGCCGTCTGCTTCTAAGGTACCAAGTTTATTTTTCTTATTAACTGGCCATAACAACCCGTTATCGGGTTACGGCCTGACGTATATACTATATTCTTTCATTGGAATTTTGGTTTTACGTGGTGGGTCCCAAACCCTATGCACAACAATTTTAAGGCCTGGGGTGGCTCTACTGGTCTCAAAAGAACCCAGTGTCATTGTTAGTCGCCTCATACGACAAGCTTTGACCTGACGTGGTATTCTCTAACCCGCTCACCACACGGGGTGACTCTACCAAGTTTACACGTGGTAACTTATTTAAATGAGCTTGGAAATTATATAATTTAGGTTGGTGTATACAAATTTTGAGTGAATAATTTGCTAGATTTACGCTTGACTCATTCCAAAAAACGGTGTAGCTCCTCAATGAGCTGGAACTAGCTGCTGGACAATGAACTAATTCAAATGGGTAAAGTGGGCTTAAGGTTAAGGATAGACAGTAGCTTGCTGATGCTTTGTTACATAGTTTGTAGACCAGATTGGGGGTAATTAAGCGCATAAATTATTTTAACAGAAGTAGGTGTTGTTGGTCCAGAATCCAGGCAAGGGTTTGGTTTTATTCAGCGAAGCTACCTCCTCTGCTATGGCAACCAGTACCAATGGAAAGTAACTTATCTCAAAAACGAGTGCTTTGTAAGCTAATGAAAAAGCGCAAAAGTGTTAATCTTAATACGATCGATGAACATTTTACCAATTACTAATAGTAGTTCCACTTTCTTATCGCTCACGAATTGACCGATAACAGTTCATGTTGACCAATTAATTAGTATTGTGCACTATCGCGACTGTAATATACTTACAGGATAAAACTTGCTAATCAAGTTGATATCTCCGTGGGAGAATTTCGTGATTTACTTTTAGCACTTTTTCATGCTTATGTGTTGTGTAAAAGTTATAAAAATCTTGTAAAAAAAGATTATAATCTGCCAATTTCAGACCCCTCCTCCAACAAACTGCAACAAAATTTAAAAATGGGTATAGGGTCAGGCCCCGACAGTCTGCATCAAATTTTTCCATAAGTAAGTATTGACTTAATTATAATTAAGAATATAATGTTGTAGTAACAAAAAAAAAGAGATTTGATAAATGAACTATATTATATATGTATTAGAGAGCCCGTGAAGGGACAACATACGAATGATGTTAATTTAAACCAATGTTTATTAGGGTATATAAAAAAACTGAAAAAAGAAATAATAATAATAAACATTTCTAGATATTGAGCATAGAAGTGGCCGTTGGCAACTTAAGCCTTTTTCATCAATCGGTGTCCCGGCACCCATATCAGGATGTTTGACCATCTCATGTAGATATTAGTGGCAGTTTGTTAACACTATCGATTAGATATTATTGAGTTGAGTTTTTTAAGAACCGCTTGGCACTATAAAGTAAATGTTTATATGGCCCGACATGATTTTCGAGTTATTGGGCATGTTAGTGCCATAACTTTTACGGGGCCCTCCGCCTGGAATATATTGAAGTGATTCAGACGCCTGAAACATTGAACTTTTCTGACCACCTCCAACCCTGTCGTTCAGTTTAGATTCAAACATAAGCAGAGTCGTACAGTGAGGTGATCTGACTTCGTTATCGGCGAAAATCATAACATTTGACGGCGTAAAGATATTGTCAAAATGTAAAATGTTTCAGAGAATTTCCCAAGGTTTCATATGAATGCACATACAGGGTACTGCGAATACAGGGTGTCTCAATAAACGGTTCCAAAGTTCGATTTTATAAGCAATGCACGAGTAACATATTTAAAGGAGATATAAATTTTATATTTTAATTTGGACTAAAAACTTAATATTATTAAAAAAAAATATAACTTATAACGTTAAAAATAAATTTTTGTTATATATAATATGAGTATATTTTCTTCAAAATATTCAGCAAAATTGAGAGGCATTTCTAAAAGCCTTAACGTTTCTGGACTATAATTATAATATAAATAATTATTTGATTTCAGAACAGGATCTGAAGCTGCTGCCAACATATTAACCATAGATGGTTCTTCTTATTTTATATGCAAACTATAAGTAACCTTTATGATTGAATCTTAATTAAAATATTTAAAACAAATAAAAGAAATCAGTTTCATTAATATTATTTGTTAATTTATACATGGGGTACAAAGGTCATCTTTTTGCTCTTCACAAGCGATTTTTTGCATATAGCGCAAGATAATTTTGTCATTTTACACTTAATCGATGAATAGAATGCACAAATTCGTCTTTTATAGTTGTTTTAGAAGTGTCTCGGCTAATTAAACCGATTGTAGCGTTCGTCTTAGCATATAACGACACGACCTCAAACCGAAGAACCATTGGAATAAAACCAACACCCTGCTGTCGATCATCTTCGGTACCTCAATCGTATAAACGTTGTCAACCTTTATATCCATTGTTCTCAGTTGGAGGGTGTAATGCTTGCGTCGGCGTATTATAAAACACGTACGATCCCAGGATAAAGTTTGATCCGTAAGAATCGACGCAAAGCATTTCAGTGTGTGCAAGTAGCGGAGCGGGACCCTTTAAATGCGTTCTAGCTCTACGCGGCATGTGGGTGGGTTGTTGCTACTGCTTAACACTGGACTACATGAACTTTATTATAGAGTCCCTACAGACACTACATGTCTGAAAAATCAAACGAAAAGATATCAAACTACTTACTAACACAAGGATGTACTAGTAACTTAAACCAAATTATACGGCAATACATAGAGGAATCTCCTACTTTTCAAACTTATATGTGGGAACCCGACCATGGTCCTCAGTAACAATCTAAAGAACCCCATAAACAATTACGACTACATTATCTTCTTACAGAATTACATCAAAAAGCATTAATAATTAATTAACCAAACATTTTCAAATGTAAATCAATTTCATATCTATTCGTATCATTATAATTCTAAACATTTTTCATTTTTTTTCTTTAATATAACTACAATTTTTGTTCCATTCCTTAGATCTTGTTACTAAAAACCTAATCAAAACCTATCATATTAACTTCAATATAAATGAAGTCACTGAAAAAACAATAGTGATTAAATTAGCATGATAACTTATAATTGGGACTTATAAATAACGAACAATCTGCATACTAAGTTTAAATTGTTATATGTGCATTACTATTTACTGGGCCGAAATCGGCATTATTTTATATGTAAAACGGAAACAAAGTTATTATTCAACACGGACAAAAAAAAAGAAATATCTTCAAACTTTTGTTTAAATATTTAACGCGGACTAAACCATTTTTTTGCCTATGATAAGCATAAGCAAAAGCTTTGTTCATCAATTCGGACAACCGAATTTAAGAGCATATTAACTTATTATATATGCAATCATATTCATACTGCAGACAAGCTTTACTTAAACACTTACAATAACATTGCTGCTCCCACGTCGAAAGATCTTTCGCTGTGTAGATGGCTTAAGCGGGGAAAGAGAGAAATTATTAAATTCCTACCTTTCCATGTTTTGTTTTAAATCAATTGATTTCTTTCTCCTCTTAATTTTCTCATTTTTTGGTAGTTTAAAGTTAAAATTGCTCTTTATATGTTCTTCATTCTTTGCAGCTCTTCTTGTTTTTTTTTTTTTTTTTTTAACAATAACAATATGTTGTTTATGTTTTTATAATGTTATTAGGCAGCTACCACTTTATGCACGTTATAACATAAACAATGACTTCATATTTTCCTCTTCAAGTAACTATAATTTAACGATCTAGTTTCATTCTTGCAAATTAAACCTAATGATTTTTCTAATCAAAAAAAAATGTAACAATTAGAATTTTATGTAAGTAACCTTCTTCGAGAAGATATTGCCATAGCAGTTCTAACTCCTAGTAAAAGTTTAAACTCAGCAAAAAATATAATGAACACCAAAATAAACCCATTCGGTACGCAGGCAAAACCTTTATCCACGCCAATAATGCAGTCTGGGGACAGCTGATCTCAGGTTCCAACGACGAACGTAGCACAAGGCGTAGGCGGCGCCTAAAAAGCTCTGCGCTGGTGCGCAGCCGCGCTTACGTCTTAAGCGAGTACGAACGGTTGTATACTCTTTATTTCGGCAGCGAACACCAAAAATTCTATATACAGGGGAAACTATAATAAGATGGATGGGCTGGGAATCTTATACTTTTTGTAGCATTTAAGCTTACCCTTCTTGAACACAGAATACAGCAGATATTTTCGACAGTAAATCAATCAGCATCAAAAAGATTTAAATAACGCCGTGTGCAAAAAGTGTATCCAACCGTCTGTATGGAGATATCACTTAAAAACTGCCAATATATACATATATATGAAATTAAGAAACGGCACCTATGTTGATTTAGCCTGAATGGCTCCAATAATGCACTTGCATGCAGAATTTCGTGTATTTCACAGGGAATGTTTTAGTCTTTTCTTGATTTTATTTATATTTTTTTTTCAATGTTTTCACAGTTTTTGTTAAATAGTTTTGTTAATTCTTTTTAAGAATAAGGTTAAGCACAAAAAAAAAATCGAACTCCACTGCAGCTCTTGCTGAACTTCACTCGATGGTGTCCGCAGAGAAAAAGATCGCTACCACGATGTGAATATAGCTTGGGAGTCTAATTCTAACCAATTTTGGGCAGACTTCCGTTTGTTTGACATTGACATCTAATTTTCTTTTTCGCAACAAAGCCTAATTAATAAACACTGGCATACAGTGATGATTTGACATGCTTATCAAACTTTTATCAAACTATCCAAGCTTTCATCCGATAGATGGCTCTAGCAAAGTTACGATATTCACTATTTAGTTAAACGGCTTAGTGGAACAAAAATGAGTTTGCAATGTATCGCATAAAGGCGAACATTACACGATGTAAACCAATTATCCATGGTGATATTTTTATCGTATCTTGTATTGATTTTGGTTCTAAAATGTCACACGAAGGTTCTTCTTCGTCGAATCAACGACGCAATTTTTAAATACTAAGCTGAGCTTCTGCACTCTTCCATAGCTATACAGAATATGAGCTAAAAGTAAAGTGCGCAAATATGAAATAAAAACTTTTGACATTTTTCGTCGTCGATTCGACAAAGAAGAACCATCTATGGTTAAAAAGATCCTCACTCTGTCGTATTTTTGATGTTTTGCACGTGTTCGTATATCGAAATTTTTTTTAATCTTTGTTATTTGCTTCTTGGACTACCTCGGACAATTTTCAAATTGGCAAACACTGGTATTCCATAAGCTTTTTGCCATGCGCCAATATTTTGTGAACTGTGGGAGTAAGCGTTTTCTTGTCAAAATTGAGCCAGGAGATTGACAGTTACTGACGCATACAGTACAGTTACCTTACAGTTTATAACATTAAGGATGATACCCAATCGTGTGATAATTACACAAAGTGTAAAAGGGTATTATAGATTTGTGCAATGTATGTAACAGGCAGAAGGAGGCGTGGTAGACCATATGTTCCATGGGCAAAAATGATCAGGAGAAATAGTCGAGTCGATATAGCCATGTCCGTCTGTCAGTCCGTCCGTGTTGTAACGTGTTTCTCAGACTATAAGAGTGAGAGCAAAAAAAATTTTACCAAAAGATGTGAATTTTCCCGAAATAGAGCAAGTTTATCGAATCAAGTCGATATCTTACCCCCCTCCCCCGTCATATATTTTCGCGGTTTACAGCCTATCAACTCGAAATTTGACAGAGGTTTGCGTGGTATTTACGTGCATCTATTTTTTAAAAATGATTGAAATCGGACCTCGCCCTTAAACTGCTCTAAAATTCAACTGCATTTAGATATCGATACATGAGAGCTAGAGTTACAAAATTTGGTGTGAGCCAAATCATTAAAACTGCAATCACCTTTTTTCAACAAAAGCCCCCCTTCCACCACAATCGATTTATCTTAAATTCTTCCACACCCCCCAATATATTGACTTGAAAATTGCCACAGACATTTATTAATGTATTTTTGATCTGTGTTACAAAATTCAACGACATTGGCCCAAAAACACTGGAGTTATGGGTATAAAAGTAATTTTTGCCCCCCATAATAACCTACTTCCCAATAGGAAAACTTGTCAATAGGAACTTCCCAATACGAAAATGTTTACAGGCATAAGTGGATCCTTCCGTTCCCATTTTACCGTATATTGTACTTATAAAAAAAAGGGTACAGGGTATTCTACTGTCGGGCTCCGTCCCGGCTGTCTGCATCAAATATTTTAATATCAACTCCTGTCATTTTAGATGCTACCTAATGAGTCTCAAAAAATGTCTACTTTTAGTGAAAGCTTGTCACCGAGCTCCTTCTCTATAACTGTGTGGTATTTTGTTTTTCTTTCGATGTTGTTTTATTGTCAAAAGATTTTCCATCTCGTGGAAGTGTATATGCTAGCTTTAAAATAACCTCCAAACATCTTATACTTGCATGTAAATTCCGTATTCGACATTTGAGCTCATTGCTCATTGACTCATCAAAATTTTGAAAAGCTTTTTGATTCTGTATGCAAATTGCACATCTCATGTTTGAAAAAAAAAAATTTGCCATAAACCATAGTGTGTAAAAATGTGATGGCTTTTCCTTCCGTAATTTGAAGAATAGCTAGTTTTATTTCCTTGATTTAATTTTAAATAGCAGTTACAGTAGCTCTGATAAGGTCCGAAGAATCTTTTTCATACTTGATCATTATCGGACGACAATAATGGACTGACGAAGGCCGAGGATTCTTCCAATGTTCGGAGTCGTCCCTTCTTACTGTGGGAATGCTTTCCTTAATCCTCGCGATAGATACTGATTTTGCAATGTTCGCTTTTGTTTTCATTGTTCTGTTTTGTACCCCAAGGACAACGGTTCCGACAAATGGGTTGTATCAATCGCTTCTGTAACATCTGCAAGCTACCTTTTTTTTGTTTTGATTGAACCGTCTTCAACCGATTTAGTCATCCTTCCTCTGCTAAACTTGTGGGGCTCTGAATTTTCAAAGGAAGTAAGTCCTGTTCAAAAAAATGTAATTGCGACTGGAAGCATGCCATTTGGGTTTGAAGTTTGCGAATGTAGTTTTTTTTTCTTTCAATTTTTTCAATTTTCCAAACTCTCTCTCAAAGTCTATCCTTATTTTATCGTTGAGTTCATTTTTGATAGCCGATACGAACTCTTTTTCGTTTGATGAGCTTCTTAATATCTCGAACAGTTTCGAACTCTCCAAAGACATTGTTACACTTATATAACTGTGAGATAATACTTTGAATTATATTGAGAAATTCCAAAGTCAAAACAAGACTATGAATATCCACAACTACACAGGCAAAAGTAAGATATTACAAGGTCGTACCTAATGAAATAATCTAAAACTACACTTGTTGCTGTTTTGTTAAGTTCATCAGGTAGTTAATGTTTATACAGTTTCCACTCACTGAAAATTCACCAATAAGGGAAAGTAAAAAGGCTGCATCACGAGAGAAACGGGAGAAAGGTCGTGTTTAAGGTATACAAAAATAGACTAGAGAAAATACTGAAGAGACTGTACCTTCTGCAGCTTGGTTTTTGATGCCAGAGATCCTTAAAGAACTTTACTTACCAAAAGAGGACTTACCACTTAAATAAATTTTTGTAGTTTATCTATGACTTTCAAGATAACCTTACTCTTTTTTATGCAAATTACGTAAAACATAGTATTTTCCTAGCTTTCATTCTAAAGAAACCTTTAAGTTACTGTAATACTACATAAGTATGCTCTCAGGGAGTAATAATTTACCACCAATTGTCAGAAAGACTAAAGTTCGTAGCGGAATTTGTGTAGCTGAAGAATACCTTTGTCATGTTTTTGTTCGTATTTCTCGCGATTTCAAAGAATCAACTGTACCCAATATTGATCGTTTTTAATAGAATCGCCAGGAATCTACAGGAATTACAGTTATTGGGGTTGGCTTAGAAGATACACTTCTCATCGCCAGTCGTAAGTCTATGCAATAATCCATATCCCTGTTGTATTTGAACCAGCTGCTTGCAATTGAATAATTGGCTTTCTTGGTTTCAGTTTATAACACACCCGATTTCCATGTTTTTGAATCACTGTCGAGTCACTTCGAAGGATTGTTCCATTGATCTTCGCTGAGCAATGCCTCTATTTCTTTGTGTTCGAAATTTGGCTGTGTAACCAGTTATTGGACTCACATGAAACTAATTGACAAATTTTATTATTAGCTTTTCATTCATTTGATCAGTTTTAATGGTTTTGACACGCATACACAGTAATAAATTACATAACTGCCGAGTTTTAACCCTGTATTTTTACAGACATCTGTAAAATTAAGTTGCCACGCCAGAATGTGTTGGCAGATGGTGCTATATCAATATTATATGCATTTTAAGTACATAAGCTTTTGGCAATTTATACCCTGTAGGTATAGTATTAGAAGAGAGAAACATGAGGAAGATCAGCTTTGAGGACACCATTTAACAACTAAACTACTGTGCACGAATTGGTAATCGAGAAGTTGGAAATGAGAATTGTGTGTGTTAATCTGGTACTGATTTATCTGGAATATTAAATATCCGGAAACATGTATATACCTATAACATGTATACCTCCAGAAAGCGAACTGACGAATGGTGCGCTGGTTAGCTGTGGGAAAAAGTTTTCCCCCGTCGAACGTTCTGGACGGGAAACTGCGTTCCGGACAGAACGTTTGGATATCTAGGACGTCCAGTCACTGCCATAAAGGAGAGTTAAAAAAGTAGGAAAACTTAAAAATCAGCAATAAAAAATCAAAGAGCAAAGAAATAAAAATAAAAGCTAAATTAAAAAAAAAATGCATCCAAGCCGCAGACGAAACACGTAAACGCAATAAAGCAATAAATTGCCCAATTTGAAGCACCAATGTGGCCAATAACACTAGTCTACAAAATGTAAGTATGCTCATCGAACAAAACTTTGTGACGTCATACCCGAAGAGCAAGGAAAATGAATAGAGTACCTGGAATGATGTAATGCTTATATGACAATATTATTGTTTTATTAGGGTACGAATATTCTATATCTTCAACTTTGATAAAAAAAAGTTTTTTACATAAAATGCCACCAATACACACGAACCTTGTAAGTTAGTGTAATTTGAGTAGCCACTTGGCCAACTTGCTGGTTGTAGCCAGAGCATGAAAATTTCCCAAACACAAACACAAACACATTTTCCCACTTTCCACAATACACATATATGTATCCAAACCTACACATTTGTATACATAATTTCAACAGAAATATGCACATTTGTCAATGTCGCGTGATTGATGTGGTCGAACGCATTTCCGTCAAGCAGCAGCAACAAATAAAAAATCAACACTCTACGGCACGTAACTCACACTTAAATAAACGTAAATACGTATGAGTGTTATAAACATGTATATATAACAATGTTGGTAAATAAAAACACGCAGAAACCATTTTTTATACAAAAAAAAAGAGGAAGACAAAGTGTGAGCTGGGAGACTGCGGCAGCAATGGCGTACCCAAAGGATGCTGGCGGCCATGTTGGCGACATTACGCGATTTTACGCATGATTTAAAATTAATGACAACGACTTTGTTGCATATGTGTGTGTGTGTGTATGTAAGTGTGTATGTTTGGGCATAACCACATACACACACACACACACACACACACGAACAGGAGCACACCTTGTTGCTGCGTCTGCTGTGAGATGAAAATTTAAACATGTGGCCATGTGAACGACCAACAGAGCAGGATGTTTAATTTCCTAAATGCATAAATCTCTCTAATACGCACAACAAAATCTAAGCGCGGCTTATGCTTTTACCGTATGGTTATTGTTGGCTTCATTTGTGGGTGTGTGTCCGTGGCGGGGACAACAACACGCAACATCCGAAAATAATAAACAAACTTCAAACGACATTTAGAGCAGAAAACGGACAGTTCGGATAGTGAAAGCGCCCTCAAAAAAAAAGAAGAAGAAAATAATGTTAAACTGGCCATATTACGGACACACGCTCGCATCTGTGTTGGCCCAACAATTCAAGTTCATTTGTGCCCACACTTGTTACGTATACGCAACGTGCGTTTCCACTCGCTTGCCGTACGATAACGCAATGTCTACCTGCAACTTGGTTTCCGTTTTACTCGCCGTGAACTTAAATACGGGGGTGGACTGTGCGGCGGGTTTTAGCTGCCAATTGGCACTCCACTTACCTTTTGCCGTGCTGTGCCGTTTACTTTGTTTGTTTGTTTGGCCGTTTGTTGCCAGCCTTAACTTACGAACAATTGCCAATTGTTGTTGGCATGCAAATTTATGGCTTATTTGCTTTGCCTTTTGTACAGAAACTCATACACATGCATACAAATACACCTTAAAAACACAAATACAAGTATATACATACATATATATGTTTAAAAAAAACTCCTAAGCGCATGTCAACCCTTTTCATAAGCATAATATCCTTTATTTTGTGGCAATTTGGGATTGTGAACTGTTTGCCATTTGCCATTTGGCGTGGTTCGTTTGCCTTCTTTCCCCTTTATTATTTCAATGCTACTTTTGCCAAAATGCCAGCAAATAGGCTTTGACCTAAGCGACAGATTTCATTAACAGAAATTTAGATAAGCATTAGTGTTGATGCTATCATTGAATAGCTAATGACGTCACTCTATATGAAAGAGATAGAGAGAGGGAGGGAGAGCTAGACAGCTTTTGTGACTTTAACTAGAGGAATTTATGTCATTTGTTTGAACAGGAACTTTGAGGGGTATAGAAGCGAAATCTCTGGTGACTCGTAAATTTGCTGGCTTCATACTCTTTTCGATTTCTGTGCAAATTTGCTAGCTGCATAAATCACGCAATTGAATTCTAATTTTTGTACCAAACACATACAAACAAAGCCAGACAAACAGATTCCAGCTTATTGTGGTTGCATTCATACAGTTTTCAGCCAGACTAGCTTCTGGTCGGGATTGTTCTGAATTGAAATCAATCATGATTTTTAATGCACAAATGGGAGCAATTACAGTCAGTCTGGCAGACAAAAGAATTCACACTTGATTTATAGTTATTTAGCATTATTTATTCTTTCTCATAGGCTTATACTTTGAACTTTGAATCTATAAATGTATGTTCTGTATATATGTATACAATATATATGCTTCTTTATAGTGTGCTTGTCTGGAGTCTGGCTTGTAATGTAATTGAAGTCTTTTGTTTGCTCAACATTTGCATAAATTTTGGAAGCTCAATTGCTCTAGACATTCGAAAACTGGGAATAGTCGCTTATTCTGTGTACCTACTGCTCTATTGCCAATGCGCAGAAGCGTACCCATTATTAGACACAGCGCTTAACAATAAAGTGAAAGCATAGAAAAATGCCGGAGTGTAAACAACAGCTGATGAATGTATAAGTAATTGACTTATTAAACAGTCAAAATATTTATATACATATAGTTCGTATCTACATACCTGCGTATTTCAATGAGCCGTTCAATTAACACCTGTCACAGTGCCCAACTGTTGTCTTAAAATTTACTTGGACCCAACTTGCACCGCCACTTTTACTTTCATACTTTCAATATAAAAACTAGTCTTCCGCCAATAGTTAACTCAATAAAATTTAAACCATGGATCACAAAACATTGTCGATGCTCTTGGCATTACTATGCACTTTGGTTTTATCTTCCGGAGATTTGCGTGGCGATCTACGCGATTTTATGGCTTTGGTTCCTCGCCGCCGCATTAATCGCATAGCAGCGCGTTATTACATCTTTGACCCAAAATTTCGGCACGCCAGTGAGTTTTTGCGCAGCGATGAGTTTCTTAACACTTGGCAACAAATTCGAGCGACTCCTGATTTTGCCGACCTGGTCGACTATCTCAGCGAGCATGGTTCCGGCTTTAATGTAAGTAGTGCACTGGATAAGCTCCAAAATCGGCTGCGCGGCTTTCAGATCTCGAACATGATGGTGCCTGTGCAGACGATGCTGCGTAGAGACTTGACAACCTTTTTAAGCGAAGTACTACAAAGCTTGCCAAGACCCAAGATATACAATTTGATAGTGCGCAAGATGAGCGAAGGCGGTAACTTTTCAAAGCTCTACAAAGCGTTAAGAGACAAGGAGTTCAGTGTTTTAATCAACAGTGCACGGGTGAGTACTAACCACGGTAGAGTTAGGAAGCAAAAAAAAATCATAAAATGCTCATTATTTAAACTCAATTTGCTTGTTGCAGCGATCAGCGGATCTGAAAGCGCCGCTTAACAGGCTGAGTAAAAATTATATTAATGTTAATGAAATTATACAAATTACATTAGAGCTCATTAGCTGGGGACCAACGCCGAGCTAAGCTATACATAAAATTAATTTTTATTATATATGGTATAAATATAGACGCGCCGATGTTTTTGCACTTATTACACAATTTTCAGACAAGGCCTAAAGCATGACATAGCGGAAATTTGAAAGCCGTGCGATCTTAGAACGCTTCCATCGAATCTGCTGCGTTTACACTTTAAAAGCTCGGAGCGAATCACGATGTCCTTGACGGACCACAGACATGTATACATGCGTATTAATATAGATATACTTGAAAGTACTCACTCTCACTCTTCTCATGTACTCACACTCACTATTCTCATGATAAGCTAACAGACTTATGTTAAAACAATATGCGCGCTAGGCTTAAGCTAGTAGAACTCTTAGCAATATATTCAATAAACTTCAATCGAAGAAGACAGAGGTCGAATCTTTTACATTTTTAATCTTCTTATTACACTAGTATTATGAGCTAATTTTTAAGTAAAACTTTTTATAACAAAGTTTTTGTTTTAAGAAAAAAGAGACTCTTATTCGAGATTGAAACCTCAGGAAACATAATCAATAGCAAGCGAATACTGCCAAACTAGTCGAAACAAACCAAAACACCTGTTACAAAAAAATCCTTCCGTACGTCTGCCCGTCTAGCTAGCGACATGAAATTTTACCCAAAAGATGCGCGTAAGCCCATATAAGATGAACTTTATATCTATATCTTTATATTATATCTATTAACTCTGGTGTGCATCTACCTAAAAGTTGTAGTAAAAGAAAAGCAAGCAGATCAACTTATAAGTGCAAGATAATGTTTTTTTTATTCATTACTTTATTCGAATAAACATTATAGGAAAATAAATAATTATCAAGTGTTGGTGTTGGCAGTGGCGTGGAGAAATTCAAATCATGGAGAAATACCCAAAAAGTACGTTTTTTAGAATACACGAAGTGTATATGGGCATTAATGCATATTTAAGTATGTGTGTAACTGTACATATCCACGTGCTTTGTCAATCTTTTACAAACCCTACGCACAACCCTGGCCCTGGGGTGGCTCTACTGGTCTCGAAAAGAGCCCAGTGTCACTGTTAGTCGCCTCATACGACAAGCTTTGACCTGCTGAGGTGGTATTCTTTAACCCGCTCACCACACGGGGTAAGGGTGTTAGAGTTAGAGACACAAAAATATTTACCAAAAAATGCGCATTTTCCTTAGGCTGAGGGAGTTTTTTCAATCATGTCGATATCTTACACAAACACCATAAAATCTACCCAACTGAAACTTGACACAATTATGTAGACTGTCGCTGTGTATGTGTGATGTGAAAATCATTAAAATCGGAGAGAAACATTAAAAGGTATATATAATAACAAGACTTTTTTAGACCCCTCCTCCTATAAACTGCAACAGTATTTCTCTTTTTATAGAAATGTTAACCAAATGTGGTACGTAGACTTATGTTAGGCTTATAAACCATGCAATGTTGACATTTTTCCGAATCATTTCCCCTAACCCCGAAGCACAGTTACTGTTATTACGCCCTATTCCTCAACGCATCTATTCAAAAATTTGCACAGAAACATGATTTTCATGGAAAAAATGGGCACATGTCAACATATAATTTTTTGCTTTTCCGCAACAAAGTATTGCGATTGGCCATAAAACTAAAATCTCTACTTTTATGTTTTTCGCACTCTGACAACTTTTCCGGCGATTTAACCAACTCAGGCTTTTCCGCCCATTTATCAAAACAACCGAAATTAGCTTGGAGAACATTAAACAAAAAAAAAAAAAAGGAAACCAAAAAATTTTACTCTTATTATTCCTCTGGCGACTATAGCGACTAGAGTATCAAATTCAATGGGAAACTCTTTTAAGACATCTCCAACACGAAAGAAAAACATTAAGCTTGCTTAAGCCGAAATTTCTAAAGTTATTTGAATAACACACTACAACGACAACGCACGCACACAAAAACATCGCCAAATCGCCGGAAAAGTTGTCAGAGTGCTTAAATCGTCGAAAAACATTCAATTAGAGATTTTAGTTTTTTGGCCAATCCCACTACTTTTTTGCGGAAAAGTACAAATATTTGTAATATCATTCTTCATTGTGACGTTGGTGCCTAGGTAGAAGAAATCCTTGACAACGTTAAAAGTACTATATAGTTTACAACATCAATCTGAGAGTCCACCCAATATATATCAGGTACAACTTAATCACAAATGCACAAATATCGTCTTCTAATCATTAATTTCCTAATTTTTTTAATAGTGCACTGCCTTCTGCTCCCTCCGCTCGCCAACCCCCGTGCTCCTTTCGAGGTAGACCAAATTCTTCTTTCATTCCTCTTCCTTCTCTTTCTCATACTAAGTCCAGCGGCGGCTATTGGTACCAATACCCTCCTGTTCTCTTCTCCTACCACTACCTCTATTGAATATTTACTTACTTCACAATTTTCTTCACTGTTTTTTTTATTTGATTATTTTTATAGACTGTACACAAAGTGTAAAAGGGTATTATAGATTTGTAGAAGGCAGAAGGGGGCGTGGCAGACCATATGTTGCATGGACAAAAATGATCGGTGACTATAAGAGTTAGAGCCACAAAAATGTTACCAATATATTTGTTCAAAGATTTTAAAAGGGCCGTTCAAAGGAGAAGAATGCCTAATTCCCAGTCCCCAACAAATTTGCCGTTCCAGTTCAAACCATAAACAAGTCACAAGGGCAGCCGTTGGAAGTGTGCGACATAAATCTGGAAACGGAGTTTTCCCGAGTTGGGAAACCATCCTAACTCTTTACTTAGGCTGTGCAGCTTTAAATTAAAGACAACAATTGTTCTATTATTTACAATTAATAGTTGATTTTATTCTAATTTTGCAGAATATTGGAAGGGATAGCTTCCGTATAAATAAAGAATATGTTTCATTCAATCTATAATTGAAATAATATTATTGTGTCATCAGCTAAAGAATGCTAATTTATTTTAATTCATAATGGTAAATTTTATTTTCTTAGTTTTCGATTTTAAAAAAAAATGCGTGTGGAATCGTGAATGCTCAATATTAATTTAATCAAAAAATCTATTTTGGGCAAAACTAAGTTTCTGGGCCAGTTATTAAATAATATAAATCTAAATCATAATATTGATACAAAATATAAATATTGTGTAGAGTATTGGTTATGTTCAGAACCCAGTAGCTTTGTTTGATTTGGCAGCTTTCTTAAGAAATACCGACGGCATGTTTTTATACAACACTACCGATTTTTACAGCAGCTCAAGAAGAAGTGCATATCCGGCCTGCACATCTATTTAAGCTTAAACGGCAGCGTGGCTCAGCCTTTTTCGTCGCAAATTGGAATGAAGTGTCAATAGAGCAGATATCTGCATTCAAGTGATAACCTCCAAAAATATCCCCACCAAGCTTGTAAGTTTACTTTTTGAACAAGTAGGTGCAAAAACGAACGAAAAAGTGTCCCAAATCGGAGAATAGCGTTCAGGTTACCTGTGCCTAACGTGCTTACTTAATACTTATTAGTGTTCTTTATATAGTGTGGTGAGCGGGTTAGAGAATACCACCTCAGCAGGTCAAAGTTTGTCGTATGAGGCGACTAACAATGACACTGGGTTCTTTCGAGACCAGTTGAGCTACCCCAGGCCTTAAAAGGGTTGTGCGTAGTGTTTGGGACCCACCACGTAAAACCACAATTCCAATGAAAGAATGTATTTGCATCAGGTTAAGAAGAAGAAGAAGATATAGTGTGTGCACCTTACTTAAAGTTAAGAAATTCCGACGGTGCAGTCGCGCCCTTCAGCGCAGTCATTACAGCGCAAGCGCAGTGTTCTGTATTGCTGCTAGCAGTAAAATTACAAATTTTTTCAATAATGCAAATTGCGATAGCTGATTCGACACACTTCATCTGTGTATTGAAAATGCGCATATTTTGGTAAAATTTTTGCTCTTATTCTCATAGTCTCTGAGACCCACACCCACAGACGGACATGGCTATACGGACTCGACAATTGCTCATGATCATTTTTGTGATTGTTAGCAAACTTTTAATAGAAATCAATCTTTGTAACATAATAGCGAAAGGGCAGAGAACTATTCGCTTTAGCCATGAAGCCATGGAAACTGGTGCTCTAGTTAATGTTACAAAAGTCGAAAATTACGAGTTTTATTAGAAAAATATTAAAAGTTGGTTTACACTACAACTAACACATATCTAGACACAACACAGAAATCAGCTTCAAAGGAATGCTACACACTCATTAGAGACCGATTTATGCGTCATAAAACATGCGTGTGAGCCTATTGAGGGTGAGCATGTGTCCGTTGAGGGTGTCAGTTGTTAGGTGCGTACATCGAAGCCATTTCAAGGAGCAACTTGCATATGGTACATGTCGGCTGACACAATTTCCAAGTTACAAACCGTCGAAGGCGTGTTGCCAACCTTTAATGATGTTAAGCTTCTGGAGCAGGAGCAGCATCAGTAGTTACCATCTCATTGATGAAGTCTGACTTGTGAGTTTTCAATTAAGCTTTTGCTGTTGCCAGTTTCTCGTTGAGTGGGCGTCTATGAGCCTGCCACTAGTAGTTGAGAGTTGCGAGTTGAGTGTTGAATGTCAACGGTAGTCTTGTTTGTACTTGTGAATTTTTATTTGCCACAAAAAGTATGCTGTAAATGCCGTTGCCAAGTTTATTTAAAAACACAACTTGTGCAGTTATACTTGCTGAATATGCAACAAACGCCCACAGTAACAACAACAACAACGATAACAACAACGATAACAACAACGATAACAACAACGATAACAACAACGATAACCAAACAACCCACATAATTTTGCAATAGTTTTTGGCTGACGCCAAGGGGACTGCGACGTTGACTGCCAGCTGGCAGCTTTCGACTGCCGAGTGCTGTTTCTGCATTTTGCTCGGCATTAAATTTATGCCAGTGTGTGTGTGTGTGTGTGTGTGTGTGTGTGTCTGTGTGTGTGTGTGTATCTATGTGTTGCCAAAAAGCAGCCACAGTAACTATCCGGGGGAGTTTGTTGCATGCCAGCGGGATACAAAATGCTTAAATTGTCGCATTTGTCTTCCCGTTTTAAGTTGCCGTCATTCGTTGCGCTGTACTGCGCTGCATTGCATTAACTTTGTGTAATCCTTATACTTTTAGGCGGAAATTAAAATACAAGCCAGCAGCATATATCCAGTAGATTTGTTCAAAACTTGTTCTACACGTGTTTCGACGCTCAATACTCTTCCGCGCCATTCCATGCGCCAACAAACACTGCGCAACTTCTTCTAATTAGTGCACCAGAATTGCCCTAAAAATAATACATTGTTGCACACAATGTTCTTCTTCTTCTTCGTGTTGCCCAGTGTTGCCCTAAGCGTGCTTCAAGTCAAGTGGTCGTTGTTATTTTTGTTCTTGTTGTCTTTAAATATTTTAGTTGGATTTAGTTGGAGCTATTAGCCTACACGTTGCCGTGCATTAATTAAGTTAAAGTGTGGTGTGTACTTTCAGGCGCCGCTCTGTTAGCCATTTTGTTGTGCACCTCTCTCGCTTTATATAGACACATACATATATGCATAACTGTATGCATGTATAACTTAAATATGCATAACATAAAACATAACTTAATCTCTTTTTCCATTTTAGTCTCCTGCATTTTTAATGCACTTTGTATTTAAATTGAATTTATGCAACTGCTTCTCATACCCCTAGTTATACCCTGTACACAAAGTGTTAAAGTGTATTATAGATTTGCGCAATGTATGTAACAGGCAGAAGGAGGCGTGGCAGACCATAAGTTCCATGGGCAAAAATGATCAGGAGCAATAGTCATGTCCGTCTGTCCGTGTCGGGCCAGCTTTCTCCGACACCATAAGAGTTAGAGCAAAAAAATTTTACCACAAGATGCACATTTTTTTAAGGCTGAGGGAGTTTGTCGAATGAAGTCGATATCTTACCCCCTTCCCTCGTGACAGTTTTGCGCGGTTTACAACCGCTCCGTTGAATCTATCAACTCAAAACTTCTCAGAAATGTGCGTTGTATTTATGTGCATCCATTTTTCAAAAATAATCGAAAGCGGATAAATACATCAAAATTTATAGTCAAAAATATGCTAATTTCACCGCTCCTCGCCTATAAACTGCTTCAAAATTCAACTACATGTAGATATGGATACATGTAAGCTAGAGTTACAAAATTTGTGTGGAGACTCGTATGACCCTAATCGTTAAAACTGAATCCACATTTTTTCAATGGAATCCCCACCCCCTCCCAATTTAATTTAATTACTGTGACACCCCCGCATATATTGATTTGAAAATTTTCACAGACATTAATATATGTATTTTGATCTGTGTTACAAAATTCTACGACATTAGCGCAAGAATAATGGAGTTATGGGTATAAAAGTAATTTTTGGCCCCATAATAGCCAACTTCCTAATAGTAAAACTTGTCAATTGGAACTTCCCAATAGGAAATTGTTTTCAGGCATATCGATCTTATGAAAATAGATATAAAAGTGGATACTTCCGTTACCATTTTACCGTATTTAGTGTTTATAAAGAAAAAGGGTACAGGGTACTGTCGGGCACCGTCCCTACTGTCTGCATCAAATTTTTTTATCTGTCATTGTTTTGTTATTCTAAATTGAATATGAGGAGCCACTCTTCGTGCTCCGGCTGCTCTTGTTGTCATTGGCATCAAGTAAATAATTGCTGATTAAAATTCTCGTCAGGAACATTTGCTGCCATACTACATACCTTTTCTCGTATTTTATCTTCATGCTTGGCCGATCCTATTTCTAACTCCTGCACTGTGCTCCTGTTTGGCATTTTGGGGATTTTGGATTTCGCTTCTTTCAGTTTTTTGCTTTTTATTTCAAATTTAGTGACTGCCTGTGGCCTTTTTTGTAGCTTTAGCATTTTGCCTTTTGTTGTTGGCTGTTGTGCAAAAGTTTTGAGTGGCAGCGCATGATGCGCCGTTTTGTTGGCTGCAGAGTCGTTACCGCCTTAACTGTTATATCA
This sequence comes from Chymomyza caudatula, assembly GCA_035041775.1. Taxonomy (NCBI): domain Eukaryota; kingdom Metazoa; phylum Arthropoda; class Insecta; order Diptera; family Drosophilidae; genus Chymomyza; species Chymomyza caudatula. The sequence continues at coordinate 2,157,131 of JAWNKW010000197.1, read as the reverse complement.
GTTACATGCACACACGGAACACTGGCACTGGTACTGGCCTCGCTTCAAATTTTATTTGGGCCACATCTAGGCTTGGTGGCTTCTCTTTTACTTCTCTCTTATATCAACAACCGCTGAAGCGTTTTTTCTTCTCATTTTGTTTTCTTCCTTTTGGAGCAGCCTTTGGCTTGTAGAGACACCCACCGCCCCACATGGTTCTCCACCACTTGTCTGTTAGTAATATTTTGGCCAGATTGTCCGTGCGGTCTGTTTGTATTTACAAGTACGTACACATATCCATCTACGTATAAACATTTGCGGTTATACGATTGTGTACGTATTTGATGCGCACGTGCTCTGGGTTTTTTGAGCAGCTCGCATGCACTGCTTAACAATTAGTTTCAAAATGGCAGCGTAGCTTGTGGCAAGTCCGTCCGGCATTTGGCTGGCAAATTATTTAGATGCTTGTGTTGGCGTGTGCGTCTGGGTACGCTCATTAGAGAAAGCCACAAAAATCGACCATAAAAATGTAAAAGCTCAAATTGATTTTGCTGATACATACTTCCAAATAGATGGCAACCCATGGGCTGGCCATATATAATCCATCCAAACAATGTTACATACCAATAATAATAAAAAAAAAAAACAAAAGCAACAAACAATCAATGTTGGCTGTAATCAATTAACGATTTAACGTCACAACGTGGATGGTCGCGCGCCGTCAGCATTTGGCGCCAGTTGAATATTGGAGCGATGTGTATGCAAACGGGAATGTTTATACGTGTGTGTAGAGATGGTCACATTTGTGGAGAAGGTTGTGGTGTTGGTTGTAAAGTTTAAACGCGCTTCATTGGCAGTGGCAGCAGGGGAACGTCATCGTTAAGGGCATATGATGGTATATGGCATGTTGACGGTATATTCATCCACCATTCTGTTCGCATTGTCAGAGTTGCCAAGTTTATGTTAGAAATATATTTTTAATGAATCCAAAGAAATATATAAATAAATTAACATGGTTTTGATTATGTTATTATTGTTATCCAACAAAAAATCATTCCAGTTTATTTGGGGTAGCTGATTTCTAATCCGAAAGCCATTTTAATTTTTCTAGAATGATTTTTGATTTACAGCTTTTTAAAAAAAATTCGGGATTCCGAGAGTTGCGAAGTCAGCAAAACTTGTGTTATTTAACTGTTGAGCGGGAGGAAATGTAACTTGAATTAAAGGTATTTAAGTGCCGGTTCAATGGTTCAATTTAAGTGCCGGTTCTATTTTGTCTCGATAGTGGATTATATGACCATGAATGCAACACTGGAACGTCATCCTTTTTCTGTACACTAACGTCATCCTTCGTCATTTTGACGACGACCAAATTTGAATCACTGTTAAAAACATCCTGAGCATAAACATAAATTTAATTTATTATGATGTTTAGCCATATTTTTATTAAATTGAATTAAGAAACCTATTATTTTTTTACAATTGTATAAGGCAGAAGTGGTCACTATGTTTCTTAAAACTAATATAATAAACTTAAAAATGAACGTAATTGTAGAGCTTTTGATTTTTGACATAGGGAAGGGGGATGCCCTGTGTAAATCTGAAAAGTTGCGATTCGCGTAGAACCCTGCACGTTTGCCTCCCTTAACAGTTTCTGTGCACCTAGAGCTGTACAGAAATTCAGATCAAAATAAACAATTTCAGTATGGAAAAACTTAAAAAAAGATCGCGCGTAATCATTTTGACGAAGAATTAAATTGAATTTTTGATTTTGTTTCTTTTGAGTTTATTATTAACAAGCAGAAGGAGGGGATCACACCATAAGTTCCATTGGCAAAAATGATCCTCTTGTACAAAATATTTTTTATTTTTATTTTCTAAGCCAACTATAAACTTTAAACATAATTAAAGACTTTATCAATTAAAGGGAACGCCTAAAGGCGCGGTAGGTATAACTTTGTAGTTATATATATAACTTGTTAGTTATATTATAACTTTTTAGTTATGTTATATAGAATTAAATCTGTATATATAATAGACTTGACAACCCTGAATATACAGTCCGACACGCCAAAAGTTTAAGTGGGACTAATGTGATTACTCCTGTCATTATTACTATGCATCCTCTCTCGGGCTTTCACTCTAGCAGTCGCTACTTCGCTTGACCCCCTGGTATTAAATTGAGCGCATGGTATGTAGTCAGTCAGTCGTCTGTGAGCATGCATGTGTGCGTGTCCATGTGCACTTAACTGCACGTTTTCAAACTTTAACCTCCGCCCATTTTTCAATTTGAGCGTTCCTGTGTGTGTTTTTGATTGGTTATTGACTTTTAACAGAAAAATTGATGTAATGCAATTAGTTTTACTGCTAAAGCGTTTGATGATTGCATTACAACAAGAGCAGATGCGTCAGCGACTATAAACTTTGTGTTAAACGGACACTTTATTGCAATCAAGCTCTGCATAATGTATGACTTTGATGGCTTTCATGTGGCGTTGCACTTACAAGAACTTGTCTAATGATATTGACATAATCATAAATTAAATTAATGTTTGTTTGGCAAAATTTAATTCAATAAGTTTTTTATTATACCCTATAACATCTTATAAGAGCCCCCAAGATTTCTAAAAAAGAAAGGAAAAAATTTGATGCGGACAGTCGGGACGGTCCCCGAAAGTGGAATACCCTGTACCCATTTTCTCCTCGCCGCACATGCATAGTAACAGTGTAACATAACTGTGTCAAGTCTCAGTTGGATAAATTTTATGGTGTGGGTGTAAGCCGTGAAAATGTGTCACGGGGGAAGGGTGTAATATATCGACTTGATTCGACAAACTCCATCAGCTTGGGAAAAATGTGCATCTTTTGGTAACATTTTTGTGGCTCTAACTCTTATAGTCTCTGAGAAACTCTTTAGACTCGATCATTTTTGTCTGTGGAACATATGGTCTGCCACGCCTCCTTCTGCCTGTTACATACATTGCACAAATCTATAATACTCTTTAACACTTTGTGTACGTGATATAAAAAGTGCGTAAAACATTTTACATCCGCGGTCGTAGTTTGGTGCGGTTTACATACCAATGGCATCATCGGCCCATAATTTTTCAAAGATGAAGCCGTAGCCAATGTTACAGTCAATGGTGATCGTTATAGTGAGTGGTTGTCCATATGATGCCACTAATGATTTGGAGAACTTTTGGTTTCAGCAAGACGGCGCAACGGTGTTTTAACGGTTACATCCAAATATATCAAATACGTGGTCTCTATCACTCTCTTAAATTTCTTAACTTAGAACAAAGTCTTAGCATCAATAGTTTTTATATAGCGAGTATTTAAAGCCGAATTTCAAAAGTGTCCCATAGTTTTGATAAGCACTGTACCTTCAGATTTTGAAAGTAATATTTTTATAATTAACTCAGCTCCGCTCACCAACCCCCGTTGAGAGTAGATTATATTATAGTTTCTTTTCATCTTTCTCTTCCTCTTTCCGTTCCGATTACCCTTCCCGATCCCCTTCCTATTCTTCATTTTATTCCTTATCATCATACTAAGACCAGCTGCTGATATTAGTAGTAGTTTTTCATTAGTCTCTACCATTCTTATATTTGCTTTATTAGCAGTCCGTCGCGAACGGCGTCTAAGATTCTATCGTCTTTATACAATAAATTTAAATTATTTACTTCAATTCTTCTGGCGACCCAACTATAGTGACTAGAGTGATCAAATTTAATAGGAAACCCTTTGAAGACATGCCCAACACGTAGGAAAAACATTTAGCTTGCTAAAGTCGAAATTACTAAAGTTATTGGAATAACTCACTACATCGACAACGACAATAACAACGACCAAGGTAAATTGGGTCAACGTCCCGGAGCTGACGCAGGTTTCGGCCTGCCCAAGGATTGCCATCTCCCAGAAACGGGACTACACGTATGTCACTAGGCATTACGGTACAGACTGGAGAAGGGATTCTAGACATTGTGAACGTCTATATTCCTCCAGTAGCTGCCTGTCGAGCTGGCTATCGAGCCAACATTGACTTCTTACTCGTTGGCAATCGCAGGATTATCCTAGGGGATTTCAATGCCCATCGTTCGGGATGGTTTTCTGAGTTGGGTGATGATGCAAGGGGCATCATAATTGAAGAACAGATCTCAAACTCAGGACTACGCCATCTTGTCGCAGCTTGCCTGACATCACAATTGTGAGCTCAGACATACTTGGCTCCGCGACCTGGCAAGCCGACATTGCCCTAAACTCAGACCATATCCCAATCATTGTGAAAGTCTCCGAAGGTGAGGAGTTCATCACATCTGAACGACGCCCCTTCGTTAACTATCGCAAGACTGATTGGGATCGGTTTGAGCTGATGGCCAATGAACGCTTCTCCCGCCTAACCACCCCCACGTAATGTTTTCGAAGGGGAGCGAAACATACGTAAAATCCTGACCCAAGCTGGGAAACACTGCATCCCTTCTGGCAGGATACCCACCCTATGCCCCATTTTCCCCCCTCTGCATCCTGCCTTGCGGATACCAGAGATGAGATCCGCAAGGCAAACGCGGCTGACCCGCGCATCAAGATGATGAATGAAGAGATCTCGACGCTCGTAAATGAACATCGGATCAAATGGCTTCAACACCTTGATGACGCATCCATGGGCTCGGAAAATCTCTGGAAAACTATTAAGAACATCACAAATCCGCGGAAAACTGAGCAGGTGAGGATCACCTTCGGAGACTCAACTACCACCGATCCCCACCAATGCTCGAACAGTTTTTGTAGACAATTTGTCGAGCACCCAGGTGCTAGCGCGAAGAGCTTACTGAACGCCCAACGGAAAACCCGAGCCCTACCCAATGAGTCGCCGGTATAGGTCCACCCTGGCTCAGTTACGTTCAGGCTTTTCAAAAATCCTGAACACCTATCTGGCCAGGGTGAATCCCGAGGTCTCGGATGTCTGTCCGCTCTGTGGTCTAGGTCTGCATTCAACGGCTCACTTTTTTGAGTGCAGTTCGAAGCCCACTGGGCTCACACCACTGTCCTTCTGGCTCAACCCATTTGAGGCTGCTCGCTTCCTCGAGCTGGACCTGAGGGCTCCCAATGTCCTTCAACTTTCTCCTAACACACCTTTCTCTTATATCTCTTATCTTTCCATATGTTTGTGCTTGTCCACATACTTGTCATCCCGCCACCGGTTACAACAACAACAACGACAACACACGAACACAAAAACATCGCCAAATTGCCGGAAAAGTTGTCAGACTGCTCGAAACACATAAAATTAGAGATTTTAGTTTTTCGGCCAATCGCAATACTTTTTTGCGGAACAAGTCCGAAGCACTGTACCTTTGTTTTCAATGTGTTTTAAGTTTATCCACACTTCTAATAGTATTTGTGCTATTTGAGTTCACTCTAATCACCGAAGGAATACATTTTGTTTCATGCTTCTTTGGAATTTGGTGCTCGATTATAGCAAGGCGAAGGGAGGGAAATGGAGAAAGGCAAGCAAAGTCTATAGAGATCACATGGAGTTCGAAATTTGTGTATTCAAAAAATGCTGACTTTATCGAGAGAGAAGTTGTAGTTCAAACAACTAAAGAGGAGAACACATCTACGTTTGTTATTAGTTTTATAAATAACTTATTTCCTAATTGCCAATAAATAGTAAGGTTTCGAGAGAAATATAATTGTGTAAAACAGCTTGGATTTTAAGGGTTGCCAAGTGAATTGAGGTTTATAATTTAAATTTGGTTCGTTAGCATAGCATATGGAAACTCAACGAAATTAGCAATTAAGCCATGGGCGGCTATCAATTACACGCGTGCACCAAAATGAAACCATAACGCGAATAACTGGAAATAACTGAATTCCGTTAGCTAGCAACTGCGGAGGGCGAGGGGCACATGTGCAGCCAAATGAAGTGAAATAACTTGGCGAACGCTGAGAGGGCAACTCTGGTCGTGGGTGGGTGGTTTTCAGTGGGAAAATGTGGGAGGGTGCATGGCAGTCATGTTGTAGTGGAAATTTATTGCAGTTACACGAAACAAAGCGTAAAATTTTGCTGCTTAATTGAAAAATATAAATTGCAAGTATGTGTGTGCATTTGTATGCGTGTGTAGTAAATGGGACTGCGCGAATCCAAGAGCAAAATCAACAACATTAATAACAGACAACGGAAATAATAAAACCCAATTTAACAATGACGACAACAACGGTTACACACAAAAATGAAGGCAAATTTATAAAATGTATCTAAAAATAAAATAATTTTTTTACTATTGTGAAATCGCATCAGAGAACTGTTGAAACAACTTTAATGTGCAGCCAATTACTGCCGAGCGGAAAAGTGAAAATGGAAACTTTGTCGTATTAAAACTAAAAACAGTGTTCGACGCCAATTTACAAGCGGAAAAACGACAATCAATGCGGGTCAATATTTGCCACTCGTAAACAATCACACAGCCAAAGGGTTAAGAAAGCGGTGAAAGTGCAAATAACGGCAGGACGTCATGCAGGTAGTAAAAGCAAAAAAAAGCTAACGTATCTACTCACACATACAAACTTGCACACAATTATCACAGCAGTCCTTGAAGCCTTTGATGATGAGCATCCTGCACATCAAAAGCAAAAAAATAGAGCAACCAAAAGGCAAAACAGTCGAATACAGGATAAAAAAGGTTAAAGGATAAATAAAAACAGTAGAAAAAGTGGCTGTCGGCCCCACACAATGTGCGAGTGTGTGTGTATGTGTGCTATGTTTGATAAGAGTTTTGGCCTGATGGACAGTGGCAGCCGTTGAGCAGCCACAAAATCGACATACATATGTGCACATTCACATAGATACAAACTCGATGGCTACACCCTACACCTTGACTTTTGGCCAGGCTTTCTGATTTGTTTGAATTTCTACTTTTTCTGCTTAGCAAATTAAGCGCTCAATCTGCAGGGGACCAACCTCATCAATGAGAGACCAGAGGGCGAAAGGATGGATTGTAGCTGGTACAACTGGTCTAAGGTTAAGAGTGTTTGCCAATTTTATTTCTGCTAGTATGTATTTGCAACGAAAGAGCTTTGATTTTAAAATCATTTCAACAAAAATTTTAACTATACGTACAATGTGTGCTATACACAATGTTTCACTCCATTATTGATACCTAAGAATCTGCTGAAATATCAGGTTCTTGCTTTTTAGAACGTTTTGGGTTGGCTCTCCACAAACCCACTGATTCAATAGGACCCTGTGTGCCATGTGCAGTTCGTTAGTTCGTTGTTTGTTACTATTGTTTCTTTTTGCATGACCTGCCAGGGCAGGACACACATTTACACACTTGCATACATAAGCACATAACTCTACTCATATGTGCATGCGACTCGATTGTTTACAACTGCAACCTTGTTGTATTGTGTACTCGTTCGGTCATAAGTCAACGCACAACAACCACGCCCACCAACTCGTTAGTACTGTCGCCCAATGTCTATATGAAAAACAACTTTTGATGCATTCATACGCTAAACATGTTTATTATTTGATGGTAAATCACACAGCAATTTGCCAATTTTAAGCGTTTCGTTGTGTGAGTGAATGTGTACGTATGTTTATTTGTGTTTGTATTTAACGCTTCCTTAGCGCTGCACAGTGGATCCAACTGACTTCTTTTTCGGCGGAAATCATAACTTTTGACTAAGTAAAGATATTTTCAAAATGTAAAATGCATATGACAGGGAATTCCTTAAGCTTCTGCGATACACTAAATAATATGGTGTAAAAAGAGGGACCTTCAAAAAACGGTAGTAAAGTTCGATGTTATATACCCCAAAAGTCTTATCCTTGGACCTATTAAATGTGCTTATTGCTTAATAAATCGTTAAAATTTTGAAAATCTGTTGCCAAAATGTTTGCAGTCTATTTTGATCTAAGTGTACACACGTTCGCCAGATAGACAAACTTTCGACGAGAACGATTTGTTGAAAACTAAGCACAATTTATAACATGGAATTTTTCCATGACATGCAAGGATAAGACATTTGCAGTATATAATATCGAATTTTAGTAGCGTTTTTTTGTATAGAGTTACACAGCTTATTTATCGCAGTGTATCGCAGAAGCTTAAGGACTTCTCTGTTCTATGCATATATTATTGAAAATATCTTTACTCCCTCAAAAGTTATGATTTTCGCCGAAAAACAAGTCAGTTGGATCCACTGTGCGCTGGTTCGATGTGTTTCTTTGTGTGAGTGTGTGTGTGTGTGCTCTGTTGCCTGTTGACATTTTGTGCCGTTTTGTTGATTAATGGCTGCAACCAAACTAACAAACAATTCATTTGAAAGTACGAAAAGTTGCCTATACTATATGTGGCCTATAACCCACGTAGGTGGGCACTCGGACGACAGCGATTGTGTAGGCATGTGTGTGTTTATGTTCGAGTTTTTGATGTTCCAACTTGAACTTCACTAATTTTTATGAAATATATTACATGCCGCTAAAGTTATTTTAGCTTTTTTTTCCGCAAAAAAGTATTGCGATTTCCCAAAAAACTAAAATCTCTAATTTTATGTTTTTCGACGTTTTAAGCACCATGACAACTTTTCCGGCGATTTAGCGATGTTTTTGTGTTAGGCATGTCTTAGAATGGTTTCCTTTGGAAATTGAGCACTCTACTCGCTATAGTCGGGTCGCCATAGGAATAATAAGAGTAAATTTCTTTGTTTAAGTTTCTCCAAGCTAATTTCGGTTATTTTGATAAACATGCGGAAAAGCCTTAGTTGGTTACCAACTGTTTATTTCTATTTCGTTGTCGTTATCGATGTAGTGTGTTTTTCAAATAACTTTTGTAATTTAGGCTTTAGCAAGCTAAATGTTTTTCTAACGTGTTGGGCATGTCTTCAAAGGGTTTCCTATCCGGGGCTCTTTCTTTATAATTTACTGGAGTTGGGCTTCTCCGTGGTGGATTCCATACCCTGCGCACATAAGCTCACTGTCCTAACAGGGGATGGCTATTGGGGCTAACCAGGGGACATCACGTGGAGGATGTGCGTCAACTTGGTTAAGGCAGTGCAGGTATCACCATGGCTATTGCCATTTTAATAGTATTGTATAATCAGCTGCTTTAGCCCCGTTTGCCTCTGCCCTGCTGAAGGACGCTCTCAAGATGTGCAAGGCAGACATCATCAGACAGCCATCCAGGAGATGTGATGGAAACTGCAAGGCTGAATTGAGACAACAGACTGTGCCATTTACTACAGCGGCCATGCGGAGCGGCACGAATTCGGATGTGGATTTGTTGTTGGCCGGAGACTACGCAACCGTGTCTCTCGGTTCACCCCAGTGAACGAAAGGCTGGCAACAATCCGCATCAAGGTTTAATTCTTCGACATGAGCCTAATTTGCGCGCAGGCCCCGACGGAGGACAAGGACGATGCCCATGATATAAAAATCGTGTTAGGCGATGTTAATGGAAAGGTTGGAAGACAACGCATCTTTGGTCCTGCTGTCGGACAATTCAGCCTTTACGAGACCACCTCGAACAACGGTCTCAGGCTAATTGACTTCGGCGCGGCGCGAAACATGTTTGTCTGTAGTACAAGGTTTCAGCATCCCGATATCCACAAGGCTACATGGCTGTTCCCTGATCAAACTACATGCAATCAGATTGATCATGTTGTGATTGATGAAAGGCATGCATCCAGTGTGCTTGATGTTCGTACGTTCAGAGGGGTCAACATCAACTCTGAAAATTACCTTGTTGCAGCCAAGGTTCTAGCGCACAGCGACAGCTGGACATCACAAAGCCGCAATCACAGCAGGCTTCTGAAGCCCACTCTGAGCAGGTCATTCAACATCCCTCAGAACCTGATAGCGCCGAGGGACTCTGGAAGCATATATACCACTCCCTGCGTGTTACTGCGGAGAACGTCCTTGGTTTCCAACGCCCACTTTCGAGGAACTAATGGTACGATCAGAAGTGTCGCGAAGCCACTGCAGTCAAGAAAGCCGCCTATAGAAGGACCCTGCAGTCGGCTAGTACGCGATCTGTGCGAGATAAATATCGGGAAATGAGGAAGATGGAGAGGCGCAGGCTTTTCCGCACGTTTATCAAAACAACCAAAATTAGCTAGGAAAAATGTAAACAACAAGAAAAATAAAAAAAAAAAAAATTTTAACTATAGCGCCTAGAGTGCTATAGGAGACCCTTTGAGGACAATAGAAGACCCTTCGAGGACATGCCAACGATAGAAAAACATTTAGCTTGGTAAAGTGGAAAATACTTAAGATATTGGAAAAACAATTTTTTTAAAATTATTTACTCTTATTATTCCAACTACAGTGACTAGAGAGGTCAAATTCTATAGGAAACCCTTTGAAGACATGCCCAACACGGTAGAAAAACATTTAGCTTGGTAAAGTGGAAAATACTTAAGATATTGGAAAAACAATTTTTTTAAAATTATTTACTCTTATTATTCCTCTGGCGACCCAACTATAGCGACTAGAGAGGTCAAAAAGTTACTTGAATAACACACTACATCGACAACGCACGCATACAAAAACATCTCCAAATCGTCGGAAAAGTTGTCAGAGTGCTTAAATCGTCGAAAAACATGAAATTAGATATTTTAGCTTCATAGATCTTAGCTTCTCCGAGCCTTTTGATACCAAGCGAGGATTCAGGCAAGGCGATGCCCTCTCCTCCAACCTCTTCAACTTTATGATGGAGAGTGTGTTGCGTAAGGCCGAAGTAAATAGGAACGGGACTATATTCTATAAGAGTGTCCAGTTGCTTGCATACGCAGATGATATCGATATCATTGGTCGTCCAAAGCGAACAGTGACTGGAGCCCTTGCGACTATTGAAAAAGAATCTGTCAGGGTAGGTTTGGTTGTAAATGAGCAAGATAAAGTATATGTTTTCTTCGAGTAGAGAGACACAGCGGTTGGATTTTCAGATTGATGTTGAGATCTATAATTTTGATGTTGTCGAGGACTTCGTCTACATTGGCACCACCGTCACAATGAAGAACGATGTCAGCATGGAGATCAAGCGGAGAATCACTCTTGCCAATAGATGTTACTTTGGTCTCAGTAGGCAAATGAGACGTAAAGACTTCTAACTAACACTTTACAAGCCGCTCATCCTTCCCGTTTCGCTGTATGGCGCTGAAGCATGGGTGATGATGCGGTCTGATGAAAATGCCCTAGGAGTGTTTGAGCGAAAAGTACTCCGTAAGATTTTTGGCCCTATACGCGTTGGCAACGACTATTGCATACGATTGAACGATGAACTCTATGAGCTCTACGACGACATTTCTCCTCTCCTGGAGGAGATATTTGCATCAGGGTAACAGGTTGTTATGGCCAGTTAAGAAGAAGAAAAGATTCATTGATTTTACGAATGTGAAAAAAACACCTGGGTACAAGCACTAAATAAACAAATAAAAAATGTGGCAGACAAAAAAAAAAGTTTGACAGTGTAAACTTGGCAACTTTTTCAGTGTTATTAATAATGGCGAACTACACATGGGAACATCCTGCACTCTTTACTGATATTATCGGTCCTTTCCACATTGAGGCCTATAATTTGACCACAGTGTTACATTAATAGTTAGTGTTGTTGTGTGATAAATTACTAATGCCAGTTAATTATAAACGGTTTATTAAAATAACGATACTATACTTGTTAAATTTTTACAACTTCGACTCAGGGCCGGATTTAACTTTACTGTACATCGAAAGAGACCATCAATCACAGTGGAGCATGCTGGGCGTTCAAGTATCTAGGGCCCATTCCTTGGCACCCGGAAGCATGACTGCCTGTTTGCTTGCTATTATATTATTGGCAGCCATGACAATGCAGTTTCAGGCTTTATTGCATAATTGAGCAACTCACGCAGGAAACAGGCGATTACATCGCTCTTAGCTTATTAGAGTGCCATGAAATTATTTAAGTTTATTTTTATTCATGTAAATTGTATCGTAAATATTTATATATTTTGGTAAACGCCCCCTAACATTATTATATTGGACAGTCAAATAGACAGACTGATAGACGTTAGTGCATTGTCATGCTTTGGGGCTGTCACAATTTGATTGGCTTGTCGGAAGTGTTGTTGTTAAAAATGTTATAGACTGAAATTGAAAAGACTCCGGATCTTCACATTTGTAGGCTATGTGTATGATTTTATTACTGACTAAATAACACCTTACGTCTAACAGTTTGTGTAATGTATGAATATAATGTTAAATATCATGTTCTCTTCTTAACTGGCCATAACAACCCGTTACCCGGTCTCGAATCCAGTGTCATTATAAGTCGCCTCATACGACAAGCTTTGACCAGCTGAGGTGGTATTCTCTAACCCGCTCACCCCAAGGGGTTAATATCATGTTAAGTGTGTGAAATATAAGGCGTTAATGAACCAGTTCTATGGAACTGGTATAAAGTACAATTAAGTTTTTACAGTTGTCGCTGCTGATATTTAATATAAGTTATAGTAAGTAGCTATTAATTTTCGCGCAATTAACATGGCAATCGAAATGGCGTCTAATAGCAATGCTGCAAGCCATGATTATTGGACGTTCTGTCATGGTTGCCAGGTCGTGTTTGTGGTAAATACCAAATGCTGCCGTCTTCGATACATCTGCTGTATTGCAGATCTGTGGTCTGGGTGTGTCTGTCCCTCTGCCGTTTTTGCCTTTGGCGATTTGCTCAAGTAGCCGTCGCCTCGGTCATTTGCATTGTATTTCAATTTCAGCTGGCAACTCTGTTTGAATGGCATTGTATGTATGTAGCTTTCAAATTGATAGTCATAATAAGCTACTTAATTGCAATTGCAGCTGCTTTCAGGGAACCAGAGCCACCCAATGGACTAAGCCATAAATACATCAACACCAACAGTATTAAATGCATTATGTTTATGTGTGTGTGTGTGTGTTGGTGATTACATATGTGTATGCAATGAGATAATTACATCTGAAGTTTCTCCAGATGATGGCTTTTATGTTGCTTATTTAGGTTATCGGTATGACAATTTTATATTTAACATAAATTTTAAATCCATATCGAAAATTAAGCTTATTCATGATGTCATAAAAAGTAACTCACTCACACTCAATAGGCGTTCTTAAAAGCATGCAAATTTTGCAACCTTTTCTTCAACATAAAATTACAAATTTTTATGGTTAATAAAAGAGCACACACTTACGCATGAAATTAGCTGAGCATTTATGCCATTGCATGCTTCTACATGGTCTTGCTTCATCTTTGTGTCAATTTTGGCGTCTGCAGTTCAAACACAATAAAAATTACGCGTGTCATAAGTCCAGGGTTGATGATATTTTCAACTAAAAGTCGTTATCGCGTCAAATTTCAGTAGCAAAAACATCGGCAGTAGGATGCTGCGTGTGGATCTCTGCGATAATAATTTTCGCCTAATAATGATGCGCATTATGGCTCTACGCTTTTCCTTTGTCAGGCCATAACTTTGGATGCTGTTGCTCCGCTCCGTGTTGTTGTTGTCGTGTGCCAGTGCAATGAAAGTTACCGCTCCGGCTAAACTCAATCAAAACTTGTGGCCCTGGCGTTAACGAAGACAAGCTACAGTAAAAATAAGAGCCGGGCAGCCAGACATTTTCATGACAACTTCCAAGAAGTACGTTACTTTTCATTTTCCGTAGCTCCTTCAGCAGTGTTTGCTGCTATGGGTATCATAAACAGTAGCAGTATCATTGCAGACAGTGGATGCAATGGAGAAAAAGATAACGCCAGGAAATGCTGGGTATGAGAATGGCTTACATGTGATGCCACATTGTGTGGTTGTAGGATAAGTAGAATATGGTATATTAAGTGCAAATCAAAGCACCTTAAACTTAAGAGAAATTAGCAAATTGAAATAGCTGTTTGTTAGGCGCAAAATGCATCTATGAATAATTTATAACTGGGCAGGAAGGATGATCTAGGAAGTGCGGCAAACAAATATGCTTAAACAACAGCAAAAAGTTATGCTAAAATTCTTCAGACACATTAGCCACGCCCACAGCTGCAACAACTACAGAGTAGCGAGGCAAGTAGCAAGGCATGACACTTTGTGCACTTCCGGCAAGTCCATCTCTACAGTATGTTGACAAGAAATTGTATAATTACGGCTTGCCGGACAAGCGCTGCGATCAACTCAACCACAATTGCTGCACTTACATACATGACATCAGGCTGCAAGATGAATATTTTGATGGGACCTATTTGCACTTTGGCCATAGAAGCAGCATCAACTGTTGGAACAACTAACCACAGAGGGACAGAACGGGGGCTAATGCTATACCAGCTGTAGAGCAGCAAGAGTGGGAGCGGGTAGACAAAAAATTAAGATCATCCATATGCATATGCAAGGACTGCAGCAGCCACTAGTTAAAGGAAGCTGGACAGCACGTGTTGGAGCACCAGCAGCTCCGACAACACAATACCACAGTGTGTAAAAATGTTGAGTTGAGTGGAACAATTGAATTGCATAACATGAATAGAAATGAATTGGCAGACCAGAGAGCCAGACCGACACAGCCAAAGTCTGGAAGGCATCAGGCATTATTCAATGGCAAACACATCCTGCGGCCTGGCCATTGTGGGGCCCACAAAAAAAAAGTTAAATGCGAGAACATTTGCATACCTCTCCTTGACCAATAGCTGCATAGAAGTGTGGGCAAAGTTCATGTGGTTTAACCTTCTAATGCAAGACATTTATGCACTTTGCTCGAATACGGAAGTCTTGCTGCATATGGGACATTCTGGCTGGTAACTGTTTATGATTGAAATAATACACATTTGTTTGAGGAAATGTTCGAAAATTTAGATTTTTTGATGAATATATTTTTTAAGTAACTTAAAGTGCACATTGGGTTGAGACTCCAACGCATCCAAAAGCATTTTTACACTCGATTAGCTGTGTTTATGTGTGCAAGTCTATCTCCCCTCTCTCTCTCTCTCTCTCTCTCTATATCCATCACTCAGTTTTTCCTTCTCACACGCGATAATCCCGTGTGCGCATTTTGCCAATTTTGTTGAGCTAGTAGTTGTTATTGTATTTGTTGTTGTGCACGTGCCAACTGGAAAATTACAATAGATGTGAGTTTCTATTGAATTTTCATTTAAATTGGGTTGCAAGCGACATTCTTCCATAAGCGAAGAAGAGATGTACCAAAATATTGCCCAAGTTAGAGCGCGACGTACAATGAAATGGAAAGTTAAGTGCTTGAGACGTTTTAAAGTGCCGGCTCAAGGGTAGCAACAACCCCTTTCTTAGTCATACGAACACACCCACACGTGTAAGCTCATCCCAAGCCACACACATATGCCGACAATAAGACGCCATTGCTTTTGTTCTTCTTTTGCACAGTTGCACACAATAATGAAAATGTTTTTGTTTGGGAAATTCCAACAACCGCTGCACAGTGGATCCAACTGACTTCTTTTTCGGCGAAAATCCTAACTTTTGGGAAAGTAAAGATATTTTCAAAATTTAAAATGCATTTAACAGAGAATTGCTTAAGCTTCTGCGATACCCTGCGATAAATATGCTGTGAAAAGAGGGAGCTTCAAAAAACGGTAGCAAAGTTCGATATTATATACACCAAAAGTCTTATCCTTGCACCTATAAAATGTGCTTATTGCTTAATAAATCGTTAAAATTTTGAAAATCTGTTGGCAAGATGTTTGCAGTTTATTTTGATCTTATTGTACACATGTTCGCCAGATAGACAAGCTTTCGACGAGCACAATTTGTTGAAAAACAAGCACAATTTAGAACATGGAATTTTTTCATCGCAGTGTATCGCAGAAGCTTAAGGAATTCCCTGTCATATGCATTTTACATTTTGAAAATATCTTTACTTCCTCAAAAGTTATGATTTTCGCCGAAAGACAAGTCAGTTGGATCCACTGTGCGCTGCTGCCAGCACACTTGAGCGCATACATTCACTCACACTATGGCAACAAGAGCGACTTGTACACATGCACGGCTACATTGCATTACTTCCGCCTCAACGGTAATAATTCTAAAATCTATACAATTCAATAAAGTTTTATTACTAACGCTGACAGTGGAACGGATCGGGTTGGCCTGGCGATGAGCTGGTGTGTACCGATTTGGTAGTAACAGCGTCCAAGAAGTTTCAAAGCAATTGTGAAATGCTTAAGGGATTCAGTCATAGAAGTAGGTGGTAGCGTGCATTGGAAAATAGATTACCTTATCTTGGCTGATGATTTGAACGGCCTTTTGGCGCTTTGTCTTAGCCTTTGCTCCACCTGCTGTTATGTCGTCTTGGCCCCAGCAATTAGAATAAATTTATAAGCAAATTGTAAATGCAAAACTTATGCCTTCATGCATTTGTATGTAAATGCCAAGCACGGGCAAACTTAAGTTTTAACCATTGCCCTTCGTAGATTACGATTCTGGAACCGCCGCCCTTGTAGCTGCTGTTGTTGATGAATCAAAGCCATAGCGTTACCGCTTGCTGGCGCTCTCTGCGTTACGCATCGTTATGCATAACGGCAGATGACTGTTATTAAAATCATTGTGTTCGTCACGGCAGACAATGTGGCGGCGTCAGCTGTGGTCCATGCTCCGTCTCGTTGTTCATGCCGTCGCTATTTTGTTGGCTCTACGACGTCGCATTCGCTTAATGACTTAATTTTGCACTCATCCAAGTGAAAAATTAAAATGGTTTGAAATTTTCTTGTTTTTTTTTTTTCATTTTTCATTTTTTATTTTTTATGTGAATCATTTTGGGCAAGGCTCATAGATTTTTATGAGTGTCAAAGCAGGTAAACTAACTCCCTTATTTGAACTAACCCAGCATACAGAGAAGGTAGTGGCCAGCAGCCTCGTATAATTCAAATGTTTGGCTTGTTTAAGAATTAATTAACTCGCGGGGTGTCAGGCCACAAATTGCTAAATGGAAGCTCATCAAATTTGCAATTACGTGGGCATGGCGGCCATTTTACGGAACGCAAACAAAAAAAGCAAAAGACAATGAAAAATTCCACGGCGATTAAATTTGATAGCAGCGCATGCATCTTATCATATTTGCACGTGAGTTTGTAGCAAACAATCTCGTGTTTCAGCGCTCCGTTCTTTATACTCTATACTAAATTGCGTACTGTGGACTATGTGGCAATAGAAGTGCCTTCTATTTTAATGCGCCACATTTGCTGTGCGTAATTGTGGCCACGAGAAAACAATGGCGCTCAGGGTTCGCTTTTAATTCCACTTGGTCTTTTATGGCTCAGCAAAAAATAAATAAAATTTATATAGCAGCAAGCTAACCGCTTTGGAGTTTGGAGCAAAAAATTAAACCACAAAAGCGCGCAAAATGCAAATTTGGCGTCGACCGTGCCAGTAATGCCAGGAGGGGATGGGTGTAGGTAGGGGTTTTGTGCAAATTATGGTTTAACACCTCATTGAACTCTAAGGCATTGTTAGTAGTGGGTTGGCAGATACGGTCGGAGGGTCTGTAAAAATTTGAATTTAAATATGAATTTTGCATTCAAATTAGTTTCCAAAAACTTGGTTAGCTATCCAGCTGTCTGGTGTGCATTTTGAAGCCAGTTAATTATATGAAAAAGCGTTTTACATATACATATGTATACATATGTATGCTCTATAAATTGGTACCACATAGAATACTTTAATTGCGCTTTAAAGACGTTTGGGAAAGCTTCTGTGATGTCTATCTCAATAAGGCAGAAAGAGAGAGAATATGTGCGTGAAATGTAATTACATCTAATTAGTATTTACACAAGTGACAACCTTTGACCTTATGTAAACAAATACCAACACATGCAATCATTGTCAATGCATGAATGTGTGGCCACACTGGCCTTTGGACTTTGGATGCTGCCCAACGGTCGAGCAAGTAAACAAAATGCTTTGATTAGAAAATTTCATTATGCCAAATCGAACAAACGGTTGCCATGCAACACACCTACAAAAGCAAACCCAAATGCAAATACAATCAGTGCCAATGCAAACAAATAAATGCACAAAGGCCAATGGATATATAACACTCTCACACACACATGCAAGCCCAAACTCACTCCCAAAGTCCTTCCCATTCACTAGTTCATTAAAATACCGTCGCCGCTGCCGCAGTTGCAGTTGCAGTGCAGTTGCAGTTGCGTCAGTGGCCTTCCTGCTGTCTAAAAACGCAATTTAATAACAGCTGCAAATGAGCATGCAAAGCTACATAGGAATGTCATTGTCTGTGTGTTTGTGTCAAATTTTATGGCCCAAAGGCTCATTTGAGATGAAATCGACAGGCTCTCTGCGAAGCCAATGTCATTGCATATTTTGGTCCATGCCGTTGCATTATTTACCCTTAGTTGACAAACTCAATCTATTAATGTGCACACTCGGCAACACACACACAAGCATGATCAGACATGCAATATGCACAGAGATGTACTCACGCATCTACAGTTTGCTAACCGTCTGACTTACTAGCTGGTTGGTCACATGCATTCCCAGCAAAATTATTACAAATGTATTTC
The DNA here is from genome assembly GCA_035041775.1 of Chymomyza caudatula. NCBI lineage: Eukaryota > Metazoa > Arthropoda > Insecta > Diptera > Drosophilidae > Chymomyza > Chymomyza caudatula. The sequence continues at coordinate 2,138,613 of JAWNKW010000197.1, read as the reverse complement.
TGCAACGAATCTGGCAACTTGCACGAAAGCCATAGTATACAATTTGGGGCAACATGGCCGCCCGCTGTTGCACATTTGTATTTAAGTGGATCCCCTGTGTCGAAGGGAATGAATAAACGCAATATGTAGGCATCTTGCTAGGAACAACCCGCACTTTTCGAACGTCTAGGCTAATGTTATTTTTAGATTTAGTTGCACGCTGAATGGGTTTAAACCAAAGGGTAATGTCGATGAAACAATAGTCACATAGAGGTTCAATTTTTCCTTTTGATTTTTATTAAGTGATTTATTCTCTCCTGGTAATCTAGGTTTTTCGTATTTTGTTTAATTACACTATGCAACAATTTTGACCTTCAATGAAAAGCAAGAAACCGTTTTGGATTTATAATTAAGATTTTGGTTTACCTTGATTTCATTGCGAGGTACAGAACAATGAACTCAACATACTTCGAAATTAGAAAATTCTTATTTTTAACACGCTTTTATTAGCTTCACCTGTTTTAATGTATATATGTGTATCTATAGCTAACTTTATCTTTGAACCCGATTTTCATCAACTTAAAAACGTCGGATTAAGTCAGGCTCGCGAGCATGCTGCGAAAATCATATAGAATATATGCTAGGCCGAAAGACGAAATCCGTATCAGCTGCATCAATAGTTCCCGCTCAACTTTGGACCTGCAAATTGAATTGTGTTGCCGTCGGACTTGCAAATTCCTCTATCGCCATTGGATCAACTTGGTGCCTGAACGTTAAAATTTTGGATGCAATCAACATGATGGTCAAGATTTGGGTAGTAGCTCATGTCAGGTAATTATTAAGTATCAAAAGTGCTAATAAAAAGTACACTTAAACCTAAACAAACGAATTTGTTGTTCAACAAGTGAAAGACAAAGTACTAACAAATGTAACATATAACATTGATGCCAATAAATTGCAAGCAAACATACACTAACTCACAATAATCAAACACAATAATGCATACATATACACAGGTTAAACGTTTTCACAATTGTTGAAGTTGTTCAGGCACAGTACATATTTACATATTTCAACATTTAATAAATATATACACAAAAACACCTGTTTCAAATTAATTTGCTTTACATATACAGTCAAACCTGCTTAAGTTGGCCACTCACGGTTCAAGAATTTTTGGCCAACTTATGAGGGGGTTGATTTTATGTTGTTTCTTTAATTTTTCATAAAAATCCATTTAGTCGTGTATGTTTATGAACTATGTCCATGAACTCCACATAATAACAAAATAAACATATAAAATAGTCAGTTTTTTTTCAGAATACTGTAAATTCTTTTAAATTCGAATGTAACTTAACAGAATCTTTTAATCTTTTTCATTCAGTTGCAAATTTTGTCATGGATTAGGATTATTTTTATGATTTGACAATGCAGCCTTCGTTTTTTCATACATAATATTGCTGTGGTTTAGGCTGCATACCCTTTACACAATACAAATTTTAAAGGGGGCCAACTTTTACAGGTTCAATTGCTTTGACAAAATTAAAAAATCACTCAAAAAGTGGCCAACTTACAAGATATGCAGGTGCAAGTTAGGCAGGTAAAAATTGAATTTTTGTACTAATATATTTTGGTTTCCCTGAAAAGTGTCCAACTTAAGGAGGTGGCCAACTTATGAGGGTGGACAATTTTGCAGGTTTGATTCTATATATATGTATATGCACTCACATATAAAATGTATAAAATGCCGGCTTGCCGCCCATAGCAAAACGAAAGGTGTCCCCTCGTTGCCTCCGTTTGGTGGCAAATTTTTTTGACCTTTGGATCTTTGTCAGTTGCATCACACGGGAGAAAGTAAATTGGAGAGTCTTTCTTTCTCGCGCCAATATCAAAGTAATCGCTCTCTCTCTCTCTACTTTGATACTGCAGTGCTCAGCGCTCGCGCAGTAAAGTTATTTGCTACGCATTTAGCCAACATAATTGCATTAACATTACATTACATACACATGCTAATGTTCACTCGCATGTTAACAGATCGCTCTTTCTGTTAACAGCATTACGTTTATGCTAACAGTCATACACTCTGTTAGCGACAACATAATTGTCTTAGCATCGCTGCGCTTGTGCTCGACTAACAGTTCGCTCTTTCTGTTAACAGCATCTTGTGCTCGCTAGCAGTCATACACTCTGTTAGCTACTCCACAGCATCTGTATCACTATAACAGCTGCTTAAAACTTCGCATCTGATTGCAGTACCTGTCACCCTACCTGCATTAGTGTTTGACACCCTTTATAGTATCGCATATTAAAAGGAATCAAAACTTCTTTGATGCCTTAATTCGTACCCCGTTTTTATTTGTGGACCATTTTCAATACTAAATTGTCACAATGCCATCAAAAAAGCAGCAGCACCGTCAGGAATCAATGGATTATCATGATCCAATGGGCGCTCTTCAACAGCTGGACACTGTTAAGAGTGATATTGCACGCATAAAGGTGCAGTTTGCAAACAAAAATTTTCATTCGACTCTGTTGATTTAGAACTCCGTCTGGAGATTCTTAACAAATACATCGAAAGACCGTTTCAACTCCAAATGGAGGTAGATAACGCCAACCCAGCGCTGGCTTCTCGCGCCGAGCTGGAAGATTTGTGCGTGTATACAAAGGCAATCCTCATATCGGTTGGAGCTCGTCCTCATAAATCTAACGTGAGCGACACAAACGTAAATACAACAGTCTTCCACAGTAGGCATTTGCCGCATATAAAGCTTCCAAAGTTCAGCGGCGAATATGCGAAATATACAAATTTTATTGGCGTGATCGAAAGCCAAGTTCAATGTTGAGAAATTTAACCATTTGCTATCCTGCCTAGAAAGGGAAGCGCTTGGCACAGTGAAAGCTTTTCAAGTCACTGATTGCAATTATCCAAAGGCATTAGCTGCACTAAAACGAGTGTGCTATAATAGTTGTCTAACCTTCTTTGAAGGAAAGCAGTTCCTGACGCCCCCCGCAAACCTGCAACTAAGACATCCTTAGCAATATTACAGCGAAAACCTATTATAATAGAGCCCAAGTATCCGTTCTGTAAATCTAACGAACACTCCATGCTCCTCCTTTGCTGCATCACCTGTGTCCGATCGATTTAGCCTTGTAAAAAGTCGAGCTCTCTGCGGGAATTGTGTTCGAAAAGGTCACGGCGTGCCTGCGTGCAAGTCATTTAAATGTAGGGTGTGCTCACAACCACGCCATACATTGTTGCACAGATACACACCCACTACTCCAGCCGCTGCCTTAGCAGACCAGGCTCTAGTAGTGCACATTGCCAATACGACACATCATTCCCATTCGGTGTCCTCTGTGAACCATACATCGGCTCCTGAAAACGAGCAGGTTGTATTGGCCACGGAAATCGTCAATGTAGGAGGACTGACAGGTCAATACCAGCCAGCTAGGGTCCTTTTAGATTCAGGGTCCCAAGTAAATTTCATCACAGCGGAGCTGGTAAAAACCTTACAACTCAAAAAGCAGAGGATAAATGTAAACTGCCCTCTTGACACACTTTTTCGAAAATTTCAAATGTCACGATTGAAAAACTGTATGCCCCAGAACAGATGCTTCACGAGAAGTCCTTTAGTAAGACTATAACTCGAATGACCTCGGAACGTTTCAGAGTTGCGTTGCCTTTTAAGTCAAGCCCAAGCAGTCTTGGCTCTTCCTTTGAGACGACTAGGCACGTTGGTCATCTGGAGAGAAGACCGTTCTGAGCCGTTGCAGACCTACCAGTTAAACTCTATGACCTATTGTACTGCCAGCACTCCGTTCTTAACTGTACGATGCCTTAAGCATCTATGCGAGTTAAGTGCAGAATCCCATCCCCTCGCCTTACGGTAGCCCACTAGATATTTTTACTTTGATGACTTGCTGTCAGGTGCCGATTCACTGGACGAACTCGCTTCCCTGCGGCAAGATCTGACTGAGGATTTGGAATCTGCTGGTTTCGTTCTGGCAAAATGGGCAACGAATTGTCAAAAGTGGGGACCTCAGCTAGACGAAACAAACATCTCATTCGGTGAGATACCCGACACAAGGACTCTAGACCTTATTTGGAATACTAAGTTTGATGAATTTAAATACTCCATGATGGAGACGAGCCAAGATAACGTCCCGCTTATTCGATCCCCATCGACTTTTATGTCCCCTCATCGCTAAAGCCAATAACGTTTAATTTTGAAACATATATCAAAAACACGGTTATACATATGTGGCAATTTTCAAATCCATATGTTGCGTGGTGCGGTAGTAATTGAGGTAAATCGATTGCGGGGAAGGGGGGCTTCTATTAAAAAAAGGTGAATACAGTTTAAATGATTTCACCCACACGAGTCTCTACACCAAGTTTTGTAACTCTAGCTCCCATGTATCCATATCTACAAGTATTGGAATTTTTGAGTAGTTTATTGGCGAAGGGTGCGAATTCAAGCTATTTTTGACTATAACTTTTGATGTATTTATCCGATTTCAATTATTTTTATAACATAGATAAACATAAGCACGACGCGAACCTCTATCGAGTTTCGATTTGATAGATTCAACGGACCGGCTGTAAACAGCGAAAGTCTGTCACCGGGGAAAGGGGTGAATGAATGACATGAATTGATAAACTTGCACTTTTCCGGGAAAATGCGCATCTTTTCGTAAAATTGTTTTGCTCTAACTCTTATAGTCTGTGAGCAACACATTACAAGACGGACAGACAGATAGACGGAAGGACAGACGGACATTGCTATATCGGCTCGACTATTGCTCCGCCTCCGCACCAATTGTCACGCTCGCCCAAGATCGTTAGTTGGATTACTCCACCAAACAATTTGGCTTGTCGAGAGTGCAGAGCGATTGTACGCCAAAGCGTCCACTGCTTTCGCTACAAACCTCGACTGGCATCTCAAATCATGGGACACCTACCCGCTGATCGATTAAAGGGTAATCGGCCATTTGAAATCAGCGGAGTGGACTTGTTTGGTCCAATCAGAGTGTCCCTAGGCATTAGAGGAAAACAGCCGGTAAAGATATATGTATGTACCAGTATTCATCTGTTCACGCCTAAGGTTGTCCATTGGGAACTTATTAAAGACTTAACAACTAATACATTCATTTTGTGTTTAAACAGGTTCATAGGCCGGCGCGGGCTTGTCAAGAAGCTGTATTGCGACAATGCCACCAATTTTGTGGGTGCTGCTCGCATCCTCCAAGGCCTAAAAGGTACCCTGGACATCCACTTGGGTGCGCTTACGGACCATGCTGCAGCACGCGGCGTTCAAGTGACGTTCATCCCACCTCGAGCACCCCACTTCGGAGGCCTTTGGGAGGCAGCAGTAAAATCAGCCAAGCACCTGCTGTTGCGAGTCGTGGGAAGAACGTTGCTGAGAGAGGACGAGCTTCAAACCGGGCTCGTCGAAAGGGAGGCCGTGCTGAACTCTCGTCCAATCGGAATCGACAGCAGCCCCAGTCACGTCAGCGCACCTTCACATCGGGACAACGCTAGCAGCGCTGCCACCCGCATCGGGTCCGTCAGGTTATGACGCAGACCTGACGCACTTGCGCAGATGGCAGCTAGTCTGCGGGATCAAGCGCAGGTTTTGGAGCGACTAGTCGCGCGACTACCTGCTGAATCTCCAAGAAAAAGGAAAGTGGACTAAGGAGTCCCCAAATGTCAAAGCGATGGCCTGCAGAAGATTCAAATATCGATTGTTAACAAAAACACTAAATTTTTCTTATAGCATCTGTGATGAAATGCTTTTGTGACTATCAGGACTTAATGAAACGCATCATAACTGGAGATGATACTTGGGATTTATCAAGTGAATATCGTGCCAAAGGCGAGCCAAAACCGAAAAAATCACGTCAAAGGCTGTGAAAAATCAAGCTCATGTTGACACTTTTCTTCGATGAATTTATTGCGCCGTGCCAAACTGTTAACAAGGAATATTATTTAATTGTTATGCGTCGTTTCAGTGGAGCTATTCTGAAATATACTCCGGATTTTACATTATCATTTCACGAAAAATTCAACAAATATCGTTCTGCAACCACCGTATTCGCCTGATTTGGCACCTTGTGACTTGTGACTGGTTATTCAGCAAACTCAAAAGAGCTTCGCGGACACCGTATTGACATAATAATTATGTTGAGGAGATAAAAACCAAATCGCAGACTGAGGCAATCTGATGAAAGACCTTGAACCATTCGTTGGCTTAAGTGTATCGCAGAAGAAGGAAATCAATTTGAATGGGATGAAATAGATTTGGAAGAATAAATAAAGATTTGTGATGTAGCGGAGACAGTCGCGATATCTCGGCAACCAATCATCGTATCGGAACGGCCAAACGCTGACTGAACCCGCCCGAGTATAAGCTAAAATCTTCATTTGTTTTTTTTTACATTTCTTCCATTTAATTAAGAATCAGTCGTCAAAATGTTCATAATAAAATTTAAATGCATAGAAATCCCATATGCGTGAAAAGTCACACATGAGGGAAGACAACGTAAGTTTTTCGAATGTCTCGATATCGAAAAATAAAATTTGATCAAACAGTTCTCTTTTGCGTTCAATTGAAGTTTTAGGAATTGTCAAGAAGTTGCATAAAGATAGCTTTTAAAAAAAGTTGAAAAAATTGAAGTTAAAAATTGATTTGTGTGATTATTCACACAAGGAGGAGATTAGGGTTAAAATAGTTTTCAGGCAAATCAAAAATCTGAAGTGAAAATAAGTGCGTGTTCGGTTTGTAAAAGAGTCCTTAATAAAATTCGAAATTAAAAATATTTATAATTATAAATCGATAATTGCTGTAGATGTATATATAATTGCAGTGACAGTAACCACAAAAATTTCAACACTTAATTAAAATTGCATGCAAAAATTTGCCGCACATTTAAAGGCGCGCCCACGCGGTATGCACGACTTTCACACAGAGTTGCGCTCTTTTAATGCATTTTTGTGGTAGTGTCAACAAATTAAATGAAATTTACAGAAATGCGGATGCAACTGCCGAGTTTAGTGCTTCTCGTCGGCGTTTTTTTTTTTGGTATTGCTCGTGAATTTTTTTTGATAATGGAAAATAAACAAAAATAAATTTAATTTGTCATTTATGTGAGGCGATATAAATATGGCCACATGAATGTGCATAATTGTATTTACTGTGCTGTTCTTTTTATTGCAATTTTTTATTACGATAAAAGCTCAAACCGCAACTGTTGAGTTCCGCTGAACAGTCCAGGGACATCAAGAGGGAATCCTTCAGTTGGGAGTGTGGCGCCTCATGTCAAACACAAAAGCATATATTTTCATTAGAAATGCTTTTAATTTTTCGTCAACGTTTCTATGTAAAAGTATGTTATTCCACTTATTTATTGCCATGGAAGTACTCCACATTAGGTGTTAACAAACTAAAGTGTATATAACACTTTGAATTGTTGACTCCCTTGTAGCCATTTCGTATTCTATGTGATTCTCGGACCGAAGCCACACCCACACACACACCTATACTCATACACTCACTATCCGAGTGAGATGGTAAAGCCTTTTGGTGTTTTATAACTAACTATTTCGCATTCGAAGTAGCAGCAGATAACGCCCCCATTTCAGCACTTTGAGAAAGTTTAAATATAAATTAAAAACTTTTCTAATTTTTTTTCCTATTTATATATGCTTGTGCCGTTGTTGTTGCTGCTTTTGGTATTTTAGCGCTCATGCAAAGTGAAAAGTTTTGCCATGCGACATTGAACTGCAGCCCGACTAAGGGGGCGTCGGCACTACATCTTCGGATATATGGATAAAACCAACCAAACTGAGCCAACTTGTGCCTAGGGCCCCAACCGACACTTGCTTTGCTTGTTGTCAAACTTGACCAGTGTTGCGAGCGGCGTTGTCGGTGTTGTGGTTATCAGCTTTTAGTAATTTCTGTTGTCATTCTGTGTTCTTTGGTAGACTTATACTTAGACTTAGACCGTAATCCTTTACCAATTTCCGTTTCAGTTACTTTCTTTACACCCGTGACAAATACTATTTATGAGTGTTTGCATGTGTGTTTGTGTGAGTTCCTGAGCTTTTGCATACGACTGCACTGAGTTCTGTACAACCCTGAACATTCTCATCTTACTTCCGCTGCCCGTTTCTGCCCAACTATTTTAGCTTGTCCTACATTAGTATTTACAATATATATTGCTGTCAGATGAAGTTGTCCTTTTGAAAATTAATTGCATCCTCTTTTTCGGGAAAAACGGCCAAAAAGCAACAAAAACATATAGAATAAAATAAAAAAAGGGCATGTTGTAGCTGAGTAGTTGAGGTTGCCAGCCGCAACTGGGCGGCATTGTTGTAATGTTTTTGTTAGTAAAATGTGGCAAAACTTTTGGCTGCCAAACAACTTGGTATTGGCGCCTCTGCATATGCATGTGTGAGTGGCGTGTGGGGATGGGTCAGGCAGCCGCAAACATTTGACCATAATACAAACGCATTTGCAGCATCTAACATTCCTGTTAGACGTGACCAGGCAACTCCCTGCTTCCATTGCCTTGTAAGCACACTGTGGCCACTTCTTAAAGTAATCCAAAAATGTGCATGCTGCATGCTCCTCGCTTTGCTTGCCGGATGGATGATCATTTGCTTGCCTTACTTTTGGGGCACGCATTAGTTCAACATGAAAGGCATTGAATTTCTTTGCGGCTTGCTTGTGGCCAGAGTAAACCTTAAAGTCCTCCCGCTTCCTTTCCTCTCTTACAATGTACTTCTTTTACGCCGCAAAAATCACTGAGCAAATCTTTTCACGATGTTAGCTCAGCAACAGGACAACTGCAGCAGAAGCAAAAATACCATTTGAGTCAGTGTGTTTCGGCTTGGACCATATGTAATCTTTGACTCCAATCATATATCTCTTTACAGCGGCTTCCAACAACATCTAAAGTAGCTCCGAAAAATGTGGCTAAGAAAAGGAAATTAAGTTCAATAAAAGAGCATTAGTAATTTATTGGGGTGCACTTGGCGTGCTAGACAGAGAAAGAACACACTGTGCTTGGGGCCCACATAGGGACATTTTTATATTTAGTATGAATGCCTTTTTGGTGTTGCATGATTAGATGAAGTCCCGTGTACGCAGAAACTTTTGGAGTGGAAAAACACAGCAAATGTCTTAAGCTTATTTAAGGTTTTTGAAGATTTTGAAGATAACGTATGTGGTTCTATAAAGAATTAATGGTTTTTATTTTCTTTCGAACCAGAATTAAATACGTAACCAATTATTACACTTGAACTACCATGCTTACACAAAATAGATTCAGATCCAAGGCAAACTTAATAGAAAGACAAGACGAACTTATTAGAAATTTGAAACCTTTTAAGAATGCATATTCACGGAACCAGTGTACAGTATATTCGACTTGTGTTACAAATTTGGCTTCCTAAATTGTGTTGCCTTTGAGTGGCAAATAACAAAGATTACTTTGCTTTTAGTTCCTGCAATTGATGCAGGGGATATGTGCGAAGATCTCAAGCTCTGGAATTTCAGAAAACGACTAATTTTTCTGAAATTTACGAAGAGTTTTTATGCGCTCTTTTTTGATAAAACATACGAGAGATTTATAATAATCTTCTTTCTTGTGGACCATTCTTTAATCTCGAAGAGAAAAGGTGATATCAATGCTAAGAACTTACTAGCAGAGCTGGATATGGCTTTGCTGCATTGATAACTTACGATGACATATGTAACATGACAAACGAAATCACATTTAAATTATCAAATATCTCTTCAATATTACATTTTCTTTTAAAATGTTTGGCGTTCGGTAGAACTTTTTTTTGTCAATTGGGACCAGTGTTGCCAACTTTTCACGACCAAAAAAAGCTGGATCACCAAAAAAAAAGCTAAAAAAAGCTAGATATTGTCGTAAAAAGCCACAAAAAAAGCCGAATATATAAAACTTTTATACCGTGTATACATAGAATAAAAGGGTATTAAAGAGTTTTATTTTTTTAAATTAATATAAATCGTTGAATATATTGTCGATATCGGCGATCTCATTATCAACATTGGAGTAACTGTTGGTAGTGCCGACCAATTTAAGAACATTTTTTGGCAGCTGGTACTGGTAACTGCACTTCCCATATCGTTGTCTTTAGTGTTGTTCGGTTCTGTACTCAAAATGGACTTTAAAATATTGAGGTTCAGACGGTTTCGTAACTTTGACTTGGCAATATTCATTTGGCTAAAAACCCGCTCCACTTCCGCATTAGACCACGGCAAAGATGGCATGCGGATAGCGAAGTTTGCCAAATCTTTAAGGCGAGCCTTCCCACCTGCGTCCTGATATTTAAGCACTTCTGGCCAACATTTTCCGGTGTCCTCCTTAAACTCCCAGTTAACTAAATATTATCATTGTATTGGCGCTCAATATCTTCAATGTTTTTTATTTGAAAGTGCTCTAAAATTGTGATTATGCTATCTTTTGTGGCACGTAATGTATTCTGAGCCGAAAACATTTCAATTTGTTTAAGGATCTCAAAGTCCGTGCTACTGTCCTCAAACTTTTGGGCACACAATTCTCCTAAATAGTCAACTGTTGCAATAGCAGTATGTTGCGCTGCAAAAAGGCAAATCGCCACCTCCTGTTCAACAGTTTTCGTAGGCAACTGCACAAAATCAATTTTGATTGTTTGGCCATATCCCCTATCTGCGTTTTGATGTTTCTTAGTTGCAGCATGTGCACGCAAATAAGAAATTTTGGCAATTATATTATTTTTGCAGTAACTGCAAAAAAACCCGGGAACATTCCTCCACATCTTTTCTAAACCAGTCCCTGAACTCCTAGCTCTGCAACCACACATTTCGACACTTTTGCTTGTAAACTTTTTTTGGCATATTAAATATTACACAGTATCGCATTGAGTAAAAATTATAAAACTTAAATTTTCGCAAGAAGAAGAGGCTACGGTTGAGTTCTGCCACCTGCGCATAACTATCAGCTGTTGCAATATCATTATTGCAATTTAAATTGCCAGATCATGAACTTAAATAAATTTCGATGTTGCCAATTTTTTTAACAGTCTCTATATTAATATTAAGCTTTGCCAGATGACAAATTTAATTTATATACTAAAATATAAAAAAAGCTAAACAAATTTTAAAAAAAAGCTAGAATTCCCGTTGCCCGCTGTTTTCAACTTTTTCCCGCCGTTAGGTTTAAAAAAAGCTAGATCTAGCGGGAAAAAAGATAAATTGGCAACACTGATTGGGACTAAAACTGTTGAATATTGCAAATTTATCCAATTATTTTTAAATTCATCCACCATAAAAAATATATATGTAGTTACAAATTCGGAAAATTTGATTACGATTGAACTTGAATAGCATGCATGACCGTGGTTTGCATTTCGAAAAATGCCATATAGTCTAGCTATACTTCCAAAAATTTTGGTCCCAATCTCTTTAGTCAAAATTTTATAAATTTTGAATTGTAGCATGTTTAAAAGAGCAGTTTTTTTTTAATATCTCGAAAATTAAACTTGATGGAGAAAAAAAAGTGGCCAGATTTGAATTCAGCGAGGCCAAATTACTACAAAACAACAACCATCTTTCACTTTTTTTTGTCACGTTGTGTGATTTTATTTATTTTTAATGCACAAGGAGGCTTCTCCCCCGTTCCACTCTTCCTTAACAAATTCAATAAAAAAAATACAAATAATTTATTAAAATTGGCAAATAAAACTGTCAAAATATTTGGACAATCATAAGTATTTACGCATATTTCATTCTTTTTCCGTCCGTTTTTCCAGCGCACACAAAGTCGTACGTCTTGACTTGCTCGCGTTGTAGTTTTAACTTTACGTTGTCATTCGTTTCGGTTGGCAGGACTGCTATGCTTAGACCTCTCAATCTTACTCTACCTCTCCCATTTCAAACCATCACTAGTCACGTCTCACTCCAGTGTCCTCTTTCTCCGTCAACCTCTTCACCCTTTTCCTCATGCTCACCGTCTACGCCCCTATTTATTCTTATACCTGAAGGTTTTTCACGCACAACAAAGAAAAGTTGGGTAAACCAACGATTTTCGGCGAATCGTATTGGTCTCAGTGTTTACAAAATATCCCTTCCTCCTTCACCACTATTGTAAGATAATTTTACATCCTTCATAATACGCATTGCTTAGTCGCTTAACCCAATAATTTAATGTTAAGCTCTGGCGAGTAGCATAATATCGCCTTCAGAGTTGAGTTGGCAGAGTTTAGTGCTTCTATTCTAGTGCCTCGCACACTATACGTACATTCATTCGCTCATTCGCTCATTTGCCCATTCATTCATTCGTTCGTTCATTCGTTCATTCATTCATTCTAACTGCTGTGCAACGGGAGCATAATTGCATTTCGTGGACAATTAATTTCTTTTCTATTGCCCATTTTGCCGTAATTTAATTGCAAATTACTTCCTTTTGTTTTTTGTTTTGTATCCGTCGCGTCTTTCGTGTCCGCTGCTGGGCAGCGCGTTTTGCAACACTGTCCGTAATTGTAGCTTAATTTTCATTTTTGGCTTCTGCCACTGACCACTAGTCACTGCACTATTTGGGTGCAGTTGGCAAAAGTTGGTATGACAGTTTGGATTAGAAAATTATGAAAAATTGGAAACCAAATCGTGAAAACTTTTTCACAACAAAATTATCAAACTAATTTCAAATGTGTGTCAATGTGGTGTGGTTCTTTCATTCAATCAGCAGAGTTAGCAACACAATTTATTAAATGAGCTGCTCAAATTGCATTTTTCATTTGGCTTTGATGCAATATTTATTTGCTGGCCAAGATTTGAAGTCCGATGTGAAATCCGATTTGAGTGACATCCACTCAGCTACTTGAGCAAACTATTGAATTGCATTTGACATTTATTTCGCTTTTTGTCTTTCTATTACTCCATTCCCTTAGTTTTGCATAATTCAAGCCAACTTGAAACTACGTTTTGTCTCGCCTTTTCGTCTTAGCAAGATGAAGAGAAAGGCGGGCCCGACATGAATCTGAATCAAACAAAAGTGTCGACACTGGCGTGAAAAATCTCAACTTTACCGTAAGCAAATGAAAGCTTTGCTTAGGGAAGGAGAAAGAGAAAGGGCGTCTTCGCTTGCTTACTTTGCCAACAAAGTAGAAAATCCCTTGGAATAACACAAAATTTTGCGCTTACAAGTGCTGCTTGCATCCGCTATGGTCGCTCTGGACGCTCCGGATGGTTGCTTCGATTTAGCGTCGTCCTTCATTTTGTTGGCTCTTTTGGCTTTGTTATTGGTGCAGCAGCACCTGCCATGCTGAAGTAGCAAAGTAAACGCTGCCAGCTGAAACAGAAACATTTAGAAGCATTGAAGAAGGGCTTCGGGTTTGGGGGATAGCTGTCTCATCAGTTGCAATTGTTTTGCTGCGCTTTTGCATGAAATTTGCACAATTTTCAATTGGATTCATTTGAAATTTATGCAAATTAGAAAAATGGGCGACACGAAAAGGCGACACACAGCTGTACGCAAAAAGAAGTGGAGAAAGTTGGAGGGTGTGTGCATAATCCATGGCAAAAGGATTTACACTTTTGCTTTTGCAAGATAATTATCTTAATTGCAATTTCGTGAGAATAGCCATTGGCCAATTGACCATGGAACTGAAGCTGCAAACTAAAATATTTTACAATTTAATTAAAGCTGTGCAAATTTGACCAACTTAAATGCAGCTCAGTATTAAGCTAATTAGCTGACATTTAAGCGCAACATGAAATTTATAATTGCATTCTAGCCTGATTGCCTCTTTCCCGATTTTAGCCTTCACACTGCAATACAAATTAAATGCCAATTAATTTTGCAACGTTTTGAACATTAATAAACGGATTCGCATTTATCAGAGTGTCCTGCAAAGTTTTTGGCAAGTATTGCCCATCAGGCACATTAAACCCAGCACAAGTTGCAAGAACTTCAGTTCCACAAACGTCCAGTGTTTCTTCTTGTGTGCGGTTGCTCGGTGCTGCTACTGCATCATTTTTCAAACACGCAAATTAAAGCACTTAATCTTATAAACAGGCAACGCCATGCTTGAACTTTGCGACTTGCCAAAGCTCCCACGCACACACACACACACACACACACACACACACACACACATTTAAACTGACAGCAGGAAAAGGAAAGAGTGCCCACACTTTAGTAATTTTAATCAATTCATCTTAATTCCGTTTGAAGTGCACATTAACCTAATGGCTACACCGCAATGGATGTACCAGGTGGCTAAAACGAAGATGTGGGTGGTTGTAGCGGTGCGGACTACAAGTGGCCATGTCTACCGGCAGTGTCTTGCAGGGCTGGCTATCAAGTGCTCGTTGGTTTCTTCATTGCCTTCAGCCAACAACCATATTAAAAGGTACCGACGAAGAACAAGGAAATGGACAGCATATTGAAAAGGAGTGCAGGCCACGCGTTGTGTGTGTTTCATTTTCCCATTTCTCATTTGTCTAGTTCCGGTTTCCCAAGGGCATCATCCACTCAAGTGCACCAAACTCCATAATATTCCTGTTGTTTTCTTCTCTATCCACTTGGAGATGGATAATTTGTGCTTTGTCTTAATTGTGGCCGCATATGTTTGTGTTTATTAATGAGCACAGGTGACTCTCTCAGACGGCTTTCCTCTTTCGACATATATTTGTGGAGGAATACTGCGCCAAGGTGTAATAAATTTGCATTTGCATTCCCGATTTCCAGTTGCATTAACAAGACGCATTTGCAAGAAACAAATCATTTTTTGATTAACTCATGCGTGTCAATTTGATGCAAATCAAATATCTACACAGCACACCCAAGCGCATAAAAATAGAGCCATTTTTACATGTACATGCAAAAACCGATTGAACGTTACGGAAATTGCAGTAAACAACTATGGCAACAAGGCGCATACACAATTTTCTTCACGTTCACCTTCGTCAGACTCATATGTACATAGAGAAGGTCTGAAAAAAATCCACAACTAGAAAGAAATGCAAATATGCAGCATAAACAAAATATAGCATCTCGAATGTAAACAATCATACACACGTAAGTAAGTAGACACACAGATACAAATTCGCATTTTCACGCTTCATTGCTCTAAAAAATCTTTATTTGAAGATGAAAAGCCAAAGACACTGATGTGAGAACTCAGAGGAGTCAGATAAAGTTATAGTTTCGTCTGTATCATGTACGAGAAACAGATAGGAACTTGCATGTTACATTATTGCAAATCATATTAAATAGGCCCTCTCTCTATTGAAAAGCCAATAGCAAGAAGTTAAATTAATTATAATGTATTTTGATAATTTTTGAAGCTTTCATTCTTATCGAGCAGGTCGGAACAACTTTATGGATTATCTCGCATATACAAACTTTCGAAGCAAAATGGCAAAAAAGATATACTATTTACATCTTGAAGAGCATTAAAACAAAATGCAGACCAAATAATAAGTAAGCAAAGCAGTAAACGAATGTTGAGACAAAAACTGAGCCAGAGACAGACGTCAAATCTAAATGAGGTTATAATTAAAAAAGTTTTCTTATTTTCTGGCTCTGCTTCTAAGGATGATGTGGATCCGGAAAACGCTTTTCGTTGAGCTACAGCCCAACTTTAGCTAGGCCTTGTCAGTCGGCAGCTGCTAATGAAAAAACAAGTAATTCACCTAATAACGAGCTTATGTAATTAGCTCATAAACAACAACAATAACAAAATAACAAAAAACTCATTGCATGCAGAAAATTGTGCAAGTGAAAAAAGCTCCAAAAGAAAGTTACGATAAAAGTAAAGGTTGTTTTAGGGGGAGACCATACATGGTATGGAATCCACAGATATCTGCCACTGGCTGTTTAAATATTTACGTTCTTAGGTACACAGAGAGAAAACAACATTCCCAAAATGTCTTTTTGTGTACTCAATATGGAAACACGCAATATCTATACATAATATTATAAATTAGAAAGTAACTCTGTCCGTGTGTCTGTCTGTGTGTCTTCCCTTTTTTCCTTTTCACGCCTAAGCCGCTGAACCAATTGTTTTGCATTTTGTTGAAGAGATAGATGAACCTTGGAATACAAAATAGGCTCTTTTTTGAGGCAATATCTTAACCCCTTCCCCCGTGACAGAATTTAAAACTACATCAAACGACACAAAATCTCAAAACGTACTATTATTTTTCCCAAAACTGTGCACAGAGTCTGGCAACACCTACTAATAGAAACGGGCACCTGAAGGCGAACGAGGAGAGGAAGATGAAGAGGAATAGTTAGAGGAATATGATCTACCTACAAAGCGTCAAGGAGGTTGTGAGCGAAGCGAGAAGTGGGCGGAGTGAAACGCAAAACTAGAGCAGATGCTATCTATATATGTTCATATAAATTTATGTATATCTGAATCCAGTGAACTCGAAAACCGCTCTAACGATTAGCGTGAAACATCTTAATTGAAGTTCAGGGAAAGTTTATGGTGGAAATAAACATAATTTTTAGGTAGATGTAGAGGAAAAGGATGAAGATGAGAAAGGAAATAAGAAGATATTGATACCAATGTGAATACCAATACCGAGCCTTTCCACACGTTTATCAATACAACCGAAATTAACTCATAAAAATTAAAAAAAAAAAAAAATGAAACAAAAATTTTTTGAAAATTATTTGCTCTTATTACTCTTCTGGCGATCCAACTATAGCTACTAGAGTGCTCAAATTCAATTGGGAATCCTTTGAAGACATGCCGAACACGATCAAAAAACATTTAGCTTACTAAAGTCGAAATTAAATCGTCGAAAAACATAATGTTAGAGATTTTAAATTTTTGGCCAATCACAATACTTTTTGCGGAAAAGTATATATTGAAAATGATTTGCATTTGTAATTAAATAGGACATTTTGAAAAAGAGAAGAACGATAAACAATTAAGATAGAAGCACCTCCGAAATGAGGTCAACAATGTACGGGTATGCACCTTGAATGTGCGGACCCTTAATTGGCCGCTACCCGACTGTCGGATGCGCTCAAGATGTGCTAAGCAGACTTAACAGCAATCCAGGAGATGCGATGGAGAGGGCGTGGCTGCTGCGAGGTAGCAGATTACGCAATCGTGTGTCCCGGTTCCCACCAGTGAACGAAATGCTGGCAACAATCCGCATCAAGGCGGAATTCATTAACATCAGCCCGATAAGCGCGCACGCCAAAACGTAGGTTTTTAAGTAGGTCCGTGTGAATTAACTTGCATTTTGCCAAGCTGCGAAAAGTTTTTCGGACGTACCCGTTAGACGACACAGCTTGCTGAAATACTGACTGTTTTTTTTGTCAAATTTTTAGATACCTAATTTTCAAGAATCTTTAAAAATGTGCTTTAAATTCCTTTATCAATGAAAAATATTGCAATATGCAGTGATTTTTTTATCTCGTCTCACATAAATTATATCATATATATGATTTGCATACAAGTACCCACGATTTCGTCACATGTTTTTACTTTTTATATCAGTTCTTCTGGTTTTGGGAATAAAATTTTCCTACACCCCACTCGTTTGGATGATTCTTAATTTAAATTAATTCAAACATAAACGCGTTAAACTTTTTTGTTGTGATAATAAATCTAAAAAACCAAGGAATGTACAACAGAAAACAAAAGAAACGATTCACGAATGTGATTCTTTATTTAAATTTACTTAATCAGAATCTCGTTATAAATATTTTTTATGATACTAAATTTGAAATACTCGCAAAAACTTTTCACATGTTATTCGTCAAAAGCCAAAAACTTTATATTTTATATTTGTCAGCTCACTGATACTTGTAATTCCCTTTCGGGTAAGAATTTCTCAAGTGGGCCATTAAAATTCGAAATTCCAAAATCATACTCAAAGTTATAGTGTAGTGAAAAACAAAATTTCCTTATCATTTTTTTTCCCATATTTAAGCTACTATATCTACCAAGCCAATAGCCAAATCTTAAAACCTCTTATAAAATGGTTTATCTACCCTTGAATACCTAGACAACAGCATATGGTTTGACCAGATCAGACGCTCTAGAGAAAAGCTCAAAACTTCCTGTAATTTATAGCTAGTGAGCTACAGCACTTCGTCAGAGTCTCTTGATTTCGTCAACGCGCGAACTACCGTTCGTTGTGATAAGTAGTATGATTTTTTTTATCAACAAATAATTCTTTAAATTAATTTAAAAATCAAATTTTAGTCGAACAAAATTTATTGTGCCTTGGCTTCAGCGAATTTTCGAATCACGTCTTTATGTGAATTGAAGCTTAGCAGTTCAAATTCAATAGAAATCGTTATCAAATAAGTTAGACGATCTTGTGTCATTGTTGTGCGCAAATAGTTTTCAATGATTTAGCTTTGAGAAACTTAATTCTGCTTTAGTTACTGGCAACGTTAAAAATACCTTCGAAGCCGTGTCTAAATTCAGGAAGATTGGCTCCAGACCGAGCTCATGGATCTTGTTAAGTTATTCCAAAGGTGAATTCTTCCATCATCTTCATAAATTTTCTTAATAATAATAAAACTATGAAACAAATTTGACCTAAATGAAAGGCCTATGACTAAAACATACCTTTTCCGCTAAATTTTGGGACGTGTATTTCGAATACGGAAACCATTTTGGATTTTCTAGCACCGTTTTCGAGTTATAGCTATTTCAAAAAATTCGAGATTTTGAAAGTTGCGAAGTCAGAAATCGCATATATCTTGGGAACCTTATTACCGATCGAGATACATTGTGACTTGAATTAAAGATAATTTAATATCAAATCAATGTCTGCCAGACGGATTAGGTCTAACTTGATTCGCTCTATCTCAAGAACGGTTGATTGTAGAATATATGGTCGTAGATCAAATTTGTAGAGAATTTCAAATACAAAAAACCGATTTTCGTGAACTTTGACCTTGAATATCTTGAGACCCAGCCATGGGAATCATTTTATGTTTTGAAAAGTATCTTAAAATGTCTAAGCAATCATTCTTACCAAGGTAAGAATCATCAGGGTATCTCAGAATTCCGCGAATATAAGCTTATTTGACAACATTGCTAGGTAGGCATAAAAACATTCATAACTTCCATAGCTTTGAGATCACACTTTTTTTTTTTTTTTTGATTTTCTCTGGGAACCTGCCCACGTAAAATTAGTATAATTTTTTTTTTCGTTGTTTTTTTTATAAATTAAAAAATAAAAATCCAAAAAAAAATAAAAAATTTTATAAAATTATAAATAATTAGTTTTAAAGGTAACACTTTGTTATATCATTTAAAAAAATATTCATTTATCTCTATTCGTTAACGAGATATGAATTAATTAAAAAAGGACTACCCAAATATTCATTTATCGATACTTCGATAAATAATCGGAATTTGGGAAAAAAAAGTATGAGGAAAATTTTCTTTTTCAATACACTACACATTTCATATAACTTTGAGTATGATTTCGACATGACGAATTTTAAGGGCCCACTTGAGAAATTTTTACCCATATATGTATGTACATTAATTAAATTGATGTTGAATCAGAAAAACTACTAATTTCATGCCCACGTTGTGCAGTTTTCCAAAAAAGGAAAAAATTCACCAAATCGTACTTATCCGTATACAAGCAAAAAATTATTTGTATTGTTATTAATTAATTATTTATAATTATAAATATTTATAGAAAGTAAATAAATTGGTGTGGTGAGCGGGCTAGAGAATACCACCTCAGCAGGTCAAAGCTAGTCGTATGAGGCGACTAACAATGACACTGGGTCCTTTCGAGACCAGTAGAGCCACCATAGACCTTAAAAGGGTTGTGCGTAGGGTTTGGGACCCACCCAACACGTAAAACCACAATTCCAATGAATGAATGTATTTATATCAGGCCGTTACCGGGTTGTTATGGCCAGTTAAGAAGAAGAAGAAATAATTTTAGCTTAGACGAGTAAGTAACCAGGGTGTTATGAATTATTGCTTTTATTTTTTAATCGTTTTTTATTTTATTTGAAATGAAATGTTAATACAGTCAAAACTGTCTAATTGACCGCGCACGGTTTCAAATATTTCGGCCAAAAGAATGACGTTTGCAATTTTACATTTAAGTATGATTTGTTTATATGTTTGAAGTTTTGTATCTTAAATAAAATATAATTAAGACAGTAATTTGTTATACAAGTGTTTTTGGTTGTGTATATTCAGCGAACTCAACCGAAACCGAACCTCGATCGAGTCGGAAATTTATATTATTTGAGCCTTTCGAGGCATAATACTAGCAGGAAACGTTAATTTGGTAAGATCTTTGAGTAGAAGGACTTGCAATGTTAGATGGTTTCATTTGGTTTTATTGATCAACTCTTCATAAAACCGAGACACTCCGACTTGCATGGACGGATGTCGCTGTTTGGTAAGTTTCCAGTCTGTGGGCAGTACTGTAAAACTCCGTGTGTTGCCCCTACATGTGTTCATCAGTGGATGTATGTATGTGTGTCGCAGCTGCTGCCGGAGACAGCGTGTGGCCAGAAACACTTCCGCTGACATTTCAATTACCTCCACCACTTAAAAAACAAGCTGAAATGGGTCGGATTCTGGCCTGGCCAGTAGCTCCGGCACATGCTGACGTACAACCGACGTTGCGATATGTGTGTGTGTGTGTGTGTTAATATATGTGTGATTGTATAACGGGTAACGACTAACGTAACAATTTTTTGATTAATGTGTCTGAGGCAAATTACAAAATAGCAGACAATATTCGGTGCACGCACACACACAAACCTTCGCGCACACCCACAAAACGCAGAAACACAAATGGACAAACAAAGCCATCCAATGCCAATACCCCAATGCAGGGCATTCGCAACAGCAACGACATTCCATATTGAACGATTTTAAAATCGTATCATCTCTCCTGCTACAAGGCGTTCCAGAACCGAGGAACCAGCACCCGCTGTGCGCGTCGTAATGAAAACGGAAACTAATGTTGCACTTTGGCAATGACTACCAGCTGTGAAGGGTAGATCAGCCATCTCTCCTGATAGATACTATGTACATACATGTATATAGAATTAATAACTCTTTTTTAAAATTTTGCATTGTCTGTCTGAGCACAAAAAGTACACGGCTGCAGTGCAAAGTGCCAAAGCCGCAGTCAAAATAATTTTCTAATTAAATTGCGGCAAAAACTTTTCAAGTTAACGAAAACAAAATCCTTTTTTAATCATTTTTTATTATTTTTGTATATTTTTGTGGCGTTTGGCGAACTTAAAAATTCAATTAAAAATTATTCTGAGACAAGATGAGCAAAAAGTGTGAGTTCATGAAATTGAAGTAAAAGCTATGCAAAGTCGACACTCGGAGCAAAAGAGATGCAACATGAGCATAACAATAATGATGATAACAGCGCTGACGATGATGACGACAACGCCACTCTCGGTTGTTCGTTGTGATTTTCAGAAAATTTTGCTAAAAATTACTACCAAAGAAAATTCGCACATAATTTGATTAAAAAGTTACACGCATTTGCAGCAGCAACAACTTTGTGGCAGTCAACAAATACAAGGATGTACTGTGCGTGGTTACAAACGCAGACACCCAGCCATAAAACTTTGCGTAAGTGTGCAACTTGTACAGTGTCGGTCTCTTGTTGGCTGCAGTTGCTGCCACTATGTGGCGCCACGGCGCGAGGCGTCTGCGACTGTACTCCGAATTATTGTGTATACCCTTCACTGGCCGTATAGGGAGAAGCTAGTGAGTTGACAAACATAGTACTGAATTTTTGTACCTAGAAGGGTGCATTAATTTGCAATGATATTTGTCATATCTTCATCTTCTATGTGAATGGTACCTCATGCAGTGATTAAAGACCTTAGAGGTTAATATGAAATAAAGAAAACAAAAAGATTCGATGTCTAAAATATTGGCTAAACAATTATTTGATATGAACATTTTGGATGGTGCCCGACAGTGGGATTCCCTGAACCCATACCAAAGAATACATTTTTGAATCGATGCGCTAAGCGATATTGGCGTAATCATATTTAATATATTGCGGTGAGAAACGTATTTGCTTCGACAAAAGTTCAACATTGTTTGGTTTTTTCGATTATAAACTTAACATGGGCCTTCGTACCAAATTTGGTGGATCTAACATAAATGTTAACCTTAACTTTGCTATAAAAGTGGAATTTTGTTGCAGTTTATGGGAGGAGAGCCTAAAATTGCCACATTATTATTTATATCTTTTAAAGTTTGTATCCTATTTTTATTTTTATTACACAACATATACACAATAAGACTACGTATAACTGTGCCAAGCTTCAATAGTATAACTTTTATGGTGTGGGTGTAAACCGCGAAAATCTTTCAAGGGGGAAGGGGGTAAAATAACGACATGAATCGATAAACTTGTCCTTTTCCGGGAAAATCGCATCTAATGGTAAAATGGGAGAGAAGAAGAAAAAGAGTAGATGAAAGAAGAAGAATGGAGAGAAAGAAACCAGCCTACGTAGGATTGTCCGAAGACGAAATAATTAAACATTTAGGACCTATTTGCTTATGATGAATTACGAATAATAATGAGACAAAAAGAAGGTACATCTTATTGCGATATGTTGGGCAGAATTCGTATGGGTCAAACAAAAAGAATTGATATGACATAAAAAACACGTTAAAATCGTAAAAAACGTCGGGACCCAACATTTGCTACAATAGAAAGAAATGGTATAAAACGAGTCGGTTAAATACGCTTTAAGTATATGTTTAGTGAAACGAAAGCAAAACCTGACGCGCTATAGGACTCCTATATATGTTATAATCTTAGGTACATATTGTATATGAAATTAAAGGTAATTAAACAACCTTTCAGAAAAGTGTAAATATGCTTGAGCATTTATCGTTATTCCAAAATTAAGAGCTACTGAAAGTTACATTATGTTGAATGGTTTGGGCTTGTATGTACTGTTTCTGCCAAAAAGGCTTTTTTGTAAAACGCATTAAAGATAAATGTATTTAATGTTAAGAATTAAGCTTTAAGAATTTCGGAAGCCTTTAAGGAATGTGCATGTGATCTTCAACTGGAAATTGAATGGGTGGAGGTGAGGTGGCTCATAATAATGCCACTACGATGCGAACTTTTCTCGAAAATGTAAACTTTTTGTCAGCTAATCAAACATGTGCGGGTGACGTTGGGGAAGCAGGAACTTCAACTCTGAATCCTTTCAACACGTGTGAGCACCTTGATGTTAATATGACAGAAACAAGCGATCATGCATGAATGTGTGTGTGACATGGAATTACTTTTTTTTTTAATTTAAAACATAACTTTTTCGGGGTAAAGTGCGTTTTTTAATTGAAAATTATTATGGAAAAGTTGCTAATCTCTCACATAATTTTTGTTTTATGAGTTGTGGGAGCTGGGAGTTTGGACACATTTAAAGGGCTTATTATCTGTGGCAGACGACGCCTGCCCAAAGGTTGTCACCTGCTTGGCAAGGGATTGATGTTGTTTAATTAAATTATACCGCTGGAAACATTGCGTCTCTTGCGCTCTCCCCAACATATTATTACTTTGGGCAGAGATGTGACTCCCTTTGTTGTCCTCATAAAGGCGTCATTAATATGCTTATGCTTACGCTTATGAGTATATGTGTGTGTGTGTGTGAGTGAGTATTTGTGACTGCCAGTGTGTTAAATTATCCTTTGTTTTTGTGAAGCACAAAAAGGGTCAAAATGCTGCAGCTACATTTCAGGTGCTTCGCATAATGCGGCGCACATAAAAGTCGGCGGGGTTAATGTGACAACCGCCAAGTGAGTACCGAATATCGGTATGCCGAGCCAAAACCCGACAAGTAATGCTTTTGTCTTCATTATGCCTTTAATAAGCGCATATAAAACTGTAAATAAAGCTTATTATAAATGTGTTCCATGTTAATGACGCTGTTAAAATCTGTATGCCTGTATTGAGCCAGCCCCACAAGTGTTGCAGTTTACAGTAAACAGGGCGGTAGTAGCACACCCTTGAAATTGAAATAGCTTGGAAACTTGTAAGTGACCCTGGATTTCAGCTTGAACTTCTATTTGTATTACTTGGTTTGCCCTCGATGTTCTGTCAATTGGCACGCGTCGTTTATTTTGTCTGTCTGTCTAGCGGATGGTTTGTTTGTTTTGATTTATTTCATGTGGCAATGATGCAGTGCATCGTCATGGCAATTCATGGCAGTTAGAGGCGTTGTGTCCCAAAACAGTATATATAAAACGGCAATGTGATTTCTATGCTTGAACTTTCCCTTTGCCAACAGATAAATATGTCCTTACATATAAACAGCTTCACTTCCATTCGGACCACATATGTATATGAAGTTGTAGATAGCTTAGAGCTATTTTTATTACATCCTTTCTCTGCATTATGCGTCGTACTCCTTAAGTAAGCGATTCGTATATATATATATTTACTTGTAACACCCTCCTTTGTAGCTTTTGTACATGAAAATTGCAGGGTGATGCTTTTTGTTGTTGTTTTTGTCTGTTTTCGTTTACTAAACTTAATATTTACTGTACACAATTGCTATTTACAGCTATGCACTTGAGCATGCTTTACGGAAAATTCAATTTCAATTTTGATTTTATTTTCTATTTATTTTCTTCTTGCTAAATGAGTTGTTTTTTCATTTAATTTGTTTAAACAGCGCTTGGGGCTTGACGGAATTTGTATTCCCTGCTAGCTGTGGCGGGTGTGGATGTACTCCACTTCGAATGAATTGGTTTTCCGACTTCACACTATTGTTATGTTAATATGTGTTCTATTACAGAGTTTCGAACTAGTTTTCACGCTACTTTATGGGATAAAAGCAACAAGCATCTTTTAAATTTAAAAAAAAAATTATGCGATTGTTAATTCTATTTCTTTTAAGCATAATGTTCAAAACTTTTAATTGGCTTTATTTCATAGGTAACTCAAGGTAACTAGAAAATGTTGCTTTGACAAGACAGATTTTTAATTAATGTCGCACAAAGTTTAAGTGGCTTTTCAATGAGCTACTACTTGTAAAAAATAAAATGAACAGGAAGGTAATGTCTTGTTTTAGAAGCATCCAGCTTAAAAAGAGAACTTAAAAGTTTTGCAAGTTAATGAAAGAAAAATTTTGCTTACAAAATTCAAACAAATTACAGTGCTTCTTCTTTAGTAAGCCAACGAAAACTCTAGCGAAGTTATAATACACAACATTTTATATTTTATATAGCAAACTAGAGATTATTTATCAAATTCAAAATGGTGCATTAAAGCATCATGACGTCATCGACCGCATCATTATCTAGATTCCAACTGAGATTTAGAGTTTTCACACGTTTAAAAATTACGCTCATTAAATCGTACGTTTTTATTTAATTAGTTATTTATGGAATTTGTTGTTTTATATTGCATACATATAGTGCATCGGAGCCAACAAATACAAATGTTGTTTGTTTTATTTGCAGCAATTTAACATAAATTGCCTAGCGATTTGTTATGCAAAAACTCCAGTGCAGTTGAGTGTTTATATGTACTGAGTTCTTAAACAGGATTTTTTTTATTTTCATATTTTTGTTTGGCATTGTCGAGCGCTCATTTCATAAATATTTAGCTGTTATTAAATGCAGTTATGCATATTAAATAGTGTTATTTATTTCGTATGCAATTATACTTGCAAATAATAAGTTTTAATGAATTTTGATAAACGAAAGTCTCAAATGTAACCATTGTTTCGACTATTATGTACCCTGCGTAAAAGGCCGTACTATCGATATCAAATCGGTCGAGGATGACTTGGTAAAAATGACGAAATAATGATTATAGTATAAGTGCAATTTTTGTATAACAACAATCGTTTAGATGAAAATCTCTTATTAGCAATTATTGCATATATGCAATTGATCAGCTTTTTCGTCGATGCATTTTTGGTAAAAATGTTATTTTGTATGCAAACATTCCAGCACATTGAATATTTTGAATAGTACTTCGATTGATAGTAATATAACCTTTGGCCTTACGTTAAAAAGTAAAACAAGTTTTTTCACAATAATTCACTGTATTAATTTAAATTCAAAACAAGAAAAAGATTCCAAATTAATTAAAAGACGCCAATGCAGCTGTCAACCGATTATCTCTTACTTTCTTTTTTAACTACCCATAACAACACGTTGCCAGGTTACGGCCTGACGTAAAGCCATCCTCAGCGCTATTAAGAAAAATGGGAAATATGAGCATCTTATATAGTATTAGTTTCGTCTGGCGAGAGTGGTCTCACTACTGACTTGCACACTGTGACGAAAGTAACATCTATTGGCAAGAGTAATTCTCCGCTTGATGTCTACGCTGACGTCGTGTTTCATCGTGACGGTGGTGCCAAGGGAAACGAAATTCTTGACAACATTGTAACTACAGTTTTCAACATCAATTAGAGAATCCAACAGCTGCCTGAAAAATGAAAATGCATCGTCACATTCCAGCTTGATTTTGACGAAGTTTTTGGCCAAATATGAAACAAAAGTCATCGCACAACAACCGTATTCAGAAGATTTGGCACCCTGTGACTTTATTCTCTTTCCGAAACATAAATATCCGCTCCGCGTCATGAGTCGACTGAGGACATAAAAAAATAGTTCGATGAAGGAACTAAAGGCTATCCCGGTCGAGGCGTATGACGAGTGTATGGAGTATTGGGTTAACCGTTGGCTACAACCATGCCCAAAAGGAGCCTTTTCTGAAGACGATCAATTGATCAGCAACACAACTTTCACTATTGCATGCTTGCGATAACCACTGTTATTGATTATTGCTTATTTGAAATATTTTGCAAATATGTATGCATCGCTAATAGTAAAAAGAGGAGAATTTTGTTATTTTCTTGATGTAGCAATACTTATATGTACTTAAACACATAACCTTGAGTTTGATGGTCACCCATTAATGACTTAAGGTTCATAACGTCCTATTATGAAGGAGCTATGAATTTTACAAACATAACAGTCTTTTGTTCTAACTTTTAAGTGACTTGAGTATCTTGGTTCGCATATGTTACATTCCTTTGCACAATCCCAATGCACCTTTGTATTGCATTGGGTAAAATTGATACAGGGTAAATGTAAAAAAATGTATAAATATGCAGTAAATCCATCATAATGAATAAATATACAATACTTTAATGTAAATATGCATTATAAATAAATAGGTTAAAGTATATATAAAAAAATGAATTAATTCGATTTTAATTTGTTGCTTATTTGAATACTATTAACTGTGTGTCTGTCAAAACTTCCATTGCAGAAAAAAATAAAAACGAAAAACTTTTTGAAAGGCGCCTTCAGTGAGTTTTCCTCTTTTCCGTTGCCATGTGTAAATGTGTTTGCGAATTTGTAAATAATTCCACAAGCATTCATTCATTCATTCAGTTGATCGTTGGTTCGTTTTTTTTTAGATACGCATCAAGTTGATTTATTTGTGTTAAACTTGTTGTTGTTGTGGATTTAAGCTTCACACACGCGTTGACTCATCATTGCCATCGTAAAATGATTTACATAGGGATAATAGAAAAAAAAAATAAATTGATTTTAAATCATTTTTCCAAACCGAAGGGAAAAGGCGAGTAAATCACAACGCGTTGGCGGTGACAACGACAACGAGCTCCAGTAGCTGGGCTTTGGCTGGAAAAGCTGCTGGAGGTGGGACGGTATACATACATAGGTGTCTTCCATGACAAAGTTGATTGCGTCGAGTGTTATATGCAAATAAGAGTAAATGTAAGCATAACAAAAGAAACCGTTAACAAGTATTCAAAAACGAGATTAAAATAGAAGTGTACAGTGAAAACGCCCATAAACATCCACGGCCATACACTCACAATGACACACACACCCATATAGTGCACCGCCTGTTGTGTTTTTGCTCGGACAACAAAGAAGGGCCCGATCTCATGGCCCAGTTCATGTGACAGTTGCAGTTGCGGCGAACTGAGTTATTTCGTTTTTGTTCGAAAGCTATGTGTGAGTGGATGTGTTGTTGTTTTTAGGTGTGAATCACATTCAGATCCAGGCTCGGGAGATACACTACATTATGTGGTAACATTAACATAAGTATGAACACCTAGATCACGGACAGCTTAATAGATGGCTTTCACAAATTTTATCAAATCGCTCGTAAGGTTTATTGAATTTAATTGATATCCCCACATATTGCCAGTTTGAAAGAATGCCGCTGTTTACAACAACTGTTTACAGATACGTCGTTGAATCTATTGACTTATATTCATCAATATTCTATGAATTAGTGTTTCGACTTTTCGTTTGGTGATGTGGTAGCCGTCATTATTTACAGTAAATGGTGAGTAATTCGGAGGTTAAAGTTCTGTAAACATCCTCCACAGTTAAACTTGATTTATTCACTGTTTGGGTATGTAATAGTATGAGGCTTCATCCAATTTTAACATTTTCACAAGACAAACGAAACTAAGCTCAAATGGTGGATAAATAGATTCAGCTTTTATAATCTTCAAAATCACTCATCACCATCAGATGATTTCAAGCCTTTGAAGCATGAAAACCATATGTGAGCTGGTGGACTTTGAAACAAGTAGCGTAAAAATTGGCTAAGTGAGCAGATGTAATTGAAGATTTTGGGAAATCGAGAAGCAAAACATGCAGACTTAATCCACATTTTAAATGGATTTATTTACGAATTTTTGGCTTACCATATGTGTAATCCAACGAATACAAAACAGTAGTTTACTCGCTAACATTGCTGGCTGCAAAACCCCTTTAAACTAAAAAATACTTAATAGTCAAAGAAATAAAATATCTTATTTCGGTTAGGATCTGAAAAGTAAGTATAAAAATGCGAAGGCTACAAATGTTTTTTGTTGTTCAGATAACACATTTAATTTAGAAAATAGCTGCATATAACAAGAGAAGGGTGAACTTTGAGCGTAATGACGGGACGGTCGTAGCTAAATTTCCCACTAACCAATAAACAATACCAAACTCACTGAAGCTGCAGCTACACAAAGAAAAACTGGTCTATACTATATCAGAGAATGGAGTTATAGCTATGCGGTATTGTAAACCCTGAGGTCATTTAATGAAAATAATAATGAGTGATTCCTATAACACCCAAGAACCCACATTCTACTGGTCGACACTATTATATATTGAAGAATTTTTGCGAATATTGCCATTTAAGAGGCAGCTTCACTCGAACTCGAGTTACTTACTATGTAATCTTTCTGAATTAAGGGTAATGAATAATTCTAAGAAGCGGGGTGATTTTGATTGAGAAAAAGGTGAACATTGATTTGTTTATCAGGCTAACATGAGTCAACATACCAAATTTGGTAGCTTCTGCTTATGTATTAACATTAACAAAAAAGTGAAACTTTGTTGCAGTTTATAGATCTTGACAGAGTTCATCATTCATCAAATGTTAAATATTTGCGTCTCAAACAGTTATGTTATAGTCAATGAAATATCTATGTGTTCATACTGACAGATATGGCAATACCGACTCGACTATTGCTACTGATCACTCCTCCTTTTCCCAGATCCATCCATTGAACAAATCTATAGTTTACATTATTTGGACAAGGCATAATGAGAATTTTGATTTTATCTTATTTATCATATGAGTATTATATTTATACTATTAAAATTTTAATAATAATGTTATTGGGGATTACCGCACCGCGACCTGTGAGATCTATTGTGCCCCTACTGAGTATACGACTCACCTGTCAGTCCTATCACTTTTATAAACTGAATTATATGGGATGGTTCCAACCAGGTAATATCGGCCAGCGAGATCCTGTATCCGCCCAGGAGCGTCAGCGTTCGTCTTGCAAGGGCTCGGCTAGAATGTGCTGGGAGGATTCTTCCTCCAGTTTATAGAATCTGCATGTGGCAGAGCCGGTGATGCCCAGCTTGCTCAGGTGACATTTAAGTTTACAATGTCCAGAAAGTAGACCTGTAAGAATTCTGGTTGAGCTGCAATAACTTCTTGAACCTAATCTGGTTGTAAGACCCAAGTAACTGTTTGGCCTGTCTCAGACCTGGAGTGTTTATCCAGTTCGTGGCTCGTCTTATTCTTTCCTCTTCCCTCAGAAGTTGATTGAAGCTGTGTTTTTAAAATTAAAAAATAAAAATTTAAATTTATTAATTATTTTTAAGCTTTCGCTAAACAAATTTTTTTATTACACTCTTGAACTATATCTTCGAATCTCGATAGTTTGCTTTTCATTATTATAGTTTTTTCATTGGTTGATAGTAACTGCAACATGTGAAAGACTAAGACTTTTATTCTTGTTTTAATACGCGATATGTTGTTAACAACACAATTTTTTTTAAATTGCAACTTAACTTATAAAGAACTGTAGGCTCAGCTAACTACCAATTTCACTGTTCGACTAACCATACTATGTATGTAAATAGCAAAGCACTTTTTTTTAATACTTGCTCAGTACTTTGCCGGGAATTTACCTGTTTTCTTGCGAAACTAAAAAATTCGAAAAATGCATAAACATTGCTCAGAATCTACATCCAAATACCCGTCGGCTGGGATTCTGTGGTTTCTGTGGCATGCCGCGCATCAATCTATCCGCATTTGGTATCGAGTCAGGAGATGGGAAAATTTTTGCTTGCATCGAACGCAAATTGTAAAAAATGCATCAGCATAAATGGACTGACATCGCTGAGTCCAAATTGAATAGATTGGAGATCGGGAGGGGGAAGCGCACAGTCAGTCTGTGCCTAGTTGTCAGTTGCCAGTTGGTTCTCCAGAATTTTTGGGAGACTCGACTGCGTTTTGCATACATAAATATTTATGAATTTATTAAAAGTGAACCACATGGGTTGCCGCAACAGCAACAACAGAGTCCGGCTATGGTTATGGCAAAGGTGAAAGTATGTTTATGCCCAGCCCGGCGGACAGGGCATGTTCTGGCCCGGCTCGACAGTTGGCTGGATGATAAGTCAGATGGGCTGAGCTTTTAGGTGGAAATGACAAGGAAGGCACATGTGTTAGTTTGCACATGCCGCAGCCTCAGACACACACGGATACACTCTTACGGTTTCATGTTGAGTGAAATGCTTGGTACATTTTTGGAAAATTTACGCTGCACAGCGAAAACATGGTAATGCCCCAACCTAACGCTACCCAACTGAATCGCCAAAAAAAAAGAAACTACACAAAATGGCGCAACTCGCGCTGTTTTACTGGGCCCAGGCCCATGCCGCTCATTTGCAGGAACAAGGCAATCGCCTTCTTGGGAAAGCTGTGGTGGTGGTCAGGGAAAGGGACGTAGGGACACAATGGAGCTTTTTCAGAATTTTAGGCGGCTGTCGGTCGAATGCGGATGAGTGTCAAGCGTCGCAAGCCACGCATAATGTACAAACTGGTCGTTATCAGGGCCAATTCAATTGAGAATTTTGTGCCTAATTTTGGATTGCAAATAACAATGACAACAAATCTACAAAATTCAGGGGAAAACGAATTTATGCACAAATTGAAATTTGCTGGTGCTAGACGTCTACAAGTCATTGGTGCAGATCTAAAATGGTACCTAAAATGGCGCTCTGTTGATGATGATTGTGAATTTTGTTGCCTCCATTGACGCCATGACCCTTGACCCTTGTCCCATGTTGCCCAATAGTGCACACTTGATTATGCGCCTTGTTCTACTTCGCTGCTGACATTTGCATACGTATATTTCCATATGTGTGCATGTGGTTTGTATGGGTACACGTGTGTGTGTATGGAAAAGTAATTTAAACTTCATGTCAAATTCAGCAGCGTTATTCAATTTCATCGATGCATAATTTTACAGCACATTGTGCCGGCTCACCACTTCGAATTGCCCGTGTTGCTCTGTACCAGGTAATTACCAGAAGTACTGTAATTGCAAAAACTGTTAAAACGACAGACAACACTGCCGCTGACAATAGCTTCAACTACGTCTACATCTCCGGCGTAAGCATCACACATCGCTATTGCAACGGAGCTCAGCATTCAACATAAAATAATGTCAACTTATGTGGGCTTAGTGCGGTCTCCTTTAACAGAATTCATGCAAATGATTTGGGATTGTCTAGCAGCTGCAAGCACATGGTAATCTGCCATGTGTTGACAGCCCGCTGAACTCATGCCCAGCCATAGACTGAGCTAACACCCGCTCTCAAACACCCTAAGGCGTAGACCTCAAGGGCAGTTTCAAAGACCCATGGTATTAGCATAAACGCATTAAAAATATATTTTTATACATAAATGTGTACATACATACGGACTATTTCGTATGTGGCATGTTTTAGGTCTACGTGAATGAAAAATTTGCATATAATGCTGTTTGTTTTGGCATCCTTGACGACACTGTCAACTTGAAGCTGTCAAGGCAACCCCAAGCCGGAAAACTGGCAACCGCCAGTCACCCCATCTGTCAGGAACTTGGCTTGACATTGCTAGCTGGCTAATTTCATAAAATTTAAATTACCAAAATATTCTGATGTTTAATGACATTCGCATGTGGGCGTTGTCTATCTCGCTCTCTTTCCATTATTATCTGGTGCGCGAGTGTAATAAAAATCTATATCACGGCGCCATTTTGTGTAGAGCCTTGGGCATATGTGTAATTCTGTCCATTTATGTGGACTTAAAAGTCAACAGTTTTGTGCATATGCTCCTATGACATATATTAAATTTTATAATTTGCTTGTTTGTAAACATTTGGAATTCATATGCTGGGAGAGTGAGTTGGTGCAAAGTGTTGCACACGTCTCAAGCAACATGCCAAATTGATGCTTATGTACAAACTTCTTCTTTTTAACTGGCCATAACAACCCGTTATCGGGTTACGGCCTCATGTAAATACATTCTTTCATTGGAATTGTGGTTTTACTTGGTGGGTCGCACAACCCTTTTAAGGCCTACTGATCTCGAAAGAACCCAGTGTCATTGTTAGTCGCCTCATACGACAAGCTTTGACCTGCTGAGGTCGTATTCTCTAACCCGTTCACTACACTGAGGATGTACAAATGATAGTACTCTATTAAATATACTTGTATATATTGAATATGCAAATTTTTATATTGAACTATATTTAATCGCTTATAAGTGAGCACAGCTCGATGGCCTACAACTCACATACATGGTTTGAAAGATTGCAGCAGATGATGCCATCGATGTGAATGGATGCAGTTGTTTGTTTCTGTCTCGGCATTTGTGGAGTGTGTGTGTCTGCAATCATAAATAAAATGCATGCATAAAGGGTATTTATAAATGTATAAAGCAACAACAACAACAATACCAGCCACAACAATATCGAGCAAAAAACAGCTACACTAGATTTAAAGCACATAAGATTAAGTATACGCGTATGCACATACACTCTCAAACAAAGTCTGGCGCAACAATTTGAATTCGCGCAATACAACCAACACATGCAAACATACATGCAACATGGTGCATAGTGTGCTCGACTATGCCGTGACGCTGACGTTGTCATCGTCATTTAACATTTTGCCTTCAAGTCTTGTTGTCTGGCGCATCACTCACTCACTTAGTGCCGGGTGTGTAGTCTGTGTGTGCCTGTGGATGTTGTGTGTGTCTGTGTGTGTAATACGCACTTTGCCACAAATTACATTGCTCCAGCTGACGTCGACGACAACTAAGACGTGGAGGAGCAGGAAGACCACATCAACGCCAGACCTTAGTTGTGGAGCGCTAAGCATTTGCATTGCATACTTTGCGGCGCCAGTTTTTTAACCTGTCGCTAAAATGAGCTGCAAATACACCGATGTCTTTTTTCATCTTCTCGGTTCTCTTGTGTTCTTCATCATTTTTATAACATTTTCGTATGCACATCACTCATTTGTCTCTTGTGATATTGTTTATCTAACAATTGCCACACTCCACAAATACTTTGGTTTCTGCTAAAGAGTACTCTTGATATGATACTCGAGCTTTACGGGTTGCGAAACCCCTCTCACTTTGCATATAACTCTCATTGCTGTTCCAGATGCAGCAGTAGTTGTTGTTATAGCTGTTGTGTTGTGTGTTGTGTCGCATTACTGTTATTTTAATGTGTTGGTAAATGTGACAAAATTAAGTTAGCTGACACATTTGCGCGCATGCGACAAAACTTTGCGTCGCAGCTTTTGTCAACTTTTTTGCAAGCGACGCGTTACTACGCCCAACATATGCCCATAGACTGTCACTCCTGCTCTATGTGCATATATGCGCCATGTATCGTATGTGCGCGTTCTAGTGTGAATGGCACCGTAACTAAGTTTACTCGGAATGAATTTGGTGCAAAATGTTTGTCAGTCACTTCCTGCTTCGTTATCTTTTCCTGCTTTATGACTATAGCAAATCGCATTAACCCAGTCGAGACATAATTAAATCTGCAAAGCTTACATTATGAAAAATATTCATTATTTTTGCTGAGCCTTTTATTTTTTCATGCTTTTTTCAACCGAAAAAATAAATGAAAGAACAAACGGAATCGAAGCACTACACCGCAATTCTTCCATAGAAACTGAACCGGAAAGAGTATAATCTTCGTACATCATGACAGGAATTGAAACAAAAAACAAGTGGAAATAGAACAGATATAGATTTTTTTAAGTTATTTGTAAATGAAGGCATTAGTTCTAAAAGTTTATAGAACCACATAGCAAATACCCATGCACTTGGGCTATAGGTGAAAAACTAAAACTAAAATTTTCATCTCTTCAGTTAGACTTTTTTCAAAGTATTGCATTTTTAGTGTCTTTCGCTCAACAGAGAGGAATGTTTTGTTGATGTTCTGTCATACGTGCCATTACAGGATGATTGGCCCGGCTTCTACCCCTTTCAATGAATTTCGAAGGATTTGCTGCGACGAGGAAGAGAATGAAACGGTTCTTTTACTCACATCCAGCTCCCTGTCGACGTTGGATCAAGTATCTAGGCACTTACTTCATAAATAGACATATCAAATCTCTCCGAAATTAGACCCAAAAGGATTTCAAACTCTCTCTGCATCCTGATGCATCCTCTGAGCTTATATCTATTAGATAAAGAGTAAGGAGTGAGCTCTAGATCCTATGGAAGCACAAAGGCCGAAATGGCAGCCGTTCTAACCTAACCTAATCTAGTAGATTTTAAGTTTTATTTAACTATTGCCATTTAGAATCGAATTAATTTTGTAAAAATTTCAACATATACTCTTTCTTTATCATTCCTTATAGCGTAAATATCGGTGTTACCTATTTGAAAATAAATAAACAGTTGGTAACCAACTCAGGCTTTTCCGCACGTTTATCAAAACAACCGAAATGAGCGTGGACGAATTTAATAAAAAAAATATAAAAATTAAAAAATATAATTTTAAATGTTATTTACTCTTATTATTCCTCTGGCGACCCAACTACAGCGACTAGAGTACTCGAATTCAATAGAAAACCCCAACACAAAAACATCGCCGGAAAAGTTGTCAGAGTGCTTAAATTGTCGAAAATCATAAAATTAGAGTTTTAGTTTCTTGACCAATCGCAATATTTTTTGGCGGAAAAGCAACAGTTTGTAACCAACTCAGGCTTTTTTGTACGTTTATCAAAACAACCGAAATTAGCTAAGACAAATTTAAACAAAAAAAAATGTTTGTCATTCTGCTGCGAGTGTCAAAGAGTAAGGTTGTGCCGCGCATGTTATTGCCTTGCCTTATTTACGTGTGCATGTATATGTATTGTTTGATTTGGCAATTAGGCACCAGGAAAATTAGGCACTCGCGTCAGCAGAATGCGCGCTCCTTGTATTATTATTCCATATTTTTGATGATCTATCCCTTATGAGATTTTTTTGATCACAAGTGACACTTTTTTACTTTACACTTCATAAATATTAGAAAGCACCTTTGTATGCAAATTTGCTATAATTGTAAGCAAATAGTGTCAAACGAGTTTACAAAACAATAATAATAATAGCACATTCATGAATTTAGTGTATTAAAATGGTAACCTAATTAAATTCCTATCAAAATGCAGTTCGAAACTAAACCAAATTTTGAATATCCATCAGGCATTCCATACATTTGGTTTTTAATAAGCCTGCATGCGGGTGCCAATAGCTGGCAGTTCAAATTTTGGTCTGAATGCGTATGTTCATACTGGTATTGTACAAATAAATACTTTTTTTGGTGACTGTGGCGACACAGCCAAATAAACAGTTGCACATATTCGACTAAGCCAACAAGTCGATGGCCCGTGGCAAGTTGCAGGTGGCTTGTGGGAAATGAGTGAATTTACGCAACAGCGCATTTAAAACAATTAAACATTGAAACTCGCTTAAATGTCAACATATGTGGGCACGCTGCGTATGTGCAATATTTTTGTAAAAGTTTTTAATCGTTATTTGTCCAGTAATTGATAATAAATTGATTGAATTTTAGATGCAATTGTATCTGCAAAAAGGCGAAACGAATTGGGTTTATATTTAATAAGCCGGAAAGACTGCCAAGGCGAATCCGTAACCGGCTTTAATAGCAACCAACAAAGAGGACCGCGGATAGACAATCCTTTGGTAGCATTATAACCCGCGCACACTTGAGCGAGATTCAAATAGAAAATGTAGAATGGCTAACCAGTGCTTACTTTGATCTGCTCTCAACCTATGTGGCTTGCATAAAGCTTTCAAAGCATGATTCATATGAGATTGTGGTCATGGGTGTCTGTGTTTGAAGTCACTAAGCAATTCCCAGACAAGTGGCAGCACTTGAGAGGAGCATATTATCGCTATACTGTTGCATTGATTGGTTGGTTAAACTCACATTCACATTAACAATTACGTGGATCAAGCCACAGCTTGCTGGTAACCTTTGAGCAGTGGCAATCGTTATCTGTTGGGTGCACTTGCATGTCATTCGACAGGCGGTAATTTGACGAAAATCGAATAATTAAACAATCAGTTAATTATTCAGGCATTTGACTCGCGTGTCACTTCAATCAGTACAAAACCGTCCAATTACGCTCACATAGACGCTTCATATTGTGCTGATATAATCAAATCGTAATTAATGAAGGCTTAGTTGCAATAAACATGGGCATGTTCTAGCAAAATTTGGTTCGATTAAAATCGAAATTCTCCATATAATAGAAAACCTAACCATAGAATAAGAAATTAATTATTATAAGCAATTCGACCACAATTTTAATTTAATTTAATTACAAAGGAACTTATAATAAACAAATAAATAGACACTAAGATGCCTAAGCACCCAATGGTACTCGAACACGCGCTACATGAAATTAATGCAAGCTTTACCAGGAGAGCTGCCCCCTCAACAAAGAACGCAGGGATAGGGACGCCCCATGGTGGAATTCCGGAATGGAAAAGCTACGTAAGGTGACTCGGTCCCTCTTCAACCGTGCAAAATGGACTGAAGAATGGGTTGTATAATATAGAAACCGCACGCCATTGCAAAAGCAAAACCTGAGGGTTTTATCTCACTAAAAAAAAGTGATACCACCTAACTGTTAGTGCAGAAGATGAACACGTACTTTCCGGGAAACACACCCGAAGACCTGCCAAATTACACGGTTACTAACCGTAGGAAACCAAATAGGGAACACTGGGAAAACGGAAGTTTCAGTCTGCGCCTTCCTAAATGTTGAAGGTGCTTTCGATAACGAATCACATGATGCCGTAAATCAAGCGCTCTCAAGACGGGGAGTTAACGGGACTTTATCCAGTTGGATTCATTCTCTGCTCAAGACGATGCTAGCCACAGCGGAGTCAGAGGGCATTTCTGTCACTGTCTCCAGAACTCGTGGCTGCCCACAAGGTGGAGCTTTTTTAATAGCTTTTTCTAATAGCGGTTGAAGGTGGTTTGAAGCTACAGAAAAAAGGGCAGATGCTTGTAACGAAGATGATCCTTTTTGTGGCACCATTGAGTTGATGGCTGTTGAGGCATGTTCGAGCCAAAATCCTCCCAAAGCAGAGATCTAAGATGATCAGGTCATCTTAACCCTCGGCGCGTACATTGGCACACCGTAGTCGACGGTTTTCAGAATTCTGCATCGATGCTCAAAGAGCGTAGCCATATGCTCTGACGATGGTGCAGGATCGATGAACGACTTAGCCTCCAATTGATCTTTACATCTAGTTTGAGAAACAGTGTCGAGCCCTTGAAGATGCTCCTGCGCGATGATGCATTAGTCGATTTGTCTGTTTTTGCCCAAAACTTTTAAGAGTGCGTCGAGTGGGTCCGATAATTCGCGAAGAGATCCAGCTTAATCTCTTTCTACCTCCTTGAGCCCAAGGATTTCATCGATGTGTGTCTTACCTTTTGTGATAAGAATTTAGCATTCGAGATTTCCAGAAGTCGTACGACTAGCATCCTTGAGGCACAATCGCAGATATATAAAGAGCTCGGGTGGTTGTCTACCATTGTGGTAAACAAAGAGTAGAAGTCGGACCAGTTTTCGTAGCTCCGAATGTGGGTAACTCTAAGGGAGCCAATGCTTGGACAATTGTAGGGAGCGCCGCGATTGGCGTGATAGTATACTCACGAAACGTTGAACACGGCGGCGTTAGCGTAATGCGTTTAGCGATTTCACGGCGAATCGACGGTTCTAATGTCATTGCCAATTCTTCGAAGTCTCCTAGTAGCTGGCAACCGATTTCATTCTTCTTCGAGGCTAATATGCGTAGAGTAAAACGATGTTTTGAGCTTTTCGATTTGTTCCAATCGTACAGTTAGACCGTACTATTCAGCTTTAATTCTTTTTTATTCTTTAAAAGCTCATAACTTAATATTGCCTTGGGTTTAAAACATGTCAATTTGTTTGCTGGTGAAGATGCCCTTAACTATGAACTTGCAGGCACTTGTACTTGACTCATCGTTTGCAGACAAAGATGCACTTGTCTCATCGCTGACATTAAGCATGGTGACAGAAACTGGAGATTGATTAGACTATGCAACAAATTTGACCTCAATGAAAGGCCTATGGCTAAAACATACATTTTCCGGTCAACTTTGGGTCGCTGATTTTGAATCCGGAAACCATTTTGGATTTTTAGTACCGTTTTCGAATTATCGCTATTTCAAAAAATTCGAGATTTCGAAAGTTGCGAAGTCACTAAATCTAATAAATCTTGGGAACCTTCCTACCAATCGAGATAATTTGTAACTTGAATTGAAGGTATTTTATTATTAAATCTTTGTGTTTCAGACAATTTTGGTCAATCTTTAATGTATTGCAAGTTACAGGGCAATGAAAAAAAAAAAAATGTAAAATTCTTATTTTCTTTTTTACTCCAAATGAATTATATCAAAAACTAAAAAAAGAAATAGTTACTAAGAAACATCGAAAAAATTCCACGATCAACCATTTTTTTTTTTAATTTCCGTGCAAAAAAAAACATTATAAAAACCCTGGAGTAAAACATACCTATTCCGGTAAATTTTTGGTCGCTGATTTTAAATCCGGAAACCATTTTGAGTTATCTTAAAATTCAAAGGAACTCTCTGAAATCTAGATTCTATTTCATATTCAGGTTCACCTCTTGCCAAAATATTTATACCCTGTACACAAAGTGTAAAAGGGTATTATAGATTTGTGCAATGTATGTAACAGGCAGAAGGAGGGGTGGCAGACTATATGTTCATGGGCAAAAATGATCAGGAGCAATAGTCGATTCGATATAGACTGTAATGTGTTTTCCAAAATTGTAGTAAAGTATCTGGAACTATGAATCCAAGCCACACTATTGTCACTATCCACGACATCATCCCTTGGCTCCTATCGACGACTAGCAAAAACAGCCTGTGGGGGGGTTCGTTGATAATACCGAGGATAACATTCCACATTCACAAATAAATAAAAATAAGGGGCCCTGCCATAATAGAGAGTATACAAAAAAACACCAAACTTCGAACAAACAGATAGAACCTAAACTCCTGTACTCACATATTCATGTTGCTAAGATGTTGAGCAACTTAGCGCTCTATACCCTCCCTACCATTGAGTCTCCAATGCGCTGCTTTATATAAAAGACTCCCTAACGACAGTTTTTACCCTATCCTCTCAACCTTAGGAAAAAATAACCAAAATCTATTCCATAATTATCATATTTTTATTCATAAAATTCATCACTAAATACCCTCATTTTCACCTCATTCTCTAGGTAATCATAAACTAACCAGCTAAAAAAAATAACGAATATAGTAAATAATAATAATAATTAAAATTATATTTAGGTTTTGATCGTGTATTATCAGTTAATTTGTTTCATTTTAGTTGCTTAGTTCTTTACTTAATTTTCATTTTTAATTTATATCTAAGTTATTTGCTTTTGTCGTTCGAACTTAATCAGCTGTCTATATTAACAAAATACTACCATATTGTTGGTGTTGGGTCTAAATTCGTTGTTTGTTGTGATTCTTCTTTCTTTTCTTTTACTTGCATTGCATTTTTGCTTTTGATTTCTATCTTTGCTTTTCAACTACTTGCAAACACAAGATATTTTGTTTTTGTTTTTCCGTTACGTTTTACATTTATTCTTTTACGTGCGCGACCAAATGATCAAAACAACTATCATCATTATTAGTGCTCATTCTTTTCTTTCTTTTTTTTTTCTAAATCATTTTACACTGTTTAACACAATTTTTGTACTAATAATTTTGACCAGTTGTTTCCATCACTTGGACGGATTTCCAATATAATACTATCAACCACCAACATCCAAAAACTCACCGTCATCCAATCTGTGTTGAAGGCCTTCAAACGTTGAACGATTCTTTTCTAAAATCAGGTTTTTCAAATTGTTTTGGTTATAGACAATATTATATTAGGCTTGGCACGCACTTTTGTTCTTTCTTTTTATATTTACTTTTAAAAATTGAATAGCAAAAAAAAAGGAAATCACACTGCACCTGTTTGGTTGCACTCATAAAAAACCATATTGAACAAATCAAACACCAAAAAAAACGAATTTTGCCCAAACCGATATGCCAGCACTAAAGTGTTAATCAATTATTGCAATCCGTTGTTTAATTTGCTATATCGTACAGATATTTGGCGGATTTGCAAAATTGGATTGCAATATCATTAGATTAAATGGATTTCACTTGTTTGTTTGCCTTGCTTCTATGTCACTGTAATTTGGGGTGCTCCACTGTCGAACTGAAGCCAGTCCCAGCGGGCGAGTTGCCTACGCTGCGCTGTCTCTCTATCCGCGTTTTGACTGCTTTCCCTCGGACAATATCATTATTCCGCTGCGCGTGCGCTATGATCTGAGTGCGTTGCTGTCGGGTGCTACTGTTCCATAGAACGATGCTTAGTTATTCTGCCGATTGATGTCTTTCCAGTGCACTAAGCCATTAAGGTTTGTGCCTGCCACCATCAAATCAAATAATTGTTATAGGGCCACAGTGGGTACTGTGGATAAATGTTGTGCGCCTAATAATTTTAAGAATAATTAATTTCGAAACCGAGCATGCTCAGTAAGAATCACTTACAAAATCACAAAAGATAACGTTTTGAGTTTGGGGTTATTCCGAAAAAAGCTAGGTACGCGAAACAGCGTGTACGCTTCACTGGGTATTGGTTAAAAAAGACCGAGCCACGATGCGGAATAAGCTTTTATAGCCGTGCAGGCCGGAAATGCACCGAGTTGTAGTTGTCGATACTTGCCAGTATGACGTCTACCGCGAATCTTAGTGTTGATTAAAGCAAATACCACCTGACTATTACTGGGTTGCCATATCAAATATCAAAACCACCTAGACCACTCAATTGTTATCGACTTTGAAATTTCATTTTTTTAGTATTATTTATATTATTTATATTATTTATATTATTTATATTATTTATATTATTTATATTATTTATATTATTTATATTATTTATATTATTTATATTATTTATATTATTTATATTATTTATATTATTTATATTATTGATATTATTTATATTATTTATATTATTTATATTATTTATATTATTTATATTATTTATATTATTTATATTATTTATATTATTTATAT
Source organism: Chymomyza caudatula (assembly GCA_035041775.1). Taxonomy (NCBI): domain Eukaryota; kingdom Metazoa; phylum Arthropoda; class Insecta; order Diptera; family Drosophilidae; genus Chymomyza; species Chymomyza caudatula. The sequence continues at coordinate 2,096,571 of JAWNKW010000197.1, read as the reverse complement.
TATTTATATTATTTATATTATTTATATTATTTATATTATTTATATTATTTATATTATTTATATTATTTATATTATTTATATTATTTATATTATTTATATTATTACTATTATTATTACCCTTTTAATGACCACCTTTCAACCTGGTTTTAAGGTAAATACTTGGTTCATTACACCACTGTATGATTTGCCGTGATTCACGCTGCAAATTATACAGAAATTGTATTGTGCCTTAGTTGAGTTAAGGTCGTATATCCTTAGCATGGAAGGTTCCTACTAATTTCCCTTGGAGATCTTCAAGAACATAATACGAGTTCCCTAACTTCTCTCTAACTCTTGCTTTTATGAAGGCTGGACATAGTTTTGCATTAACACCTTTTGCAAAATTGCTTTGTACAAAATTTCGCCTATATACTTCCTGGTTAACATTGAAATTGACTTGTTTTGTACGCAAATTATAATGGGCCGCTTGCTTTTCATAAGCGTCATTCATGTTCCTACGTAGTCTTTTCCTTATCAGCTGAAGCTGGTCATCCCTAGCTAATTCACAAACAGGCTCTGATAACACATTAAGGTTTTTCCATACCTTATAGTTTTCACCATGCGTTGCCATATGAAAGCCATAAAGAGCATGATAGGGAGAGCATCCAATACTTTGGTGATACGAATTTCGCAGCGCACAGCTAATCGAATGAATATTTTGATCCCACTCTCTCTGATCTGATTTCAAGTACGCCCTAATTGCTGATACAATTGATCTATTTACGCGTTCCGACGCATTAGATTGCGGCGAATACAATGCCGTGTATGTATGCTTTACTCCAAATGAAGTCAAAAATGCGTTAAACTCATTTGCTTTAAACTGCGAACCATTGTCACTGATTAAAATTTCTGGTACGCCGTAAACCGAAAATATGTGCTGTTGAAGGTACTGTTCTATCGCCCTGGATGTAAACTTTTTCAACAAACATAGCCAGTGAAACTTGGAAAAATGGTCAAGGACTATCAAAATGCCAATATAGCCTTGTTTGCTCCTGGGATATGGACCTAAAATATCCACATAAAGGCGCTGAAATGGTCGATTTGACTCAGCTTTTTGTCCCATTGGAGGTTTTAACGTACAGTTAGGTGCTTTTGTTGTTTTGCACGTTTCGCAATTCCGAATGTACTCTCGTACTTGAGAAACCATTCCAGGCCAATAGCATTGTCTACGAATGATTTCAAGTGTTTTGGCCATTCCACCATGAGCAGCAATGACTACGTCATGGGCACGTTTAATGACTGATTCAGTCAGACTCTGTGGAATCCACAGTTTCCACGCCGACTGCTGCGATTCAGGAGAACCATCTTGATGTTCCGTACGAATATACACAAGCTCATCCATTATTCTCAGATCTGGATACGAGCTTTCCTTTCCAGAAATCTTATCTTTTAAACTCTGATACTCTGCATCCTTGAAAGAGGGTGAATTTAAATCGATTTCAGGACCACACGACTCTAGAGCAGAAATCTCGTCTGTATGCATGCGTGACAACGCATCTGGGACTATATGTTCTCGCCCTTTCCTGTGACTGACAGAGAATTTGTACCCTTGCAGTTGCATAGCCCACCTTGCTAAGCGCCCTTTTAAGTTCGCATGCTTCATAAGCCATGACAAACTGGAATGATCAGTGACAACTTCAAACTCCTGCAGTTCGAGATAACACCGAAACCGCTCGATCCCCATAACAACTGCTAAACATTCCCTTTCGGTGACGCTATAGTTCCTTTGAGCCGAGTTAAGTTTCTTGGACATGTATGCCACTGGTTTTTCTTCCCCTTCATCATCCAACTGCACTAACACGGCTCCTACACCATTGTCGCTAGCATCGCAATGAAGAAAGAATTTTTTACTGAAATCTGGATTCTTGAGAACAGGCGCCGAGGTAAGAGCATCTTTAAGTTGCTCGAAAGCTTTTTGCGCTGCTTCTGTCCAGGTGAATTTAGATTTAGTCGACATTAAATCTGTAATTGGGGTAGTTAATTCCGAAAAGTTTGCAATAAATCTCCTATACCAACCCGCTAAACCTAGAAATGCTCGAGCTTGCTTTAATGTTTTTGGTACAGGCCATTTCAGAATCGAGTCAATCTTTTTAGGGTCAGTAGAAATACCGCCACGTCCTATAACAAAGCCTAAATATTTGACTTCGGTAACACAGAATTGACTTTTTGCTAAATTAAGTGTCAAATTAGCTCTACGAAATTGTTCAGCCAAGCGCATCAACACTGTTATATGCGACTCAAAATCTGCTGACACAACACACAAATCATCAAGGTATCCGAAACAACAATATTTCAGCTCAGGAGGTATTACTTCGTCCATAAGCCTACACATAGTCTGGGGAGCGTTGCACAGACCGAAAGGCATAACCGTGAACTGATATAAGGGTCGCCCTGGGACTGTGAATGCTGTAATGGGACGCGATTCTTTTGATAGAGGAATTTGCCAATACGCATCCTTGAGATCAATCTTGGAGATAATATTAGCCTTAGGCAGTCGTGAAAAAATACCATCGATGTTTGGCAGTGGATATGCATCCTTCTTGGTACACTCATTCACTTTTCTTGCGTCTACACAACCTCGATCCTTGTGTGGTTTTATAACTAGATGCATTGGCATACTCCAAGGACTGTTTGATTCTTCAATTACTCCTAGCTTGATCATTCTGTCAATTTCGACATACATTCGTTTTTCCACAGCTGGTGACACTGGGTAATATCGCTGTTTGATTGGCTTGGCATCGCCTACATCGATGTGATGCTCAATCAAAGTAGTTCTTCCTAATCCCTGCTTTTCAAATGAAGGAAATAAGGTAATAATAGCATCTAACTGACTGCGCTGTTGAATAGATAATGGATATAGTTCAGAGCTGTCAGATACATTTAGGTCATCAGATGTACTATTTTCAACTTCTAGTGAAGAGATCAAGCCAGGCGCTAAGTTAAATCTCTTCCAGAAATCTACACCTAAAATGAGTTTTTTCTTAATGGAGGGTATTACAAACAGACGTATAGGCTGAGACACCCCTTTGTAAGTCATATCTACAACTATGTAGCCTATAACTGAGTGAGGACGACCATCAGCTGTATTCACTTTCGATTTAATACGCCGAAATCGGGGAAATTTAGACCAATCTATTTCTGCCAAAGTCGAACCCACGCAACTGATATTTGCGCCAGTATCTAGCAAGCCTTCTTCCTGCCTATCAAGAAACGACACCATTGCATAAAAACGTCCATCCGATTGTTCATTAAAAATTGAAGATATAAGTAAACGCTTAGTCTCTCGCACATTTTTCCAAAAATTTCGCATACGCTTGGTACAACGCCTTGCCCGTGTGCTTGGTTTAATTTCACTGGACCCGAAAATCCGAGCTCGTGCAGCTTGATAGTCTTGTAGCCGTTCTTGATACGGTCTAATTGGAAATACACGCGGAGGATTTGCGTTCTTAGACGGTATTGAGTTTAAAAGAGTCACGTCTGGTAATGCCCTAGCTTGCAGTGATAATTCTGAGCTAGCCGGCAATGAACATAATGAATTTTCTATTGTGATTTGGGAGCCAATCGAGCCTTGAGGCCGAATGGTCCCTTCTGCTGGTTTTCCGACTTTTTTGCGAGACATGTAACGCATTGTGGCTTGTAAACGTTCTTAGCTCCACACCCATAACAAAAAATTTTGCGTTCTTGTAAACACATATCCCACCCATGTCCTTCAGTATCACAATTCCAGCAGCGATATACTTTTGTTGATCCCTGAATAGCATCAACTTCCAAACTACTCGAACCCACTTCAGAACAAGTGTCCTCATCCAACACAGCAATGTTGCGTTTAACGAAAGGTTGAACAGCTTGAGGTTTGTTCGATCGTCTTGCAATAACATCACCTAATAAATTTTCACGCATTTGCACAAGTTTTCGCAGATGCGCTATCGACAGAATTGGAACATATAACAACTCATGTCGTATATCTGGAAGTAAATTCCTAGTGAGAATCTGTACGAGGTTCTCTTCCTCAATTGGAATATCCATTCTAGATGTAAGCATAATTACATCATCATAGAAACTTTCAAACGATTCGCCTGGTTTCTGTTTACGACTGCGAATGTTTTCTAAAATATCAAAATCTGTTCGATAATCTCTATATTGGTGCTTTAAGGCAATACAGAACTCGGACCACACAATGCGAGGACTTTCCTTTCGGTAACGCCAGTACCATTCTCTGGCTTTGCCTAAAAGCAAAATGTGCAAGTTCTTGCAAAGAGCTTCAAAGTCACTTTCAAGACTATCTTCGGTGAGAGTTTTTATCCTATAGATAAACTCTTCCACAGTAATTCCTTTAGCTGATCCATCAAACTTTACATTCCAGCTATGGATTAGCTGAGTAATCTTTTCGGGATTAATGCGCAATTGCGAACGAGAATTAGCCGCAGATGACCCAAAACTTGTTCGAGGATTGCTGTCACGTTCTGGCAAATCTCTAGGTTGCTCTTGCAGAGTCAAGTTAGCAAATTGCCTAGATACAATGTTTTCTAATTCATTGAAAATTCTACCATAATCAATGAGCTCTATATTCCGTGAAGGAAAATCGATACGTGGTGTACGTGTTGCTCCATTGTTTGGTTTTCTTGGTCTGCCTGGTCTATAAGCAGAAGCACGCCTATCTAAATAATCATTATTCTGATGATCTCCAGCTGTCTTTCTAGCAGGTTGTTGCTCCTGCTGGGGATTATGCTTTTCTCTATATCGGGTATTGTGAACTTTTGGAATTGCTCCTGCAACTTCCTGTGGTTCATTATTTGGGGGGTCAGCTGTTGTAGATATATTTATAGACTTTAAGTCGCGAATATGTACTAGCTTTTTACAAATTTGACATTCTTTAAATTGCTTTAGCCAATCCGTAATGCAGATATCATGAAAAATATGCTGACATGGAGTAATTAAAACAGACATTTGCGATTCCCATAACTGTTTCTCGCAAATACTACATATCTCTTCAGCGATTGCTGCTTGGTGTAACTCAACTGCTAAGTTTTCAGCACTTCTTGCTAACGGCATCGTGAAGATATAGTATTGTAATACAAAATTCGAATTAAACTTGTGTATATAACATAATTTTTCCTAAAGTATTGAGTCAAGGGTAAACTAAATTAATATGTGAATGACAAAACCTAGTTCTAAACTGACTGCGAATGAAAAAGAGATACAATTCTTATTTCTATTAACTCAGAGTAACCAAGAATACAAAACATATTGTTAGGACTCCGTTTCGGCGTCGCCAAAATAAAGTAATTCCAAACCCCTTGAATTGTAAAAGTGTCTACCATAAGTCAACAGAAAAATCAGATGCTAAGGGAAAATAACCAGTCTCGACAAGCTCCTAATGGTCATTGAATAAGCTTCGCCAATCCAATGCTATTCCGAAAATTCACAAGCTGATCCTGGCAAATTCTGCAAACTGATAAAAAAAATTAATAAAAGACAATCATGAGAAATAAACGTTTTACAGTGCCTGCTTATAAACCTGCCTGATCCGAAGAGAAAAAAAACCATCCAACAGAACCAAACACCTCACACGCGAGTCTGCAAAACAGGAAAATTAGTAAAGAAAGAAAATAGAAAAAAGAAAAGAAAGTGACAGGAGGTAAGAACACTAACGCAGCACTATCTGTTACAAGTTCCATTCGGTCATCAATTTGGGAAAAACCAAATATAATGCAATTCCAGAAGTTACTATGTATCAACAGTAAACCTGCCTAGCATACTATAGAAAAAGATAACTATATAAGAAGAGAGAAATTACTCTTTAAACATCCCAAACCATGCACAGCTTAAGCCGTCTGAACTAGGGTCGATGATTTGAGTAAGCTCAAAATCGAAAATCCTAACCAATCCAGAAGGCCTAACTACTACACATAGGAGAAAAATAAAGAAAATTATAAAGAAAAATGAAAATTAAAAGTGAAAACTCCTAATACTTGAGGCCCCACGTTGGGCGCCAATTTTTGTAATGTGTTTTCCAAAATTGTAGTAAAGTATCTGGAACTATGAATCCAAGCCACACTATTGTCACTATCCACGACATCATCCCTTGGCTCCTATCGACGACTAGCAAAAACAGCCTGTGGGGGGGTTCGTTGATAATACCGAGGATAACATTCCACATTCACAAATAAATAAAAATAAGGGGCCCTGCCATAATAGAGAGTATACAAAAAAACACCAAACTTCGAACAAACAGATAGAACCTAAACTCCTGTACTCACATATTCATGTTGCTAAGATGTTGAGCAACTTAGCGCTCTATACCCTCCCTACCATTGAGTCTCCAATGCGCTGCCCTATATAAAAGACTCCCTAACGACAGTTTTTACCCTATCCTCTCAACCTTAGGAAAAAATAACCAAAATCTATTCCATAATTATCATATTTTTATTCATAAAATTCATCACTAAATACCCTCATTTTCACCTCATTCTCTAGGTAATCATAAACTAACCAGCTAAAAAAAATAACGAATATAGTAAATAATAATAATAATTAAAATTATATTTAGGTTTTGATCGTGTATTATCAGTTAATTTGTTTCATTTTAGTTGCTTAGTTCTTTACTTAATTTTCATTTTTAATTTATATCTAAGTTATTTGCTTTTGTCGTTCGAACTTAATCAGCTGTCTATATTAACAAAATACTACCATATTGTTGGTGTTGGGTCTAAATTCGTTGTTTGTTGTGATTCTTCTTTCTTTTCTTTTACTTGCATTGCATTTTTGCTTTTGATTTCTATCTTTGCTTTTCAACTACTTGCAAACACAAGATATTTTGTTTTTGTTTTTCCGTTACGTTTTACATTTATTCTTTTACGTGCGCGACCAAATGATCAAAACAACTATCATCATTATTAGTGCTCATTCCTTTTCTTTCTTTTTTTTTTTTTTTTTTACTAAATCATTTTACACTATTTAACACAATTTTTTTACTAATAATTTTGACCAGTTGTTTCCATGACTTGGACGATTTCCAATATAATACTATCAAACACCAACATCCAAAAACTCACCGTCATCCAATCTGTGTTGAAGGCCTTCAAACGTTGAACGATTCTTTTCTAAAATCAGGTTTTTCAAATTGTTTTGGTTATAGACAATATTATATTAGGCTTGGCACGCACTTTTGTTCTTTCTTTTTATATTTACTTTTAAAAATTGAATAGCAAAAAAAAAGGAAATCACACTGCACCTGTTTGGTTGCACTCATAAAAAACCATATTGAACTCAAACACCAAAAAAAACGAATTTTGCCCAAACCGATATGCCAGCACTAAAGTGTTAATCAATTATTGCAATCCGTTGTTTAATTTGCTATATCGTACAGATATTTGGCGGATTTGCAAAATTGGATTGCAATATCATTAGATTAAATGGATTTCACTTGTTTGTTTGCCTTGCTTCTATGTCACTGTAATTTGGGGTGCTCCACTGTCGAACTGAAGCCAGTCCCAGCGGGCGAGTTGCCTACGCTGCGCTGTCTCTCTATCCGCGTTTTGACTGCTTTCCCTCGTACAATATCATTATTCCGCTGCGCGTGCGCTATGATCTGAGTGCGTTGCTGTCGGGTGTTACTGTTCCATAGAACGATGCTTAGTTATTCTGCCGATTGATTCTTTCCAGTGCACTAAGCCATTAAGGTTTGTGCCTGCCACCATCAAATCAAATAATTTTTATAGGGCCACAGTGGGTACTGTGGATAAATGTTGTGCGCCTAATAATTTTAAGAATAATTAATTTCGAAACCGAGCATGCTCAGTAAGAATCACTTACAAAATCACAAAAGATAACGTTTTGAGTTTGGGGTTATTCCGAAAAAAGCTAGGTACGCGAAACAGCGTGTACGCTTCACTGGGTATTGGTTAAAAAAGACCGAGCCACGATGCGGAATAAGCTTTTATAGCCGTGCAGGCCGGAAATGCACCGAGTTGTAGTTGTCGATACTTGCCAGTATGACGTCTACCGCGAATCTTAGTGTTGATTAAAGCAAATACCACCTGACTATTACTGGGTTGCCATATCAAATATCAAAACCACCTAGACCACTCAATTGTTATCGACTTTGAAATTTCATTTTTTTAGTATTATTTATATTATTTATATTATTTATATTATTTATATTATTTATATTATTTATATTATTTATATTATTTATATTATTTATATTATTTATATTATTTATATTATTTATATTATTTATATTATTTATATTATTTATATTATTTATATTATTTATATTATTTATATTATTTATATTATTTATATTATTTATATTATTTATATTATTTATATTATTTATATTATTTATATTATTTATATTATTTATATTATTTATATTATTTATATTATTTATATTATTTATATTATTTATATTATTTATATTATTTATATTATTTATATTATTTATATTATTTATATTATTTATATTATTTATATTATTTATATTATTTATATTATTTATATTATTTATATTATTTATATTATTTATATTATTTATATTATTTATATTATTTATATTATTTATATTATTTATATTATTTATATTATTTATATTATTTATATTATTTATATTATTTATATTATTTATATTATTTATATTATTTATATTATTTATATTATTTATATTATTTATATTATTTATATTATTTATATTATTTATATTATTTATATTATTTATATTATTTATATTATTTATATTATTTATATTATTTATATTATTTATATTATTTATATTATTTATATTATTTATATTATTTATATTATTTATATTATTTATATTATTTATATTATTTATATTATTTATATTATTTATATTATTTATATTATTTATATTATTTATATTATTTATATTATTTATATTATTTATATTATTTATATTATTTATATTATTTATATTATTTATATTATTTATATTATTTATATTATTTATATTATTTATATTATTTATATTATTTATATTATTTATATTATTTATATTATTTATATTATTTATATTATTTATATTATTTATATTATTTATATTATTTATATTATTTATATTATTTATATTATTTATATTATTTATATTATTTATATTATTTATATTATTTATATTATTTATATTATTTATATTATTTATATTATTTATATTATTTATATTATTTATATTATTTATATTATTTATATTATTTATATTATTTATATTATTTATATTATTTATATTATTTATATTATTTATATTATTTATATTATTTATATTATTTATATTATTTATATTATTTATATTATTTATATTATTTATATTATTTATATTATTTATATTATTTATATTATTTATATTATTTATATTATTTATATTATTTATATTATTTATATTATTTATATTATTTATATTATTTATATTATTTATATTATTTATATTATTTATATAATTTATATTATTTATATTATTTATATTATTTATATTATTTATATTATTTATATTATTTATATTATTTATATTATTTATATTATTTATATTATTTATATTATTTATATTATTTATATTATTTATATTATTTATATTATTTATATTATTTATATTATTTATATTATTACTATTATTATTATTATTATTACCCTTTTAATGACCACCTTTCACCCTGGTTTTAAGGTAAATACTTGGTTCATTACAAGACATGTCCGTCTGTCCGTGTTGTCCGTTCTTGGAGACTATAAGAGCTGGAGTAAAAATTTTTTTACCAAAAGATGCGAATATACCGGGAAAAATACGAGTTTGTCGAATTTTGTCGATATCTTACCCCTTTGATACATATCGGATAAGAACTTTAGAAGATATAGCTAATAATGTGCCAATTTTAGGCCCCCTCTCATATGAACAGCAACAGAATTTCACTTTTTACAGAAATATTAAAGTTAATATTTTATGTTAACCAAATGTGGTACGTTAGGCTTAAAAATCAAACAATGTTGACCTTTTTCTGCACCATCCCCCCTAACCCCGTAGTACTGTTACCGTTATAACGCCCATAGCCTTCAACGCATCGATACAGGGTATTCCACTGTCGGGAACCGTCCCCACTGTCTGCATTAAATTATTTCAATTTGACTTCTTTTTCGATTTTTCCTGGTTTTAAGGCCGTGGTTTGCTTGGATGTTTGGAGTTGTAAATAGAGTATGCTATTTTTATGTCGACTTTTTGGAGTGTACGTATGGCTGTGATTTCCTGTTTTTCCAAGAACACCGGGCATATTATTTTCAGAGATGAGTGTTTATTGTTTGCGGTACAGTTGACACAGTTAATTTCGTTCTGGCACGTTTTCAATTGGTTTGCTTCGGTGTATACCGGTCAGATGGATCAGGTGGATGACCCTTTGTAGATGATTTGGGGTTTTCACCTTTCGGTGAATTTTGTTTTTGTGTTACTTTATGATTCTTCGTTCCTTTTTGAGTGTTGGTTTTGTGTTGTTATGTGTTGACAGAGCACGTTCGGTTGCTTTGGCTGTTAGTCTAAGACTGAGTCTAGTGTTATTAAAGCATTATACGTTAAAAGATTAACCTGAATATCTAAAAATTTGTTTTATTATTGTTTTATAAACTAACTGCTTATACATATTCCAGATGATGCCGATGTTACGATCTACAGTTCCTAAGAGTTTACTGCAGCGGCAGATTCGTTTAACACGGCTGCCAATGGGTTTTGTGGCAACTTTTTGTACACTTTTTTTCCAATCGCAAAACACAACACTCGTTTACCATCTAGAAATCAATTTATACGCCATTCTAGCAATTTCTCCGGTACTTTGTGCAGTTGACGTGCCAATAATTAAGCCCAGCTAGTACGAAAATAAAAAATACGAGAAAGAAACTTACGTATGGCAGAGAAAGGTATGGACTAAAAAAAAAGAAAGAAGAAGATTGAAAACCAATTGAGTGTTTTTTGAAAAGCGCATTGCGAAAATCTCTTCCGCAAAGTTAATTTCCTTGTTTATTTAAATTTCAAAGCTGTGCCGAACTACAAAGCAAAATATGTTCAACGGTGCCACAAGGTGTTGCTAGCGTTCGACTGTCGTTGTTGCCGCCTGTTCCGGTGTTGTGATGCGTGACATAAAAGTGGATTAAATTTCGTTTAAAATGTAAATGGAAAAGGAAACTTTGACAAAAAAAGGAAGAAAAACTGAGTTATAGCCAAATGCCATTTGACGAAACATCAAAAACTAAACAAACACCTCATCAAAACATCAAAGTCTAACATTTTGTTGCGTCTATATGGCCAACTTGGAGTAAGGCGGCCGCAAATTGCGTTAGCGCCACGTGAAGGGAGCAATACAACAACAAGAAAGAACAAGAAACACCATTTTATTTTGCAGTTCGCATAGTATAAAATCAGGCATTTTACACCTTATCAATTTTGTTAGATTATCAAAAGCAAAGTGACGACGGGAGTAAACGAGAAACAGCAACAACAATAAAAGGATGATGACAACAATAGCGCCAAAGCCACCCCTTGCAGGATGAACTGGAAAACCGAACCCACTTGCACTGCATCACCAGCTTGTGCTTTTCCCGCTGCCATCAGGCAGGGCTGGTGGTACCCATCGTGATGCTCATGATGTGGCCTGCTGCTGATGGCGTCGGGCGTTGGTGTCATTAAGGAAGTCAAAAACTTAGACCCACAAAATGCTTGGGATGGGCATGGGTGGGCAAAGTGCTGGCTGGCGCTTCGAGTGACAGCATCGCTGACATTTATTTTGATTTCGGCTTGAGTTTGAGCGCAGTACGCAACCCATGGAGCTGCAGGGTTACGGTGTGAGTGCTTGTCGTTTATCTGGGGTGATGGAGATGGTGATGATGAGACAGTTTCCTCCAATTCCCCCGATTGACAGGTAAGCCAACGCTGATGCTAATGCGCAAGCAGCTACCAACATACATTCTGCTCTTTGTGCTCATCGAGCTTCTTGCTTTTGTGTGAGCTCCTTTTGGCAATTGTTGCTGGGAACGCATAAAAGCCACTAAATTGAATTTTACGTTCCAACTTTGATGTGCATTTATTAATGGCAGGGGGGACTGCAGGGGTTTTCTAGCCACTCCACCCGCTAATGGTCGCCCGAGGAATGAACCAGTAAAATTTATGACTTCTGCTTAACAAATGGCAAGGGCGGACAAGTTTAGTCAAATCTATGAAAAGGTATTTAGAAACCGCACGTTTGCATTGCACCTGAAGTCCAACATCTGTGCACAAATGATGAAAACAGGAACAACCGCACAGTTTGGAGCACTCGTTCCAGCAAACGGACGAAGGCAATTGCAACATTTACCACAGTGGCATGCGAATTCAATGAAATATTGTTTCGCAAATATCTGGTAAGCCAGCTTGAGAATGTTTTTATGGAAAAATTACGCTCTTAAAATGCCATTGCACAGCTAGCTGCCCATCGTGGTTGACCGGCTGTTCAGCATTTCTGAATCATTTTTTAATGTACGAACAGGACGATTCCTAGCTAGAACTAGGAGCTAGCTCTCGTCCAGGGGTGAGACGTGTTCCATAAAATTCCAGGCATAACTTGTAGCCAGAACTTGAACACACTACAACGATACAATGAGACGAGCATCAATATATGCAAAAAACATGTAAGCCATGGAAGGGCTCGCCATAAAAAAAAAACGTAAAAGGCGACACACAAAATGAAAATAAAACGGCCAGAAGGAAAAAGTCAAGTCACTAAATTGTGCGACCCTAAAAGTGTCCGGCAACATCTAGCCGTAAAGTGTGTTTGTCAGATATACGTAGACTGGCTTTGGCACTGCACTTACTTTATGGGTTCACAGGCACACACACACGAGCTGTCCATTGGCCGCAAGGAATTGCTGGAAAAATTGTAGAAAATTGAAAATGTGTGAAAACGTATAAATTTTTACAGCGTTACTTCTAATGCTAAGTTGTTGTTATTTATGGCATTCTATGACATTGCATACTTTAACGCGTCGCCTATAAAATAAAATAAAACATTTGGAAGAGACAGACGGAAAATCCCATATACCCCTTTACTCTCGACAATACACCACATATTTGAATATAAATAAATAGAATGAATATGACAAATATAACCATTTTTTGTCTTAGTTGCACTTAACTCCGAGGCTAAAAATTTGCTTGCATTAATCAACAAATTCTGCCAACTAAAGTATAGAAGTATAGCATAGAAATACTCCAGTTTGGCTCCATAGTAGGTCAACTTTATGGGATACTCCTCGCTAAGCCGCTGGTAACCCTTGAGGCACGAAAAATTTGACATCGGCGTAACCTTGAATAGTTCAGTGATTATCAGACGTGACTGCGACATTTTGAAATTTGGGAAAAGCTCAGCCACACGATCTCTGCGTGTCTAACCAGCAAGCTGGCATATCTGATCTAAACTGTCCATAGTTGTACAACACCAATTCTAACCCAATTATGCTCAGCCGCTCCTCGGCGTCAATAATATCGCACATGCCAGCAATATCGCTTTTTCTGAACTCCTTGTGAATGGTCCTTAACAATGTCTCATAGCGACTGCTTGTAGCTGCGGCATCGCAGGCCAACCGATCTTCTTAAAGGGCATGGGCGAGGTAACTGTACTGCGAGGGGTCGGGACATGGCTATATCGACTCGAATATTGCTCTTGATCATTTTTAGCCCTAATCTCCTCCTTGTGTGAATAATGACACAAATCAATTTTTAACTTCAATTCTTTCAACTTACGTTGTCTTCCCTCATTTCACACATATGGGATTTCTATGCATTTTGCACTAGAAACATTATTTTGTATATGAACATGTGCTTATTTTTACATAAGAAGTTTGTGTACGTCCAGTTACAAAAATGACGCGTGAGGAGTTTTTACTTACCCAAAATTATGATCAGGCATGTGTGAGGAAGAAGTATATAATATGGTGTGTACATGCACCGCAACCACATTAGTTACAAGTATACTAACAGTCATGAATATATAATAAACTATAGATCGATGCCGTTAGTTAGTATACCAAATATAGACAGCGCTATGTGAGAAAAATATTGCCAAAACCATGTATTTTCAGAAAAATTTAAAACTAAGTCAGTGTACTATTAGCTTAGCCTATGGCAGGTTACTGCCACATACCTGAAATATACTCGTTCTTTGCTATTTTGAATTCTAGTACTTAAAAAAAAAATTTGTTTGCATTTAATGCGTTAAATCATTTAATGAGTTAGGAGAAATTATGATAAAAATCATGATGAAGATCTTTCCGAATATGATAATGAAAATTATTTGGAACTATAGCGAGTAGAATGCTCAAATTCAATAGGAAACTCTTTGACGACATGCCCAACACGATACAAAAACATTCAGCTTGCTAAATTCGAAATTACTAAAGTTATTTGAATAACACACTACATCGACAACGCACGCACACAAAAACATCTCCAAATCGGCGGAAAAGTTGTCAGAGTGCTTAAATCGTCGAAAAACATAAAATTAGAGATTTTAATTTTTTTGGCCAATCCCAATACTTTTTTGCGGAACAGTAACAAAACGTCAAACGAAAGAAAAACCTGATGCGCTAGAGGACTCCTATTTCTAATTTCCCAAAAGCCCGACAACCCACCACATACACGTTCAGTTCTATGACCCCCTCTAATACTTGCATTCAAAATGGATGTGAACAAAATCAAGGTAACTGTACTGCGGGTGGTGGGGGGGTTGCTGTGCGACAACAAGGACAGACGGACATGGCTATATCGACACGTTCAGTGCAATGATCCCGACTTATACTTTTATACAAAGTGTAATAGGAGTCCTATAGCGCATCAGGTTTTGCTTTCGTTTCACGAAACATACATTTAAAGTGTATTTAAACGACTCGTTTTGTATCATTTCTTTTTGTTGTAGCAAAAGTGGAGACCCGACAACGTTTTTTTACGTTTTTAACGTGTTTTTATGTCATATCACTTCTTTTTGTTTGACATTTTTTGTCAAAATAGTTGTCGCAAATGGCATGGTTTTGTAGAGCATCATATTCACTTCTTTTCAAAAAACAAACTTTAAGAGCCATTGGTAATAACACGCTTACGAATTCTGCCCAACATGTCGCGATAAGATGTACCTCCTGTTTCCTTTGTCTCATCATTATTAGTAATTCATCATAAGCAAATAGGTCGTAAATGTTTAATGATTTCATCTTCGGCCATTCCTGGTTTCTATCCGAGCCAACCATCTTCTGTATAACTTGTGTTTCAAATTTCAGAAAGACATTACGTCTTTATTTATAAGGTAAACATTTGATATCATGGATACTTCAACAACGATCATTCAAACCATGTCTTCCTGTTCAATTCGCTATTTTTTTCATTACTTTAAGGGTCGGTACTTGAATATTGACACCCTGTACATGGATTCTATACACACCCTGTACGTGGATTCTGTGCTAGTTACTTTACATGGATTCTGTGGTAGTTTCAATGGTAATTTTTATTGAGTTGACTGCAGAATTAAAAATGGTCATATATACACATACGTACCCTACTCTATCGTGCTGCATACTAAATAACAAAATGACTAAGTAACTGGATTGGAGCCATGTCTTTTTGACCAATTCGTGATTTTTTCATTACTTTATCTGGTAGGGGTCGGTAATTGAATATTGCGGTTCCTGTCCGCAAGATAATTATAACATCCCGTAGTAACCCTGTACATGGATTCCGTACTAATAACAATAGACTAGTGCAGGGCATGGTTTTTTTTTTTTTGAACACCTCCAAATTGAATTTAAGACTAAAATGTTAACCGAAACGTTGTAAACAAAATTTGTAAAATGTCAAATACTAGCCTACTATTTTATTAATTATCGAAAATTTTAAAATCTGAGACTGGAAATTATAAAATTATGAAAAGCAAACTAGCACACAACGAATCAAATAGGCACACCGATAGCACTCATATACACAAAGTAGGCACACCGATAGCAACCACTTACATATGCTAGACACACTGACAGCAAACATTTACACAGAGCTCTACCGGTGTGTGATGCGTCCAGTAAATAAGCCTTAGGCGAAGCGCTTGGGGAGACGACCCGACAAGCGCATTCTACCGAACGCTTAGATAGCGCCTATACCCTTTAATGCTTTGATACAAAAATTTGCACAGAAAATAGATTTTCATGGGAAAAAAGGTACAAGGTATTCCACTGCGGGCACCGTCCCGTCTGTCTACATTAAGTTTTTATACCCTGTACACAAAGTGTAAAAGGGTATTATAGATTTGTGCAATGTATGCAACAGGCAGAAGGAGGAGTGGCAGACCCTATGTTCCATGGGCAAAAATGATCGGGAGCAATAGTCGAGTCGATACAGGCATGTCGTCTGTCCGTCCGTCCGTGTTGTAACGTGTTTCCCAGATTGATCATGTTGTGATTGATGGAAGGCATGCATCCAGCGTGCTTGATGTTCGTACGTTCACAGGGGTCAACATCCACTCTGACCATTACCTTGTTGCAGCCAATCTAGCGCACAGCGAAAGCTGGACATCACAAAGCTGCAATCACAGCAGACTGCGGCGATTAAGCGTTGGCAACGACTACCGCAGACGATGGAACGACGAACTCTATGAGTTCTACGACGACATTGCTATAGTCAAGTGAATTAAGATCCAGCGGCTCCGCTGGCTAGGTCACGTTGTGCGTATGTATGGAGAAGCTCCTGCAAGAAAGGTCTTCAATGCGAGTGGCGAATGGAGATGACGAAGGGGCAGACCATGCCTCCGCTGGAAGAACCAGATAGTGAGCACACTAGCTACCTTTGGTGTCACCGATTGAAGAAGGCGCGTGAAAACAGAGACGACTGGAGGAGAGCTTTACATCAGGCCGTAACCCGGTAACGGGTTACCACTTAAGAAAAAAAAGTCACACCCTTACTTATTTTGTTTCAGTCCACTCAGGACTACTATATAATGCAGATTACATAGCCGAAAATTTCACGTATCTACATGATAGGCTTTAATGGAATGCGAATTTAAATAACCAGTTCAACTTCAAGAAAGAAGGCCTGTGCAATGTATGTGCATATATCGATTATAGGTAGCTAGCCTGGTCACTGAGATTGACAGAAACTGAACTTTGGTCCCTTTTTTGTGGGTTTTATGAAGAATTTTTTGTAAATTTTCAATTTGGTAACTTCTGACATGGCTTGATTGCCGATGCGAACACAGCATGATTGGATGTTTGGCTGTGGCTGGGCGGCTGTAATTGATTAATGGACCTGATGCGCGACGCGTAACTTATGTCATCCTGCATGTTTACAGCGATGTGGCCCTGATGGTGATGGGGATAGAGGCCAAAGCAATCAATTGGTCGGCATTGAGTTATGGTTGCAAATCAAATACTACGAGGTACGATAGGGTCGAGATTGTTGGGTGGTGGTTGGTTTGAGTTACCACCACTCGCAGCATCTAGACAACGAAGGGTGCAATGACGTCGGCTGCACTAACTTGCTGGAAAACATTGAAAGTGCTGCTTCTATTTCCATACACTTCACAAAGATTTTAAATATGTTCGCGAATTTCCTACTATCTATATTGTTTAGTTTACCATACTAGGCAGTCTTCTACACTTGGGCCTTATCAAAGTTAAATATATAATAAAAATGTAATAAGGGAGTAAGGAGTGCCAGAAAAGTATATATCTAAGTACGTAATATATTGATATACTTGCGTTGAATTATGACTCCCCTGGGTGTAGGCATTCCTCTTTTTTAACTGGCGTAGCTCCTATGGAGGTGGCAAGTCCTTAAAATCAGTTAACCGCGAAAGTTTGCAACTTTTTGTGTTGCCACTGAATTATAGAGAGTGCGTGCAAGTGCGAGTCAAATCAAAGTTTGACTCTATTCAAATAAACGCCAACATTAAGAGAGTTGCAACTGTTGCGCTCCGATACCGACTTTAGCTGTTGTTCCAGCTCGGGGTGGCACAGCCAGGCACATCGGTATAAATCAGCAACGTCAAACTTTTCTTTTATTTTTTTATAATTCTTTCTTTTTTTGTCCTCCTTGGCTGGCCTAAATAAACTTTTGGAAGGTGGAAGGCAAAAGGCAATGCATCATTTAACCCTCTATTTTTGTTTTATTTTCGTATTTCTTATTTCTAAGGTTGTTAATATGAAATTTCCTGTCTTGATATGGCAATGTTTTGGCTCAATAATTGTCTTGACTGTAAGTACTTGATTTCTCAACGTCCTTATTCGTACTGACTGATGGTGGCTCCTAGTCATGACGAAGTGCGGGGTGCTATTAAGCGGCACAAGAACGACATAGCTGTACAAGAATAACGCCGATGAATTCATAGTTTTATATTCTCATATTTTCATGCTCAAGTTGTTGCAATTCGCGGAAAACCTCGCAAATTTTCAATAGGTTAATTAAGTTTTTCGTATTAATTTTGCCACAATATATTTGTGTTACTCGTATATTTTAGGCGACTGAGTGAATTATGGCCTACTGAAGACAGCCGGGGTTTCGGGTACGTGCACCTTTTTGTTACGCCTCAATCTAAGAGTACTAACACTATGCAACAACAAAAAAGTCTTTGACTAAATAATACATTTTACAGGAATCCAGCAACCGATTTTAGTTTGCTAGCATTGTTTTTAAATTATCGCTTTTTCAAAAAATTCAAGATTTCGAGAGTTACGAAGTCAGTAAATATCATATTACTCGGGGACCTTACTACGGATTGCGAAAAACAGTAAAAAAGATGAGATTTCATTTTTTTAAAAACAAAGGGCAATCCGATGCCGTAGTGTTTAGCAGATAAGCATAATAAATGAGGAACAAAACTTTTTCAACATCTTCGATTCGGCAGGTTTTTCATATGATAATTTGGGAGCCGTGTGTTGTGAGAATTGCTGTTTGCTTAATAATTTGTTTTGTGTGAATTGAGAACAGCTTTGTTTCGTGTTAATGTACATACATATGTATTCGTTTCGAGGAAGCAGAGAGCATTGTTCGCAGCTATTCCTAGAAGTTTGTTGGCTTAGCTTTTGGTGTAGATATTTCTAACATCATATGGTACTATCTACCTATGTTGGCACTCATACTCATACTAAACTTTTGAAAACTTGTCACACTGTTATTGTGCATTTGTTGCGTAAAAATTATTAAAATCGGGTAGAGACTTTAAATGATATAAGTAATGATGTGGCAATTTTAGGCCCCTCCTCCTAAAAGCTGCAACAAAATTTCACTTGTATACCAATGTTAAGGTTAATATTTATAATTGAAATAATGTTGACATTTTGCGGAGTCTTCTCCCCGCGCAATCCACTAATCTTATAACGCCCATAACCTTAAAGTTTTCACATAACTCGATTTTCATGGCTATAGGGTATCCCACTGTCTGCACCAAATTTTTGTATAAAAGAAAAGCAGGAAGAAAATCTCATGTGCATGTTGGTTGTAAAGCTTACATCGAATTCGCAATAAATACTCTTCATCGTTATCATTTACCACAAGTTCAAGTTAGATATATTTAATAAACAATATTTTATTTCATATTACGTACTGTAAAAAATGTTATAGACTGAAGTTAAAAAGACTCCGGATCTTCACATCTGTATGCTGCGTGTATGATTTTATTACTGACTAAATAACACCTTACGTCTAATAGTTTGTGTAATGTATGGATCTAATGTTAAATGTATGTTAATGTCATGTTAAGTGTTTTAAATGTAAGGCGTTAATGAACCAGTTCGCTGGAACTGGTAAAAAGTACAATTAAGTTTCTACATCCTCGGCCCCGCCAAATACTGACTTTATCTCTAGGGGTTGAAGAAATTTAATAGGACGTCTCAAAACTTGTTGATTTTTGACTCAAACGTCACAGGCTCTTGTACGCCTATCGCGTCCAACATATCTCGATGTCACAACGCCCAGCCTCCATAGTAGCCTTGGTTGGTGGTCATCTTGCGCCAAAACTACGTCACCTTCGCTTAGACTTCTTGCTGCTTGGGACCTGTTAATGGATAGAACGCAATTGCATTAAATACTCGTTGCGCCATCTCTTTATATAACGTTTAATTAGGGTTGTTCTCGCTTTCAACATGTTGCTAATTTGAGTCCCATCTGTTTTAAAATTCTCGCCGCTTAAAATCCTGCAGTCGCCCATGAAATGTGCAGGTGTAAGAGGCTCTAAGTCGTTTGTGTCGCTGCTGACGTATGTAAGTGGCCTTTGGTTTCCTACGCTTTCAATTTCGACTAGCAGAGTCTGAAGATCTTCAATGTTTAGTTTGGCCTTTCCAATTGTCGCTTTCAAACAATCTTTGATGGTTCGTACGAGGCGCTCCCAAAATCCGCCCCACCAGGCTGCTCGCTCAGGTATGAATTTCCACATTATTCCGCTTCTCGCTGCAAATTGTTGTATCTGGTTGGAATCCATTAGTTTTTCAAGTTTTTGTATCTCCAAACTTGAGCGCTTAAAGGTTTTTGCGTTGTCCGATATTGTAACTCGAACTTCTCCTCGTCGAGCCATAAATCGCCTTAGTGCATTGATGCAGGTTTCAACTCTCATGTCGGTTACTAGTTCGAGGTGTACACCACGTACTGCTGCACAAGTAAACAGCATTATGTATACTTTTCTTTGTATATCGCTTGATTCGTTGGTTGTGTACAGGGGACCAGCAAAGTTCAATCCTGTAGTCTCGAAGGGCTTGCTCGTAACCAGTCTTTCGATAGGCAAGCCTGTCCAGGGCTCAGATGCACTTTTGGTATGTAACCTCTTGCAGATAACGCATCGTCGAAGTATATTTTTAACAAGCTGTCGCCCTTTAACTATCCACAATCGTTTGCGCAGCTTAGTTAAGGTTGCAGTCATACCGCAATGTTTTAGCATCTGATGTGCGTCTATCACTAGAAGTTCTGAAAAATAAGGGCCTTTTGTCAATATGATTGGATTACACTGCTCTCCAAATTCGCTGTGTAAGAGTCGGCCACTGAGTTTAAGTACATTATCGCTTAATTTGGGATTAAGACTTATAATTTTTGAATCGCTGGGAATGGCTTGACCCTTTTGCAGTGCGATCAACTCGCCACCATATACTTGGTGCTGTGTGAATTTTATCCAATATAATTCCGCCTCTTTTAGTTCGTCAGCCGACAATTCTTTGATATTGTTAACATTTGCATTTATTCTGATTTCTTTTACTTTGCTTTTCATTCTCTTGACGAATCGCAAAATATATCCTGTCACTCGCAGCATCTTTTGTAGAGATCCATATCGCTGAATGGGAAATATAGACTGCATCGGTATATCGCTGACGATGTCCTCTATATCTTTCTTACGGATCCACAAAGCTGTTTGCTCGCTTACATTTCATGTTGTTGTCCAAGTGTCGCTATTGGCTGATAGCCATGAAGGCAATTTAGAACAATGCTTGAATCTGTCCAAATAAAAACGTTATTAATATTCAAATTCATTTCTGTTTGCAGATACTTAGCCAATCTTGATGCAATAAGTGCAGCAGTCAGTTCAAGCCTGGGTAGTGTAGTTGCATTTTCCTCTTTTATAGGACTGATCCTATTTTAGAGCATATAAACATAGTTTTAATAGCTCTATCGCTGATCTCTCTAATGTACGCAACGGATCCATAGGCTGCTGGACTGGCATCACCAAATACGTGCAATTCAAGTACTGTTGATTCATTTATTCTTAAACATCGCTGTATCTTGTAGTCTATCAGGGACAAAATGTCTTTTTGCCAAGCCGTAAATTCTTTCGCTAAATTATCCGCTAATGGTTGATCCCATTCCAAGTGTTCCTTCCAAATTTGTTGTAGCAATATTTTAATGTTTACAGTGAAAGGACCCAAAAATCCTAGGGGATCATAGATGCGTGCCATATATCTCATTACATTTCGTTTAGTTGGTAATAAGCCTTGTATGTGCACTATGGTCTTTTCCAGATCTACGTTTAACTCATCGGTAATGGTGTTCCACTTAATTCCAAGCACATTTTGCTCCAAGGGCTGTACGAGTGTTGTTTCTGCGAATAGCCCTTTTAAATAAATATATTTCGAGTTCCACTTACGCAGGTTGAATCCTGCTCGCTGCATGATCTGCTTCGCTGAGGTATATAACTTTTCCGCTTCTCCAATATTCGCTACGCTGGTGACCAAGTCGTCCACATAAAATGATTTCCGTAGTACTTTACAAACTGATTCGCATTCTGGTGACTGCCCTTGTAGATGTTGTTGAATCGTTGACGCTAGCAGGAACGGACTCGATATCATTCCAAATGTTACACGTGCCATTCGATATTCAGTAACTTTAGAAAACTGCTGCCCAATCTCTGGAGTTTTGCTGTACCACAAAAAACGAAGGCAATCTCTATCGGTATCATCTATGGCAATTTGAAGAAATGCCTTCTCAATGTCAGCCACTATGGCAATTTTCTGGCAACGGAATCTTATTAAAATAGCAGTCAAATCAGTTAATAAATTGATACCTGGAGTTAAATGGTCGTTCAAAGATGCTGTTCCATGCTCGCTAGATGATGCATCAAATACAATACGCATTATAGTTGTATCTTTATCTTCTCTATATACCGGACGATGCGGCATATAGTAAGCCTTGAATTCGCTGCCTGTAGTAGGCACAGATTATACTACGCCTTCCCTCAGCAACTCTCGTATACCTTGGTCATACTCTATTAGTTTGTCGTAGTTTTTCATTAATTTGTTGGTAAAAGTGCTAAGACGCGACATTGCTACATGATTGCTATCACGTAAATTATCCTTGGGTATTTTCCATGGCATTTGCGCACAATATCTACCATCCGCAAAAACAATTTCTGCAAGCTGCTTATTGTTCTCCTCGTCACACTATGCCAATCGATTCCAAATTCCAAAACTTTTCAATATCAAACTCCTCACGCTGTTCAAATACATTTAGTATGCATCTCTGATCAAGCATGATATCACCGCTATGGCCTTGTATTGTCCAGCCGAAGAACGTCTCGACTGCAACTAGATTTGTATCCAAATTTTCTCGCTTTTCGTAATTTAACTTCCCATAATTATCTTGTCCAATAAGCATATGTATGCCTTTGAACAATTCATCGCTTGTTGATTTTGCGTCCGCTATATTTCTCTTTGTTTGTATTGCTACGCGCGGCACCCGTAAAACGTCTGCACATAAATGCGGTACGACCGTAGAATAAATTTCTATTGTTTTATTGGAATACTGACATTGACATTGTTTTGATTCACCTAATGCATAAATTCTTGTTTTTTCTGTCAATTTTAATTGATTGACCAAATTTTCTGTTATGTAAGTGCACTGTGCACTGGCTGCCGTTGTCCATTATTAGACACGATAATACTTTATTTGAGCCGTTTATGAACGCACAATGCTGTCATATGTCTGCCGCTGCATAAATTGCACTTTATGTATTGATTCCTGCAGAATTTCGAAGTGTGATTTAATTTTCCACAACGAAAGCAACAACCTTCGCTTCTTAATATATTTTTCCGGTTACTCGCTAGTTCTTTCGTTTACTCTCTTTTTCAGAAAACTGCGCTTTTTCTATTGCTTCTACTTCGACTTTTATATATTCCAGCAACGCATCGAGTTGCTCATTCTTTTCTATTATTGTTGAACTTAGTGCCTTATGATTCCCACATATGTGTGGGAATCGCTTGTAGAAGCAGAGAGTTGACCATTATATGATAATTTGCAGTAGTAACTCCAATCGCTGATAATGAACGGACAGTGGCTCGGGTTTGTTGTACAATATACGTAACCCCTTTGCATCGTCTGATGACTACACCGCCTTCAAACTTAGTAGTTTTTGTATGTATTACTCGGTAATTTTCTCTGGGTCTCCATACTGATCTAGAAGCAAAGAAATAGCATCATTGTAATACACTTCAGTTGGAATAAATCCAGCTATTGTTGCCGCTGCTGCATCAGTAAGGGAATCATTCAAGTAATTAAACTTAGCTGATGCGTCTAAAAGAGAGTTTTCATGCACCGCTAATTTAAACTGTGTCCAAAATGGAAGCCAATTCTCAAAAGCTCCGTTGAACTTTTAAGCTCCATTGGTTTGAGCTTTACCGCTTGAATTTGGCTTTCTTCTTGTTTTCCGCTATTCGTTATCTCTTTTAAGTTATTTTTTGAGACTTCGTTTCGGTCTCCTTCTTTCGCTATGCCTTTCATCAAAAATTCTATTCTGGCAACTGTACCAATTGCTTTATCGTCGTATTCGAAAATCGCTTCACATTCTTTCTCCATTTCTATCTTTTGTGACTTGCTTGTCGGCCCATTTTACATTTGCATGCACGTTTTTCAGCCGGTATAAAAACACCTTTAAATTTTCCAGCTTTAATGGATTTTCGCTCGCTATGTATTTTTCAATTTGGTTACACAACTTTGTAAGTTGTGCTCTGCATGAAGATCGGTAGGCTGGATCCATTTTAAATATATATTTATATATATTCGCTTTAACTGTTCGCTATTTATTTGTTGTAAATTTTATAATTTCAACAATCGCTATTTGAGTAATTCGCTAATTCACGCCCGTTAGATATTCGCATTTATTAAATCAACAGATGCTACTTATCCCGGGTTTCGGCACCATGTAAAAAATGTTACAGACTGATGTTAAAAAGACTCCGGATCTTCACATCTGTATGCTGCGTGTATGATTTTATTACTGACTAAATAACACCTTATTTATTCTAGTCGTCTAAACTAAACTTGTCCAATTCATGTAGAAAAATTAAAACTGTACTTACATTTTGCATTTATAATTCATAAGAATTTCCAACATCAGTTGCATTTAGAATGGAAGAACTAACCCTAAGCATGCAATCAACTGAAATGGTCTGATAACTCGGAATATTTTTACTTACTGGTTTATTTGGTAATATTATATTACAATGCCGCTTAAAAAATATTTATTTAAATCATACCTAAATCGATATTGGTATTTAGCTTAAAATCTCTTGCAGTGATTGAAAAACAACGTTATTCCAGGTTATGTTTTTTCTAGTTTAAAGCAGCAAAAAAAAGAAATAATTAAAAAGCTTTTGAATGGCAGCTCTACTTTCTATGTTTTAATTTTAGCTCTTTTTCACTTAGAAACTGGCCAAGAAAAAGTAAGATTTCAAGGACTCCACAATTCGAGTAATATAGATTCCATTGTTATGCAACACAAAGATCAGATTGCGTAGTGGCAACGAGCTCTGCAACAAGAATTTTTTAAATGAATGGAAACAATCAATAAAACAGAAAAAAATGAATGTATAATGATCTTTTTCTTTGTACCATTACTGTTGCCCGAGATCAACGTTTCTTTCTGCTTACTGGTCTCCTGTCTTCGACCGCTGAATGTATATTTGTTCAGTGGCATTTTCAATTATAGGTCTCCTATTGAATTTATTCGAAATCAATTGGCATATTTACACACATAAACATAAATATAGTTGGGTAAGGATGCCAGCAAAAACGAAAGCCATTTGGAAAAACACCCAAAAAGACGACATACCGACGATTTCATAAATATGTGCAGCACGTAGGCAGCTCAATTGCCAATTACAAAAACGCCTTGGTGTTGGCAAAGTCAAAGTCAACTTAAAACTTTTGAGAAATGGACAACATAGAACGTCGGAAGTTGATTTGTATACCACCAAACCAAAGCGAAGGAATAAAAAGTGCCCCAAATAAATAGAGATCCAGCACTGAAAGAAAGAGGAAAAATGTGTGGACTTATGTATGCCATAACTTGGCAAAAGTGTTGGCATCTTGTAATAAACAAAAAAAGCGGCCAATAAAATATGCTACGCTCAAAAGGCTGCTACAATATTTTGGTCACGTCTGTGAGCCAAATTATTAGGCAGTAACACAAGACATAGTAGAACCCTGTGTGGTATGTATGTGTGTGTGAGGCAATGTTTCGCTTTTAAGTGGAATTATTTAAACAATTTTGAAAAAAGGGATTTCATGCACTTAAAAGAAAAAGAAAAGGTAAAAAAGGAGCAAAGTCTAGAATTTCATCACGTGCCACGGGCACACCTTTTTACACCTTTTCAACCGCAATTCCATTTGGTTTTATGTTTTTCAGTTAATATGCTTACCTGCAGTTTGCTTAGAATCTTGGCAAATGCCGGCGTGCCTATACTATCCACCAATCTCGAGAACTGTTCATCGCATTCCATTTTATCGAAGAATGTAGCTAGTATCTGGTCCTGAGGCAGAACATCAAGTATGCTATCGACCAGGCCATGCAGACCATTTAGCTGTTCTTTTGTGCTAGACTCAACCGTTTCCAAGGGCGTGGCTGTAGCTGCAGCTAAAATTTCTGCAAATAAGACAGTGGAACATGTTAAGCACTAGCAACTCCACGTTAAAGGTAGAGGAGCACATGTCACATGCAAAATGCAATAATCAATATCGAGCATAAAATTTAATTAAAATTCATATGCGAATTGCAGCACATTGAGCCGCCTTTCTATCCGTATACTCCAAGCCCCCGACCAACGAGCATTCCCTAACCAACATATCCATGCTGTACAATTTAAGTCAAACTAATGCATTGCAGACCGCGGCAATGACAGTTCCGGAACTGTTTTCTCCTGGTCCTTCTAGTCTGAGTCTACTATTGGTTCTGTTCCGCATAGTTGTGTGCCTTCTAAATAATTCAGATCATGTGTGCTATAGCGTCGTTTGTCGGTGGCGGCGTGCATGTGTGAACGATGATAGCGTGCAGGTACGCAGCCAGTGTCCATGAGTGTCTACACCATATGTGAATAGTTGAATTCATGGACCATGACATTGACCATAATGCTGGGCTTGGCTACAACACAGTAAAAGTTCACTAGTTATGCTAAAGGCTTGTTTGTGGTCAGACATAGCATGTCACATGTCATGCTGACGCCAACCTACACTCACACTGAGTTTATTGAAAAGCACTCATTCGATATAAGGCAAATTTTTTCACTTCACTTGTCACTCATACGCACCGTTGCCATCAGTGAGATCCTGTGCAGCTTCTAGCAAAGCCGGTGGTCTGATAGCATGCGTGACAGACTGCAACATTTTGACAACGTCAAGGCCACTGCTGTTCAAATACCGTATAAAGGCCACCACTTCCGGCAGCTGCATCAGCTGCTGTTTCATATCCCCGAAATGGCTGCTGCTTATGAATGTATAGGCCCGCTGTACCTCAACATCGTGTCTATAATAAATGCTAGCAATCGCCCTTACTTCCTTCATTGGTATCAGAGCAACGAATACACTCATATCTATAGGCGTGGCAACAACTGGGGCGGTAGTAGTTTCTAGGTCCGGAGAATCGCGTGAATGGGCCGTCAGCGAATCCTCTTCTTCGGATGTTATTAAATCTATTTGATGCTTTGACTCCTTATATTTCTGACGCTGTTCGTGCTGTTTTAGACTTTTGTGCGCCAGAAAAATCAAATCATCGGATGCTTGCTGCTCTTCCACACTATCGCTAGCTGAGCTGGACGAGCCATCCTCACTGCTGGACTCGCTAAGCGTGATCAGCGTAGCGCTGGTATTGCTCTGCGCGGCATTCGAGGCACTCAGACTCACAATCTCTTCAACCATGACAATGTCCTTGCTGGCGTGTGGCAGAGCGGAGATACCCACGGAGAAAGCGATGAGCCCGAAAAATTGTAAAAATCTAAACGCTTTCATTATATACGCCTTAATATTGTATTTTTGTGTGTTCATTCGAATTTATTTCCATTAACTTCCCGTTCGAGCGTAGTTCAAGCTGCAGCTTGAGCAGTGCTTTGCAACTGGCTGTAGCAAGTTGAGTTCAGTCTCTGGTCATGAGCATGGGCCATACGCTTTGTGTAGACTTTGGAGACTCGGTGGTGATTATTTAATTGAATCATTCTAAAACACTTTCGGTTTATTCACAGATCAAACTGTTTGTGTGCAAGCGTGTGTTTTGTGTGTGCAGTACTTTTTACTGATTGACAGCTGAGACAGGTTGCCCTGGTTATTGTTGAACCCTGCTCAACGACATTAATTATGAGTGAAATGTGAAACCTCATAGAAACACACACATTTTGTACATTTTGAGAAAGTGAAATTATAAGATATTTTGTGTTTAACTTATGCTCAATCAACTGAGTGTTATTATTATATGTTCAATGGTCTTCACGCGCCTCGGGTGAAACTCATAAATGTTATTATAAATTACAAACAAATACAAACATTGATTTATGCGGCATATAAATAAGAGTTTTATCTAAATAAAGGTAATAACATACACGCTCGATTAGGCTATTAAATAAGGCCTAGGGCAACACACCCTGCTGCACATGCACTTTAGAGTGCATTCATTTAAGCTGCATTTGAATAAAATACCATGAAGTAAGGTGCACATAATGCACTTCCGCATATTCATACAAACATACAACATATGACATACGATGTTTTGTTATGTGCAAGTGCATATATTATTGTTTTTGTCATTCATACTAGTTTGGCAGCTGTTAGAGTGTCACTCAGTTTGTCGCTTCACGTCGCTCAGTCGCTGGTTTCATTTAGCTTGGCGTCACATTTCTTTTTTCGTTGTATGCCAACACTCTCGTCCACGTCACGTCACACACTTACACCCAATCAGACGAACGCAATCACACAACTTGATATATTCATTCATTCGTTCATTCAGCAAGTTAAGTAGGAATAAAATTGTCAATTTTCATGTCATTATTTCATGCTGTCGACAACGGCGTCAGCGTTGACGATGACTTCGCGCACTTTCTCGCATATGTCACATCATTGTCGGAGACTATGTAGAAAAACACACAGTCACATGAGTTCTATACTATACGTACTTTTTTATACATATATATTACTTTTCCGCAAAAAAGTGTTGCAATTGCCCAAAAAATTAAAATCTCTAATTTTATGTTTTTCAATGATTTCGGCACATCTGACAACTTTTCCGTGCGTTGTCGTTGTCGCCGTTGCCGATGTAGTGTGTTATTCCAATAAGTTTAGTAATTTCCACTTTACCAAGCTAAATTTTTATCTATCGTGCTGGGCCTGTCTTCAAAGGATTTCCTACTGAATTTGAGCACCCTAGTCGCTATAGTTGGGTCGCCAGAGGTATAATAAGAGTTAATAATTTTCAAAATTTAAAAAATTATTTTATTTTTTTTAATTTGTCCGAGCTAATTTCGGTTGTTTTAATAAACCTGCGGAAAAGCCTGAGTTGGGTACCAACTGCTTATATATATTTATTAATATATCATTTATATATATATATATTTGCTCCTTGAACAGCTATGATTTATTCACTTGGTTTGAACAGAAAATGACAACTTGTAGTGTTTAACGCTTATATAAATTATGCATATAAGATCCCATAATTGTTTTATATTCGTCTACTTTAAGATTTTATTTTACTTAACTTTGTTAAAAGTTATAGCTTTTGTTGTTGTTCCCAACATATGACACTTTGAGAATTTGATAGGAAAGCCAACCAAAAGCACTTGCCAAGTGTCAAAAACTTTCGCAAAGGTTTACGAGCCCTCCACACCGTGCTCGTAACAGTAAATTCTAGCAAACCACCCTCAAAAATAACAGTACAGAGCTATTGGTCGTTTGGCCATCTATTCTGGTCTGGAACTTCGCAGGTCTGTGTCGCAAGTTATGCTACGCATGCGGGCAACTTATAAATTAATTTTGCCACACGAAATACTTTTGAAACACTCAGCATACCTCAGCTGCCATAAAAGCAGCGACATCCAAGAGGCCTAAGGAAGTGCATTCCCCTTCTCCAAGCCCGATTCCAATACTCCCTCTTACCCAACAACCCAGAGGATGAGGCTAAGGTAAGACAAGTGGCGCGATTGTGGCAAGTTACTTGTAATTAACTGCAGTCCATGGCGTGTGGTTCACCATTTTTGGGGGACAGGAAGAATCGTTTACACCTGTGACTGCAAGCGTCTGTTACTTGCATACTTTCAGAAACTTTAAATCGCTTGGGCTTCAGTGAGAGTGGGAGTGCAGGTATGTTCATCATTTTTAGGAATGCCACCTTGAAGCTCGCTACTTTTGTTTTTGTTTCGTCAAAAAAAAACCCTATTTTACCGCAAGTGTCAACATTTATTTCCAACTTAACACTTTAGCCTTACAATGAGCTTAATCCCGTCGGCTTGGTCGTCGTCGTCATCGTTGTTGGTGTTGTTTGTAGCTGAAAAGCAGTTGGCAGGGCGGCAGAACTTGACTAATTTTGTGCAAAGTTCAGCATTAACATTACCACAAATTAGCAAAAGTTTTGGCACAAACAGTTGGCACAAAAAAAATGAAAAACAAAGTTTGAGTCAAGTCTACGAAAACAAAAATTAAGGCGCAGTTAAGCAGCGGCAACTATTCTATATGAGCCGCCATTTAAGTGGTACCCATATCCCTGGTATTGTGCCGGCCCTGCCCCTGTTATTGTTCCTTCCACTGCCACTGCCACTGTAGCAGCCTGCTAACTGGTTTTCTGGTTGCCATAAATTAACTTGTCTTCTTGGTTACAACAAACAAACTGCCTGCGCGAGCACTTTTCCTAGTTTTCCACTTGCTGCAAGCCAGATTTTTGTTTAATTTGCTGCATGTGTTTGTTGTTATTGTTGCTCCTGTCTGGGATTGTTTTAATATGCGTCTGTGAGTAAGTGTGTCCGGCACGAGAATCCGGGGGAACTGGAAAGAATTGTAACTTTGAAGTACAGAGATACTCTGCAATGAGCAGTGAAAAGATTGCAGTCATTTTCGAATCTTATATAAATTCATTATTGTAGTTTGTAGCATTTTCCTATAATTCTCTAATTTCACTCGCTTCACACAACTATAGATAGCAAATAGCATAGAAATAAAATTTCGATATATAGCGAGTTTTGAAAACAACTTGTCACATACTTCTCGAGAGTCTTACTTATCATTTTTACTGTTGCACCGTGTAATTCAATGCAATTGTATTTAGCCCTGCGATGTACCTCAGTAAAATAATTATATGTGAATAACAATATTTAGCTCTTATAAATGAATGACAGAACGTTAAATTTGAGTGTCTAGATTTTCAGATATATGCTTTAAGTATTTTTCACGAAACCACTCCTACTTTTACCGTTAATTTAGAACCGTTAGTTCAAAGCCGCGTGAATTACATAGCAAATAATTATATGTGTATTACGATTTTTTTTTTTTTTTTGTTGATTTGTTTATTTTATAGTTTAAATCTTAGGCTAATTTACAAAAAATTAACAAAATGTTAGATGGTATTTTAGTTAGACAATATCTCTGATCGAGCACTCTAGACCTTTAATTTAAGGATACAATCTTTCTTTTTAGGAATTGTTTGTTTGTGTTGACTACATATATTATTTAGTATTACAAAAATATAAGGTTGCAGAGAAAAATAAGGAAAGAAAAACAATGCATCAATAATTTCGAGAATAATATAAAACCTTATGACTTAGAACTAGACTATTCTGGTATGAGCCACCAGCATATTTTGGAAGTGGAAGCAGAAAGTTGCCTATCTTTTTTTGAAATGGTGCAGTCGAACCTTTTATTTACCTCTGTTAGGCTTTTTGTGACAATTGACTTTGTGTTTGCCCTCCTAACTGCATGGTATATAACTGGGATCCACTCGTTGTCCTGAATGAAACCATTTTTGTCTAAATAAATGAAGGTTTCAGGGGGTGTGAAACCGTTAGTTAGGGCGTTTTCAAAGTAGCCCATACTACCAAAGAATGGAGCAAAAATTAGGTTGTTCCCTGTATGTGTATCAGTGCTGCGACTTGTATGTTTCCTAATTAGGTCAATTATATGTATGTCGATTCTACAAATTTGAGCCTTGGTGTATAATTTTTGGTTTGAGACGTATTTGGTGAAGTTACTTTCACTCGTTCTATACATAGCTGTACATGCTCTTAGTATCCTGCGCTCCAGTTTTCTGAGCCGCTCCATGTAAGATGGTGAGATGAGGTACCATGAAGGGCATGAATATGTTAGGATTGGACGGACCATCACCTTATACATCACAACCTTGACTCTGCTGTCAAGCAACCTATTTGGCCCTGTTGGTTTTTTCTATTTGCCAATTGACATGCTCGTTAAAATAAAGAAAATTGTCAAGTATAACGCCTAGATATTTAACCGAATTGGAAAGTTTTAACAGAACGTCTGATTCGTTGGTTGATATTCCAAAATGTTTCCAATTCTTCTTGACATTGTGGTTGCATTTTTTTATTGGGGGTCGAATTTTTAGGTGCCAGTTCTCGGCGAAGCTGATCAATATGTTTAACTTTTCTTGTAAATTGTCGTTTAAGTTGGCATTTTATTGTCGGAGTGGTAGATGACAATATCATCTGCGAAGGCGATGATGCTGACAATCTTGTTCATAAGGTCAAGGATATAGATGTTAAAGAGAGTCGGTGCATTAAACGTCCCTTGCTGCAGTCCGTTTGATATTTGGTATACATTTTCGCTCAGTGTCTGGTTGATTTGGACTCGGAACTGTTTATTGTCTAGCATGTTGGAGATCAGTATGGTAAGGTGAAGCGGGAACTTTAAGATAAGTTTGACTATTAGTCCCTGAATCCATACAGTGTCGAAAGCTTTCTCGAGATCTATGAAGCAAGCTCCTATGACGTGTTTTTCTGTTCCAGCTCCAATAAATTTCTGACACAAGTAAGTTAATTGCATGGACAGTAGAGTGCTTAAATTTAAAACCAAACTGTTTATGGCTAACTAAACTCATGTCCTCGATCAATTTATTTATTTTTATATTTATGATTACCTCAAAGATTTTACTTATGTTTGGAAGTAAACTAATTGGCCTTAGATTTATGAGACAATTTCTGTTTTTGTTCTTTTTGGGGATCACAATTAATTTTGCCATTTTCCATTGTTTCGGAAAATATGAGTTATTAAGCATGTTGTTAAATATTGTGCAGTATTCTAACATAATTTCTACCGACAAATTTTTCAGTACTATATTTGGATTATTATCTAAGCCGGAAGATAATTTGCTTTTAAGATTAAGAAAGATCTCTGTTAACTCTTCAATTTGTATAAAGTAATTGTCTGTTTGAGTGTTATGCAAGTTGTTGGCCTTTTTAAGATCATTAAAGGATGTTATTGTTAATTGCGAGCCTTCATATCCATTTTTTATTAGTGAAAATTGGTTGAAGGCTTCAACTACAAAAGTATGCAGACTTGTATCCAGAGTATTTTGGATATCTATCTCATTGCTTATTATGAAGTTATCATTCGAGTCTAGTTGCACGGAGTTATGGTCAATACCTGCATCTTGTAAGACGTATGTGAAGTCAGTTGGTATCGTTATGTGACTAATTGTGCTATTGTTGCCTTTCAAAAAGGTTCTTTTAGCTAAGGAGAATTTAGCGGGGTTGTTGGGTTTTATGTGCGAAATTTTTTGTTCTATGATACTATTAAAATGTGTTTTGATACAGTCGTTTAACATTTTTTTAATCAGTTTAAGTTTTGTTTTAGCATGGTTAAGGATTCTATATGAGAGGTGGATTTCTAGTCTATTGTGTTTTTTGATAAGAGTCAAGATTTTGCTTTTTTCGCTGAGTAGTTTTTTTGCTATTGGATAGTTTGTAAGAGTTTTAAAGGGGCTTATATAAGTTGATCTCGGAACATTTTGATCTATTGCAGAGTTAATTATTACATTTAATTTAGATAAATGGTGGTCTATTTCAGTGTTGCTTAGGTTTCTGTTATGGGGAGTGAGTGTGTTATGTCGTAGTAAGGTGTTTAAAGTTTTTCTAAATTTTGTCCAGTTCGTCTTTTTATAGTCTAGAGATGGTAAAGGATGGACACTTTCTAGGATATCGAACACAATTGATCCGTCGCGGTTGGAGGCCACGAATTGTATTGCTTGGTGATCACTCTCATAATCAATGCATTTCAAGCAGTTGACTGAGTTGTTAGTATCTGTATTAATTTTTAATCTATGATCGATAATGCAGATGTCAAGATACGAATTGGCTTTAGGGTAGGTTGGCTTTGATGATGCAAAAAGCGAAGATCTGAATTTAATTGAATTTGTGTCTAACCAGTCTTTTAGCGAAATGCCTTTTTGGTAGTTGCATGGATTGCCCCAGCTAGTGTGTTTGCTATTCAAGTCGCCAGCAAAAATATAATAATGGTATGGGTTGTATAGTTCTAGCGCTTCGAAAATGGTGTTGAGCTCGGATTTAAATAACTCATTATTGTTTCCCGCTGGGTAGTAACCGGCTACGACAAACATGAATTTGTTTGCAGACATGTTTATTTTAATGATGCAAGTCTCTAAGAAAGAAAGGGTATCCAGACTTCTACATATGTGATTGCTAAACTTTATGTGATTTTTAATAAGGATAGCAGTTCCGCCTCCTCTACATGCTCCTATCCTGTCTTTTCGAATTATTGTATATCCGTCAAAATTTAACGTATGCCTAGGGTTTAGTTTGGTTTCATTCAGAAGTAGAAGATCGGGGTTGTGGTCGGATAGAAATTTACTTAATTCTAGTCTCCTACTTATATTTATCAGAGAGTTTACATTAAGCGAAATTATGTTTAATGTTTGGGGGGAGATTTGTTTCGCACTATTGTTATACATTATTCTGATTCAAAAATGCCGTAGACTGTGTCTAGTCTTTCACGTTGCTCTTTAAGGTCATTTTGAAGGATGGAAATTTGTCTACTTAGTGCTAGAATTGATTGGTTTAGTTGATTCAGAGATACATTGGAGTTTTCGACATTGGCTGTTAATATATTGTGATCTGGGTACGACATTTCTTTAATTTTTTCCGCATAGCTTATTTTTGGGTTAACAAGTTGGGTGGAATATGTCTTCTTTTCGGCTAGGTTTTGTTTTCTTGCCCTTATTTTACGCTGGAGCTCTTGATATCGCTCACAGCCTTTATAAGACGCAGGGTGACCAGTCTTTTTGCATAAGATACAAACTAACTTATCTTTATCCATTGGTGTCTCAGATGAAAGGGGGCACTCACTACTTTTGTGAGGCTTGCTGCACTTTACACATCGTGGCGGTAGATGACAGTTGGAGGCACTGTGAAAGAAACTCTGGCAGTTTCTGCATTGGGGAATTTCAGGTCTACGTAGCGTTTCCCATTTGATGTGGTGGTAGAGTATACAGTTTATTGCTTTTAGATAGTTGATTTTGCTATCGGCGCTTATTTGCACCATGAAAATGGGTAGTTGGATGTTTAGCTCCGTTGATTTTTTGGTTTTGAAGGGAGTAACTTTAAGGATTTTGAGATTTTCATTTTGGTGACTGCAGAGCTCTTCAAGGATTTCCTGGGGGTTTGTATTTCCGTTTATGCCTTTCATAAGATAAGTTTTTGATTTTAGGCTCTTTGGAGTGTACGAGAAAAATTTAGCTTGGGCTTTAGTTAAATGGCCCCTAACTTTTTTATAGTCATCGAGGTTGTCGAGAAAGACAGCACGTTTATTTTGATTGTATTCTTTTATTTTAAAGTTTTTAATTTTTAAACCATCTATTATCAGTTCAATGATTTGTTTTGATTGTATTTCGTAAATATTAATTGGTGGTACATCCTTGTTGTTGTTTTTAATTTTTGTATTATTTTTTGCTCGTGTTTCGCTGTTACCGCTATTCACAGCTGCTGTAGCTGATGTGGATGTTGTTGGTATGTTTATTGCGGAGTTTAGTGTAGCTCCCTCTCTTTCTTTACTTAAATTGCTAATAAGCACCTCTCTCTCGAACTTTTTTATAATTTCTTTGTCGCACTGTTCGTCTTCTGTGTCTAGAAGAGCGTAATAGTTGTTTTTATAATTTTTTGCCATTGTGTGGCCTTCCACGTTGCCGTTTTTTCTTTTTCTATTTAAGTCTTCATTTGTGTTTTTAACATTATTATTAAATTTTAGAGCATGTAGCTCATCCATTTTATAAACGAACACTCTACACTGATAGAAAAAAGCGGTCTTAAACTACCGAAATCATGCCCATTTGTTGACAATAGTCTGTTATGTACGCATTTTCTTGATACCGTGACCGGTCGGTCTCAAATTAATGTAATTATTAAGACCGCCGGTCTGGTATTGAGAA
This sequence comes from Chymomyza caudatula, assembly GCA_035041775.1. NCBI lineage: Eukaryota > Metazoa > Arthropoda > Insecta > Diptera > Drosophilidae > Chymomyza > Chymomyza caudatula. The sequence goes on along the minus strand of JAWNKW010000197.1, from coordinate 2,060,371 downwards.
CGTTTTGGTCATAATTCGAGAACATTTTGCACATGATATGAGAACATTCTGTTCTTGTGTATAGAACACCCTGTGCTTATTCCATGAACGATTTGTGCTTGAAATAAGCACATAACATCTGCATGATAAGAGAACATTATGGTCTTGTATTTAGACCCCTTGTGCTCATTTCAAGAACGATTTGTGCATGATATGAGAACATTACTTTCTTGTATCTAGACCACCCTGTGCTTATTTCATGAACGATTTGTGCTTGAAATAAGCACATAAAGTTCTTCTATCTAGAACAGTATGTGCTCATTTCATGAAAAATTGAAACACTTTTTTTAAAATAATTTTTTTATTTTTAGTTGTAAAAATATAAATTTGTAGCTGCTTTGTCCGGTCCAATCAAGAATTTACATGTGATATGTCTTGTTCCATTCGTCGCATACGTCATTCAAATTTGAGCTGGCTCTGTTTAGATCCGATTTTGATGCCAATGATATCTGCTCCATCTTAATGATATCGTCATCAGTATGCGTATCGATCGCATCATTGTTGTTTGACATTGATAATATCTTGCGTTGCTTGCACGCTTTATTTTTCCATTTTGAAAAAAGTTTGCCAGCCGCATTATTTTTAACTTTTTGTGAAATGTAATAAAAGTCCTGTAAATATAAGAGCAATTTAGTTAAAGTCTTAATAAATTGTTGAATTGTTTTCTATCAACTTACTTGCATTTCAATTTTTTTGGAAATGTCGAACAAATGTTCCCCAATATTTCCAAAAAATGTGCCGGCTTAAGAATAGTTCTGCTTGCTATGATGTCCATAATAATAGCTCCCGCGGGTACTGAAGCCCTGAAAGTTTGACATAGAATTAAAGGCTGTTGGCGACTCGCAGTTTGTGAGTTTAAACGACGTGGATATGGTGTCGTCACCTGCAAGCTAAATGCAGTAATTAAAATTATTGTATTATATATATATTTGCGTGTTTTTCCTAAATTTACCTCAATCTTTCTCCATTCGAATAATTTTTCTCGAAACTCAATTAGGGGTCCTATGGGTGGAAAAATTTCTCGCAGATCGTCCTTGTCAATGTAGCGAAGGCTATTACGTCACTTTCGCATCTATTAAAGAAAAAATTTTAAGTCAATGCAAACTTTGGCACGCCGAAGTGTTATTATAAAATACGCTAATAATACACACACATACAATAGGACACTTTTTTTTAACTAATGAAGGTTATGAAAACACTCAATTATTAACTAAATAAACTACTTAAAATTAGTATTATTAATTAATACGAGAAAGTATACATTCAGGCGGTTGTGTCTTTTAGTACGTCTTATGCACGGCGTAAAAAAAAAACTAGCTGATGGCGCCGCTCACTACTTGTGCGAGAGTAAATGAGGTCTTGCAGCGCGCTTGGAGTTAGCTATACACTGCAGAAAATATATATGTACAAATGCTTGCTGCTTAGTTTTATTTGTTTGACACATTCTTTTGTCGAGCTATTTTATGTATATATTACTTTTTTTCACATATACATATATATGTACCTACAGCTAGCACAGCTATTAAATTTTGCATTAATGCATGTACACATGTGTGTTTGTGTGTAAAAAAAGATATAAAAGGCATCATATATATCTACTGAACTTACCTTTTAAATACGGCAAAACTTTCTCCATTTTCAATAAACAAATTCCAGCATTTTGGGAGCCACTGTCGTCAAATTTTCTTTTTTATTCTTTGTTTCACATGTATTACACTGCACTGGGCTTGACATTTTTACAAACTGTACGTCCGCACTCTTCACAATTTTCACAGCGACTATAATCAATGCGGCTCGCATTGAAATATCGAGCCAGCTTGATCTCTCTCGCCAAAAGTTCAATGAAAGTAAATCACGAAAAGGTCATGTATGTATCGGTTTGAAAGAGCGTATGCAATACGCAAATACAGTCAAACATGGTTAAGTTGGCCACGGACTGCTGAAGAATTTTTGGCTAACATATGCAGGTGGCTAACTTGTAAGGGTATTCAACTTTCTCAGGTGTGACTGTACCGAGAACGAACATGAAATAGAGAAACATACAAGCTTGAGGAGGACATATGCCAAAGGCAATACTGTAGAAAATACAAATAACACATAAAACATAGTTTTAGCCGTTGCATTTCAGCACCTATTAGAAATTCATCTGGCAACCAACTGCACAGACAGCGATCTGGCAACCACCACTAAGAACAATCTGGCAAGCCGAGAAGCAATGGCTGTGTTTCTACTTTTACGCCTGTACACAACACACATATTCAGAACACTTTATATTATTAAATTCATTACATTCGGAATCGATCCTGTTTTATTACAGGTTATGGGCCCAGCACGCTTCCACTGCGCGAGTGTACAATAAGTGAATAAAAAAAAAGATAATGAATTGTGAATTGCAATAATTTCAAGTTGCGGTGAAATTTTTTGGTGCAGCCTAGAAACTTCTAGAGTTCTGTAGACTTCACGTTGCTTGTGTAGCTTCGGTGTTGTCGTTGCTTGTGTACCAAAAATAAAATTTGAAACAGTTCTGGAAAACTAAAACAGCGAAGTAAAATAGAAAAACATTATAAAAATGAGTGTTGCAAGTGTGCGCATAGAGCCTTTGGGCAAAGACAATTTCGATACTTGGAAAATACAAATGCAAGCATTATTAACAAAATCTGGTATGTGGAAATATGTGAATGGCACATTTATAAAGACAGACCAAAATGCCCTAATTTGGGAGGACGAAGATGCAAAGGCAAAATCGGATTTAGTCTTGGCCATGTCAACGTCGGAGTTGAAACAAATAAAAAATTGTGAGACGTCAAATGAAGTATGGAAAAAGCTACATAGCATCTATCAGTCTACAGGACCGGCACGTAAAGCCGCTCTTTTGAAGTCGCTTATAGTACTAAAGTTAGATAACGGATGTGATATGAGGAGCCACCTTGATACATTTTTTAATATCGTAGATAAAATAAACGAGGTCGAGCTAGTAAACATAAATGATCTGCTGTCGATACTACTGTTATATAGTATCCCAGAGGAGTACGAAACATTTCGTATAGCGATAGAGACGCAGAACAGCTTGATTGAGCTTGAGCAACTTAAAGTAAAATTGTTAGACGAATATAAGGCTCGAAATAGGAACAATAATGAGTCGGTTCCTGGTGCAATGTTGGTACGCAAAAAGGCCGAAGGTAATATAACAAGAGAATGGCACAAGAAAACAAATCAGAAAATAAAATGTTATAGTTGTGGTAAGATAGGGCACAAAGCAACTGAGTGTAGATCAAATACCCAGAAAAATTATAGAAAGGATAGCAAGTCTAATACAAGTATGCATATAGAACAATCGAATACTATTTGCAGTAACCTAAACGGTTGGTGTCTAGACTCTGGTGCAACATCTCACATGTGTGCACAGAGAGACAAATTCAATGAAATAATAGGAGCAACATGCACACAGCTAAAGCTAGCAAATAATGAATCTACACAGATTGAAGGATATGGTGAAGTACCATTTAAACCAAAATTTAACCATTCTGTAAATCTTAAAGACACACTTTACGTACCAGATTTGAGAGACAACCTTTTATCAGTATCAAAGATATGTGACCATGGCTTCAATGTATTATTTAAAAAAAACGCTGCGGATATTATAAACACGTCAAACGGAGAAATCGTTTTCAGAGCTCGTCGCGCCAAAAATTTATACTACGTAGAGGAAGAAGGCGAGAGCACTCAGATAACTGTAGCACAGGAAAACAGTATCAAAGAATGACATGAGCGTTTTGGGCATTTAAACGAAAAAGACTTAAAGGAAGTCATACAAAAAGGGAAAATTAAAGGTGCAGTTGCAAATATAAAGGAAATTTTACCAGTGTGCGAGATTTGCATTAAGGGTAAGCAATCCCAGAAGCCGTTTTCAACATCAAGTTCCAGGTCAAAGGAAGTACTGGAGCTCGTTCATAGTGACGTATGTGGCCCGATGCGTGTCGCAAGCCAAGGTGGCAGTCGATATTTTCTCACGTTTATAGATGATTATTCCAAGTGGTGTGAGCTCTACACCATTAAAAGCAAAGCGGAGGTTTTCCAGAAATTCAAGGAGTTTCAAAGCTACGTTGAAAGGATGACTGGGAAAAGAGTAAAGACACTCAGATCGGATAACGGGACTGAGTACACGAACAACGAGTTCAAAAAATATCTGATAACTGCAGGGATCAAACACGAGTATTCAGTGGAATACACACCACAACAAAATGGAACTGCCGAGCGTAAGAATAGAACCCTTGTAGAAATGGCGCGTTGCATGATGTTGCAAGCGCAGTTGCCGCCGAGTTATTGGGCTGAAGCGGTAAATACGGCAAATTACTTGCGGAACAGATGTCCATCAAAGAGCCTGTGTGGCGAGACACCGTTTAAACTATGGAAAAATCGTATACCAATTGTCAAGCATTTGCGTACATTCGGACAAATTGTGTATTCGCTCGAAAAACGACCAAAAAGTAAATTTGGCCCAAAGTCTAAACGTTGTATTTTTATAGGGTACTGCAATGATGCAAAAGCATACAGGCTATATGATCCCGAGGCCCGAACTGTGCTGAAGAGTAGAGATGTCGCTTTTACAAATATTTTTGGAAACGAGAGCAAGTTTGACGAATTTACTGAACAACCAAATTAAATCGAAACAGAGTATACGTCAGTGGGTCGGGAAGAAAAGAATCAGGATAGTCGTCCAGAAGAAATTGAGGACAAAGTGCGTGGTCCAGGAAGGCCAAGAAAACTATACACAGGTAAACCTGGTAGACCGAGATTGGTCTATAATCAAATATTTCCAGTTCAAGCCGAACCAGGGAATCCAGACGGCGAAAGTGATGGTGAAGATGAGTTTTTTGAAGCCACATCACTGATCAGTAACAAACATGAAATGAATGTAAGTGAAGCTCTTAAGGGATCAAATGCCGTAGAATGGAAGAATGCACTTATAAAAGAGTATAGGGCATTGCAAAAGAATAAAACTTGGGAAATAGTAAAACGCCAAAATGGACAAAAGGTTATTGATACCAAATGGGTTCTTCGGACAAAAATTAAGCCAAATGGAGAAGTGGATTGTTACAAAGCCCGGCTAGTTGCTAAAGGATTCACACAACGAGAAGGTATCGATTATAACGAGACTTTCTCTCCAGTAGCTCGAATTGGATCAATAAGGGCGTTAATAGCAATCGCAGTCGAATTAAATCTGGATGTTCATCAATTCGATTTTAATAGCGCATATCTCAACGGAGACATCGATGAAGAGATCTATATCAGCGTGCCTCCAGAGTTTTTCGAAATCCTGGCAGACAAGGAGAAACAAAAATATGGGCGAGATAAAGTCTGCAAACTGAGGAAGGCGCTATATGGCTTAAAGCAAAGTGGACGCCAATGGTATAAGAAACTCGACAGTAAATTGAAGGAAATGGACTTAAAGCCATTTTCAGCAGATCCATGTGTCTATATGAAAAGAAATGGAAACGGAATCATCATTGTGTCACTGTATGTAGATGACCTAATAGTTGCAACAAATGATGGTAAAATGTTGATGGACTTGAAATCCGAGCTGGAGAGCAATTTAGAAATGAAGGATTTGGGAAAACTTTCATATTGTTTGGGAATTGAGTTCCATCAAAACAAGAAAAAGAGCGAGTTTGCGATGAGTCAACCGAAGTACATTAAAGATATATTAAAACGGTTCAACATGGAGGATTGCAAGCCGGTAGCTACACCAATGCTTGCGGGTGAAAAATTGTCAAACGACATGTGTCCAAAGACGGAACTAGAGGAGAAAGAGGCCTTACAAATGCCATATCAGAGTTTGGTTGGTGCTTTAATGTGGCTGGCAGTATCAACACGACCTGACATCGCACATGCTGTAAGTGTACTGAGCCAGTTCAATACGAAGTATGGTAAGCAACATTGGATAGCAGCAAAACGAGTACTACGTTACTTGAAGGGTACTCTAAAGTATGGTTTGGTATACCAGAAAAGTGGCAAAGAGCTGGTTGGCTACGCTGATGCCGACTGGGCCGCTAATATAGATGATCGTAGATCTTTTACAGGTTTTGCTTTCAAATTGGCGAATGCAGCAATATCCTGGGAATGCAGAAAGCAGCAGACCGTTGCATTATCCAGCACAGAAGCTGAATATATGGCGCTGTCCGATTCATCGAAGGAAGCAGTTCACCTGAGAAGTTTCCTACAAGAAGTAATGGGCAAATTCCTGACGACCACTGTTTTTAACGATAATCAAGGGGCTGGTCAACTTACAAGGAATCCAATATTCCACAAGCGTACAAAGCACGTTGACATCCGTCACCATTTCATAAGAGAACTGGTAGTGAAAGGTGACATAAGCATAAACTACATGTCAACAGCCGAGATGCCAGCTGATGTGCTAACCAAAGGGCTTGGAGCGTCTAAGCATCAATCATGTATAAAAACATTGGGCATGCGGCAGATTGACTAGTATGGTGCCATCTGAGGGGAAGTATTAGAAATTCATCTGGCAACCAAGTGCACAGACAGCGATCTGGCAACCACCACTAAGAACAATCTGGCAAGCCGAGAAGCAATGGCTGTGTTTCTACTTTTACGCCTGCACACAACACACATATTCAGAACACTTTATATTATTAAATTCATTACATTCGGAATCGATCCTGTTTTATTACAGCACCAAAGTCTGTTTTAAATACAATTTCCATTCTAAAAAGCCGTAAATGATTAAAATCGGTTTGAAAAAAATAAAGTTACGAAGGTTTAAATTTAAATTTTAGTTCAACTGAATGTTATAGCTGACAATCGATTGCGTGGCTAACTTCGTGGTGAGTTATGGTGCATTGATGATGACTATCTACCAGCGATTCCAAGAATTGATTTGAGATTCTCTGTGAAGCATCTGAACTCTGCTGGTGAGCATGTGATCACTCGATTCACGATCAATGAACTACGAAAGGAAAATCGTAACGGAGAATCGGAGAAGGCTAAAACAGAGTTCATTGCAACCGTAATTTAGTTTATTACTAAAACTATATTTAATTCGTATCTATACAATTAGTTTTCTGTTTGATTTTGAATACGTAGGTCAATATGATGCAGTCCTTCATTATTGACAGGAATGGAAAACTCTTGAACGATATATTCCGCAGAAGCAAAGTGGATCGAATCGCAATTCTGAAGGCACTAATCAAATGGTATATTCTTAATAAAGTAAAATCCCATAAAGGATAGGATTTGACACCACCAGCTCAAATACAAGCGAAAACACTGGCGCATGCATTTTGTTGGAGAACAAACTCGTTCGAAAATTATTTGAAACATATCTTTAAAATTAAATATTCCGTGACTAGTTTTCCTGAAGTGCATATTTTTAATCGTTTTGCTGCCATTTGGGAAAATCTCGAAAACAAATCGTTTAAAAGCAGACTCGAAAACGCAATTGTGCGCTCAAGAATTAGTGATGCTGATTGCGAAGTCATTAAGAATTTTTTCAATCAACAGCTAAATCAAACACATATCCGAGCGGATTACAAGGTACTACTACAATTAACAATTACGCTCCTTAGTGAAGTCGGAGGAAGCTTTCGAGAATGTGGTCCAATTTCAAGGTTCTTGAAAAAAGGCATTTACACCTTGAAATTATACCTCTTTCGGGAGCGATTCATTTTAAAAAAACAAGAATCAAATGGACTTGGCTATATATGTAGGTATATTATTTGTGTGAATATACATCAACGCGTGGTTAACATGCACATATGTCGTACGAGCCCCAAAAGGAAAAGCCATTTGTGGTATTTGCCACCGGAAAATGGCATTGGCATTTTTCAGTTCAAATGTTTCACTCAGAGAAAAGAAATATGAACCAATTGTAAAATTGGAGGATGGAAAAATATTGTTGTATAATAATTTGATCGTATCTGATTGACCCCTTATCCTTGCAGCATGATACGATGATTATCAAGATACTGTCAATGTTTGTCGTAATCTTTTCGTTGAAGAACAAAATGTATATATCTCGCAATGCATTTAAGCATATCGTCGAAAATACCCCTCACACAAAATGTGGATCTAATATAAACATTAAATTGTTGTAACTTATTCATTATTCAGCCGATTTTGGCCATTTATGTCTTCTTAGAATGGAAATTATATTTAAAAGCGATTTCAAGACTAGTCATATAAATAAAATGATTATACCCTGTACACAAAGTGTAAAAGGGTATTATAGATTTGAGCAATGTATGTAACAGGCAGAAGGAGGCGTGGCACACCATAAGTTCCAAGCAAAAAGTCTTATCATTGACTCGGGTAGCGATTGGACCATATCCGTCTGTCCGTATGATAGATTTCCGAGACCATAAGCGCCATAGACACAAAGTTTTACCAAAAGATACGCGTAATCTAACGTAACATGAAGTTTGTCGAATCAAGTCGATTCGAGTCTTCGAGATTTCGAATCAGAAAATATCATATATCTTGGGAACTTTACTACCGATCGAGATGAATTGTAACTCGAATTGAAGATAATTTAATATTAAATCAATGTTTTCCAGATGGTTTTGGTCTAACTTGATTCGATTGCAAGTTACAGGGCAATGAAGTCAAATTTTTTTTTTTTTAGATTTAAAATTCTTGTTTTTTTTACTTCAAATGAATTAAAGCAAAAACTAAAATAATTTTGTGATGGGTTATTTTTGGATTCGATAAATTTATTTTTTGCGAACATTTTAACACCGATTTGAGTAAAATTGGTAGAGAAATGGAGAAGTTATTAAGGAATATCGAAAAAATTCAGTTCCAGCATCGTTCTATAATTTTTTTCGGGTGCGTAATGGGTATGTAGTCCCGTATCAACTAACATACTCTAGGTTGAGAGCATCAACACTTAAATAACGAACTTTGTCAGCTTTGAAGAAATGTACTGTTTTAGCCGATATTTTCTTCGAAAGGTACTAGCTCTTCATCTTCTTTCACACATTAATTTGAATTTTTTATAAGTTTCATTTATCCGACGTCACCGTACAACAAAACAGCACTAAAAATACTAAAATAAAAAAATACTTACTTAACTTGGTATTAAATAAGCCCTTGGGCAAAATTTGCCCAAAATACAGATTTCGCTACTATTTCTATACTGGCTCGTGGGGTAATATCAAAGCCTTAAGATTTTATTTTTACATATATATTTCACTTTAATTATGCAAACGAGTGTATCCCTGATGACGGTCATGATGATTGATAATGCTGTTTCGATTGCCGTTATTGTTGTGAGCATCCAAAAATGTACCCATCGTTTCAGTACTTTTTCCATCCCCAATAAACGCCTGAGCCCATGTCTCTGCTATCTGTTTATCATTTTGTTTGCTTGGTCGCGCACGGGACGTGGCTTCAGTTTCAGTTCCATTTATTTGGCGGGTTGTCAATTGGGCTGGGGATGCACACCTGCTAGTTAGCTGATGTGCCAGACCATCTTTTGGAGCTACGTCCTTAGAACAATTGAATCAATTCAGTACTCTAGAGCAGATTCTTGCCATGTCGGAAATGTTAGTGGGCAGCGGTCAGACGGCAAAGGCCATTGTGCTGCCGATATAGGGGCAGTGCAGTGGGGCGCAAAGTTTGCTCCGATTTTGACACGTTTCGTAAATATTTGAGCACGTCTAAAAGCGCGTAACGTTGGTTCATTTCACCATGGCACTTACGCTGTTCGCTGTTGGCCCAAAAAAATATGTATGTATTTTGATTTTTGAACATGGCAGCTTCCCTTGGTCCTTGTGGTCCTGGTCTTCTCGTTGTCGCTGTCGTCCTGACAGTCCTTTATTGTTGTTGTAATGTTGTTATAACGTTGTAACGCTTCAAGTGCGTTTTAAGACTTGCGTGCCAGCCCGTGCTTTACCATGGCTTTAATTAATTTTAACTTCCGTTAACAATTTTTATGCGCCAATTTTGCAGGGACTTGCACACTTTAGTCCGTTTGGGCGGCTAGTCCGGTTCGGATTGCATGTTTCTATGTTTGTGGCGGACGTGCTGATTTCATGTTTATTTTGTTTTTTGCCACTAATATTTCTTGTTGTGCTTCTGTGCCGTTTGAGTCGAAAAATTATTCGCCGGATACATGCGATTAGTTTTGGCACGATTAGTTATACACTTATGCACACTCGTTTCAGCACTGTAAGTGTAGTTTTGCGCGTGCAACAAGTTAATGAAACTCCTTAACTGTTGGCGTAAAATATGTGTGATTTTGGGTCTATTCCGTTAGGGTATGAAAGGGCCTAGAACAATATCAAGCTTCAAAAATCTTGAAATATTGAAGAGTTGAATTGTACACAGAACACGTGCCACAACACAAAATAAAATAAGACAAGGCAAACATTAAACATGAAAATAAAAATAAAAATAAATATAAAGCTAAAGCTAAAAAGCCTTTGAAGTTTCAAAGTAAAAGACGAGCAGCCACCGATATAAAGTTTGCGCTTTGGCTTTGAAATTTCGAATTTCCGAGTTTGTCGTGCGCATCCGTAGACATGTGACTCTGTGTGTTTATGGGCATGTGTTAGAGAAAGAAAACTCCACAAATGTCTCGCACAAGTTGCTCTCCTTTCACATTTCTTTTGCTGCATGTCGCGCTTTTATTGGGCTTATAAATGTTTTATTTAAGACTTTTTACTTCGTGCAACTTGTAAAAGAATGATTATTTGAATGAGTCGCAAACCCTTCCGCCGCCCAACCAATCCCTTGCCGCAATCCCAATTCAATTTAAATGAATGCATGCAGTTTCTCTTCCACTTTCCCATTGACAACTTTATGACAAATGCTTATTAAGCACATCATAAATTCTCGCATTGAAGTACCTCTTAATGCATATAAATAGAACAACTTTGTTGGCATCAAATAATTTTTCAATGCACCGTTGGGCAGCGTTGCATTGCAACAAACTTAACTGTACTTACACACACACACACACACACAGCGCTTTCGCACACCAACACAATAAGCGGCAACAATGCGCTTTTGGATGGCCACTTTACAATTTTTATTTATATCCATTTTGTCGATTTTTTTCGCTATTTGCCGACACATTCGCTTTGCATATCGAATTTCAATATTTTATGCAACCTAAAAATTCCGTGCCAACAAAATTGAAAAGCGATGGCGGCACAAATAAACAAAAAGTGTTTTGAAAACACAGAAAATGGCTGAATTGGCATTAAACAAAAAAAAAAAAAATGACTGCTATTTTTTTATTAATCACTCGATTGCACTTGGTTAAATATTACATTTCAAACAAACAACTATTTGTGTTTTGTGTATATAGCATATTAAGTTTAGGCAATAGCAAAAAAAGCTGAACTATAATTTGTACCACGTAGCGTATGAGCAATATAGCGCTTACTCTCTTGACATAATGCGCTGGAGTGCGGCACGTTCAGCATATAAATTGCTTCGTTTGACATTTTTCAAAATGAAAAACTTTTCGATAACTACTTTGCTAGTTTTATTTTCTTGTTTTCTGGATACAGAATAACAAAGCGTCAAGTGAGCCGAAAATTACTTTTGTTTGTGTGCGTGGGAAAACTGTCAAAGTGACTGAAAATACAATGCAAAAAACACTGGACATACCGAATGACCAAAGCTAGTCGCACACATAAACGCACACAGTGAGAGAGAGAAACCGACAGACATGGCAAAGGAAATCAATTTCCATATGCAAAAATTGTTAGTATACGTGTCGAAACAGGCCCAAATCGAATTTCAGCCATAAAATATTCAAATTACGATGCATAAACGTTACATAAACTTTTTTCTGGCCCGCACATTTGTGTGCGTGTTTATTGATGCTAGTAGTACTTGTTCACCTGGGCGCGCTATCAAAAGTATCGCTTCTTAGTTTCATTTAACTTTCCGTGCAAGATGCGCATAAAAGCTCCAATACCAATAGCAATTCATTGTATACGAATGGAAATAGACAGGAACCAGTTGGACACTGGACCATGGCTGGAATATGCGGCTGCAACGATGGTCGATGCTACATACATTCTACATTCTATATTAAAACGCCGGAGCCATAGGCACATGCACACACTCACTCACACCCACTCACATATGAGAATTCGAGCATGTGTGTATTTGTTCAAACTCTTAATATGCCCCACGGCAGAAATTCAATTTGTAGCATATCCGTAAGCAACTGAAATGCCAAAAACAAAAAAATGCCAGCGGACTCTTCTTTAATGTCAAAAAAGTGCAAATGTGCCATGGTGCGACCGGACAATGGGCAAAAGTCCTTTGGCCAGCGGAAATAAAACGTGCGCGGATCGGTCATGGAGTAAATACATTTTTGGCCACTTTGTTGGCTAGGGCTGACTCTTGCGCAGCTTTGACTAGCCAGATGATGGCCCAGCTCGGCTTTGCTCTTCTTTTATACTTTGTTTTTATTTTTGTTTTTTATCTGCCACCTCCCAACCCTGGTGTGTACCCCTCAAAGCTGATACTCAAACGATTGATTGAAAATTGATTTCATTATGAACATTTGAAGCTCTTTTTGGGCGACGCTTTTTCACTCACCTGTTTGTGTACGTAACAGTAGCTATGGTTTTGCTATATGCAGGTATGTGAGTTGATGCCGTAGACAGAATATAATTGGATTTGGGAAATGTCTGCTTTAGAACTTTCGGTTTGACTGCAGTCGTGTTTTTGTTCCTTGGCAAATTAGCAGTTGAATATTTTGTTATTTATGCAAATTTCCCCACATTATTCTATCTCTCAATTGTTCTCAGCAGTCTAGCGTCAAACCACAGTGCATTTGTAAGGAGCGAACGACACACTACGCCACCCAACAAATTAAGCCGCTTATGACCAGTCCTTTGTACCTTTTGTTTTTAATGCGCTGCGCAATTCTGCGTTACTTCCGTTTCCGCCATGCCGGCTATTAGACCCAGCACATTCCCTGTCCTCCGCATTGACAATGGCTACGACTGCCACTTTCAACGTTGCCGAAAATATTACGCCGTTGCCATTTCACTTACTGCTGCCCCAAGGGCACTTGTGCCCGCCGCAAATGGCTCTTGTCTGCGCCGCTTGGCGATCCCCTGCCCACCACTTTTTCCTACAATTTGTACTTAGCTCCTCCAAGCTGACGTTGCGTATTTAGCATAAAAGGTGAGCAAGTTGGGCAGCTGCTTGTCTTGAGCTTTTCCTTTTCTTATAGTCTTTATTGCTATTGTTGGTGTAGTATTGCCAGTGTTGATATTTCACATCAGATTTTTACAAGTTGATGTGTAAAGTGGGAGAAGGAAGAAAGCAACAAAGGGGAATTCAAAACGGAAACAACGACATTTTTTGGGTGTCGAGTTGAACCTTGAGCTAGCCCTTAAAAGTGCGCACCACAATTTGCATAATGCTGCTGTTGCAACAGCCGCGACCAAGACCGCAACTGGCGAACGCTATGTAAATGAGTACAAATTGAATATGGCAACTCTGAAAATATATTTATTTTTCTCACTCACTCTGAATGTGTTAGTGCGCTTCTGAGTAGGCACTGTGATAAGTCTCAAATAGGCCATTATTTTAGAAAAGTGGCAGACCTATACACAATTGACAAAACAAACAGTTATACAAATATAAGATGCATCTTGGCAAGAAGACGAAATATAAGAAGAAACAATGTTACAATGATGAAAAATGCGTGACTGTCATTAAAAACGCCGAACTTGATCGATTAAACAGAGATGTGGACACATTCTGGCAAAATGATTTGAGTGCACCTTCTGGTCTGCTATCAGGCCACGCCATATTAAGAAACCATGAAAAAAACAAAATGCTCGCTTTCACACATCAAGAACGACAAGCTACCAACATACACGGACTACTACCATTCAATGTGCGGTTTCAGGATCTTCAGTTGGAACAATTGAAGGTCATGTTTGACAACCTCCCGAGCCGTTTACGCAAGTATATATTTCTAATCGATTTGTACGCTGGCAACCGCAAGCTCTTCTTTAGGCTGGTTCTCAGCTCATTAGATACCTATATGTCTGTTCTGGACAGTTCGTCGTCCGACTATTTAGTAAAAAACTTTAGCCTCTCTTTAACTTACATGACCGGCATGTTTATTACCATAAAGGACAAGGGGCACGTGTATCAAGTGCTGCGCAACTGGCCACAACGAAAAGTGCGATGCATTCTGGTAACCGATGGCTCGGCGGTACTCGGCTTTGGCGATTATGGAGCGAATAGCATGGCTGGACTTCTTTCAAAGTTATTCCAGAATACATTATTCGCCGGTATAGATCCTAATATAAGTCTGCCAGTGGTGCTTGATGTTGGTACTGACAACCTTGAACTGAGAGGCGATCCACTCTACATAGGCCTGAAAGAGCCACGGGTCCGGGGTGTCGAATTTGAAGATTTTTTTGAGGAATTCACTCTGGCCGTTTTGCGCATTTTCGGACCGCGCGCTCTAATTCTTTGCAAGGATTTCGAAACATCTTGTGCCGTCAAACAGCTGCAAAAGTATAGTAAACGCCAGTGCTTCCTAAACATTGATTTGCAGTGCCTTGCCGCTTGTGCACTCGCCGGCTTGCTGGCAGCCCAAAAACTTACTGAGCTATCCTTCTCAGAGAATATGTTGATGTTCTATGGCACCAGTATTGTCAATGTGGGCATAGCGTTTCTTTGTTTGGCCTATTTTAAGCGCGAGGGCATGGGCGAAGAGGAGGCCACGCAGCGCATTTGGTTTTGCGACGAGTTTGGACTTTTGGTGTTGAACAGACCGAAACATCCGATGCCAGAAGAGTTGCTTAAATTTCAGAAGAATCACACACCAATAGCGAAGCTAGAGGATGCTATTGCGGAAGTGAAGCCTAACGTGTTAGTAGGATGTTCGTATACCAAAGCTTTCAATAGGGACGTGTTGAATGCCATGGAAAAAAGTGCCAAGTGGCCCATAATCTTCGCAATGTCAACGCCATACGAGGAGTCCGAATGCACACCGGAGGAGGCCATTGTTCGCACCAAGGGCCGTTGTATTTTTATCTCCGGCTCAGCGCTAAAGCCGGTTCAGTATGCCAACAAGTGGTACCAACCTGGATGCTGCACTAACAAATTCGTAATATCAGGCATTGTAATGGGTGTTATAATGGCTGGCATAGCGACAGTGACCGATGAAGTATTGCTTTCGGCCGCCGAACGCATGGCTGATCTAGTCTGGCCCGATGATCTGGCCAAACGAAACGTGTTTCCACCACTCTCAAAGGTGTCTTGCGTGAACCAGGAACTGACCGAGGCTGTGTTTCAATTGGCCTTTAAACGTAGGCTGGCGACTCTATGGCCTCAGCCCAGTAACCCCATGCAGTACCTCAAGAGCCAAATGTATAAAACTGAATATCTTCCATGTATCACAAAGACGTATTGCATGGTAGATCCACACATTGGCACAACCGAATCAAATGTGTACTACACACAAAACAAATAGAGTTGCGTGTACTACAAATATTCAAATAAATGTTCTATATGCGTGTGGATGCATCCGAGTATATGAATGCAGTTAGATCGAGGCGTTTGTCATCGCGTCGTTTTGGCAGACGCCTAATAATATAGTTGCCGCAGACGCCAGCTGCACTTGTGAATTGCGAAAAGTCATTTGTAAACCCATAATTTTCTTCAGACGCCATATTGATTTGGCATGGAATAGGGAACACCAACAAGTAGAAATGGCGACCGGCAGCCCTAGACAATTAGCTGCATGCAATTTTCTTGTGTCAACTTATAGTGCACGAAGTGAGTGTTTCAGCTGGTTGACTGGCCGTGCGCGGGGTCAAAACTATTAAAAACAACAATAGCATTGGCAATTGTATAATAAATTGTAACAACCACCATGAAATTTCATGAAACAAACCCGTAAACCAAATTAAATTGTACTCTTTCGTCCACTGTGCACATATGTATATACTACGTGGTTATATACACGTGCATGTACGTTGGTGTGTGTGCTATTGGCAGGTGCGCAATAGCGTATGTGTTTCCGTGTATTTCATTTTATTTATCAATGGTATCACATTGAATTACATTCGTATTTTTCTCCTTTTTTATACACTCACCTCCAACCCGTGGAGCAACTTTACGGTTAACTACCAACTTAAGAGCGATTGGTCCCTTTAGTATGACGTTCCTTTGCCTTGGTGCCTCTTGGTCTGGTTTTAATTGAAAACCTGCAGCATTTGCTGTTACAGGCATTCGGCAAAAAAAGCATAATTGATTTCTTCTGTTTGAAATGTGCAATTTTAGGCTGCTTTAAAAAGAACAGCCATATTTAACTACCTTGCTATTAATTGTGCGTGTTTTTATTTTAGAAAAGTTTAAGTAGTTCTACAACAACAACAATAACATCCAATTATTTTGCTTTAAGTAGCTAACAAAAAAAGTAGTTAAACAACAACAGCAACTGTACTTTTTTTGTTCTGTTTTCTGCTTGTTGCCAGGCAAATTAATATAATAAACTTCAGCGCTTAACTGCAGTTGGCGAACTTTTCGAGTCCCAGCTCAAGTCGATTAAACCTCAGCGCACTTTAACCCCAGATGGTTCTTCTTATTTTATATACACTAAGGTTCTTCTTGGTCGAATGGTGGTTTGGGCAAATTTTAAATAGTTACAACTTACTTAATTTATACTTTTGTGATCAATTGTATTAGTTGTTCTATTTTTTTTTATCAACTGGAGTAATGATTTCAACCTTTTGCTTTCAACATTAACCAAAAATATCAATTGTAAGAACTTCACCTTTTTTGATTACTTTTCAAAATAGCACTTTTCGAAATCACCTAAATATGAAAGTTAGGTGAAACTATAGGTAACCTGTATGATTTAATCTTAATTATAATACCTAAAACTAATAAAAGAACTCAGTTTCAATAACATTATTTGTTAATTTATACATGGGGTACAAAGGTCAACTTTGTGCAAGATAATTGTATCATTATACACTTAAAAGATGAATAGAATTGAACAAATTCGTCGTCTATAGTTCTTTTAGAAGTGACTTGGCTAATTAAATCGATGTAAACCAATTATCCATGGTGACATCTTTTTCGTATCATGTTCTAATTTTGGTTCCAAAAAGTCACACAAAGGTTCTTCTTCGTCGAATCGACGACGCACTTTTTAAAAATTAATACTTATCCAAAATGTACGCAGCTGAGCTTCTGCACTCTTCCACAGCTTAGCAACGTCTAGAGCTATACAGAATATGAGCTAAATGTGAAGTGCACAAATATGAAAAAATACACTTTTAAAATTTTTCGTCGTCGATTCGACGAAGAGAAGAGTCATCTAGGGTTAAAATATACCTACTGTAACTAAAGATTAAACACGATTACTGCAAGATAGGTGTACATAGTGTGTAATTTCCTAATTAAGCTGAAACCGAGCGCTTAATATGGGCAGCAACATTGTGGCCAAGCCAATTGTAGCCTAAAATGTAATAAAAGGTGCACAAACAGTATGGGCTGACAACCCTGAAATATACTCACCAACATGCACACATATTCACGGATTTACCTGGCAGAAGCACAGCAGCTACCTACAGCCAGAGTGAGGTTGGACATCAGCTGGAAGTGTTGAATATTTCTTACACTTAAGCCGGTAAAACAATTTACAACTGATGCTGCGTGCTCCGCCAGCAAAGGAGGTAGTCTCTCAGCTAGAAGTCTCTAGGTAAAAAGAACCGCAGGCTCACATACACATTGTGCACGCACAGCAGAATAAATAAGGCTACTTAGTCTAATGTGAACTCCTTAAGTAATTTCAGTTTTGATGTGAATGCAGACCTTTGCCCACTTCAGGCAGTTTATAAACATTATGCGGAGCTACAAGAGCCGTGGTCAACTTTTAAATGAAGTCCAAATGGTGCTTATGTATTTAGAGCTTAACTTTATTCACTTAACTCTGGCTCAAACTGCTGGCCCCCAGGAGATGACCTCGAAGCCAATGGACTTCAAACTCTGCGCATCTATGCTATGGCTACTCAACGTCCGTATAATACTGTTCACATTTTTCGATTTCTGTAAAAGTTATAACACTCGTATACGTAAAATAAAGCTCGGGTTGCTCTTTTTTCGCAAGTTCTTCCTTACCATTGCTTTCTCCACCAACATCTTAAAATGATCGCTACGTAGCGCCTCGTAGAATTTAGAAAAGATTTCACTTCGTTGGCGTTTTTCGTTAATCATGGTTACATAACGTTCACGCGGCAAATGCGTCAAGAGCTCCTGGACAAAGCTTGTGAAACTTCGTAAGTTTCCTGGCAGTGGATGCTGGTCCAATTCTTTGTCGTCCTGCAAGATAACTACGATGGTTTCCATGTTGTGCGCGTTGTTATTGTTGATCTCATAGCCAAACTTTGCGCCTTCTTGAGTTGGGATGTCTTTGATGCTGTTGCTGCTAGTTGAATTATCATTAAGATGCACAAAGTTGACGATCTCAATCACTTCTGGGAGCTGCTCTGTACGCTGCAGCAACTGCTTAAATTCGCTGCTGCGCAAAAACAGAATAGACCTGCGAAAGCCTCCATCTATAAGCATGTGTTTGGCCACTACCTCGTCAAGTGTGACGCTTGGAATAAGAACAACAAAGTCGCGCAGCTCGCGTATAAGCTCATCTGAGTATTTCAGCGGTGATTCGGGACTGCTCTCTGCAAGCGGATGCCCCACAGTTGATAAACATACTATATAGAGTAAAATACATTGCTTGTACATTTTGTAATAGACCCGAAATTGGCACCAACTGAACTATCGCGCGACTGTTCCTCAACTAATCAATATATTGAGTTCAAGCGAGCCATAGAGACACGGTTGTGCTGAATTCGCTGGCTTTACTGCGTTTCGCCAATGCCGAATGAGTGTTTCTTGTCAAAATCTCAACTTGTGTCAGTGCGCTTTGTTCGATGCAATAAGATTGTTTGTGTATATATAATCTTTTGCCTTGATTGTTTTTCAGTTCTTCACTCTTTCTCGCTCTTTGATTCTCTAAAAATATATTCAAAAGAGAAAGTAATATAATTCTACTGTGCTAAATGCCGCTGGTTTCACTAGAAAAAAAAGAGAGCTGCCGATTTCGGTACTCTTTTCTGGCCCACTACCTGACTTTGAGTGCATTTTCTACCTCGGCCCAAATTTAATAAATTAAAAAATGAGAGATTCATACAGTGGTATAAGAAGTACATATTACCATAAAAAAAAATTTTTGGGCGTTAACTTGATTAAAATTGTATAACAGTGTGTGGGCTTCATACCAAATTTGATGTATTAGCAAATAAGAAGTCTGATTTGGCAATATCTTTAAAAGTAGTTACCTAATCATGACGATTTTCATACCACAAATGTATAAACAACAAATGATCAATGACTTCAATTTAATGTTTTTAGCTAAAATTTAAATTTTGTTGTTAATAGTTATTTATAGTTATGTTATGTAAGTGATAGGGCAGTAAAATATTAGCTTTTGTCCAAAACTTCTTCTTCTTCTTCCCTGTCACACGAAGCGAGATTTTCAAGGGGCACCGTGGGATTTGTATCTCGCAGCGTTGGTGGGCTCGATAATATCGTCCGTAAGTTGTCTAGCCTACAATCCTATCGAGCTCGATTTTGTTCAAAGTGCAAAGACAACACTGTATGCATTCTACCTTAGTTTAGTGCTGCAAGTGGGACGAATTCCAACCTCTCCGCACAAAACACTTCGTTAGCGCGACTTTTAACCGCTGTTAGGTTTAATATTAACCGGTATTATCAGTGAACTGTCAAATCTGATATCAATGTAAGATTACCTGTATCATTTTGACAGTCACGGGTGAGAATTTTGTCACTTTCTCACTTGAAACTCATGGTTCGTGTAACAAGCGATTTTGGTAGATTTTTCTTTTTTTATGAACATTACAATGGCATTTTTTTATCACCTCTAATTACTTTGTCATTTTAAGAAAGATTTTTCTGTTATAAAACAAATGTTAAAATCTATCAAATTGTGAAATAAAGGATTATTCCTTCCTTTGATTGTGCTGTCGCTTGAATCAAATTTCGTAAATTACTGTCCATGTTGCATTGGCTATCCAGTTTCATTAAACAAATTATGAAGTGATTGCAACTCAAATTAAAGCTACTCTGCATAAGTATCAGTCAATCTGAAGCCTTTGGCAACGAGACATATTTTGCACAGAGACATATTGCTAGCATGTACGAACATGTTTTGTCTCAAAACTTTCAAACAGCTACCAGGCAGCAATTCCATTATTTTCATTTGCTCCAAACCCAAACCCAAGTTTGGGCCAAATCAACGCCAGTTACAAACTAAACACATAACGCACATACAAACTGATGTACTCAATCCCACCGACACACAACGAGACATACGCAAATGCGTTCGGCACACAAAAGGATGTGCCCTGCAGCTGTTGTAGCAATGCTGCAAATACTTTTGTACAGTTTTGAGCGCTTAATTAGAAGAAATAATGCTGCTAATTGCGCTTCACTTCAAATCGACACAATTGAAAACAAAAGCAAAACCGACCCCCGTCCCCGCCTGAACACCCCTAATCGGCCTACAACTCTAGCGGGAACAAAGCGAAAATTTCATATTGATGTTGCTGTTTGTAGTGTTTTTGTTGTGGAACCGGCAGGCATCAGGCAACAGTTTAATTACAACAAATTTGTTGCCTCTAGCTCTTTCTTCTTCTTGCTTTATTTTCACTCTGGTTGTCTCACTCACACGCACTGGCTTGTGCATTGCACAAGTGTAAATTACATGAGGAAATTTTACACAACGTTTTGGCAGCTCGGCTAATGAAAATCCTGAAGCGTTTTCGAGCATTTTCCGTTACTGTTAATTGCCTGCTTCAATTAAAACACTGTTTTTGTTGTATTTTTTTTAAGAAACTTATCACATTTATTTACTGCATCTTTATCTTATTACGGTTACAACTAGGTTTCCGATTTGTTAGAAATGTTCATATAGCTCTTGTCAAATGTTCAATATATTTTTGCTGTTAATGTTTTCGTAAGATTTTATGCTAGATTATTATAGACAGAATTATTAGCAGGAATTTTGTTATTTTTATTTTTATTGTTTAAAAAACGTTTTTTCTATACTTTTCAAATTTACTTTTTACATTGGGTTTGCTTAATGTATGTCGGGGCTTCTCGTATTTAAGGGTTTATTATTCTATGTTTAGCTTTTTCTATCATTTACCGATCGTTATTATATTCTATATTTTATTATGTTTGCTCAACATCATGTGATTGTCATACAAAACATTTCACATAATTCTTCAATTATTTACAATAAACCAATAAATCAAATGTAACTAAAAAGTTTATAAAAGCCAAACCAAGAATTATATGACTAAATATTATATATTAGAAGCTCAGGGTAGAGTAGCTGAAAATGATGAGGTTTAATTTACACTTTGAAAACGTGCGCGATAAGTCAAGATTTGACTTGCAATAGTAAAAGGTAATTAAAAATGATTTGAGTGGATTGTATTATCCAATTTTTTTGTAAAAGTTTTTTAAACCTTGATCATTCAATAGAATGGGGTAAGAGCCGGAAGGTTACACATTTTGTTTCTATTGAGAATGCGAAGAATAAGTTGCGATTTTAGGCACCACCACAACCGCACACATATTGATTATTTATTTATTTTTTATAATTTTTTTTTGTTTTTTGGCCAATTTGGATGGCTTACAGTTCAAGAAGCGTTTAGTTTTTCCATATATAACTCTTGTTTGTTTTGCTTTCTTCATTTTGTGTATGTATATTTAACTGTGTGTAACTAGCAGATACTTTATTTATATTGAATTACTTATTGTTTGGAATTTTGCGTTTTCTTGCTTTATGAATTCAACGACGTAAAAACGAATGACAAATGCAAATTAAACGGCTATGTAGATGTATTCATATTTAGTTCCATAGCATACATATTTTATCGTGTGTATCCTTAGTAAAACGTATTAGCCACACCAACTAACTTAAACTATGCACTTGTAAATAGCTAGGTATATTTGTGAGCATGTGTGTGTCTCGCACACAAAAACTTTGTATCTATGCATGAGTATATAATAGCACTATATAATTTAATCATATTGCTTATCGTAAAAGTTAGCAAAGGGCAATTTACGTCACAAATATGTATATATTACAAGATGCACCCAAGTTGCCTTGGGCCCTTTGTGCGTACCTCTGTTTTGCCAAAAAATGTTTCAAAATCATATCGAATCGAGAGATTTATAAGTTGATTTAAAGCACACTTACACGACATGCTATTTACATACATAATTGCCATACTGTACATACAATAAATGAAAGATATGTACACCGAACTCAAAGCTTGAGCTAGTTTAGATTGATTCATACTAAAGCATAACTGTACAAGGAATTTGTATTCTTCCGCCAAGATATATATCTAAAACCTAGCTAAATTATCGTAGCACTCTATAATGGCAAGCTGTTTGCCACTTGGCATTCATATCCGCTTGATTGGGTTCATCTCTATTGCTTTATCGGTTTATCGATTTATCGCTTAAATTTATTTAACATTTGGTTCTGTATGTTATATACGCTAGTTTATTCGCTTTACCTTCGTCTATATCTCTTGTCCATCTGTCTGGTACAATATTAAAGACTTATGCATAGCTATATTAAAATAATTTGTAATATTCATTAAACAAATATTGCTATTTAATATACAAATTCGTTTAATATCCTTACCATGACCAACCGGAAATGGAGTATGTGTGTGAGTATGTGTTTGCAATGTTTGAGTACAAAACAAAACCAAAAAGTAAACAAGTACATTTACGCATATAAATACAAACTTAAAGAGTAATTTTTTGCTCTTGACTTGCTTTGCCTTCGTTTTGTGAATGAATTGGTGGTTTGGTTAGTTGCAGTTTAAAATATTTATTTTACATACATTGGGCCTGGCTCTGTACACTTCTAAATGCGTATTTTATAGAGGCTATGATTTAGAAGAAATAGATACTACTCTCTTTTAATGTGTCTGTTTCTTTGTTTGTGTTGTTTATAAACCGTGAATTCCATTTGAATTATGGCAGGATCCTTTCGCTAGTAACTTTAAACGTTTACTTTTATATTTCACTTTCTTGGCAGTTGCACTTAATAAATTTATATGTATTGTATATATGAGAGACTTAGCCAGATTTTTAGAATTGCTGCTGAAATCATAACCACTTTTTGACATTCATTGATCTTAGTTAAATTGTATTCTGGAATGGAATTTGGAAGCTTGAACTCAAGTCTTTAGACGATTTTCTCTTCAGTTTTATGGTCAAATCAAAGCGTTTAGCGTAAAACAATCTCAACATACAACTCGTACAATACAAATATGAAGCCAACATATGGAAAGTATATGGAAATATTGTCTCTCAAAAGCTTAAAAATTTCAGTCTTTAGTGGTTGATTAGTCGGCTCGCGGCTCTTGTCACTTCTATGGGTGTTCAGTTTGCTTTCGGTTTTTATTGCCGTTGGTTTCATTGTTTGCTGGAAATAAATTGTAACAAACATAAATGCATGGAAATTCTGAGTAAATAAGCTAATTAAACTTCGAATTATAGGAATACTAGTATTCTATAGTTGGACTGCGCTAACAACTTACATTCAATTAAACACTTTAGAAGCAAGCACATATTGTTATCAGCAATATCAAAATATAGAATTGCTGACACGCCAGGGCTTGCTCGCCCGCCGACAAGAATTCAAAGCTGTACAAATATTCTGAGTAGGGCAGCATAGTCCAAGAGGGTTAGGGGAAAGGGTATTTATTTATTTAGTTGGATCAAGGACAACTACACATTATATGGCATCAATAGGTATGAAAGTATGTACTCACTTCTGGGTCAGACCAAGGCGTCGTTGCTGAACACATCGTTGGCATGTTTTCCATTGATACTGCTCGCTACGTTTTTATCCTTGAGCCCGCATTGCTGCAAGTATTTTGGAAAATCAAATATATATTATTTATATGCAATATAATTAAATTACACTACACAAATCAACTAATGAAATCTGCTGTGCTGAGCGAAATCAAAAATGTAAATGAGCGTACACCTCGTGCTCGGCCAGCACCTGGTACACAGTGAGTTCGTTCTTAACAACCACGTTTTACAACACATATAAACAACCGTTAGGCAGAGCGCGCGCACGCAAATAAATTGAAAATTAGGCAAGGCAAAAGCAGTAAACATGAAAAATTAATTAAAACAATTAACGCAATCTAATTAAATGAAAATCTCTCGAACACGCACACACATACAAACCGACACAAACAGCAGCTGCTGCTTCTCACTCTCAATCTGTTTGTGAGCACTTAAATTTGTATTTTATTAAATATTACGTATACGCACCTCTTGCTTGGCCTGCCACAGCTTCATAGCCGCTTTGTATTTCTCAAACTCATTGCACCAGTGCGAGTATATTTTCTGATAGTCCTGTTTCTGCGATGGCGGTGAACATCTGCATCGAACAGCAGCAGCAGCAGTAACAAGAAGAAAACAAAATATTAAGTTATTGAGATCTTACAGCAACGGAAATTAAACTTGCATCTATGTACAAGCAAAAGTTTTCACAGTTTTAATTGCACGGCAGAATATTCAGCGCCTTCACCGAGTTCCCATTTTATAATTAAGACTCACCTGTGCGCATCAACTGTGACGCCATAACTGCAGAGGAGCGTACCGTCCAAGTAGCTATCATATCGACCACCATCGCCCTCATTCACGGCCAGCAAGACAAGACCGCCCTCGTTAGTCTCAATGTATTTGGTGGGAGTGTAGCGCACTTCATAGCTGCCGGGGAGGAGCAAGATAAAAGAGGATTTCTATTTCATTTTGCTGTCTCAAGCGCATTGGAAACGCACAATAAAAATCAATATAAAGTGTGTGAAACTTCGAAAGCAATGTTGCTGAAACTTTTTCCATTACAAGCAGCCATAACTCCCACTTCGTGGGACATTCTCGCAGTCAGTTTGCAATGGCGTTGTGATGTGCGCATCGTCAAATAAGCGTTAACGCCAAAAAGCAGACTTGAACAACATTTTAAAGTGTCAATTTACCGCGGCACTGGCATCGCTGCTAAGTGAGATGGAGCGCAGTTTCAGTTACACTTCCGATTTCATTATTTGCTTTCAATTTTCTTATCGCACCCACTATATATTTCTCCCTTTCCCTCTCACTGTCTCTCTCAGGGTGTCTTCGTTCGCCACAATCTGTCCCTGTTCAAACTAATAAAGCTTCAGCACGCTTTAAAAAGCCGGCACTTACCAGTTCCAACTTTGGTCTCCAGGGAGTCATCTATACAATGTGGATATGTATGCGCAGTCAGTCAATGTCGTTTAATGTGTAGGCCTAGTCATGGCGTCTGTCATTGGTGCTACCACCAAGCATATTTGCATATCAAATTACCGAGTATTTCCCACATAACTTGGTGCACCCGTACAGTATTTATTAGAAAGCTGGCTTTGCTTACATTGCGTAGGAAACACGTGAACTGCGACCTGCTTATGCGTTTTTAATGATATTTCTCCTTGCTTTCTCTACTCACCGTCCCTTCTCCGTCGAGTGGTGATACCATCGCGTCTGTTTCTGGCGCAGAACTTCTGGCATCGTCACAAAGCATGACAAATGCAGCGTCTGCCCATACGATGAGGTCACACGCTTGCGCAGCACACTTGTATCGCATATGCCCGAAGTCTCGTTGGCCACATCCTGCAGTAAACCCAGCTGATACGGTCGGCAGGCATTGACCTCTTTGTCCCAGCCGCAATACGGATCAGCCACGCAGCGGAAGCAGCTGTCGTAGCGTCGAGCGCACATGGCCAGATCAATCTGCTTCACCTGATGATCTGTAGCTAGGTAGAGGGAGCCCATCTTTTGGCTTAGTGTCAGTTCACGTATTGGCTCGTTGTGTGGCGATGCTTCGAATACATCAATTAAATTCGAATGACGCTGACCATAGCGCAAAAACTGCACTATCTTGTAGATGTGTCCGGAGCTGGTAGCCACAAAATAGACAAGGAACTCTTGATTCAATTTGTCTATGCGTATTCTAAAGGGATGATAAGAGAGAGTAAAGAATTCAGATAAGGACGATGAAGAAAAAGATTAAAGTTTTGAAACAATTAATAAAAAAATTGTAGCTTCTTTTCTGAACCTATTCTTTCTACTCATATATTGTTCTCAGAATGTGGAATTTGGAGTCCCCCATGCACGCGGCATGCAGTTGTCCAAGTCCATGCAACATACAAAATACAATAAGTGGGACGGCAATAGTTGATGAATGCCGACTTTAACATACACTGCACCCTCTACAACAGGCCACAGAAAAGGGTCAAGTTTCAACATTATTACAGCTAACTCTCACAGATCCAAAAACAGTAGAGTAGTAGACAAAGAAGCATTGGTAAGTCTATTTCAGGAAAATATGGACAACCATATTGTCTGGCAATCTCTTCATTCGTTATTTATTGTTCTCGCGCTCTTTCGGTGCATATTTTCTATTCCTGGAATAAATTTGTGTTCGGAAAAATACAAAATTCGGAGAATATAATGGATTAAAAAAATACTAATGTTCGTCTGCGTCGTATGGTGGTTATGTGTAGTAGAAAGTCGATTGTCTTTAAAACGTGGTCAAGTAAGTTTACAAAAATCGTTAAAAAAAAAAAGCAGTTGGGGATGTCAAAATACTCTAATCGACGAAGCAAAAATTTTTTCCTTGGGCTCATCATATTCATGCCCCAAAAACAGCGTAAGCGTGCAATTCTAGCAATTGAGTTTTGGAATTCATATTACTTTTTTGCAACAACAACAAAAATTAAAGACACTATTAATATTTGTTTCCCGTGTGGTGAGCGGGTTAGAGAATACCACCTCAGCAGGTCAAAGCTTGTCGTATGAGACGACTAACAATGACACTGGGTTCTTTTGAGACCAGTAGGCCTTAAAAGGGTTGTGCGTAGGGTTTGGGACCCACCACGTAAAACCACAATTCCAATGAAAGAATGTATTTACATCAGGCCGTAGCCCGATAACGGGTTGTTATGGCCAGTTAAGAAGAATTAATATTTGTTTACGTGTGACTCTTTTCTTAGTTCTTGTTCGTTAACTTTTTGTGAACATCGTCACACAATCACAATGTTATAATGCGAAAAGCTTTTTTCACCATGGCGCTGTGGCAACCACTGGCACATCAAGGTATGTGTCACATTGTTATAGAGCATGAGCATAAGACTCACCTTCTGGCTTAATAATAATGCCCACGATTACAGAGTATAAGAATCAACAGTACATATACCAAAGTGCAACCCGAGAGAATACCGGTAAATATGTGTGTGTTCATTCTATGAAATGTCAACAAGGGAACACACAAAGGCACACCAGGGCACATACTCGAACACTGTGCCAGGCTTCTTGCCACATGGTCTGCTGCCAAAAATGTTGTAAAATATGAAGCTTAGTTCGCTAACCGACTGGCTGACTTCAATTACGTCCAAGTCCACTAATGAGTATATCTGGGGGCAAGGCTCTACTTACTTATCCACAACAAGGCGTGTGAGCACAACGTCTCGCTTAAAGAAAACTGGATTGCCAAATTCATGGTCGACCGCCTTGTCCATTAGCGGATGTGTGCGTATAAAATTCAACACGGAGTCCGGCAGCGTTGCGGTGTCGTTGTGGCATGTGCCTGGACGTGGTTCTGGAACTTTGGAGTTCAGCACTGGCAGCCAGGCGCTGTTTGACGAGGCTTGCTCCTTGAATTTGCCTGTGGAAAGAGAGGGGAGAAAGAGACTGACATACTTAAGTAAAAATGCTAAATGAGTGCACTAAAGTGTACCGCAAAAAAGTATTCTGCATTAAATTTATGTGTGTCAACACTACGGGCAAGTACGAGAGATAAATTACAGCGCGTTGATTTGTGGCAACCCTAGTAGCATTTACATATATATTTTCTCATATATCAATGTATGCAAACATTCAAATTGTGTATGTTGCCGCGTTTACACGACTGCAGTTAATCGTGAATGCATAAATGCGAGAACAGGATTCGAGAGATAACTAAAATGCATGACTCAAATATATTTGCTATTAAGTTCGCAGTATTCATTTGCGTGTGCGCATTTTTGAATGAAAATGTCGATTGAGTAGGAAAATTCTTTTTTTTTCGTAACTGATATTGTTGGCGCCTCTGATTTAATGTTCCTAAAATGTTGCAGCATAATCATTTGTTTTCATAATTAATTGCTGTGGCTTACAACATTTTTAACGCTCATATTATGTGTATGTGTGTGTGTGTGTGTGTGTGAGTAAGAGTTTTTGTAACATGCCCGCAAAGTTTCCATAATGAATTTTAACTGCACGCCAGATTTTCCAACAGCCATTGCCCGCAGGCGTCGTGTCTGCTCTGTCAGTCTGTGGCTCTCACTGCAACAGTTTGTCTGTGACTGTCTGTGTCTTGGCACTGTTCCACACTGCTCCACACTCACCCATATTGACTCAGTCGAACACCCATACACATTTTGTAGTGTTAATGAACCTTTCAACCTAGTACAAGAGCTGTTGCTGTCCTAAAAACTTGATAGAATTGAGCGAATATATTTTGTTGTATGCAAATGTTGGCATCGCTGTTTCAACTTGTTTTTGGCAGCCTAGATAAATATGCCAGTTTTTAAGTTCAGTTTATGGACTTACACTAGCTTTTGCCATCTCTCTATTTGACAAGTTTGTTGACAAAAAGGACAGCATTCATATTTGGAAAGCAGAGAGATAATGCAAGTTTGTACATATAATGTGCTCATATCTTGGTCGTTTATTTATACCTATTTCTATGATATATATCTACAATACAATAATATGCCATTTAAAACTATCGATAGTAACGCCGTTTGATATCTTCCATAGTTTCAGTCAAAGAGTATCGAAACTTTCGATACTCTTTGAGTTTCAGTAAAAAAAATTCGAAACTATCGATATTACCATCGTTTTGAAATGATTCGATAGTATCGATAGTACTATCGATTTTTTTCCTTCCTACCTTCCTAAACTTATCCGCATAGCGTGTCTTTCATCTATTTATAGTGACAAAACCATCGATAATAAGATAAAAATTTTACGCCCCGATAGTGCTGTCGATAATTTTGCAGCTCTATTGCATGTTAGTACATTGTGAAATTATTCGACATCGCGGAAAACTATCGATAATGTGCGATGAGGAAAAACTATAGACACTCACGATAGTACAATCGATGGAGAATCAACATTAATAGTTGAGGTATTTAAAAACTTTTTTTTTTCATTACTTTATAAGGTCCTTTAAATCTAGATACCAGTTTCTTTGAAACAACAACATTTTGTCGTTTACTGTTCGTAATTTTTTCATTATAAAGCCGATTTTATACTTCATTTTCATGAGCTTTTGCCCTGACAACCACAACGTTTTTATCCCCTGAACATTCTTCCAAATTTTCTCTAACATTATCATTAACATCATCTTTAATATCGCTAGAATTCGGGACCCTTGGTTTTATCTTTATATTTTGGTAGCAAATCGCAGCATGGTGGCCCATTTTACAACAGGCGTAAGAAGCTCCTTTCTCCCGTTTTGGTTTCCTGCATTCCGCCGCCATATGACCAATGCAATTGCATTAAAAGCAGCGGAGTGTTGGCTTCACCTCCTTTGAATTCAGTTTGGCAAAGCGTGTCTATAGTATGTCGATATTCACAAAGGCCAACAGTAAATCGTCCTTTATTTTGAAGCACATAAGAGTCGCACTATTGCGCAATTGTCCATCTGGAATTCCATGTATTATGTAGTCTATTGACTCACGTTCTGCAAGCTGTAGTCGCTGAA
Source organism: Chymomyza caudatula (assembly GCA_035041775.1). Lineage (NCBI taxonomy): Eukaryota > Metazoa > Arthropoda > Insecta > Diptera > Drosophilidae > Chymomyza > Chymomyza caudatula. The sequence goes on along the minus strand of JAWNKW010000197.1, from coordinate 2,030,409 downwards.
ACTGCATCCACCTTTTTTCAATGGAACCCCCCTTTCCCCGCAATCGATTTACCTTACATTACTTACTTACCTGCCACACCCACAATATATTGATTTGAAAATTGTCACAGACAATAATATATGTATTTTTGATCTGTGTTACAAAATTCAACGACATTGGCCCAAGAATACTGGAGTTATGGTTATAAAAGTAATTTTTGCCCCCATAATAGCCAACTTCCCAATAGGAAAACTTGTCAATTGGAACATTCCACTGTCGTGCTGCGTCCCTTCTGCTTGCATCACATTTTTTTTAGTGTAAAAGGGTATTATCGATTTGGGCAATGTATGTAATAGGCAGAAGGAGGCGTGGCAGATCAAAGATTCCATGGAAAAAAAAGACCAGAGCCCATATTCCAGTCGATATAGCAAAGTCCATGTTTTTTTGCGACGCTTCCTTTAGTTGAATTTCGCGGAGTGTAGGTAATAAACAAATTCAATATCAACTGTCCAAAATTAAGTAATATGTTTCAGATACGCTAGCATTATATTCGATAAATACCCTTAGCTGAAGGCTAGAAAAGACAAAATTTCTGATTCAACAAAAAATTGTCCTCCATTACCAAGCAGAAACAAAAGATACTTTCGTTGCCAATACTATTAGCAACGAAAAAAACTGTAACATTTCAGGATTTGCTGGACGATGGGCATAAACCTCAAAAATTAGAAGATGCTACATGTAGTCAGTGCATGAGCAAAAATTCCATATATTCATAGGTGCTCACGTTAAACCAAATAACGGTGTAGGTCCGGTGTACACTGATTCCTTCTATAGCCGCTACTCTATAAAAAGCTCCCTCGCGAATTAAATATTTGTATATCTTTGGCCAAAAAGTCAATTTTCACCTTTAGTAATCTTGTATATAGGCTAATAAACTATTAAGTACCAAAATTCGGTTTAAGTTTGATTAAAAATATTATTATTTTGGACTACGAATTGTATTCTGCTTGCATGCACTTGTGGCAGCAGATACAAACAGACGCGTTTCTTGTACCTTGCACCTTGCTCAATTATGGATGGTAAGCCAACAACCGACAATATGAGCATGTTTCATCTGCTGATGGGAATGAAATGGGCCGATTTTGCAGGCGCTGACCTCTTAAACGCTTTAATGCCACAATAGGGCCAAAAGCACAGCACATCAATTTAATGCGCACCATTTAACGCTAAAATACCAAAGCGCTGCACACGACAACCGACTATGGGGACTCCCATGCACATAGTAACATACATACATATGTACTCACAACCTAACACCTGCGTCGGCGCGTAATTTCTTCCGGCAACAACTTTAGCTGCTGCAACGATTGCTGAGAAAATGGCGAAAAAAGTCAAACATGGCCGCATGCACGTACGTAAAATGGCGCCGCTGAGAATTATTGCAAACGCTATAAATCTTAGACACACACATTCATATATATAGAGTAGATATATAGAAATAGCTGCTCACCTTCAAAGGCCGCATTGATGTCGTGTATATCGTAGCTGCATACTGCCGAGCCAATCAGACCGTTTGTGTTCGTAGTAAATGTGGCATAAAATTTGCTATCATCGTTTGGCATTTTGTACACGGATTGTATTTCATTAAAGTAGAACGGAAACTCGCTCGAGATGCTGCAGTTCAGACGCGCCTTCAAATAGGTAGCCCAATTCTGGCTGATCATGTACTTGCCACCGCGATCGTTCTTGCAAACTCGTGCCACGCGTGAATATACTGCCTTGCCGCAGTTGATGTACTCCACAGCATGCTCGCGAAAGAAAAAATAGACAAAGTCGCCGATCTCGAAGGAGCCCACAAAGTTGGGTTCTATTGTTATTAGTGAAAAGAAAGTATTTTCCCGGTTAAAGAGTTAACACAATAGATGATTTGGTACAATTGATACTTACTGTCCAGCAATTTGGAATCGTATTTAACAGTGCGCTTAAAACTTGCTTCTTTGCGTCCACTAGTATAGTTGTACAAGTCGGAGCGGAATATTACCGAATCGGCCTTGGTGAACTCGGCATTTGTGCCAGCATACTATAAAAATAGAATGTTGTATTAAAGCATCTACTTCTTTCGCTCGCTCTTATAAAAACAGCTTTGGAGAAAATTAATGTCAAATATTTGACAAATTTGATTTGGCTGCAGCAATGAGCAAACAAGAAGAAAAATTCCGCGTAAAGTATACGCCTAGTAGGCCAGGGAGACACGCACTCACACATACACACTGACACAGACACGTATGCACGCACGCACACAATTACGCACAAAGTACGTGTACGTGCTTTGGTGTCAGTGTACGTGTATGTGTGAGTTGCTTTAATTTAATTTCAGCTGCTTTATTATATTGCGAGTCTTTTTAAATTTTCCATCTCACTCTCTCTCTCTCTCTCTGAAACTTTGTACTCCGCCTATCTTTGTCCCTTTTTGAGGACTCTACCCGGCCGACTTCCTGCCCTGCCCTGCCCTGCCCTGCCCTGTTCTGCGCTTTTCGTTTACTTTACTTTACTTTTGTAATTTTATTACAATTGACATTTTTCTTTCTGTTGCTTTATGTAGCTTTTATTTTTCCTTCCGTTCTTTAGCATCGCCGTAACTTTGACTTACCAAGGCGGGCAAACCGAAGGGATTTCCTTCTTCCACATAGACAGCGGTTGAGTTGTCAGCGGGATCGTAGGGACACTTGCCAATGCCTAAACCGATGCCGGGCACGTACTGGGATCTGGGTAAATGTGTTAAGTTTGCCTGTGGATTAAGGATAAAAATGCGAAAAAGGCAAAGCGTGAGAGAAAGCGTAAAATTAGTTAACTTTAATTTAAGCTATTTCACTGGGCTGCAGGAAAAATTAACTTAAACTTGACTGACATTACCAATTACAAGCAAAACTCTCTACTCAAAACTTTTTAAGCAGCCTTAACCTTTTTCAAAACGAACGAAAAAGGTCGCATTTGCCTAGAAAGTAAAGTTAGCGATTTCCTCTTTAGCATATGGCACAAACATATACCTTATATATTACATATACAAAATCATATATTTTAAATTTGACATTTTTTAGACTCCACTTACGTTTATGACAAAGTCCTTGGGATTGTGCGCATTTGTACCGCAAACATAGAGCCGATGTCCATTGAAATTCATGGGTTGTATAACGCGTATGTGATTACGGCATTCCACCTTCTTTATGAGCGCCCATTTGTTGTGGTAGTTGAGGTAGTTTTATTTTTAACGAAAACAATATGTTTAAAGAAAAATGAACATTTTGTGTTTTTTGAAAATAAGGGTTGGGAAAGAGTGAAATGAAAGGGCGCAGCGTGAGTTTTTAGGTTTTTCTTTTAGATGCCAAAATTTCGTTAGATATTTATAGATGTGATATAAAATTTTGGTCATAATTAAGGTGCTTCGGTGTTGAAAATAAACAAATAGTATGAGTTTTAAATCTTTTATACGCACCTCTCGCTTGCCCTTGGATACACAGCTAAGTATGTCTGAACCGGTGGGTTCCAGTATTAACACATCGCGCTTTATGAAAGGAAGAAAACCAAGAAAATCAAATAAAATATTTTAAACTTGAACACTTTAAAAACATTTGTTACTTTCCCCCGTCGTTTTGGCTTTGACACGCTTAGCAAATATTTCCAAAGTTTATTGAAAGCGTGATAAAATTTCATGCTTATCAAGAAAACGACGCGACGGCAGCCAACAAAAATAATGGCAACACAACAAAAGCCAGCGCAACAATTGAAAAATGGCAGTTTGTGTGTGTGTGTGTGTGTGTGTGTGTGTGTGTGTGTGGGTTTGGGTATCCCTGAATGCTTTATATAAACGCTTTTATACCAAAAATTGTCGCACACGAATTGAAACAAGCTCAAGAGCGCGCCACAAACACGTACAATCAATGTGAACATGCTTCCATTTTAGACACGTATATGTGTGTGTGTGTGTGTTTGTGTGTGTGTGTGTGTGTGTGTGTGTGTGTGTGTGTGTGTGTGTGTGTGTGTGTGTGTGTGTGTGTGTGTGTGTGTGTGTGTGTGTGTGTGTGTGTGTGTGTATTGGTGTGCGTGTGTGTGTACGCACGTCTGGCAGTTCGCAATTGTTTTTGGTATTATTGGCATTTTTCTCACGTTGCGCATTTGTTTATTCAATTCGATTTTTCATGCATGAATTTTGAGCTGAATGTTCCTCAAATTTGCTGGTAAGAGCAAGTAGCCAAAAAATAAAACAAAAGCGCCTGAAAAGAAGGAGGTAATCAATTACCTGCATCTGTCCAAGACATTAATTTTGCTCTGTACTGACAATTGTTAATTTGCGTCAACTGACAATATTCATCTTGGCAAACACAGCAATGACACACTTTAACGATTGCCATATTTTCCAACCGATATCCTGGGTTAGTTTGCTAACCAACCGGCTGGTCATTCAAACTGTTAAGTGTTTTGAGTGCTTTGAGTCAACTTAAAATGCAATTTGTGCAGAATGTAGGGGCATCGTTCATGGAATAAATGAATCGAATGCGAAGGGAATGTGCTGGAAAAATAATTGCAGTTGAAAGCGTTTGATGCATGGACTATGTTAAGGCGAATGCTTTTGAAGAAAGTTCTCGTTAAAATGCATGTGAATGGAAGATAGACACAGAAAGAAAGAGTGACTCAAATGCAATGAACTTAGAACGGAAACGGATATTGATGGCTGAAGACGAAGTCATTAAACCGCAATTGTCAACTAAAAGCTCTGAAGAGAGAATGAAAGAACTAAAGAGACCAAGAGACACCGAGAGAACACATAAACATCTATAGAGAAAACGCAACATTGACTATGCCAAGTAATATTGGACAAGATGATGGGCTTAGAACACGCTCGGCTTGTTATTGCCTTAGCCAGAATGATGTCATTTGACTGCTGAAGATTTTACATATATGTGTTTTCTTACAACTCTCTTCATTGCTGATGGAAAGCCCATTTGATGTATACATCAAACAACAGATTGTATGAATTGTCAACTGCCAATTCGATAAGGTGTCTGCCAATTTGCTCAAGAAATTGCTCTCATGTCTGGAAAATGCAAATGCAATAGGCAAAAGGTAAATCTGCAAACAGCACCAAGGATCCTTGCATCAGAGACACTCTGCTTCTAAGTTTGTATATACAGCTAGTCAAGTGACGGCATGTAAGTGCGAATCCTTTTCATGCCTTGCTCATCCAAGATCTCAAGTTTTCTGCAACTAAACCTCCCTTCGATCTGCCACTATTGTTGTTGCCAGTATCTTTTCATGTGTTTTTTCCCGTTTGCTTTTCCAATCTTTCATTCGCATTTTAAATTTAGTTTATACATCTAGAGTGATATTTACACTTGTTGTCTCCTTAGTTTTGCTTACCTCACATATCGACTGACTTATGTTGCGCAGATTGAGACGAAAGATGCGATCCCTAAAAAAAAAAAAATATTATTTTAGGTCAGTAAGACTTAAATCTAAAATAAATAATTTGTTACAAAAGACATCTATGTGTTTACACGGCAGTCGTAGCAAACTACTTTCCAATAATATGCAATATTATTATATCCTGTAATCATAGTGTGTTTACTCCATGTGGTGAGCTGTTTAGAGAATACCACCTCAGCAGGTCAAAGCTTGGCGTATGAAGCCACTAACAATTACACTGGGTTCTTTCGAGACCAGTAGAGCCTTAAAAGGGTTGTGCGTAGGGTTTGGGATCCACCACGTAAAACCACAATTCCAATGAAAGAATGTATGTACATCAGGCCGTAACCCGATAAGACGCGTTGTTATGGCCAGTTAAGAAGAAGAAGAAGACCCTTTCTTCAATATACAAAAAAAAAAAATACAAAAGGCAAAGTGCTGAAAGCGTAACTTGGGATACCGTGCACTCTTTTTTGTCCAAAAAAAGAGAAGGCTGCATTCGCCAAAATAGGAAACTAAAGTATAAACGCTAAAGTATTTATTGATAAATTTGCCAATTTGAAAGTTTGTTATTAACCCTAGAACGTCATCCTTCGTCAAAATGCCTACGCGGGTTAATTTTTTAAATTTTTTTCATACTTTCATTAAATTGTTTATTTTTACCTGAATTTCCGTACAGCTCTAGATGCATAGGAGCGGTTGAGGAAGGCAAACATGCAGGGGGCTACGCGAATCTTAAGTGTGTTGTTTTATTTTTCAAATTTTTTTAGACTCTCAAATTCTCCATTTACAATATTCTCTTCACTCCAGGAAAACTAATACAAAATCTATTCCATAATTAAATTTTATTTACATATTCAAGGATTCGCTAACTCCATATTTCTATCTCTCCTAAGTTTTTAATTTCTGATAATTACTTAAATTCGATTGGTTTTAAGGTTACAAGATGTTCAAACTAAAGCTTAAAAAATGAATTTTGTTTTGACATAATAACTTAATAATAATAGACTGAATTCTTTTTATGTTTTTTTAAATTGAAGTAATAATGGGATAGTATTTTTTTATCGTTCACGTTGTTGGACGCATTACTGGATGTTTTTAATATAAATTAACAAACAAAATATGAAGTTCGAAGATAATAACATAATTAAACATGCCCAAAAGATAATCAATTGATTAACTTTTGCATCAGTACTTAGCTACAAAGTAGAACCAGCGCAGCATTTTTATTCCAAATTAAATCATTTAAGATTCAAAATTTTTTTTACTTTATTGCATGTGTTTGTTTGGATCTAATGGCGCTTTATTTTTTTACTTTTCCGCAAAAAAGTATTGCGATTAGCCAAAATATTAAAATCACTCATTTTATGTTTTTCGACGATTTAAGCACATCTGACAACTTTTCCGGCGATTTGGCGATGTTTTTGTGTTAGGAATGTCTTCAACTTCTTTCCTATAATAAGATAGTATTTCTGCACTTCTATCAAAACAACCGAAATTAGCTAGGACAAATTTGAACAACAAAAAAAATGAAAAACCAAAAATTGTGTTAAATTATTTACTCTTATTGGCGACCCAACTATAGCGAGTAGAGTACTCAATTTCAATCTCTCTTTGAAGTTATGCCCATCATGATAGGAAAACATTTGGCTTGCTAAAGTCGAAATTACTAAAGTTATTTGACTAACTCCAAATTGCCGAAAAAGTTCTCAGAGTGCTTAAATCGTCGAAAAACGTAAAATTAGAGATTTAAGTTTTTTGGCCAATCCCAATACTTTTTTGCGGAAAAGTAAAATGAATACAAAATCCTGTATGTGGCCGATGTTTGGATATCGTTAACATTTTTTCAGTTTGCCAGATACCCCAGGTATACCACTAAAATTTTGTTGTCCGTATCGCTGTAGTCAAAAATTTTTATAAAAATGTTGATCGATGAAGTTTGTCGAATCATGTTGATAATAATCTATCCGATTATTAAGATTGGATGGAATAATTAAAGGGTATAACTAAAATATACTAACATACCATTCTTAGACACCATTTCGTATAAACTTAATAATACAAACATTTCTAAAATTGAATTAATTGTGGTGTTTTGTCGAGGATACAGGGTATATTCGGGATATCCCGACGGTTATACAACATCACAATAATCAAAATTGCGTGTGCTCACTGTAAATAGTATATATCTGTTTGCTTTGCTTATTCCATACGCACCAACTTAAGAGTATTGTTTCTCTTCAAGCTATATTATACACTATATGCGCCTGCAGAGTGACACTCGAGCTAATCCCGAAATCGTGCCATGACACACGATAAGTTAATGCCAACGTCAAAGTACAATCAGTTGCGCGTGACATTATACCGTGACTCACACTCATATGAATACACCTACGCGACCAGATACACATGTGAATCGTCAGTTTGCCGCTTTGGGGACGCCATTGCAAGGCAAGCAACTCCAACATTGATTCCGGCTCCAACTCCGATTCGACTGGGAGTCTGGTACTGTCGAGCTTGCCTGCTGCCAAGTAATTCAAATTGTCAAGCTTCGACTGTGTCGGTGTGTGCGTCCGTGTGTTGGGTTTGGGTATTTGGGTTGTTCTTGCTCATTGCGATTTTTGAAAAATGGTTTTTCCGCTGCAAGGCAAAAGTGGTACGTACATACATATATTGCAGCATACTTTGAGGATTTACCACACCTGCTGTGTGTCGTGATGCTTGTGGCGCTTAGGTAACGTTTATTGCAATGGCTTGATTGATTGATAGATCGATGTCACAATGTTTTGCAACACTCGTACCCGAAGTGCTAACTTAAAGCAGTTGCCTTCGAGTCCTCGTATTTGACAATACCCTAACAAATAAACTTTATGGCAGCAAAATGCTAAAGCAGCAGCAAAAATGGAAACAGAAGGGGGGAAACGGGGGCCTTGACGCAAAAGTGTATTTTTTGTAGTTTAGTGGCGCTGCGCCTCGAGAACTCAAAACGATTAATCTTCATTTCCATGTGGCCACCGCCAATGTTGATGATGCTGCCTGACTGCCTGCCGGCACCAAGCGAAAAATGGCGCTCGAGTCAAGTGGTAATTTGGTACTTTGTTTGGTTGCTTTTCGGCAAACTCAGAACCCTGCTAACAGTCCCCTAGTTCCGAGTTTCAACCGAACCGCAACTGTTAAAATGTGGCCATGTCCTAACTTTCCGTAGACCAATAAGCAGACAAACGCAAGCTCTGTCATATTGGGGCAACCAAACCCCAAAACCGACCCAAAGTAACTCGACTCGACCCAACGTTCCTATCCGACTCCTCAGCCCTTTAGCTGGCCTCCGTTCAACCGCACGTCAAAGCATTAATTCATAATTAGGTATGCTGACAGTGTTACCAACAACTCTCGGCACAGCCGCTCAGTGCTCACTGTAGAGTGCTTTATAAAAAAAGTTTACAAAATGAAATATGCAGAAGTAAATGCGTTGCGGTTTTCAAGTAGGTGCCCAGCCGGAAGTGTGCGCAGTCAATCCGGAAGTTTGTAATTATTACACTGGGCGTATATGGAGGGGCGTGCCTGGCTGAGTTATGACTGTTTCAATTCTAGGCCCTTCTGCCCTTAAATCACTTTGTGATCCAACTTGGTCGTTACAGTTTTCGGATTGCTCTGAGCTCTGAATGTTCATAAACCCTTTTTAAAACAAGTTGGGTCCGATTATCACCAAAAATGTTCTTAACCCTAGATGGCTGTTTTTCGTCGAATCGACGATGACAAATTTTCAAAGTGTTTTTTTTTTTTCATATTTGCGCGCTGTACAGTGAGCTCATATGCTGTATAGCTCAAGACTTTGCTAAGCTGTAGAAGAATAAGATTGCAGAAGCTCAGCTGTGTACATTTTGGATAAGTATAAGTTTTTTAGTATTGCGTCGTCGATTCGACGAAAAAGAACCTTTGTTTGACATTTTAGAACCAAAATCAATACATGATACGAAAAAGATGACACTATGGATAATTGGTTTACATCGATTTAATTAGCCAAGTCACTTCTAAATGAACTATAGACGACGAATTTTTCCTATTCTATTCATCTTTTAAGTATATAATGATAGAATTATCTTGCGTTATATGTGTCGCTTGTGAAGAGCACAAAGTTGACCTTTGTACCCCATGTATAAATTAACAAATAATAGTAATGAAACTGAGTTATTTTATTAGTTTTAAGTATTATAATTAAGATTTATTCATTAAGGGTAACTATAGTTTCAAAGCTTGAAAATTAGTTAAAAAAGGTGAAGTTATTACAATTGATATTTTTAGTTAATGTTGAAAGCAAAAGGTTGAAATCATTGCTCAAGTTGATAAAAAAAAATAGAACAACAAATACAAGAGAACACAAAAGTATACATTTTTAATGAAAAAACTAAGTTGTAACTATTTAAAATTTGCCTTAGTTTATTCAACGAAGAAGAACCTTGTAGGGTTAAGTAACCCTTTTCATGCGATATTCAAGTGCATCGGATTTACGTTATGGGAACTATGAGTAAGGTTTACTTACATGGCTCCAACATAAAGAGCATTAGACCGCTCATCTATATAGAATGTTTTGTAGTGCAGCGGGCCACAACTAAAGTCTTTGACATGCTCTGAAAGTATAGAAAATAAAATTAGTTAATATTTTTGCAAGTTTCTACCTACATAATACAAAGTTATGTCCACGAACAGTGACCACTTGTGACACTTGCTAAGTACGCCGTCAACAGCCCTTGACTTGAAGTTAATTAAAGTTTAATCTTCTATTAATAGAACTGTCAGGTGCAGGCGTGCCCTACACACTAATATACACACTAATATACTGACAACAGCAAAGCGTGTTCTTGCACATTTGACACTGACACTGACGCTGATGACAATGGCAAGAAAATATCGGGACGTCACGTCCGCAACAATGTCACGTGCAAAACTCAAAGCTGACGTCGACGCACACGCGTCGCAGTCAGTGCCGTTTCCAAAAGATTGAGGCATTTAGCCGAAATTTTTACAACATTAAGTTGTCAACTAATTTGCAACAATTAGCAAGAATGAGTAAAGCAAACAACAAAAAGCTCGAGCACATTACTTTTGTGTATACAAGTGCATAAGTATGTAAGTAGAACGTAGAAAAGTAGGCAATATTCTCGTTTCGTCCCATTTTTGCTAAGTGCTTGTCAGAGAAAATCCTTTGATGGCACGTCAAAAGTCATTTGTGTTTCCTGTCATGGTGGTCGTTGTCAACATTATTGCGCAAATAATGAGCTACAGCAAAATGAGCAACAATAGGAGGCAAACAATTCCAGCAATAAATACGACAACAATGCAACATGATCATTGAGATGGGAGAGGTTTAGACTTGCGATTTGAATTAAACTTGGACTTGGGCACTAATTTGCATAGCAACAATGAATAATAAGCACAGCCAATACCAAAGGTCTGTCTAAGATCTAGCCCCGTTGAAGCTCATAGCTAAAATGGTAGAAAATTTTAGGCAGGCATCAGCCAGTCAGATAGGAAAATGAAGTCAACTGACCCTTATGCAAATGTATGTTAGTTGGCGGGCCATTGCTAATAGGTGGCCAGGGGAAGAATAAATGCAAATCTTCATGGGCAAAAAAAACCCGCTTAAAGTTATAATCTTCGACCTCTTCGCTGATCTAGTATTTTCGGGAATCGGATAATTGCAGTTTATATAAATGTACATTCACTCCATAGTTCTGTTAATTTCGATACAGTACTACAAATTCGAGTGAATCACCAAATTATTCCGTTAATTGAAATGCAACTCCATATTTAACATAAATTTGTTTAATTTGTTTAAATTATTCAATTTCTTATTTTTTGTAAGCAATATAATATATTGTGACAGGATTTCTATTGATGAGGGGTGTGGGGATTTTTAAGGAAATAGAAAGAAATAAAGTCAACAATATTTTTTCTTTTTCATGACAGTATTTACCAAAAGCTATAGCCGGTTAAGGTACCAAAAAGCGCAACCAGCGATTTTTAAAAACTAATGTTGCAGATCGATTGGCGCAAAATATTGCAGGTTGAAAAATTGATGCGTTACCGCTTAATATAAAAAAACGTGTTATTCACTTTTTGAATTATTGCGACTAAGCTACTGAATATTTTTGAACCAAAATTTCCACGATAATACTTATTAATAAGCGCCATGAAAAGAATTTTTATTTTTTTTTAACCAATATTTTTCTTTATATAAAATTTTTTTTATTTTTTAAGAAAATCCGAGATCGGCTTAAGGTCTGTTAATCCTTATTTTTAATTTTGAAACTATATGTACTATACAAAGGAGAATTGATGCGATAAACAAATTGAAAAAAAATAGCCAAATTTAAATAATTTATACTGGCACCTTAGGAGGCTCGTATTTTCTGACTTTTATTTATCCAGGTTTATTTGAAAAATTTTAAGTTTACGCATTGAGCATTTTTAAAAAAATGCCATTTGCTGGTTGGAAATGGCTGCTAGCTAGGTAAGTACAATTTTGCGTTTATCTTTGTCTCCATTACTTCTCATCGTATAGCGACACATTTTTGTTTTTATCCAAAAGCCGAAGTACCCGGCCAGCGCGCTTTTATCATTCATTTGTTAAATATCTTCTTGATCCAGCCTTTAATAAGGTAAGCTTAACCTGCTCTTCTAGAACGACTCACATGATTGAAGTGGTCCACTGTGCAGGGTCTTGCCTTTTCGATGGTTGAACGGCAGCGGCTGTCTATTAATGGACTACTACCCTGCACATTTCGAAATCAGGACGAGCAGATTGAAGTCATTAAGGCAAATTTTAACGCGCAGAAGTCCCCTTTTGCGCGCTATTGTTACTTGTTGGGTCTCCGAATTCGCCATCTCAGTTTATACTATCGTTTTATTAGCCAGTTCACCGAGCTTGTTCTGCCTATTATATACACGCCCACGGTAGGCGCAGCTAGTTCTAATTTTGGCGTTGTGTTTCGGAACACAATGGGCCTTTATATATCAACTTTTGATAGGGGTCATATAATCGACGTGCTAAGGAATTGGCCAAAAAAGGATATACGCGCCATATGTGTCACTGATGGTGAGCGTATTCTAGGCTTGGGTGACTTGGGTGCTAACGGGATGGCCATACCTGTGGGTAAGCTAGACCTATACACTGCACTAGGTCGTCTGCCTCCGGAACACCTGCTGCCTATTACCTTGGACGTAGGCATCGACAACGAAGTTTTACGTAAAGATCCGTACTATATAGGAACACGTGTGAAGCGCATACGTGGCAAGGAGTATGATGACTTTTTACAGGAGTTCATGGAATCAGTAGTTAAGGTCTGGGGACGTAAAACTCTTATTCACTTTGAGGATTTCGCCACACCAAATGCACTCAGTTTGCTCAAAAAATATCAGAAAAAGTACTGCTGCTTCAACGATGATATACAGGGAACTGCGGTTACAGGACTGGCGGGCATGCTTGGCATAGAGCGTGCCACCAAAAAAAAATTAGAAGATCATGTGTTTCTTTTTGTGGGTGCTGGGAGTGCCAGTATAGGTATTGCTTTGTTGTTGCTAAAAGAGTTGATCCTGCGTGGTCAAGATGAGTCGAAAGCCTCGAAAAACATTTACATGACTGATGTGAATGGCGTGATCACTAAGAATAGTAAAAATGTAGCAGCTGAAGCGAATCCGTTTATAAAAGATATGCCACCAATCGCGAAACTGCAAGATGTGGTAGAGAAAATAAAGCCATCCATTATATTAGGCGCAACTGGCCAGCCAGGACTCTTTACAGAGCCAATACTGAGAAGCTTGGCCAAAAATCATGAGCTTCCAGCTGTGTTTGCGATGTCAAATCCAACCATCAAGGCTGAATGCAGCGCCGAGCAGGCCTATAAGTTCACTAAGGTAGACACACTTGGGTTTAATAGTCAAGTCTTAACACTGTAAACTAACTCACGAAAATCTACCAGGGCCGTGTGCTGTTTTCTTCGGGCTCACCCTTTCCTCCGGTATTAATAAACGATAAGCGTTACACACCGGGCCAAGCAAACAATTGCTTAGCCTTCCCCGGTATTGGCTTGGGCATTCTTTGCGCTAATCCACGCTATATCCCTGACGAAGCGTATCTCGTTGCTGCTCACACACTCGCCAACTATACGTCAGAAGAGAACTTGGCCAGTGGCAGCATATATCCACACATAAGGACTGCCACCGATTTGTCCTTCCAAATAGGAGTGGATGTGGCGCAGTTCTTCATCGACGCAGGTAACATTGTTGTGCAGCTATTGAGTATTTCGATTACCTAGTTTATTGATTAATGCTACCCAGGCTTGTCAACTTTATACCCAGTGCCCGATAATTTGTGCGAATTTATTCACGCTAGTCTCTATACTACGGAATACCGTTCCTGTTTGCCGCCGGAGTGGGAGTACCCAGATCTGCCGAAGGTGCACATGCCAAAGGATCATAAAATTTCCTTCGAATAACTAAATTTAAAGTAACTCAAGTCAACTGAATTCCCTCCATTTAAAAGAATAAAAGGCAAGTTGTAAACTTAACCACCTAAAAAATCGCCAACAGTGTGCTCGTGTGCGTAAAAATATACACAAATACCTATTTCTTATGCAAAAAACAAAAAAAAAATAAAATAAAAGTTTGCCTTCGTTGAGGTTTCTACGCAACTCGGGATACTAAAGTACTTGTCGAATTGAGTCGGGTCTAAAGGGGCCGCTGCGCCAACAGAGGGAGCCCCAAATAGCAGCATTTTAACGTCATTATTGTCTGTCAACGATGCGTTAACATATGCTCAACAAAGTAAGAACCGGCTGCCATACCCACAACAACAGTAGTGACAGCAAAATCTATAACTGTGTATGCGTGTGTGTGTGCGGAGGGTTTCCTATGTTTTGCATATAAAAGAAGACAAAATGTTTGCACACCAAAAATTTCAATCTTTTTGCTATCTTTCGATTTTGGAAAACTGCTTTAGGTCTGCGCAAATGTACATATTTGCAATTCTCAAAGCCTCTTTCGGTTTTGCTTTTCCACTCTCTCTTTTTGCGTCAGTGTGACCATGCATACATTAAAAAGCAATTGGTGTTAAAAGAGCAGTCAGGCAGTTGCACGTTCTCGGCCTGTCTATCAATTTTTGGTATGCTCCCAAAGCTGCTGACAGACGCAGCCAGCGCTACAATTTGACTGTTATTTTTCTTAAAGCAAAAAAATTAAAAAATGACGAAATCATTTTCTTCAACTGACAGCTGTCAAAATATTTGCTCTCCGCCAGTGTGTGTCGCTGTTACTGTGACAGGGCTTGTAGTATCTTCGATGTCTTGCGACACTCTGTGCATGTGTGTGAGTGTGTGTGAAGTTTCATTGCCAATTTTATTTTAATATTCATTACTTCACACTTTAATGCCAAAAGTTGGCACTGCCAGTGAACTGAATCCATTTTTTTATTTAAGCAGCCATTTTCTTCCATTTCCATTCTCGATTTCTCGTTTTTTGGCGGTGACCTTTTTGATTCTCGTTTGTGTTTCTTTAACCGTTGCCAGTTTCTGTCTAAGTGTGTATGCTTGTATATTCATGTTTTTTAAATGCGCCCACGCATCCTTCGAATATCAAATGTAAATAATAAAAAATTCGATTTATTATGACCTTCATTTGTTGAGCGTGAAACCCAGCATAAACCAAAATTTAACCTATTTCTGACTCGGTCATTCATTGATCATATACACAGCTTAAGTGGAGTCGCTCGAATAAGTACATTACATAAAAAATAAGCTTTAAATCCAATTTAAGTTGAGGGAAGTCTACAAGTGGTTTGGCCTACTATATCGATATACCGCATCTACATATATCAGCATCACAAGCTTTGAGTGAATCCAGTTGCCATGGCTTATAGAATTTAATTGCCCATAAAAACCGTATATTTTTATCACTGTGCGTGTGTCTGTATGACAATGTCGTAAATTTTAAATGCGATACACATCGCCGATTTGGACCACTGATAGAAACCCAAAAAATAAAATTATATACCATCGCTAGAGGCAATGTTTTTCTTTTTCGACAGTTTCCATTGAAATTAGGATTTTATGCTGCGTTAGCCTATAAATTATGTCACCATCGTTTGACATACTTATGTGGCACAATATAGGTCATCGAAAGAAAGCCTCAACAAGTTGCAATACTCAATAAAAAAAAAACACAAAATATGCAGCCGAGTCTAAGTGCCATTAGGATCTTGACACCATTTGGGATATTGAATGCTTCATAATAAATAGTCTATCGGTCGATCCGTTTGAAATAAAACCTTCTTCAATTGAGACTTCAGAAAAGTATTTCTCACATATACATACGACTGTGTAACTGTGAAATAATCACAAAGACTTTGTTTAAACATCAGGTAGAATATAATTTCATCAACTAACTAGGTCACATGCGATGCGGCATATACGTATGTATGAGTTTCTGCAATACGCCGTATATTTTATTATGTAAATGCATTTGGCATCGTCGAACAGCAGCAAATGTTCTGTTAATGAAGCTTGCTGCCAATCGGAATTTATTGCATCAACACGGCGTACCATATGTGTAATAATTGTATACAAAAATTAAAATAGAAGAGTTCAAATACATATATTTTGAGTGTTGTTCTGTAGCACCAAGAACTATATTATACATCATTTTGGAATTGCGTTCACTCAAAGGACACAAAGGGTAGAGTATGCACTTGAATGTGTACATACGATAAGTAAGCTTAATAAACACTTTCGTGTGAAAACTGCAGAAGATTTTCATTTATCTGCCAATAAAACTTTTTGCTCGCAACGCCACCCACAAACCAACCAGCGGCACGGAAGCCAAAAACAGGGCGACCAAAAAGATAAAGTTGAGGAAGAAAAAGTGAAGCACTTAAATCCATTTAAGCGAATTTTTCAAGCATTAAATTTGCGTTTACGTTACGTATACTTAACTTCCAACGGCAACGGGAGGGAAGAAAAAGGGAGACCTTTGAGGCAAAGTGGTCGACAGAGGCCAGCTGTAGGTCTGATGTCAGGTAAAACTAGATTGTCTGCTAAGAAATATTTGAGCTTATATTTCTTTTTCCTCTTGCAGTTTTCTTTTGAAATGTTGTTGCTGTCGCCTTCATATTCAATATTCTTTGAAGTTAGGCAAGCGTATTTGCATCATTTGTTTCAGCCATTTTCTCCAGTGGAAACTGGAAAACCTTCGTAGGCACAAATCGTTTTTAAGTCTCAGCCAGCAATAAACTGAAAGATCAACGCAGAAAGTCACTCTCTTTGCCTTACTCTTTACGGGATTCTGTGGCTTGTGTCCGATTTGGATGTGTGGATAAGTTTCTTCATTCAAACGACTGCCTTCCATGGCCACAAGTTAACGCAGTGAGGCGTAGACCCAAATGCTCTCCCCTATGGCACTTTTGGTAGGAGTATTTGGCGGCCATGTACATTTTTTGATACCTTGACTCAACCTTCCTTCAACGCCTCCATCTTTTCCGCTCTCTTCAACTCTCCTGCTCTTTGGTTATTATATTGAATGCCTTGAGTTGAGTAATTTTGTTAGAGCGAAAATTTTTCTTATCTTTGCCTTGCATACCCATTACACTGTTTTACCTATTTGCTTCATTTTATGAACTGACTCAGCACTTTATTTTTATTTGACTCTACTTCAATTTTGCATTTTTCGTTGGCTTCGGTTGCTTGCGTTTTAAGTGCGCGTAATTTGTTACAGCATTAATTTTACAATGATTAAGTTTCGGCACATTGCGCATACGCCACGTTCCTAGCTGACATATGCCAATCTTGGAGGAGCTTCCCGAAAGAAGCTTTAAAAATAGTTGAAGAAAAAATTGAAGTGTCAACTTAACATAAAGACAAATGCCAAGGAACAACATACCTAGGTACGAGTTTAGCTGGAAAATAAAGGCAACAGCAGGTGATGGCAGATTTCGTTTGAATTTCCTGCCAACCTATGGGTGCGCTTCATTTCATGTATATTTCTATGTGGGTATTTGTGAGTTGGAAAAAAGGTTGCCATTTACATTCCATTACATTTTCGATGTGCGTACATTTTTTTACAAAGTGAAACTTCAACTGACGAACAGTATGGTATAGATTGCAAATCTAGTCGAATAGACCATTTTAAAAAAAATGTTGTTTTGCCTTTACATATAAATTTTAGAGGCAAAAGAGATACTTTATTTCAATTTTTTATTTTAAAATATATGACTCGGGCGATTTTCATTAATGATCTCTCGTTGTTCTTCTTCTTAACTGGCCAAAACAAGCCGTCACCGCAGTAGCTTCTTCATCAATTCAATTCGCTTAAATATTTCAATGTGGTCTGAGCTCATACAGTTGGAATGTGGTAGTCGCTGCGGAGTACTTTCCGCTCTAAACAAAGTGGAATTAACCTTACTGTATAAATATTTATATAGGTATATTTCATTCAATCCATTTCATATAATTTCACTAGGGGGCACTGCCCCCTGCTCGCTTCGCTCGCCAACCCCCGTACTCCTCTCGAGGTAGAGCATATTCTTTTTCTCGTTCCCGTTTTCCTATTCTTTTTCTTCCCCTTCCTCATCCTCTTCACCTTCCGCTTCCCCTTCATCATCCCCTTCCTCTGTTTCGTCCTCTTTCCCGTCCTCTTTCTTCATCTTCTTATTCTTGTCTGTTCCTTTTCAATTTTCTTTACCTTTTCTTCTTCCAGTTCGTTTTCCTCTTCCTGCTACTTTTCTACTTTCTCTTTGTCTTTCTCTTCACCATATTCCTCTCCCTCTTCATCTTCATCCTCTCGCCGATCCCCTTCCGGATACCCTTCTCGCTCCTATTAATAGGCGTTTCCTCACTCTGTGAACATTTTACAAAAGTAGGCTGAGATTTTATGTCAAATTTTTTTATTCCTTTTTTTTTATTAACACGAAACTCTAAACCGTTTATCCAAACATCGGACACATGCAGAATTTTGGATTGATTTTAATAAATATGTGTAGAGAACGACTTCCTTACTATTGCATAGTTAGAACATGCGTTTTTATTTTTGAACTGACACAAGAAACCACGTTCTTTTTTTAAGAACAAAAAAAATATTCGTTTTTGAAACGACATTTTTATACCCTGTACACATAGTGTAAGAGGGTATGATAGATTATTACACGGCAAAAATGAATATAATATAAGATTTAGAGACGCGAAATTTGACCGAAAGATGCTTTCGTGTTGAATTCCGCGGTTTACATTCACACCATAAAAACTAACCTATTGAAACTTGACATAGTTATGAACATTGTCAATGTGTAGGTTTAATTGGTAAATTATCAATTTCCTATAAAAACTTTAAGGCCCTTTCTCCTATAAATGCAACCAAAGTTCACTTTTGATAGACATCTTAATATTTAAGCTAGAGCTACCAAATTTGATACGTAGATTCATGTTAGACTCATAAACCAACCGCCAACACCGCACTTGCACAGTAAAGGTGTGCAAAGCTGTGCTTATTTTCAATTTGATAGGTTTAATTTTGGCGAAGGGGTTAAGATAATGCCACACAAAAGAGCATATTTTTTATTCCAAGGTCGTATCTATCTCTACCTAAATATTCAAAACAATTGGTTCAGCGGCTTAGGCGTTGCAACACCTTTGCATTCTAATTACTTTGCTAGTTGTATTTGCTTTAAATCAGTTGTAAGTCTGCATCAACAGTAGTCGTGGGTAGTCGTGAATGACTCTGCACCTGTCCATACATTAGGCTTATCTACAAAAAAAAGGAACTCTACAATAAATTTCTAAACATTTGCCAATGTTCCTCCGTGTAACGCTTATCCTTTTTTACTCAGTTACTCGGCTACTCGGTTTGTTATCTGAGCAGCTTAAATATGTGTTCAATGCTTTAACAGCTTCCAGTTGAGCAACCTGCTCCTGTTTTTGTTGGAGAGTGTTGCTGGTGGGACGGGGCTGATCGGCTTGGGGCATATGCAAAATGTGCGTCTTTGGACTTAAATTTGGGTTTGCCGGCGGCAACTTTGCTCTGTGCGCTTTGTTCAAGTACATAAACTTTGAGCAGAACTGCCACAATATGTGCCAGAGCGTGTGAATATTTGTGTGTGTATGTTTGTTGCAACAACATAACAACCTGTACAAATAGATGGCGCATAGTAGAAATCCAGTCAGGTGAACGGGCTACGCCTGCTCCATCGTCTAGCCATGTTCCCATAGCCAAGGCTGACATGTAAGCGCCTGGAATTTGTGTTGAGCACGTTTCCACCTTATGTGGGATTTAGTTTTAGACTTCATTTTACTATGCCGCTCTCGACTGGGCCCCCTTTCGTTCTTCTCTCGGCTTCAGTGCTGCGCTTTTCATTTTCCTTTTCTTGTATTCTTTTATTGTTACTTGTTTTTATACCATTTTATGACAAGACCAGGCCAATATAACAACAGAAAACCCAAGTCGTAAAAAGAGAAACGCCAAAGCGAATGGAACCGACCAACAACGGGACATTCACAACCACCTGAGAGACAACGGAGAACCAACTGGATGGTAACAGTGTTCCTTGGCAGCACTTGAGCCATATCCAGGCATAGTTTATAGTGCACACGCTCACACATAGACTAAGTGAGACGGGAGAACAGCCATAGCTGGCAAGACAATGTTGTAGATGCAGACAATAGGGACGGTGCCCGACAGTGGAATACCCTGTACCCATTTTTTTCATGAAAATCAAATTTCTGTGTAAATTTTGAGGGTAGGTGGATGATTAGACAAAAGATCAACACTCTTGCCTAACGTTTCACATTTGGTTAACATAAATGTTAACTTTAACATTTCTGTAAGAAGCGAAATTCTGTTGCAGTTCATAGGAAAGGGGGCCTAAAATTGGCAGATTATTAGCTATATCTTTTAAAGTTCTTATTCGATAGCTTTTATGGTGTGGGTTAAAACCACGAAAATCTGTCACGGGGGAAAGGGGTGAGATATCGACATAATTCGATAAAATCGTATTTTTCCGGGCATATGCGCATCTTTTTGTTTAAAAATTTCTTGCTCTAGACAGACGGACAGACGGACATGTCTCTATCGACTCGACTATTGCTCCTGACCATTTTTGCTTATGGAACATATCGTCTGCCACGCCTCCTTCTGCCTTTTACATACATTGCACAAATCTATAATACCCTCTTACACTTTGTGTACAGGGTATAAACACAATCGTGCAATTGTGTTATTTGAAAAGTGTGTGTGAGTGTTTCTATGCATGAGTATGCGCTCTCAGCACGAAATGGCGTGGGAATGTATTATAAGTTGGCTGCTGCCATTACAAGAAGTATGTCAGTGGTTGTCATAAGACAGCGGCAAGAGCAACGAAAGTTGCGGCGACTTACTTAAAGCAAATGAAGTTAAATATTTTAACAAGTCCAATAAAAATACACTAGATTTTTGCCCCAAGGCATTTGAACTGCATAGTGTTATTCCAGACTGCATGAAAAATATGGTGGAGATTATTTGGTTTCCATCATCGAAATTCTGCCAAGCCATTCACATATGTAGGTACACATAGAATATGAAGACATGGATGGAATAACTCAATTATATGATTCAACATCAATAAAAAGTAGCACAAACTCATGCAAACAATCAAATATGCAACTTTAAGTAAATGCAATTGCAATTGGCAAAATCAAACGCCAATCCAATAACACAGGAAGAACTATAAAATTCAGCACAAAATTTTATGGCTTCATCTTGAAAGTCAGCAAGCCAAATGACAGTGAACAGAACTTAAGAACTGCGCAATCAACGCAAGGGTACCAATACCAATGCAAAACAGCGACGTGCAATGTGAATATGCAGGCAGTGGTCGGAACCCGGAATTCGGGATTCAGCACTCGGCAATGTAAGCAAGCTGTAAGAGGAAACATTAGCAAGTCTAGACACCTACGTCATGCGTCATGGCAGTCGAAAGAAAAAGAAATGTGCTCACGGAAAGACTGCTGAAAAATTGCGATGTCGACATGGAGCAGACGATTTAAGGGAAGACAAAGGCGAGTACCCGGTGATGGAGGACGTTTTTGCACTTGCAACCGACTGCCAGACAGCCAGACCGCACCGAACAATAATACCAACACGGATGTACTGTGGCTAGGACCATGAACATCTTCTCCATGACTTAATCTCAAAGGCGAAAGGAAAATGCATTTTGTGCCTGATGTTTTGGTTCGCTCTTTGAACTGTTTAATATATTTTTTTTTCCGTTCATGAATTTTCTTTTTGAGGGAGCATGTATTTTCCGTTGACATGAGCGAATGTCCGCATAGACTCATGTCTATGACATCCCCTTGTATGCATATGAAAACTAATGATCAATGAATGCAATTTTTTATGTATTTCTGTTACTGCTTCTTTTTTGTATGTTGATGCAATGGCTATAAACGGCTAGTTTTTGATACTCACACACCTTAGGCTGGGAGAGCCGTGCAACCATGTTTCATTCATATTTAGACTACTCATTTTTCTATCAGTGGTATGTAAATGTTGCTGCTTACTATTACTGATTTACTGTTTTAATGTAATGAATTCAAAAGGATATAGGAGAAACCGAAATTTTTGATTTGCGCCACGAGAGCTGAGAGATGACCAAACGTTCTTTCCATTTCTCCCCGATCTTATGCTTATACATATCTGTGTAGTATAGGAATTGCAATAATAATCTGCACTTTACTCTTAAATAAGTGACAAAAGTAGACATTTTGCAATCTCAAACACTTTTAATTACATTGCTTAGCTGGTATTCAATATCAGTCACGAACACAATCCTACAGAAACGCGCGTTGGGAGAGTCAGTGCCAGTGGTAAAGCATAGTTACAGAAAATACATGATACAAATTTTCCAATTACCGATTTTACATATTTCCACAAGCATAAATATTTATAGCGAAAATGTATGAAAACTAAACATGTGCAAAGGGCATACTCACACATACCCACGTGTGTTGATTTTGCACCGGCATTTGGGCATTCCAAACAAATACACACAAAGTAGAAATGTGCGTTTTGACTATGCGGCAACGATGCAAAGCGAAAACCCCTGCATATTTTTAGGTGATTTGAATTTTTAACAACGCACTAAATTTTCGCTATATCCCTGGGGTTATATGTCACTGAGTCCGTGCATGTGCATGTGTGCATTGGTATTTGCGCTTGTGTTTGTCCTATCTGCAGTCAGTCACGCTGCACTGGCTGTGATTCCGCTGCTCATCTAGCCGTAAAGTATGCAAAGCAAAAAAAAGGAGCAAAATGTAGAACAGAACATGTTTGCGCTTGCTTAGCTGGCAAATGGCGCTGCACGGGCTAACCTCGACTACGAGTAGGACTGCCGTGCATCACTCAACACTTTCATATAAACACCTCCCTCGCCCTCTATCTTGGTTGCTATTCTCCGGTGCTTTGCATGCGCGTGACATTGACAAAAGACAAGCAATGGACGGCCCACGGGCTCAATGAAGTGCGCTTACAAAAATTTACCTTTCCGTTTAAAGCATATTTTGCAGCACAGTCGATTTTTATGTGTGTCACTCGGCGTACCTAGGCATTAGTATATCACGTCTGGCTATCTCGTTGTTGCCACGCCCATATTAAATGCTCCTTTAATCGTCATGGTGTACAGCACTTTACTCTGATTTCCCAAAGCTCTTCGAAACATTAGCCCCCGACTCGAAAACATAACCACCCACACATACACACACACACACACACACACACACACACACACACACACATATGTGCATTAAAGTATCTACAAAGCAATTGGCAACAATTTGTTTTACAGAAAGAAGCAAAGTTACCTCTGCTGCGTTACAACAACTAATTAATCTCTGGCCAAGGTATAAACTTATGTATGTACTATATATAGTATATCAAGTATACGAATCTACCAGCTGAAGGTCCGTCATACCCCTTGCGCATTGTGGCAGCTTATTTCCGTCATTAATTAAATTACCCAAAAAAGTTCAGAAACACATAAATCAGTCTGCCTCATTGGGACCCTGGCCATATGCGTGCCGTTAAGTTTGCAGTAAAAATGTGGCAACTCTGTGCTTGCCTCTTTTTTAGTGCTCTTGCGGGACTAACTATAAATTTTTATACTAGCTGTCATCGTTGGTTCGTGGTTCGTGTCACGAAGTTGCATGGGGCGCAGACATGCGGACAGAGATAAGCCATTTAAATGCTAATACATCGGGTACTTACTTAATGTGAGTTGACTTTCTGCGTTTACAACTTCTCTGTATGCCATAATGACATATTATTGACTATTTTCTTTGTAATTCTCTTCATTAAGGGTGAACAGTCATACTCAGAGTTGTTTGCATGGTGGCCGGTGGTGATATCTATAACTCAGCCGAACCCATGAATATCTATATACATATATGTACGTATGCCACTTTA
Organism: Chymomyza caudatula; assembly: GCA_035041775.1. Classification (NCBI taxonomy): domain Eukaryota; kingdom Metazoa; phylum Arthropoda; class Insecta; order Diptera; family Drosophilidae; genus Chymomyza; species Chymomyza caudatula. The sequence continues at coordinate 2,006,495 of JAWNKW010000197.1, read as the reverse complement.
TCAACAACAAACATATGTGTTAGCCCTATAGCCTATAGCCGATACTTTGTGAGCTCTGCATTTGAATTAAGTGAAAAAATTCCTCAACTTTTTGGGGTGGTTGTAGTATAAGCCGGTTTACATTTTCTTAATTAAAAATCATAAATAATTTATAGTGAATTTTTACAAGGATTATGCAACATTCTCATATTCTTCTGTTAAAATCGTTAAATGTGTGGGCGTGAAAGGGTATTGAAAACTGTTTTCACTCTAGGCACTCGCAAAGCCCTATTCTAGTACAATACATCACCTGTTTTATAACACATAATACCCGACATTTATCTGCTTGGCTGGAGGGAACATTGCAACGTTGCAAACCATTAACCTGTCATTAATGCTGCAATTATGAGCCAGAAATTACGCCGCAAATGTTTTCTTTCCGCCATATATAGAGAACACTTTCCAACTGCCTATATGTATGCGTATTTATTACGTGAAATGATGAGCTCAAGTTATGTGTACAAAAGGCAGTAAGTCTTGGCTTGGTCTTAGTTAACTGCCATAAATAAAGCGCATTATTAAAGTTAACAAACTGAAACCTGCATAATGAGGGCAATAGCAATATGAAGCATAAACATACATAGCCACTCTATAGAAAGAGTCTAGAGTATCTAGTAGATACTGTAGCTACACAGGTAGGCTGGGCTTGGGCTGCAGTTGATGTGGCATGTTCAACGCAAATGCTGAAGTGTGCGCTGACACGAAATGAATGCAAGAACAACTGAAAGCCCAAGAACTGGTACACACATATACACACTCACATCCCGACACACACATGAACATCACATAGTTCAAAGGTAAGGTGGTACAGGGTATAAATGTGGTTGTGTGCAAACAACCCTGCAACATAGATACAAATGTATAGAGCTCAAGCATCGCTTGCAAGTTTAATTACCCACATCGTAACTGGCATTTGTTTAATGGAAACAAAGTTATGCCAAGTTATGAACGCTGCCGTGCCTCGAAATGGGTGAGTGTGGGGACTGGTTAATTTGCCACGGAATATTATACTAAAAACTTAGTTTAGTTATTAGCAAAATAATCGTAATGTACCAGTAATGCAAAGGTTTTATATCCATAATGTAAAAGATGAAATATCCAAAATTATTGTTTACTTCTGTTGAAACAGCATCTAAATAAGACCACTATAGGCCACTGTACACTAGGATATAGAAGGGCAATTTCAGGTTATGTGCACGAAGCGTATTGCATTTTCGATGTGTACTTGTATATGGTGCTGTGGTGTGACAGGTTCGTATGAAGGTCGGACACTTTTTGAAATGGTCAGCTTTTCTGGGCATTGCATGCCATCTGATGTTATATAAATAGTAAAACGTTGGAAAATAATCATCATAAAAAGCAAACAAAGCTGAGCTATAAGGTGTGCCATGAAAAGGTATGCTTTCTTTATATTATGTTTCTCCTCATACTGTTCAATACATAATAGTATTTTATTTACCCTTTATTGTGTTTTATTTTCTGGTTTTCCACTTTGGGTTTGCCCTTTTACAACAAAAACATAAATCATGCCCTTATTAAAGTAAAACTTTAAGGGATCCCCTTTTATTCATTAAATTTGCTGTTTGTGTTACCCACAATAATAATATGCTTATTTGAAGATAAACCACAAACATCTTTTGTGTCAATGACAAACTGTGCGCTGTCAGCAAGACAAGACCAACGCCAACAGCAACAGCAAACGGATAAGGATGATCGAGAGCCGAAAGGCAAGGAAACATGGCCCAAAGCATTGTAGTACCAAGCGGTGTTGATTGGCACCCAGTGTGTTTGTGGGCATGGAGCCAGTTATATTCTTAATTTTCAACACGTTTTCCACTTGTAGGCTTGATTATGCTTTTCTTGTATGTACACAAAGAATGTGTGTGCGAAAGTCGCTTTGTATCAGCATAAAGGCGTATCTATTCCGTGACAAAAGGCAACTTTAACTTTTGCGGCAAACGTTGACGCCGTTAGGGGCACCAACTCTGCCGGCCAAGTTGCGGCTGTGCCAACCGTGTATTTACACCTGAAAGTATGCTAACGTTTTGTATCACGAACATTATATACTTATGAGCCGCCTTCGTTTCCAGCATTTTGAGGAGTGTTGCAAATATTCGGGCTTTTCAGTTTAGCATTTCATATGCGCATAACTTTGCACCTTGCTTCGACACAGAATATGCGGCACCTGGGCATGCGTGTGACATACTTTTAGGGCGCAAGCTATCGGAAATCAGGAAAGCCTTGGTATAAATGAAGCTTTAAGTCGAAGCGGCCCACGAAATGCTATCTATGTAATTTCTTCGGCGGACTTGGTCACGTGTCTGGAAATAGTTTTAAATTAGCAGACATGGATCATACGCCCCTTCGAAGGGAAACAACGCTGCAAAGTACACACGCACACACATACACACAAAGAAGCGCCACCAGGTATTTCCGACAGCTCATTTCCGTTTCACCTCAATCGGTAAACCAAAGCAACCAAAAACGACACGTTCTGCTGGACACTTGGTTCTATCGGCCAAAGTCATGGTAAAAATAAATATATAATAATAAGAAAAACAAAAAAAAAACATCCGTTGGACTCACATGGCACAGACATGAAAACAATAATACCAACAGCAAGCGCCGTCATGAAGGGTGCATAAATTAAGGTACTTGGGGTGACGTCGCAAGGTTGCAGTTGCTCAGCTGAAGCCGCAGACATTTAAGAATATATTGCGGCAACTTAAGAGAAGCCCGGGTGGAGCATGCTCTTTAAACTGCAGCTGCGTGCTTTTAAGGACACCTGAAGTAAACATTTCAAACCCTATTTCATACTTTCGGGCGTTGGCAGAACCGAACACAATACACCCCTCAAATTAGCTTTTACAGTTTATGTTTAACTTTTATGATTGTTTGCCGGCTGTTGTTATTCCTTGTTAGTGTCCTGCTTAGTGTGCCACCCTAAAAAAATAACAAGGAACTGAAACCCGTGGCAAATTGCAAGCACCCACAAACATATGCAAGACCTACGATGTAAGAAAATTTGCAAAAATAGCCGCCTAATTTCCCTTTTGTCTATAGGTGGCCACACTCCAGCATTGCCCTTTACCCCACCAGCCATATGTGCCGCTTTCGACGTGACCGGAGCGTAAAATTGAGCGGTAAAAATGAAACCACAACAGCAGTAACCTCTGGCACCGCACAACCACCGCACATCCAGCCCGGGCAGTTTTCATTTTTGAAATTAGCGGTTTCATGCATGCGCAGGAGGCATCTTATTATGCGCGTTAGCAAATTTTTATTGCATGCTTTTGTACGTTATTGCAATTTAATTTGCGCTACTTACCCCACCTCCCCCCCCCCCACATTTCACACACACACACACACACACACACACACACACACACACACACACACACACACACACACACACACACACACACACACACACACACATACATATACATATATACCATGCCATGTTCCAAAAGAGTATTATAGATTTGTGCAATGTATGTAACAGGAAAATTTTACCAAAAAATGCGCATTTTCTCAAGCCGTGACAGATTTTCAATGTTCACAACCGCCATGTTGAATCTATCAACTCGAAACTCCTCAGAAATGTGCGTCGATTTTCGACATCGGATATATATGTACATCAAAAGTTATAGTCAAAAATAAGTTATCTTTTACCCCCCCTCGACAATTGTTGCGTTTATAAAGAATAAGAGTAGAGGGTATTCCATTGTCGGGCATCGTCCCGACGTATGCTGACCCCTCCAATTTTTCAACATTCTGTTATGAAAGTAACAGTAAGAGTGCGTTGATCACCATTTTGTTTATTAACTGTTGTTCTTTATTAATGTCATATTGCATATATTGAGGGAGATTCGCGACAACGCAGCCAACTTCAAGTCAAAGAAATTAATGCATAGAACTTTTTTCCGTTTGCTTTTGCTAGGCCTTTGTGGTAATATCCGTGTGTGTGAATTCTTTTGTTTCACGTTTAATAGTCATTACAAATGATTGAACAGTAAACAAACAAAAGGACCGTAGTTTTGCCCACTCTTGACCACACGGACAGCTTCATTCATTATTTAATAAAATTGTTGACCCCGCAGGTTCCTGTAAGCTTTTTGCCTTTTGTTTCACGGAACATTCATTGTCCATTGTTTGTCAGACGTAGTAGGTATTCTGCACAAGTGTGCGTGTATCGATGTGTGGGGAATATGAATCGTTTCAATCGATTTTTGTTTCCCGATTTCTTTACTTCACAATTGTATTGCCTATTTGTGGGCGTTGCTGTTGTGTGAACAATTTTCAAGCACACATGGCACACACTCAGCCCACTGACCAGAGAAGGCCCCTGCTCTTGATTCCATTCCTTTGGATTTGTTTGCCTTGGCTTGATGAAATCGTTGAATAGCCGGCATTAATTGTATATAGAAATTGCTTTGTTGTTTAGTCATTTTTTATTTACTTTGGTCTTGTTTTTGTTGCCAAGGCATAAAATTGTTTGATTGTGTGCACTAGCAATTATTTCTGACTCCTTTGTTGTAGAAGGAAAATTGCCAGCCAATCGGTTAAATGATGTGTTAATTTCATGTGAAGTTTGATGTTTTGTTTGTGGAACCAAAGAAAATGTAATACCAAGCAAAGGAAAGTTTTCCAATTTTTTTCATTTTACAAATTATGAGCTGGCATTTAGCATATTAAACAATTATTTAAGAAACAGTTTGGCGCGTAACTGGCACAAAAAACTAGTCAGCAATTGAGTAACTACAATCTGTTTCAGTTTAATTTTGAGTCCCTTATACAAATGAAGTACAGTAAAAACTGTCTACACTGGACACCCTGGGTTCGAAGCCTTTTGTCCAATGTATACAGGGTGTCTGAGTGTTCTGTCTTTTTGGATTGATTTGAAATCGTTTGCTTGTGACATTCATCACATACCAATTCAGAAGATTTTTAATGTTATTTGTTTTGGAGTTTCTTGTTTAAATCACTGGTCACTTTATAATCGGCAATTGCTCCTCTCCACAAATAAATAAATATTGTTTTGTAAAAACAGTGCTCTTAAATTCGGTGTCCAATTACCAAAAAAGTATCCAATTTATAAGTTAGACAGTGACCAAACTCCCCGTGTGGTGAGCAGTTTAGAGAATACCACCTCAGCTGGTCAAAGCTTGTCGTATGAGGCGACTAACAATGATACTGGGTTCTTTTCGAGACTTGTAGAGCCACAATGGCCACCTGTTTGTCTTTCTTGAGCAGCTCATTATGCTGCACTTCTGATCGAGAGTATTAACTCCTTTGGTACTGTTAAAACATTCATGTATGGCTTATTTGAACTTATGTATGATAAAAGTGTTGTCTTTGTCATAGCAAAATATGGACTGACCGCATTTATTTTTTAGCACAGCTAGGATTTCTTTTTTGTATGATCGAAGTGTGCCAACTTTTTTCAAATTGTAGGGTTGCTGTCCTAACGACTTAGCCAACGTTTTGGACGTGAACCAATTATCCATAGTAACATTCCTATTTGAACCATGAACAGCTTCCGTCAGCTCTTTAATATAAAATTCTCGAAGTGGCAAATTTGTAGTGTTTCAACCTTTGCCAAAATATGGCAAAGCATCCACAATATAGTAAGTTCCACTATCACAATCTATGAAGCCCATATTTTGCTGGCTTATTTGGTATATACATACGAAAACTGCACTTTCCTCAAAATGCTGGTAGCTGCTCGTCAATTGTATGGACCAGGTTTATAATTTTCCCTGCATTTCTGCATTTCTGGTTGTTACACTTGTATATGTTGGTCCACAGAAAAGAACTCCTCCACAGACATTAAATGATTAATGAGTACAGCCAAAAATCTGAAAGTTACACAAACGTCATCCTTCGTTATTTTGACTACGCAAAAAAAACGAATTACGAATTGCGCAATTCGCTGCACGTTTGGCCCGTCAAACAATAAAAATATGAAAGAACTCTGTCATCTGGTTCGGGACTATCCGCAACTTTCGGTAAAATTGGTGATCGTATTATGATCTCCGAGATCTAGGAGTTCGTACGGAATGATGGATAGACAGACTTAACTACATACTTATATTTATACCCGATTTATGTAGGAATGAGCAAAATGAGCTTTCTTCAATTGGACGGTCTAAATCACTGTGTTGTGTAGTATAATGTTGTAAAACGAATTGCTATTTGACAATTCATTTTTTCTAAAACACACTTACCACCATAGTCATATCATATATGTTATGTTATCAAGCCCAGAAACCTCATAAATAAGTGCTTGGCCTCAGCCCAAAATGCCAATAAACCAATTTAACTTTCGCAATATGCTTTAAATTACCAAAACATGAATGAGGCCGCAGCCAAGACTCAACTCCATCAATTGAAATGCCAATGAGAGGCCTTAAATAATGACCAGTTGGCATTCTTGCTGTTTGCTTAAAATAACTGTGCGTATTTTCCACAAAAAATACGAATAAAGTAAAATGGACACATTTATGATAAAAAGAATTATATACATATGTCCGAACTTTTAGTTCATTTTTACCCTCCTAAAAGCAGCAACAACAATAGGAACACGAACTACTACTTTAGTGCTTTTGGGTGGGTGCTCGCAACGAGTGTTTCTGTGTGTGACGGCATGTGTGGACTGTTATAGCAACCCTCTAAGAGCACCACGCTCTTTTTGCTTGCATCTTTTTAACTTTTAGTTGCCGAAATGGAATAATATGTTTTGCTTACTCTAATTATTTGATGTCTGATGGGTGCAGACACCCACCCACAAGACTTAAATATTATAGACTTAATATAAAAGATTATTGAATTCAATTTAAATAACCGTGCTGATCTTAATGCTTTATATGGACAACGTTTTCAACGTCAAAGTTGTCAACGATGTCAATGCTATTTTTTCAAATCTTGTGGTAGTAATTGTAGAATTGTTGATCACGTCGATCCTACCAACTCCCGTGTCAGTAGAAGCCGACATTAAGCTCATAGTCTGAAGCAGTCGTCACTTTGTGAAAAGCCGCAGCGGCCATGTAGGACCAATTATATCGAATTGCATAAGGTTAAGATATATTCAATAAAAAAATAAAACAAAAATTTTAAATTATGCAAAGTTACACTCTTTAATTGTCTGAGAAAACGATTGTGTGTGTTGGCACTTTTAGTACATATTTATTTTCTATAGCTGGATATGGATCAGTTACGCCCACGAGTATGCAATGCTTATTTCAAAGTAAATATTACACATACGCACTGTTAACAAGCTTAAACTTGAGTCAGCACTTGTTTATAACAGAAATATAAATAGAGGCCCCGGGCACCTTTTGTAATACAATTTACTAACACAGACATTGCGGGTTTAATTAACTTGTAGTCATTAACTAGAACTTGTTCTAAAATGACTCTCGTCTGTGTCTTCCTTGACGCCACACCAACACTCATACACAAAATCTGAAGCTCTGTTGTACCAACTTGTTATGCCCAATTATTGCAAGTCTTCAATAAACACACAGATACATACATAAAAACATTCAGATAAACTGTTTGCAGATACAGAAACACAGGCATGCTTTTGTTTTAGAAACATGTAAACCGCAGTTCAGAAAGGGTATGCGTATGTGTGGGTACCATAGGCATTGCGGTGCACCAAAATGTATGCCACATGTAATGCTAAGTGCAAGTAGTAGATGTTCCGAATATGAAATGCCTTGGCAAAGACGTAACTCTACGAACGTATCTGAGTGCACGAAGATATATTACGTTTTGTGGTTTCTGTATATGTGCGTGTGTGTGTGTGTGTGTGTGTGTGTATCTGTGTCCAATCAGCATTTGTACTTATGGCTTTGGCTTTCGACTTTTAACATACGAAAAACAAATACAACTTGAATTATGACAATTGAATGAATGCGCCTGCTGCTCGGTAATGAAGTTTTGAAAATCTCATCTGTTAATTGGGTCAACTGCATTGTAAATTATAGCTCAAGGCAATAGTCAGGCTCGTGAGAATTTCACGTAAACAAACAACCAGACGAGCAAAGGACAGAAAGCAACGAAAAAAAAACCGCCCGTTTGTCGAGATCACCCGTACGCACTCACAGCGACTTACAATGCATGGCGCAGAGATTTCCGTCAATGTCCGTGCCGGGTTTGACTTTAATATCGACAGCATCTAAAACCTATCGCAGCAACCATGTAACATACGTGCACATACACACATATTCGTGTGGGTGTATTGATTTTGTTCGATTGGCATCAATTTGTGTACGCTTTTGTTAAATGTACCTTGTTTGTTGCCTACTTGAAGCCGTGCTCGTAAATTGCACTACGGCGTAAATGTCGTTGTGCTCTTCGGTGTGTTGTTTGTATTTCTTCGTAGGCAAATCAGTAAAACCCGCTGCCTGTTTTATAGCTTTGTTTGTTGTTGTTTCTCCTGTTCAAGCGTAAATAAAATTTAGTATCCCTTAATCTTCGATGACTTGATATGGCATAAAGAAAGCCGTACTTAAGCCGACAAAAATAAAAAAATAATAATTTAATAAAGTGTATTTTTGTAGAGTTCCTAAGCTGTAGTTTCTAATATCTTCATATCTTCAATTGTTGCCTAATCGCAGACAGTAATGAAAATAATAGGGAACACTACCTCGAAACGACGGCACTTTCAGGCACATGATTGAAGAAAAACTTTTGCCTTTTCCAAACAAGAACTTTCACAGCTTTTTTTTTGTGACTTCGAGCGGGCGCTAAATGCCGAAATTCTTAAAGTTTTCTACAAACATTTGTCTACACACTTTCATGTTTTTTCCCTGCTCTCATTTTTTTTATCTTTACGTTGCGTGAGTACATAAAATAAAAGAGCCGTCGATTCACAGTCTACGTACAAAAATATTTCGGGGAAAGTGTGCGAGTTTTTCCTACTTATTTTTACACCCCTTTTGCGTTTTATTTACAAATTTCCACAAATTCGGAGCTGCTTCCTTTAAGGGCTGGACGCCCCGGAGTGGGATCTGCGGGATTGCGCAGTGCTAATATTCGTCATTAAACTTTTGCTTGTTCTTCTTTAATTAACAACGCAAACATTTGATTTTTCTATGCTTTACTTTGTTGCTTACTTTCACCAAACATTGAGCACCTTTATTAAGTTGAGCTTTTTTCTTTTGTGGTCTGATTTTCTATTTCGCTTTTGTGTTTTTTTGAAGGTTGCGTCCAGGGGCTATCAAAATAACATCCAAACACATTTACATCAAAGTAAATGTAATATAAAAAAAAACATCTTCAGGGTAAAAAACGTGTGACGAAAGCGTAGGTACTTTGTCCGCGAATCATAAAATAACTGATATAATTTGAGTGACGAGAAAAGTATAGTGTCTTTTTCACTATTTATCAATGATAATAGAAATTTAAAACACATTTGTATAGGTTCTTGTAAATATTTTTTTTTTTAACTTTGCATTAAACACAAAGGCCGGCTTTCTTCAAGCTGGTTGGTCTTAGCTTCTTAACTCTTCATTCTCTTGCGAATTTCAATGAGGGAGGTTGTGTGTCGCGCACAAGAGTATGCACATAAGTATAGTCCAGTAAAATGAGACATGCTCCCACAGAGCAAATGGAAAAAATTAGGTTCAAGCTGAATTTTTTTATAAGATACTAGCTAAATCCAAGTTTTCGACCTCCCCACCCCTTGAAGAAGGGGGGTTACGGAGGGTTTTGCGTTTTGACCTATATCTCCCGTATTTTCAATCCTACAGATAAACTTACAAGGATAACTTTGTAGAGGATTGAATTTGCAACAACTTTTATCTGTCGTGTCGTTTCGGGTTTAGCACAACCCTCCCCCAAAAACACAAAACACACAGTCCCTGCTGGGGAATTTCGCGAAGTGCTCAACTTCGGCGCGCTGCAGCGCAAAAAGTATAACAGCTATCACAAACGACTAACACAAATTATACGAAATTTACTCAGCTACAATTTTCTCATACAAGTTTTCCGATTTAAATCGGAAGAAAAGTAAAGAAAAGTGAATAAATTAAAAAATTTCCCCTAATTTTTTTCATTTGAAAATCTAATTTTACTGGACTAGTAGTGGAAAAAAATTTGATGCAGACAGTCGGGCAGTGGAATACCCTTTACCCATTTTATCCATGAAAATCAAATTTCTGTGTAAATTTTTGTATCGACGCGTTGAGTGGTATGTGCGTAATAACGGTAACTGTTCTACGGGGGGAGGTGGGATGATTAGGAAGAAAATCAACATTTTTGCCTAACGTATCACATTTGGTTAACATAAATGTTAACTTTAACATTTTTCTTTTTCATTTATTGAATTTTATGTTATGGTTTTCGATCACAATGAATTTTATGTACTAAATTAGTTAACTTATGCGATGAAATATGACCCATGAAGGCGGTTTTAAGTTAAAATTAGAAATTAATTGTTTTTTTTTTTTGTTTTTTTTAAATAAATAAAAAGATATCCCGACTATATTTGTGCATAATGTTATTTAAACACATCATAAAATGTTCGAATCGATAGAGTGAACAAACTTGGTATTGTGAACACCCTTGGTTTTAATTAGTTCACTGTATCGCGACTGCACTGTATAACTTAATATTGTGTATAAGTGTCGAGGCTTGCCTTTTATATTTCTTGTCTCGGTCATTTTTAGCTTTATTAGCTCCCAATTACCATTTATAATTAAAAGGTTGGTATTTTTCTTTGAAAAAAAAAATCACAGAATTTTTTGTTGTACTTTGATTTGATTTTTTTGCATTGACTTTACCATTGAGTTTATCTCGTAAAAATTTTCGTGCATTGATTTATAACGATTTCCGACGTGGATTATCAGGACAGGAACGGTACGATCAACTTACTATGGGCGATGAGGCACCAATCTCAACCATAATATAAGCTGGTACAACGATTTCACTCGTGGCCTTCGAAGGCTGCACGGAGAAGTCCATGAAGGTCGTTCAAAAACGGTCGTGTTTCCCGAAATAAAGCAGAAACCTACAGTATGACTGTGTTCCAAAACGAGCCAATACCAAAAAAAGTTTTTCGTGAACGCAGCACTTCAAAGAAATTAATCGCCCGTATCTGCCGAAAAAGAGGTCATGTGGCAACTGTTCCACTTCTCATAAGTAGCCTCAAACCAGAGGGTTTTTAGGCACTCAAAACATTAAATTAATGGGTCATCCACCGAACAGCCTTGAATTGGCACCTAATAACCTCTCTCTCTCTCTCTCTCTCTCTCTGTTCCCGACAGTAAAAAGTTAGTTGCGAGGTCGATAATTTAACATCAAGAGACGCTGTTGAAGCATTCAAAAAGCTCATAAAAGAGGCACCTCTTGTTTCTCATGAAACAAAGAATTCATGCCTCTTTCTGGGCAAAAATGTTTCAAAATTTGTTTTAACGCATGCAAAAGTGTTCGTCTTCATTGAAAATAACACTCTGCAACAACAAAAAATTTTGTTTTGTTTAATTTTTTTGTATGTCAAATTTGTTGAATAGTGTAATTTGAAAACCCTCTGATATCGGAATTCTGTAATTACTTGCTACATGGCACCAACGATTAGTCCAACATAATTACCGCGGAAAATATGAAATTTATAAGTTGCGGACCAAAAAATTTACGGTATCCACAGTAAATAAATTTCAAACTTCTCTTTGCCGTTGGCCTCGCTTACTAAACCAGAAAACAAAATGAAAGCAGCTGCAACGACAGATAAATTTTACTATGAATAGTATGGTCAGTCTGAACAATACAAAAAAAAAAAAAAACACAAGGGGCAGCTGCCATAATTCTACGCACACTTGTGCTTCACTCTATATAGGTGTGAGCAAGGATATGTGTATGTGTTAACATAAAAATTAAAAACTTTTTCGGACAACTTTTTATTTACTGCTGCAAATGAACAGAGTTCTGCTTGTAGACTGCTCTCTTTCAACAAGTCAGCAACGCCGAGCAAAAACTTTTGCTGCTCAGTGTAGTAGAGTTGCCCATATATGTGTGTGTACACTGTACTGCAGTGAAACTTGGCTGTATGCGTGCATATGTAAGTAAATTAAAGCGGATTACTTAATGTTTGCTGAGAAGCTTTTACCTTTTGCACTTTTATAAATTTTTTCGATATGTACTGTATATTCATGAAATGTTAATCATTTAACCATTTTTTAAGCAAATGGTTAAAAGCACTGATGCGTTTTATGCATGGTGTTTGTATAATCGGTCGGATATCATTGCATATCCATTCTACTTAAACCAATTTCTGTGGCAAATTTGCAATACAAATTTCAGTAGTATAAAGTTAAAGTCTTTTTACAACAACAACAAAAATAAGGAGAAAAGGGCACTTGAAAACTAATTAAACCCCTAATAGGCAGCTGGCCAAAAGTGACACAAGGGGCGAAGTGCAATTAAACAAAGCAAAAAGAGGCAACAGCAACAATAACAACTCTAGGAGAAGGAAAATGCACAAATCGCAAAACTTTTTAATTTTGCTCTTAAGTACATGGACGAGAGGAGGTCTACGAAAGTAGAATCTTGGCAAGAAGCACAGGCTGCTGCGCGCGACTGAGTCTATAAGTTCCACTCAATAATACGTATACAGGACCAATATGTAGGTATCTGTAAGTGTGTATGCGTAATACAGAGCACGAGCAATAGCTTGCCAATGAAATGAAACAAAACATAACAAAAGAAACACAAGTTTGGGGTAAAGCAATACTACAATAGCCAAATGGCGAAAGGATAAAGGAGACGGTCGTCCTCCGACCGAGTCCCGTCAAACTCATAGACGTAGTCAGTCAGACTTGCAACGGAAGTGAACCGAAATGGCAAATCAATGGGAGTCACATACAAAGGGCACGAGAAGAATTTGGGCAAAACCGACGCCAAGTTTGAGACGGTGAGGACAACAAGGGTAATGTTCGCCAACAAAAGAAAATCCGCTTAAAGCGAAAATTATTCGTCGCCCAACAGCGGACAACAAAATGCTTACAAGAATATTCAGCGTATCAAATCCCCACACAAATGCTAAGAAGACATTCATGCGTATGAAAATGTCTAAATGCTTTTGGTGCGATCTTAAACTTTGGCCATCATAGTAGGCACCCGCGCCATTTAAGCTCTTGACTTATTTCTAAACTTTGATTTCGGTGTGTTCGACTCTTGCTGAGGGTTTCATTGTCGTTGTTGTTCTTTATCTGCAATATAACACGAAGCAGAATGGAAACTATGAAGCTATTTCCATTTCCATATAAATACATAAACATATATGACGAGACTTAAAGTTTTTGGCTGTGCCGAGTGCAGACCCTCTTTAAAATGCGAATAGCCGAAGAACAATGAAGAACGATGTCAGTATGGAGATCAAGCGGAGAGTCTTGCAAATAGGTGTTACTTTGGTCTCAGTAGACAAATGAGTAGTAGAGACCACTCCCGCCAGAGGAAACTAACACTCTATAAGACGCTCATCATTCCCGTTTTGCTTTATGGCGCTGAAGCATGGGTGATGTCGCAGTCTGATGAAAATACTCTAGGAGTGTTTAAGCGGAAAGTACTCCGTAATATCTTTAGTCCCTACGTGTTGGCAACGACTACCGCATACGATGGAACGACGAACTCTATGGGCTCTACGACGACATTGACATAGTCAAGCGAATTAAGATCCAGCGGCTCCGCTGGCTATGTCATGTTGAGCGTATGCACGAAAAAGCTCCTGTGAGAATGGTCTTCAATGTGGTTGTCGAAGGAAAGCGACGAAAGATCAGACCATGTCTCCGTTGGAAGGACCAAAGCTTTGAACAAAAATTTGAACAGAAATTAGATTTTCATGGAAAAAAAATTGGTACATGGTATGCCACTGTCCACTGTCGACTGTCTGCATCAAATTTTTGTTCAATACTTATATGCATTATATTTTTATATTGTTAAAAACTAATTAATATTATAAAATAGTTTTCGAATTTTAATATTTTGTCAAATAAACAACAAACTGGTCATTTTGACCCCTTGGTACAAATAGGTTTATAACAAATCCCGGTAGTTTTAGTGTTAACCTAACCTACAATCATGTAATATGTTTAGCTTAGTTTGGAACATGTGACAAAGCATTACAAGTAAATTCATTCATCGGTTACATTAATAACTGCAAAGCTCAAAATCGGCTAAGACATTTGCAGTATATCGTATTGAACTTTACTACCGTCCCTCTATACACAGCTTAATTATCGCAGTGTATCGCAGAAGCTTAAGGACTTATCTGTTCTATGCATTTGAAATTTTGAAAATATCTTTACTTCCTTAAAAGTATGATTTTCGCCGAAAAAGATGCTCTATGCTATTTGCACCTATCGAAGATTAAGGCATACATGGTCCACTTACATATTGCAAACCTTAACTAAGGTGCAAATTATTTGACAATATTATATTCGAAATTCAATTGATTGCCGACTAAATTTTAACACAATAACTGTATACATGAAGTAAATAAACGAGCTTGAACTTACCTCTGTGATGCCGCAAATGATGGCCAGCGGCTGTGCCCGAGCAACATGGCGGCTCGTAATACAAATTCCAAGTGTTCTCATAATCCGCCCGAGCATAATCCAAATAAATTATTTGTAAGCCAAGCACGAGCAGTAAAGCCTTAAGTGCGCCAAGGCACAAGTTTGCCGTGGAGCACATGTCGATACTGGATTGGCTAAGACCACTCGCTCACAAGCACATACACTTCCACACTTCCGGATAAATAGAACGCGTTTGAGCTAACGCAACAAATGAAGGGCTCTAAGTGAAATTGCGTATTGAGCACGATGCTTTATTTTGAGCGACATTGAATTAAAAAAAATGTAAATTGGAATATCCTTATGTATTGTTGTTGTTTTTAGTTTATCTCGCATTTGTTATTTTTCACGGCCACTCATCTTGCTCGTTTCGGATGAAAATTGTGAACGGTAATGTTTCCTTTTTCGTTTCCTTGATTAAGAGATTCACTCACGCACTGACTAACGTCCGTTCTGACCGCACGGCACGAGCTATAGAGACGAACTAAAATGTCAGCTCACGAATAACTGTGTTAAACAAATATTTGGTCGAATACGAAAGAAGTTCGAAGGGTTTGAAGTCATTCGTTTCCACCTGTGAAATAGAGTGAGAGAGAGAGAGAGAGAGAGCGTGAGTAAAAGCAGGCTGAGCAAGCGAGCGCATGCGCTCAAATGAAGCACACAAACAAAGGAAATTCCCAAGAAAATTCCCAGTAATGTTTATGTTTATGCTGGTTTTTGCAAGTGTATTGAACTCACTTACACGCTGACTTCTTTGAGTGTATGTGTGTGTGGAAATGCAACGCAATGCGCCAGCAGCAACAAAAGCAACAGCAATATTTTCAAGGGTAACTGCAGACACATTCAAGCTTGAAGAGCACAAGAAAAAAAGTGTAATGAAAAGCCAGACAGACGTTGGAAATGCAGTGCTTTAAAGGATGCGACGACGGACAGATACTCTCAATTTGAAGCATTTTCGTGCGTTATTATTTATGCATACGCTTGTAATTGCATATTATACAAGTGTACTTTGTGTCTAGCTAAAAATTTATCCTTCTTTCTCATTTCATTTTTGAAATCGAGTGTTTGAGTGTTTTGGCTGAATTTCACAGGCACAAAATAAAATTCAACGTTGGATGAGAGACAAAAAAAAGTGGAAAAAGAATTTGCCGGAGGCTTTGTGGCAGACATAAGTCACTGGTCCGCAGACAAACTTGTCGAAGCTCGAGGGCAGCTGAGGACAATTAGACAGTAGCTATAGATACAGCAGCTTGGGTGTATGTGCTAACCTTCAAACTGCAAGATACTTTCAACATACTTTCAGCATGCAGCACTCGTATTTATTTATGACCACACTCTTGGAACTTAAACATGACCGGAATGAGGGTGAGTGAGAAAGTCTCGCCGCATTTAACAGCTGACCGCAAGACTTAAAAAACTTTTCGAATTTCTGGGGGAGTTTTATGTTTGAACATTTGCTACTCTAGCTGTGAGAGTGACTTTCTCTAGATACTTGCAGCTTGTGTATGCAGCCAAGACAATTTGCGGTTGCTTTGTGAGCTTTTGAAATAACCAGCATATGGCTAGAAAGCCAAAGTGGGATGAACTGGAGATGCACCCTGCAGCTATTATGAAATGCCTTGGACAAAGGCCAGACAGGTCTCTGCTAGATTTATCCCGCACACCTGCCTTGCTAGCAATGCCATAGTTGGGATCACAAAAACATAAGCTCAACAATTGCCTTATAATGGCGCTGAAACTTTGACTGAACTAAAAGCGAGTTTCAAAAAACTTTGATTAATGTGCTCTTAAAGAGAAGGCAAATACCTGGAAAAAAGAAAAAAAATTAAAACGAAAAGAGCAGAGAAACAACGACAAAAACTTTTCATAACTTTGGCAAGGTAGTGGTTGGAGGGCTAGCGCCAGAAACAGGACGTCTTTGGCTAAGAAGCCAAGGCGAAACAAAAACTTATGCAATCAAAAAGCGGCGGTTGTAAGTAAAATCATGGCAGCATGTTGCTGCAGTTCCAAGACGCCGCACAACAATGTCAGTGCCGGCAACGGCAACTACAACAAATAGAACAGCAACAGAATAAAAAACATCATGCACGACAATGCCGGCAGAATAAAAAGGAATCACAGCGTAAAAGCGTTAAAAAACGAATTGTTAAACAAACAGCAAACAAACGAGCAACATTTTCTTACAACACACACCCATGCATATACCCATGGCCCGAAGCCAGAGCCGGAGCCACAAAGTAGCCTGGACCCGCAGCGTACTAAACCAGGGGCGTCTCGGATCTCTTGCTGTTTCTAGTGCTGGTTTGCCTGTAGCTTATATACCCAATGGCAACCTCAAAGCGGGTTTGTTCCCCCAGGCAACACAACCTTGCCCACTTGAGTTAATAGAAAATGTAATTCGATGCATTTAATGTTGGCAACGCTAAACGCGGCAAAGTAGCTGCATAAAAAAAAAAAAAACGTATCTGAGTGGGAGGGCTACAAAAAGTTTGGCGGGTTAGCAACCGGTACAACGACAGCAGGATTGCTCAAGCCACCCGTAATGCACACAAAAACGATTTTGAAACAAAAAGGCGGCAAGGAGCAGCGATAACAGGTTCTGGTTCAGCTACGCCCTTTTTATGAGTTTTGCATTTGGTTGCTCTCATATTGTTGTAGTTACCTTAACCCAAACGGCACCCAATGAAAAAACCAGCACGATGACGACGTAGACGACTACGAGGTTTTGTTAAAAAGCGCTGCATACTTTTGGGATAATGTAGCGCCAAACTCTCTCTCGATTCTCTCGCCCCAACCATGGGATACCTCAAACCAGCTAAATAATGGAAAAAAAAAATGGGAGTCTGGGCTAGTGAGGACGTTTGGAAGTATAGGTAAGGGACACAGCAGACGATAATTCCTGACTGACATTGAGCGTCATGAGAAATGCAAACAAACAGACAGCCCCAAATGCATTGCAACCTCTTTTCACCCACACCCAGCCGATGGGCCACGTGCCAGCTGCAACGACAACGAAGCGGCAACCAGGCAACAGCAATGGCAATGGCAACGCTAATAGAAATTAAGCGAAAGTGACTGCTGGCTGCGCCATCCCCAACCCTCAAACCCTTGGTCATGTGAAGGTCGACGTTTGACGAGTTCAGCGGTCGGAGCGGTGAGAGCAGCTAGAAAAGCAGCATCAGTTTTTCCGCACATTTCCTTTTCGTTTTATGTCATTGGTTTTTGACTGCTTGCATTTGTGTTTTCTTTTATTCTTTCAGTTTTATTAATCATAAAAATGCTGAAATTGCAAAGAAATAAAAGAAATAATAAAGCTACTGCAGAACCCCTGTCAGTCTAGTGGGCTGCAAGGTTAGACTGAGGGTTGAGGGCTGCACTAACTGGTGGCGGCTGGCGGTAGCTTGCACGAAATCGCAATTTGATTTTAATGGCGGCAAAATGTTGTGTGTTTGTCGCTGAAATGCAAATGAATACAGTCACTCACTTGCTTACGTACAAACACACAGTGGCACTTGTAGTGCGGCAGTCTGGCAGGCGGCACGCTAGACAAACAAACAGTCAAACAAACAGACAAACAGACAAACAGACAAACAGACAAACAAACAAACAAACGTGTAGACGAAGCTCTTTGCTAATGTTGTTGTTGCTTCCACTCTGCTCAGCTGCGTTTGCAATCAGGCGCCATTTGTTGATGCTTCAATGTACCCAGCGGACCAAACGCTCGTATATGACATCGCATACGAGTGAAATGCGAGACTTAACCCGACAAAACGCTCGTTTTTAGATGCGATAAAGATACGAATAAGATTCATATGTCAGTTTGTGGCAGCAAAAGCTATTGTCTACGTGTGTCGCAAGAAATATTGTTAACTTTCGTTAGAAATATCAGAAAAGTCTCGCCCTATTTCTACCATATGCGAGCATTTTACGACCATTTTGCGCGACTCTCGCTAATATTTTGTGTGACTGTCCGCTGGTCGCATTTTTATCGCAAAGCACTCGTTTCAAAGCTCGTATTCGAGTGTTTTGCGGGGCAATACTGTAACACTCGTTTTTCACTGATTTGCGAGCATTTTGCAAGATTTTCGCTAAAGGCGCGTATGTTGGTCTGCTGGGTATGCATTCGTTTGAATCTATATGTGTGTGTATATGTCCTGTCGTTCGGTGTGTGTGTGTCCGTGTTTAGCCCGTGCGTGCCTCCGTGCGTGTGTTTTTGTCACTGTCATTAACATCATTGTTTTTCTTGTGATTGCTTTTATCGTTGTTGTTCAGGTCAGACAATGGCCATGACCGCGGCCCGTGATCAAGCTGCCAAACAAGCGTCAAACCAACGTTCCAACCACCCAAAAAGTCGGTTTCATTTTAAATATTTAAATGACATTTTTCTACACTTTGATATTTGCCCTTTAATTAGTGTGCCATTGTCAGTCGCATAAAACGGAATGAATAAATTAATGAAAGACTTGAGCCATAGTGAGCTGATGCGCACGCCTCGGACGGAGGAGTATCCCTTAAAGGCTGCTACAGAAACTATCAATTTTTTATTCATTTTCATTAAATTGACAAAAAGTGTAGAGCAGTAACTTCTGTCTGGTCAACAACAACAAAAGCATTGCACGCACATTTTCATGAATACTCAGACATCACCTAACACGCAGATATTATATCTGCCATTATATCTTTTCTTATAGAGTAACGCTGTTCATAGAAAATGAAATGTATTTACATTAAATTTATTGCCAGTATTTGATCTTCGATAAGTGAAAAAAATTTGATGCAGAAGGTGCCCGACAGTGAAATACCCTGAGTAGGGTGGATGATTCGGAATTCATTCAAATTCGGATTGTGAGTGTAAACCGCAAAATTATGTCACGGTGGAACAGAATTTTTCGGAAAAATACGCATCTTTTGTAAAACTTTTTGGCCTAACTCTTATAGTCTTTGAGAATCAGATACCAACACAGACAGACGGACGGGCATAGCTATATCGATTTGGCTATTGCTCCTGATCATTTTTGCCCATGGAACATATGGTCTGCCACGCCTCCTTCTGCCTGTTACATACATTGCACAAATCTATAATACTCTTTTATACATTGTGTACAGGCTATAAACATAGCATTGCAGCAACTAGGTAACGATACGTTCCATTTGGTGTTGGCTGTATACTCTACAATACGACATTGAGTGCGTATACAGTGGTTGAAAATAGCTTTAAATTTGTTTATGTTGCTCCTGTCGTTATTATTGCGTGCGCACGCCTCCGTTTTAATTTGTTTGCAAGTGGGACTGCTCGACATTCCGACTATTTCTGCTCCAACCCCCGCTGACCCCAGCCTGATGTTTGATATTTATTTGCCGAAAGTCAACGTCAATGTCCATGTTGTTGACATGCAAAAGCAACCAAAAGCCATTCAGTCTACGGTCTGGGTGCATGAGTCACAACTGATAAGGGTCCACATACGCTGACACAATAAGGAGCAGAGCAGGCGCACGCACCCAATATGACTGCAAAATGCAATGGATTTACTCTAGTTTATTTGTTAAAGGTTTATTTATTAATTCCGGCGGATTATCACATCAGACGCAGGCACACAAACACAATCACAACGAGATATAGCACGTTGGTGGCACACATCGAAGGGATGACTGGAAACGTAACGTGGTATTGTTGTCTCAGGACAGGGGCATACGCCACGCATGGAAATGCGTATCGGTCACTCAGGCATTCGGAGAACGCGATTCGACGTGTCATTACAATTAAACGAAAATTTGGATCGAATTTTATTGTAACAAGATTACGCTTAAAATAAAACTTATGGTCTGCAAATTAAATCCAGAGCTAGAGCGTTCGCCTGCACAGAGTGAAAAACGACATCCTCAAAATGAGTCGCGTACTCAATTTTTTAATACAAATTTTCAGAAAATACTTCAATTGACTAAATTAATGTACTTAAATCAAGTACAAAAAACTCAAAATGAGATGCATTTTAAAATTTTAGTAAACCTCTCGCATTGACTTTTTTATCTCTTTTTCTTCTTAACCCAACTGAAATATGTGGTATTGGTATTGCATTAATTACTCAGTGGATGTGTTTAAACCGAAACACTAGAGGTCGTCATCTATGTTTGGTTTAATGCTGGTATAAAAATATTTCTTTCACTAATTTTCTCAATTGTCCTCGATCGTATTTATAGAAAAATGTATTAAATAAAAGACACAGGGAAAATGTAAAATAATTACACCAACCAACAAATATACAAACAAAATTAAAAAATATCCTTTAACGCGGCAATACAAAAATTTGCACAGAAACTTGATTTTCATGGAAGATTTGTTACAGGGTATTACACTGTCCACTGTCGATATCAAAATTTGTTCAATACTCATATCAAATGCTGCTTTATAATCAAGAAAGAGATGGTGGCTTTAGTCTTTCACACAGTACGCTCGATAGGACCTTATATGCAATAGAAAGAAAGCGGATACCACGGTAGTTAGTGCACACTGTGGGATCACCCTTCATGAGGACTGGGTAGAAGACACCAACGTTCCAGTCATCGGGCATGCTCTCATCTAGCCATATTCTGCAAAAGCGCTGGTGCATGCATATTACCAACTCATTGCCTCCAGTCTTGAACAGCTTAGCCGGCAGGTCATCCGCACCAGATGCTTTGTTGATCTTGTCGCCTCTCCATCCTCCTCATTTCCCGATAGGGATCTCGCACAGATCGCGTAGCAGCCGACTGCAGGGTCCTTCTATAGGCGACGTTCTTTACTGAAGTGGCTTCGCGACACTCCTGATCGTACCATTGGTTCCTCAGCAGTGGGCGTTGGAATCCAAGGACGTTCTCCGCGACGGAACGAAAAGAATGGGATATATGCTTCCAGAGTCCCTCGGCGCTATCAGGTTCTGAGGGAGTTTGAGTGAGCTGCTCAGAGAGTTGAGCGGAAAAACCAGAACCCAGGCTCATCCACTATTGCTACTGATTTTTTTGTTTTTTTTGTTTAAGGAACTTATGGTCTGCCACGCCTTCTTCTGCCTGTTACATACATTGCACAAATCTATAATAACCTTTTACACTTTGCGTACAGGCCAGAAGTTTACCTCATACGCAAAATGAAGTCTACTCTAAATGTCGTCTACAAAAAATAAAGCCTGCTCACAACCACGCGTTAGCAAATAGTACGTGAAGCACGCATACTCACAGTATCACAATGGCGTTTGTGACGTGATACGTTACAGGGTACAGGGTATAAGCACGGTATATATAATTATAAAAAAGATGTAATGTATAGGCATTTCGTCTACACAAGCAGCACAAACAAGAAAATAAAATTACATAGGCGCAGAAGTACACATTTTTAGATTCGGGAAACTCGAATAACGAGAGGAAAAATTATTCTTTTGGTTCATGTATGCTCAAGGGATGCCACACTTTGTTGCAAATGCGTATTATTATTTACATTTGCACAGCCAATCGTGAACTCCGGTAATGTTTTATACTGGTCAAAATGACCCGTTGGTATATTTAGGTATACCACATACCAATCTACTACTTATAATATTAAAAATTAAAAAAAAAAAAATTATGTAAAAAATTTCATGAATTTATGAAAAGGGTAATTTTAACCACTTGGTACTTCTAGTGTTAAAGCTAAGAATAGGCTTCATTATAAGAGCTTTGGTAAGTTATAATAAAGCTTAGAAGCTAGTGCTTATGAAAATACAATGTAGGGTATTTATATATGACTATGTATGTATGCATCAAAGGATGGTACGAAACTACGGGAATGTGGGTTTGGATGCTTCCGGTAATTGCGAACATGTTGCACTCAAGCCTGAATCATGCCCGCCACAAGAATCGAAAGTTTAAGCAAATTGAATATTGTTGTAAGCATTGAAATCATGCATTAATAATGCCAAAACACAAAATAGTTCGCACACACTCAAATACACAAATAACACGAGTACACAATTTCCTAAATCCCCTGCAACCCACACATGTACTCATTAACCCATCGATAGGTACATGAAAGGATACAGCACACGAAAAAGGCGCCCGGAAATTTGAAATTTTGTGCAAGTGGAAGAAGCAGCAGTAACGTAAGCAGCGACGCCGCTGACGACAGAGGCAGCTTTTCCTTGATTCAAGCCGTGTATTTGACAGCACGCACATCAGCAATATGAGTTTGTGCGATTCTTGATGGTTGTGTGAATTTCTGCATATGCACACACAAACAGACGTATGCAGGAAACCGTAAGCAGACGGTAAGCCAATAGAAAATGGCATTTAACGGCAAGTTGCCAAGTTTTAGCAATTAGTCAACAAATCTAAACTAGCGAAATTGAATAAACATAAATCAGAGCATTTACGGTTTTAGCGGCATCTTAATTTTTGGAGATAAGAGTACTTATTTCAAAACAATGACTACATGGCAGGTAAAGATCTACGATATTTTCGAGGGGAGGTAATAAACCTGACATTTGCGCAAACCTCACCGCCATTAGGAATTTTTAATTTAAAAAAAACTAACGGAGCTAATGTATAATGAGCTTAAATATTGTTGAATGATACTACACTCTTTAATATGCACTTATTAAACACATCGATTCAGCCTATAATATCGACTAGGAGTCGTTTTTGAAACTAAGCTCTCCAAAAATTGCAACACATCAAATAACTGTCAGAGGAAACGCGATTTAACTTTTAAGTTCATGATGCCACCATTGCCCATATCTTTGCTGAGCTAGAGTCAAAGCAGACTTAATTATTCATTTTTATGATTTTCCACTTATTACAAAATCGCTTTCCAACTTCATTCTGTTATGTTTCCGTGTATTTGAGTGGAGCTGCCAGCTTTGTATTGAAACTATTGCACAGCTGACAATCTTTTGACTGTTCATTTCGAAAACTATCGATCTTATCGCCTTCGTTATTGACGAGTTTCAGAATACAGATTTTGGTAATAAGTGACAATGTACACGGAGAAAATAGAAAAACAATCGACGACCGGAAGCGAGTCCCATAACAGAAGTGAATATGTGTTATAGAATTTCAGCACTGAACGCAAAACTGTACGCACAACCTTAGTTGCTGAATATTTTCTTGTTTTCGGTACAATATTCTCGTATCTGTATCCGACCAACAGTTTGCTTACTCCTTGCACGATTCCCAATTTGTCTGTTTGATCTGGCATTGGTGCCATTCCTCGAATATGTTTTCTCAGTTTTTCCAAATTTACAGTCAAAATGCAGACATAACAGCCATCCAGGAGATGCAATGGAAAGGGCAAGGCTGCTTCGAAACAACAGACTGTGCCATTTACTACAGCGGCCGAATTCGGGTGCGGGTTTGTTGATGGCGGGAGACTACGCAAACGTGTCTCCCGGTTCACCCCAGTGAACGTAAGGCTTGCAACAATCCGCATCAAGGCTAAATTCTTCAACATCAGTCTGATTTGTGCGCACGCTCCGACGGAGGACAAGGACGATTGAATATCATTTGGGCCTCGGTGTAAATGGTCTTTACCAGTACTAATTTTTATTTATGTGACAGGACAGCAATAATAGGATATCATATCGTCAAGTGTTTGTTAAGAAATCGATTGTCAGGAGATAATCGCAATTAAAAGATTTTATAATAAAGAATATCATGCGAAACTGTATTTCTGACATTTATAATGAATAACTTTAACCTTATTGATAATTAAAGACCGCAAGATCTCATTTTGCTACAATGTTGCTGTAAATGGATCTAGATTTTAGTACTTATCTAACATGTTTCATAATAGTCTTCAAAGTTAATCTTGGTATTCTCGAAAGGCTTCATCTCAAAATTCTTGAGTCTACTATAATTACATAAGAATTAAATTGTCGAAAACCTGAGAAGCAAAAAATCTATGAACCAAATAGTATTTGTTTAGTGTCAACATCTTGAAATGTCAGTAGTGACAAAGTCACAATTGAAGAGAGTAAGGGGTAAGTGTCGTATCTTCTTCTTCTTAACTGGCCATAACAACCCGTTACCGGGTTACGGCCTGATGTAAAGCTCTCCTCCAGGCGCCTCTGCTTTGCGCGAGCCTTTTCCAATTGGTAATACCAAAGGTAGCTAGCGTACTCTCTACCTGGTCCTTCCAACGGAGACATGGTCTGCCCTTTCGTCGCTTCCCTTCGACAACCGTATTGAAGACTCTTCTCGCAGGAGCTTCTTCATGCATACGCTCAACATGACCTAGCCAGCAGAGCCGATGGATCTTAATTTGCTTGACTATGTCAATGTCGTCGTAGAGCTAATAGAGTTCGTCATTCCATCGTATGCGCTAGTCGTTCCCAACGCGTAGAGGGCCAAAGATCTTACGTAGTACTTTCCGCTCAAACACTCCTAGGGCATTTTCATCAGACTGCGACATCACCCATGCTTCAGCGCCATAAAGCAAAACGGGAAGGATGAGCGTCTTATAGAGTGTCAGTTTCGTCTGGCGATCAAATCGATTGATTTGAAAACTGCATTTACAAGACAACATTCTGTTTCTAATAAACTCTTTAAATGTTAAACATTTATTTGAGTCGCAAATCTGCATTCAATGAGAACAGACTTGTCTAAACCTCCGTCGCAAGACCTCGATCAGTGAAAAGTGCAAAGCAAAACAAAACACAAAACAAAAACAATTTAAACTTGTAACAGTTACAAATATAAAACCCCGTAACTGGTCACAGAAACAGACAGCAGCTGTCGCTGCAATTCGAGCATCGAAAAATCTAAGAATAGATTACGTACCAACAACATCATGGCAGACCCACCTGACAAAAACACAAATCAGTTACGATTTACAACGGACAAAAACAAAATGTTGAGTAATGTATCCACCGGCTCCAAATACCTTATTATGAGCAGAAAAAACGGCAATGATACCTTAGCAAACGTCTCGCCCTTCTTGATTAAAAAAGTGATAGACAGTATGTTTGCAAGAGACCCACATACACTCTTTCAATAACTTTCCTACCCCCTTAAACTACAACACACTTCACAAAAATTCATCAAATAACTCATATGGCGGAGTAGCCATACTCATTCACAAATCCCTTCAGTATGAACCTATATCCCTAAATCATGACTTTGACGCCGTCGGAGAAGTGATACACACAATACTCAAAATAAATCTAATATCCACATACATACCTCCTAGCAAAAGATTTAACATTCAGAACCTTTAAATTATGTTCGGAAATCCCCAAGACCACACCATCATAACAGGTGACTTCAACAGTTGGCACAACTGTTGGGGTTCCCCATCGAGCAATGTAAAGAGAAACACAATATTTAAATACATCACCCAATCGAATTTAATTATATTAAATGATGGGTCACCCACACACTTCTCAACACACCACACACTTACTCACATAGACCTTACAATGACCACTCCTAATCTTGCAACTCACGCAAGATGGAATACTGACCAAGACCTTTTTGGCAGCGATCACTTCCCCATTCACATCTCCCAAATATAAACATCCGCAGACGACCCAAATTTAAGCTAGATTCCGCAGACTGGAGACTTTTTAATACCCTCACGGACAAATACAACAAAGAGAGACCCATTAGTAGTAACACCAACCAAGAGGCAGCTAATATTACAAAAGTTATTAGACAAAGCGCAAATATAGCAATTCCTCAAACGAATCCAAACAGCAATAAAACACATACAGTTCCCTGGTGGAACAAATCACTTGAAGAACTAAAAAATATCAGAAACAAAGCATGGTACCAACTTAGAAGACACATAAACAACGAGAACATTATAAAATTCAAAAAAGCGAAAGCTATGCTTAGATTAGAGATAAAAAAAGCAAAACGTATTTCACTACACACATTCACATCAGAAATAAGTCAAAATTCCTCGATCTCCAAAATTTGGTCTAACATCAACACTTTCTGTGGCAGAAAACTTCACCTTGAAATCCATAGCATCACATCACCATCTGATCCAAACCAAAACATAATAAATACTGCAGATTTAGCTCGCACTTTTGCCAGCCACTGGTCAGAGATCTCCTCTGACCAAAACTTCAGCCACTCTTTCCAACAACACAAAGCAAGATCAAGAACAATAACACCCAGCTACAAACCCACAAAAGACTCTCTCCTCCTAGAAGAAAAAATAACATTAACCGAACTAAATGCCGAATGCAGCCTAAATAGCCTTAAAGGGAGAACTCCAGGCCTAGACCGAATATCATACCCGATGCTCAAAAACCTTGCTCCAACGGTATTCCAACAACTCTTAGATCTATTTAACAATATCCTAATCAGCCATATACCCCAACAATTCAAGATCAGCAATATTATACCCATACTCAAACCGAACTCCAACAAAACATCCCTAAATTCGTACCGTCCAATATCTCTCAACCCTTGCATGTCCAAAGTTCTAGACAAAATAAAAGCAAACTGGTTATGGTGGCTTGCTAACAACAGCAAACTTATAGATAGCCGGCAGATAGGATTTCGAAAAGGCAAATCGGTATCGGAATGTCTAACATTGTTAGACTACCAGACTACATCTGCCTTATCAACCAAAAATCACATTTCAGACGTAGGCCTCGACTTTGAGAAAGCCTACGACAAAATCGGTATACACACGATAATTGATGAGTTACATAGATGGAAAATATGGCCTAAAATTCTAAAATATGTAAAAAACTTCCTCACAAGCAGAAAAATCAAAGTTCAAATTAATGGCGACATCTCAGAAAGCAAACCGTTGTACAACGGTTAGCACATTAGCACATTAGCAATCCATCAAAATTATAACTTTTTCGCTTATGTAGATGACTTCACACTTGTCAAAAAAATCAACAAAAAATCACAGACACTAAATATTAACCCTATCTTTACGGATATACTGAAGTGGTGTGACTACTCAGGCGCTAAACTATCCATTCCAAAATGTAACCACCTTCATATTTGTCGAAAATTAAAGTGCAATTTCCACATCAGCTCAAACAACTTTCCCATCAACCAGACCAATATAACGATTACAAACAAGTATAGATGGGAAAAACATATACAAAATCTAACAACACAACTAACCTGTAGACTAAACATAATCAAATGGCTATCAAACCAAAAATACAACTGTGACACTAAAACACTAGTGTACACTACAAAATCGCTGATAATGTCCAAAATTGATTACGGTATAGCCTTCTATGGAAACTGCCCAAAATCCTACATGAGGAAACTCAAAACATCATACCATACAGCTTTAAGACTCGCTTCTGGAGCTTTCCGCACCACCCCCATTAACAACCTCCTATTCGAAGCCGACCTAATGCCAATCGAAACAAGAATAAAATTTAATACTGCTAAACTCTGCAAATCAATAATGCTGGCAAAAAACAGTCCCATATACAATATCATCACCAAAATTATAAAAGCTAAACGAAACCCAAAATACCATCCATCTTACACCTCACACAAAAATTTTTGATCGATAATGGCATTTACACTCCACCCATCCCATCCAAAAAATTATTAAACCCACCATGGCTCTTCGACGAAGACTCAATAAATATATCTTTGCACACAACAACTAAACCATGCACACCCCCAATAGTATATCACACAAAATTTGTAAGCCTCCAGCACGATCTCAAATCATATAATTTCTTATACACCGACGGGTCAAAATCAAAATCAGGAGTGTCATACAGCGTTACAACAAAAGCTGACATCTTAAAAATTACGCTACTACCCAACCACAGCTCAGTATATACAGCAGAAATAGCCGCTATATTAGCTGCATGTACCTTTGCAAAACAGAAAAAACAAAGATATGCAATATGCTCGGACTCCCTTGCCTCCCTAAAATTATATTGGTGTGGATTCCAGGCCACACTAATATAACAGGGAATGATACAGCAGACGCTGCAGCTAAGAGTGCACATAAGTTTCCACTAATATTTGAAAACAATTACAACACAAGAGACTTACTAAATCAATTAAAAACTCTATTTGAATCTAACAAAAAATTCATTTGGCAGGATTCATCCTACCACTACCAAATAATCAATCATAACCAACTATCTATAATAGACTACAATCCATGCACCCATATCGCACTAAAAAGATCTGATATGATAAAATTTGTAAGACTCCGCTTAGGTCATTCCAAACTCACTCACGAATTTATAATAAGTAAAGAACCCCAACCACAATGTCTCCATTGCAACACAAACTTATCAATTCTACATATAATGACAGATTGTACATTTTTAAGTAAACTTAGACAAGATTACCTACATAACAACCCAATAGAAATACTATCCAATCCAATCGCCCAAAATATAGTAGCAATTACCAAGTTCTTAAAGGCAGCAAATATCTACCATAAAATTTAGATTCACCATTCACCATAACTTTAAGAGCATAATTTAAAAAAAAAAAAATTTAAATATCATTGTAAATATGTAGCCTTCATTAATTTTAAGTATACCAATGTACTCAAAAAATAAATAATAATAATAAGATAATATCTACATCTAGCCCAGATTAGCTAAAAGCCATGTAGCTATAGCTAAATTAAAAACAATCGTTACCTGCAATTTGTAATTGCAACGCAACTAGAGAATAAATATAAATAAATAAATAAATAAAATAAACATTTATTTACTAAGTTACTCGATGTAATTGATGTATACTTTAACTTTACGCTGTGCGATCCAATAACTTGGAAAGCCGACGCGATTGTCTGGCAGGACACGGCCTTCCGGGTAAACTGCTGATTGGCAAATTGTTTAGGCAGACTTACGTACACCTGAAGTTGCAAATTGCTTGCTTGAAACCTTTTTTAACCAAGACAACACTTGTTAGCTTTAACGGAGTCCAAAAGGTTAGCTACATGGGCTTCTTTAACATACAGAATCCTTTTACCTATCTAAAATGATTTGTATATATCAAAAGGCCTCAAAGTTGAACTAAAACAAAGCCAATTTGCCTATTCATTCATCTGGCCATGACGAATCAAACAATATTGGATATCGAATATGTATATATACATAAGTTCATATGTGCGTACTTTTATGTAACGCATGAATTTGACATTGAAATTTGCATAAGCCCTGCAAATTCTGAGTGTGCGTGTGTTTGCGCACGTGCAAAACATCGAAGCAGGGCAGGTGGCCCCAGACCAGGGCTGGTTGACAGATGGCTGAGGTGGTTGTGTTCGCCTTTGAAGTGTGGCAGCATGGCGCTTAGCTGCTGATAATCCTTTTTAAATAAATTTGTTGGCACAAATCGTTTTGCTGCCTTTGGGGCTGTTCTCACTGTTGACTACCTCTTGTAAGCGTTGCCACCCCGCTCGCTTACACTTTTACACCCTTGCAGCAATTGCTGCTGAAAAGGTGCGTATGCTTATTTGTGTAGAAGTGTATTTGTTTTTGTTTGTTTGTATGTTGTCAGCATGTCGCATGTTGCGTTTTTGTGTTTTTAAGCATGTTAATACACAGGAAATTAAACACTTATGCGGAATTCATTCAAAAGAATGAAGACACAATTTCAAAATGTGTCTGTGCTTTCAATTATTCTCGGTGGGTAATGTGAATTTATACACATACTACATACTCATACATACATATACATATAAGGGTATCGCACAAAGACGGTTATGATGACAACGAGGCCTGATGGTGCCGCTAGCTCACAGAAAACCGTACATTGTGTATGTCCCAGGCATTAACACAGTTAGATGAGTGCAGCCATCCAGCTGGTAGTTAGCCAGTCAGCCAGGCAAAAACAGAACCCACAGTCCTCTATACAGAAATTCATTAAGTTTGCACTAAAAACAGGCGCTGTGAACTAAAGGACTAACGAATGAGGGGTGGGAGCTGGAAGGCAGTTGGTGCGTGTTTGGGTGTTGCTCCCAAGCGAACTTAAGCGATTTTGCATTTCATTTCACTTTATGCCACCGTTTCAAATTGAGTGCGTTCCATTTTTTCTTTTTTATTTCGCTCTCATTTAGACTACATGACGCGGTATGTAGGTTTTTGGTCTAAGTCCGTCTACTGACTCTTGGTGTTGGGGTCCTTCCATGCTGAGCTTGAAGATAAACAAAATACATAATCCAAAAGCGTAGCATAATGGCGAAAAGGGGTTAAAGCTTTTTAGGTCTTGTTCTGGCTTTAGCGTTTCATTTTGTCTTTGCTTTGGTTTGCTTAGCTGTCTGCCGGGAAGCAGACGAATTTGTGCTTCCCGTTTTTTTTTTCTGTTGATGCTTTTATTGTTGGGCCAACTTTGCTGGTGTACGTTGTAAACGGCTTGAGGTACTTAAATGCCCTTTGTGTAAGGGCATTGTAGCGAAAAATAAGGCATAGCCGGCCTACAGATTGACCCCCAAAGTTGAGCAGATGTACAAGAGATAATTGCTTTAAAGCAGCAAGGCAGAAGCAGCATACCAACAACAACAGCAATTAGAGGAAGAAGCATACTAAAATGAAGTTAATGAAAAGCGTAAATATTTAAATGGCCAATAAAGCCGTGGTGATTTTTCGTGTACAAGCCAAAGTTAAGATTGAAACCCTAAGCAAATTCAGAGGGTAAATAAATTTGTGTCCCCAAATAAAACCTTAATGCTTATGATACATATGCCTTGACCTTGCAGAAACTATATTGACTGTTTATAAATTGCATCGAATGAGGATTGTCCTCTTGACAGTGACGTCTTTTTAACTTTGAGACTCCTTTAACCAAAGTAAGGAAGTATATTTGGTTAATTTTATTTTTACTGTAATTCTTTGATCTTATCACATATCTTGGCAATATTTATATCGATCATATCTGTCATATTAAATAAGTCAAAAAAGAAACAAGAAACAATGTAAGTCTTTCATACCATAATGGGGACTAAAGAAAAGATACCTTTATTTCTTTTTATACCATGTACAAAGCTTAGGGACGCAAAATTTTTCCAAAAGATGCGCGATACTTCGGGGAAGATTGTTGAATCGGGTTGATCTGCTTAGCATTTGCCTCCGTTTCTCTCCAGCAGAATTTTGCGGTTTGCATCCACAAAGTTGAATCTAACCCGAAACATCTTTGTTACAAATCGGATACAAAGGTTATAGTCAGAAATGTACGAATGTTTTATAATCCTTTGTTACTGTATATGTTGGCATACTTATTTCGACTATAGTTGTGATTTACAAGCTCAAACGAGTCTTCACACCAAAGATTATCTCAGCTAATATATAACATTCATAAGTAGAAAAATTCTTACAATAACATTTGATACATTTATTAGGTTTTGATAATATTCAAGCTACAGATCCACATAATCTACCTTCACCAAGTTGTCGCACAGCCGCCATGATCAGCTGCTTTAATTCTAATTCAAGACTTGGCGTGGTGGAAAAACCCTTACAAAAGCACTGATAAAGAACTTGAATTTGAGAGTATTCACTTGGAATCGGACCCGTAATAGGGATGGTTCGTCTGTATGGCAGATTTTCTCAATATGTTTTGAACTGAGGCCAAAAACGCCAAAGCGTACAAACAAGCAAACGAAATAGGTATTTTTCGTTTCACTCACTGTATACGACCACCATGATGCAGCCAAGTTTCGCTTACGACTAATCACGTACGATCCAGCGCACAGGGAAGGAAGGTAATCGCTAAGCTGCAATCAATCACAAGGGACTGTTGTCTCACTCACTGTACTACTTATTTGTCGGAGAGCCAATGGCAAGATCAGCAGTCTCGCGAAGTCACTTTGTTGAAAAATGCCGTCAGTAAAGAACCGTGCAGACGGTTGCTACTCGATTCGTTCGAGCAGAGAAGAGTGGCTTTGCATAACTGTGTGTACAGGGTATAAAAACATGTGCAAGAAATGCGCTAGCAGAATTTTTTCCCTTTTATCGTCAGCTATCGATTTATACTGCAAAAACTAAAAATCTTCAATATCTCAGCGAATTTGGCAAACGTTGTCTTCCTTTAGATGATAACAAGCCTCTTTAATTGTATACGCTCATTAAACTCTAAATGCTTATATTAAAGCAATTCACATTAACTGAAGCTTTAAAATCAGAAATCCTAAGCTTAATATACGCCACAAGCACAGACAGGCAACTAGGCACTCACCCAAAGCACAGACATCGATTAAATTGCAAAACAGAATGAAGCAATAAACTTTTAGAGAGCCCAGCGCGCACACACACACAGATACTCACACACACAGAGATACTCACACCGATACACACACAGATACACACACCGATACACACACTCACATGGAGAGACGGTCCATGCTGGTTAGCTTCGATGCGCACTTGTTTGTATGGCAGTGTGTGCGTGTATGTTTGTATGTATTTGTAAGCAAAATCGGGTTAAACGTGTGCACATCAAACGGCCAAGCGACGTTTAGCAGACGATAAAGTCATTCAATGTAGGGAGCCAAACCAATACAAATGCATATACACAGATCACCACGGAAATACCATCGGAATCTGTGTAAGTGTGTGTGTGTGTGTTTGTGATGTGCAATAGCCGATGTATTGACGGGGTGCTCATTTTACGCTTATGTGATAAAGTAATCAGTTGATGTTATTTGACAAAAGCGAAGATAAATCGATATCCTATCCGAGTCTATGCCCTTGTCCGTGTCTGTGTTTTTGTACGCATTTTGCACGGCATGTCGATTGCCTGTCCGCTATGAACACTGACCAGCCGCAAATATTGGAGTTTCATACATATAGCCACATCTACCTATCACACTGGCCGCAGATAAATCAATAGCAAATAAACACAGACCACAAAATATTTATTGATTTTTTGGCTATGCACTAAAACTGCCAATGGCGTTCATTCAGTAGCTCAACAAATACAAAAATAAAACTGAAATTATGCACACATTTGATCCAGACACAGTTATTTTTCTGCAAATTCAATTGCGTTTAGTTAAGATATATGATCAAATATTTTCAAATTTAATTCAACATTATATTTGCAATTTCATTTGTTTTTTTTTTTGCTTGATAGCAAACTATATATAACACGGATATGTCAAATAACTACTACGCACACAAGTAAGCAAACAAATGCACATACCCAGCGGACCAACATACATAGGTGCCTTTAGCGAAAAACTCGCAAAATGCTCGCAAATGAGCTCGCAAACGGATGAAAAACGAGTGTTGCAGTGAAAACAGTGACCAGCGGACCGTCACACAAAATATTAGCGAGAGTCGCGCAAAATGCTCGTAAAATGCTCGCATACAGTAGAAATAGGGTTTGTCTTCTGAGTGAGCCTTTTGCGATATGTTTTGCGAGACTTTTCTGATATTTCTAACGAGTCATATCGAGATATCGCCAAATGCAAGTTAACAATATTTCTTGCGACACACGTAGACAATAGCTTTTGCTGCCACAAACTGAACGACAAATGAATCTTATTCGTATCTTTTCGTTTTGTCGGATTAAGTCTCGCAATACACTCGTATGCGATATCATATACGAGCGTTTGGTCCTCTGGGTATACATACGCACGCACACAAATGCCAGCGAATCCATTCATTCAGTGGGCTAAAACAAATTTGCACTCAAAACAAAAATCAAATAGTTGTGCTAATAAATGAAAACAAAAAACAGGCAGATAAATAAGCAGTGAAAACATTTACCGCATAAGCACAAACAAACTAACAGACAAACAAACAAACAAACAAACAAACAAACAAACAAACAGACAAACAAACTCATAGACACACATACACATGAGCAGGTAAAATCTGGTATTAGCCAACAAAGCGTCTAAAGTCTAGACAGGCCGCTACATGGCCAATAAAGCAAATGCAAAAATACATAAAAATTAACAGCGGCGACGACACGATGACTCTTACAACAAAACTGGATGAAGAGTGTGAAAAAAGTGTAACTTAACGAAAGCAAGAGCAAATCGCAATGGTAAAACAAAACACAGGTAAGCAAAGAACGTAACTGTGAATATATGAATGAAAATCAGAAAATACTAAGCAAATAAAGGTGAGAAAAAACATAACGTTTTGTAGAAAGGGAACTCTGTTAGGTAGCCACACAATATAAAGCAAACGCAAGCAATGTACCTACATATATGGGAAGCCACTTGACCACATTGAATTGCATGTCAGTCTATTTCTCTCTCATTTCCACTGTGCGTTTGAATGTGTGTGTGTGTGTGTGTGTGTGTGTTTGCAGTGGAATATAAACGCAACAAAGCGCAATCATCATTATCGTTAAAGGAGGCGCTTACAAAACTAGACAAATTGCCACTTTAGAGGACAAACGAAAGGGGCCCAACGGAAGTTGCCGGCTAAAACGGCAACGAGCTTTGGCCACGGCGCGTATGAGCAACGTGCCGTAGCGCTACATAATGACCATTGGGCAAATGGACCAAAAGACAAGAATAGCAACAAAAGCTGTGGAAGAACCAACTCTATATAGCAGCATGAAGAGCCGCACATAAAGTCAAAATGGCGCACATTAGAGACCACAAGGCCGCAGCACGACGCAGAAAAGTATGCTACAATAATGCCGGCAAAGCCAGTATTCCTACAAGAATGTTTATGTGTATGAGTGAGCTTGTCTATTCCCTTGTAAGAGTGTAGGCAACAAAAGCAACAAGCTACAAAAAAGCAAAATATTGTACATTCTTATAATCAACTGGCTGTTCTTGATACCAGTACTTTTAGCCAGAATGAAGAAAATGCTGGCATTACGCGCTAAAGCAACAATTTGTAAAAAAAAAAAAAAAACAACACACAACGTGGAAAACTGAAATATGTTGAGAGTAGCACAGAAAAGTCAGTAAGCTCAAGGTTTATTTCATTGTTTATTGTTGCTGTTACGGTCTATGGCCAGCTGAGTAGTAAAAACATAGGCTTAATTATAGGCAAGTCCAGCCATACATACCCTCAGAGGGGATGAGCCCAAAATGACTAAATGACCGATTATATGTAGGGGAGTTCCCAATTCCACTTTACTTTTGTGTTTATATCAACGGACTTTGGTTAATTTGCAGCTACCTAAACGCTTACGAAAAGCTTTTATTATGTGCCACTTTTTTTTTAGGTTTGTTCCTTTCGTGTTGCTGTTGTGTTTGTGATTGCGCAAACACGGGCCACAACAATTATTGTTACAATTAAAAAACCATTAAGTGTAATTTGGTTTGGCTGCCAGCTATCCGGCTATGACTACGCTTGTGTTTTCCGACTTGTTTCTGGAAATTATAATGAGCAGTTAATTCAGTGCGTAGGAATATTAAGGTAATGCCAATGGCCAACAGCAAATCAATAAAATCTAAATTTAATATCAAATAGGAAATGGTAAATAATTCACAACAATTTTCCTATATGATGAACAACTTAGGAAAATGAACAGATTACCCACACAGTTTTTATAATAAAAAGCTTGAAGCTCTATATTCCTTAGGTGGAAAAAAAATCTGATGGCAGTCTTGCCGGTTTAAGCCAAAATAAGGAGACAGGTATAGTTTCTATCAAAAATATAAAATAAACAGTTGGTAACCAACTCAGGCTTTTCCGTACGTTTATCAAAACAACCGAAATTAACTCGGACAAACTTAAACAAAAAAAATGTTATGCAGACAGTCGATTGGGACGGTGCCCGACAGTGGAATACCCTGTACCCTTTTTCTTCATAAACACTAAATACGGTAAAATGGGAACGGCAATAGCCACTTTTATACCTTCTTTCATAAGATCGATATGCCTGTTGGGAAGTTCCAATTGACAAGTTTTCCTATTGGGCCAATGTCGTTGAATTTTATACCATAGATCAAAAATTCATTTATAAATATCTGTGGCAATTTTCAAATCAATATATTGGGGGGTAGGGAAGTAATTAAGGTAAATCGATTATGGGGTAAGGGGGGGGGGGGGGGGGTTCTATTGAAAACAGGTGGATACAGTTTTAACGTTTAGGGTCACAAGAGTGACTCCACACCAAATTTTGTAACTCTAGCTCACATGCGTCCATGTATTTATGTAGTGGAATTTTGGAGCAGTTTATTGGCGTGGGGGTGAAATTTGCATATTTTTGACTATAACTTTTGATGTATTTATCCGCTTTCGATAATTATTGAAACATGCACCTAAGTACGACGCACATCTCTGAGGAGTTTCGAGTGAATAGACTCAACGGAGCGGTTGTAAACCGGTGCATATATCAACTCAATTCGATAAACTGCATCATGGTACATTACGCGCATCTTTTGGCACAATTTTGTATCTCTAGCTCTTATGGTCTCGGAGATCTATCTCCTCATACAGACAGACGGACAGTCGGACAGACAGACAGACAGACGGACGGACACTGTCCAATCGCTACTCGAGTCAATGATAAGACTTTTTTCCCATGGAACTTATAGTGTGCCACGCCATCTTCTGCCTGTTACATACATTTCACAATTCTATAATACCCTTGTACACTATGTGTGTACAATTGTAAATTCATTGAAGCACTTAACAATTTAGCGATTGTATAAATGACTGGGGAGGATATTGAGTTGATGAAATCCAGAGGGGTCGTCTCAGACGAGATAGTTCGCTTGTATCAAACGATTGCGGTTGTTGTTATTTACAATAAAAATTAAATAAGATAAATAAATTTGGAAAAAAAATTTAATTTTTTATACTTTTCCGCAAAAAAGTATTACGATTGGCCAAAAAACTAAAATATCGAATTTTATGTTTTTCGACGATTTAAGCACTCTGACAACTTTTCCGGCGATTTGGTTTTTTTTTTGTTTTGTTTAAATTGCTTCTACCTAATTTCGGTTGTTTTGATAAACGTGCGTTGGTTACCAACTATTCATTTAAATAGCGATAGTTCGAAAACTGTGCTTGAAAGTCCAAAAAGTCAAAATGTACCAAGGTCAAATTTGTCTCATAGTGTTATGGGGCATTTTAAACTATTATGCGACATACATAGAGTGCCTGCTCGGTACGATTTTTTAAAAAAAATTTCACCCGTAATGTGCTCTGAGTTGACTGACATCGTTGTGGAACTCGGATGCAAATTTGTATTTTTAATTATTTCAATCAAAGACGAAATCCACTTGATGTCTGTAATTCTAATAGACAATGTTGTCGAACAGTCGGAGAGATAACTGCAGCTTTTATCGTAATACGGATTGACCTGTTTTTTTACAGAATTAAAGGATTGCCAGTTTTTTTAATCAAATACAAAAATAATAAAAATTAACTGCTATCCACACATATTTAATTTATGCGTTCTACTTTAATCGCTTAGGTAAGCCATGATTTATCTGATAATGATAGTAACAACAATTTGGTGCAGACAGTCTGGACGGTGCCCCACTGTATACCCACTGAACCCTTTTGTCGCCATAAACACTAAGTTTCCGTAAGTTCGATATGACTGCAAGCATTTTCCTATTTTAAAGTTCCAATTGTGAAATTTTCCTAATGGTTAGTTGGTTATTATTACTTTTATTCCTGTAACTCTTGTATAATATAAAAAACACGTAAAAAACGTTGTCGGGTTCCAACTTTTGCTACGACAGAAAGAAATGATATAAAACCAGTCGGTTAAATACACTTTAAATGTATGTTCCGTGAAACGAAAGCAAAACCTGATGTGCTATCTCCTATTTCCAATTTCCCAGAAACCCGACAGCCCAACACATACACGTTCCGTTCTATGATCCCCTCTAATAGTTGTATTCAAAATGGATGTGAACAAAATTAAGGTAACTGTACTGCAGGTCGTGGAGTTGCTGTGCGACAACACGGACAGACGGACATAGCTATATCGACACGTTCAATTCTATGATCCCGACTAATACTTTTATTCAAAATGGATGTTTACTTTTGTATTGATGCGCCTTTAACGATTACTATAAGCTACAGGGATAGGGGTAATGATTCGGAAAAAGGTCAACATTGTTTGGCTTATAAGCCTAAAATGGGTCTACGTACCATCATTTTAGGGGTCTAAAATTTACACTTTGTGTGCAGGGTATAAAAAATTATCAGGCGCTTAAGTTATTTTCGCGCTCAAAAAAAAACACACTTGTCACATTCAATAAATTTTAACCTCAATTATCTACGAAGCTATGACGATTTGTTTTATAAAATTTTGCTAGGATTATACGTTATGTACTTAAGTCATTGTAACATACAAACATTTCGCAAAACATCGTCGATATATTTATGCATGTACACCTTGATTTTTTTTTAATTGGTGGCTTACAGCTGGAATAAAACTCTGCAAAATTGTATGGTAAAAGCTATAAAACTGAGCAACGAAATAGTACCGTAATTGAACTGCCTCTTAAGAATGATAGTTTTTGCGGAAAAGAAATTATGGAAATCACGCCGTTAACAAATATTATTAATTTTAACGTTTTTATCCTCAAACCCATATTAGGTAAAAAATTTCCTGTCTCTTCTAACAGAGCCAAACTTACGATTTTCTTTATGTCTTCGTTATATTTACATCTTAATAAAACTTGCTTCCACTGAATTGAAAACTTTTCGAATATTTTATTTATATATGGAATATTTTCCTACACTTTTTTCATGCTATGACTAACAACAACTTGACAACCTGCACAATAGCAGTTATTTGGATAGTTCAATGGCTGTGTGGCCATTACTATCAAAGTAATAGTAAATAAATTACTTAATTTTATTTAATAACAAGTGAATGAAGTACTTGAGGCCAACATATTATAGTTCTTCTGAGTTTTTTATGTGTAAGTAGTTCAGCCAGTTAGAAAATAGCTTTATGCATACCTAAGTATTGCTTGGACAGCGGGAGGAAAAGCTTTCCCTCGTACCAAGTAGAAATCTTTTACCCGACAGTTGAGTGTTTACAAATTGCTCTTATTTATTTATGTGGAATAACAATTGATAATTGAAAAGCCAATAAACCGACTACATTCAAAATTGCTTGTTTTTAAGCAAAAATTAATGTTTATTTATCCTTAATAGCATTTTTTGAATAGCAAAATTCTTAAGAAAAATTTGTGATTTGTGATGTGTGAAAAATGATAAATACGTATAATTCTGATATGAAAAGTGAAAATACGTTATTTTATCGTAAAGTACGCGAAGTACATAAAAGAACTTTTTATTTCAGTTACAGTTCGATACCCTAGTTAAAAAACAACATGAAGCGCATACAATTTGTGGTCTCTTTTTACCAGAGGAGAATGTATTTTGTTCCGTTACTCCATACGCCTGTTTGTCTGCCTATTTCTATACAATAAAGTTAATATGAAATGTAATAATACGCCATAGATCGGTTGGAAATTAGTTTACAGATTTGTGCAATGTATGTAAATGGCAAAAGGAGGCTTGGCTATCATGGTAAAAATCATCAGTAGCAATAGTCCAGTCGATACTACATCTCTGATGTTATGAGAGTTACAGGAACAAAAATTATTCCAAAAGATGTTGAATTCAAAAGTAAGTCACGAATGAAAAAAAGGCTCTTGATTTTTTGCATTTACTTTCAAACCGTTATAACTTCTTCGTTTTTTAATCATCGTTTATTAATAATAAAAATTTAATAATCGTTTTTTAATCAGTCATCGTGCTTAATAAATATATTTTTTTCCCCTTTTTTGTCTAATAATCTAATAATTTTAAGGCTCGAGCGCCGATTGAGAACTGTGGCCCAGAACTCATAAAGTTTACTGGTGCTCAAGCACAGCTCGAATGGATGGCTATTTGCTTATTACCCACCTATAACTTAAGTTTATCATTTTATTAAAAAATTAACTGTCGAGCTTACAGTGTTTTTACTGCAACTCTCAATAGCGTGTAATTTATATTATGCCAAAGCAAAAACGAAGATGAAATCAG
Organism: Chymomyza caudatula; assembly: GCA_035041775.1. Classification (NCBI taxonomy): domain Eukaryota; kingdom Metazoa; phylum Arthropoda; class Insecta; order Diptera; family Drosophilidae; genus Chymomyza; species Chymomyza caudatula. The sequence goes on along the minus strand of JAWNKW010000197.1, from coordinate 1,965,991 downwards.
AGATCAAAGAAAATTGTCAGTCGTGCAATCAGACATTGACCACTGTGCTTGACTGAGTTTTAAGTGAGACCGGTTTTCACCCGGTATACCTTGGTTGGCTTGAACTGTTTTTACTGATTCTCCATATAAAACCGCGATCGCAGGGCCTTAAAACTCACAAAAAGGCCCAATGTGGTTCTTATTATTCCACAAAAAAATAAATTATTCTTGCTATTTGTTTTAAGTATTTAAATTCTGCTTCAATAAAACGATATTCTATATAGCGCTATAAGCCATCAAATCGACCAACACTTCGTTGTAGGTACGACAGTTCCACGCGGTTCTACATGGTTTGTAGAATCTAGAGCTAAAAAATTCGACCTGTTCTTGTTTTGATATTTTTTACTGGTTCGTTGACTGCGGGCCTTGGCTTGCTGCATACTTTCGGAAACGGCACAGGTGCACATACGGCTTTTGCTTCTTGGCCACACAGATCACGGCTGCGTGACTGCACTTTTTGTTCTTTACTGTTTAGCTGTGTTTTCGCCTCTCAAGTGGCAATAACAGTTGAGAGTTTATACAACATTTAGCCGTCGGCGAATCGCAGTTTAATGACTTGCATGAGCATGAATGAATATCTCAGCAAATTGTCCAAAAATATGATAGCTTGCAATTTATTTATGTTTCCCATGCTTTTTTCAACAATTCTGAGGGGCATTTAAATCAAATTGTACAATTGATGTGCACCCAAACACAAAATTAAAATTAAATGCCAGAGTGGCCAACTATGCAATGCTCGATGCTCTAACCCTTCAGTAAATTGCAACTGATTCTGGCAACCTGTCAATGAGCATAATAAGCCAACCAAGTGGAACTAAAGCGACAAGCTGCTAAATGTAAATTGCAGATGTAATATTCTATATATATATATAAAATTTAACATACAAACATATACTTGAATTTGTGTGGAATTAGTGTAAACTGGAGGTTGCAACTCGCGTTGTGCCCTGAGCAAGAGCAAAAGAGGTTTAACGAGCTGGGACTGCCGATGGACACTGCTGAGTGGTCACTGCTCTGACGACTAGTCGATTAAATGTGCGGCGTCCACAACAGCACCAACAACAATATCTGCAGAAGTACAGTGGGCAAAAAAAATGCAAACGACGTCAGTTCAGCATAAAACAAAAAAACAAAAAAAAAAAAAGAGCAGACAAGGGAACCAGAAATGCTTGCTGGCAGCTAAAAGAAAACTTCGGTATAATTGAGTGATTGAGTTCCTGGCTGGTTGGCTAATGCAAACAGGTAAAACCGACACTGCAAGTTCCTAAAAGGCAACGACAACACTAAACAAAACTAACACATCTTAAGATTTTTAATTTAAAGCGTCGTCCATTTTGCATTATATTCACCTTTGAAGCGGCTCTTCTCGACGTAAACACACGAACAAACACTAACAAATAAACACCACACAATCGACCGAAATCGTAATCAATTTTTGGCAATTCCTTGTTTAAATATACATTTTCGGCTTCTGGTTTCTTTTGCTTTTAACAGCTTTGCATTACGAATTCGTCTCGATTCGTTTGCTTCTCCAAAGACTTTTAAGCGCGCACCATGCAACCAAGTACCGTTCAAAGCACGTTTGTACCACAAACTGAAACGCTTTTTTGCTACGTTGGCTGCTGCTCCCCAAAAGCGACAGCGAAGAGTTCATAGTGCGGAGCGTGATACGAGCAGGCTGTTCGCTCGGCTGCTCGGCTGGTCGGTTGATTTGCACGTTCGGCAGCTTCGGGTGTTTTGGCGTTCGGCTAAGACTTGGTTGTGGCTGTCGCAAAGGTTAGGGAAACCAGTTTTTGTATCACTATGAACTAGTGCGCATGCTATCGACAAAGGGATACACTTCAAAATAACTGAAATAACGACTGCAAAACTGAAAACTGGATTCTCATGATCTGGATTGCTTCATACGCTCATAAGAGTAAGTTTTGAGTTATAAAGTTATATATTACACAAAAACAAAAATTCCGATGTCATTGCTATGAAACGGTTAAAACTCAACTCTTAAAAAATCGAATACAAATTGTAATATAATAATATTTTAAAGTTAAATCCAAATGAAATCAAAGTTTCAAAAACGTCATAGTACTTATGGTGATGGATAGTCTTATAATTAACAAAATATATATATATATATATATTTGTTATTGGTTATTCTGTCGAAATACTGGGAATGATTTTCTGTGAAGTTACTGCCGGCATTTTTAACATTTGTTTACGTAACACAGCGCATGCGTCAACTGCATGTTAATCTTATTACATAACAGAAATGTTAGACGGCATTTTAAATTTAAATGCTTGTTACTAAAAAACTTCAATCATTTTTTATTTTATGAATATTGTAATATTATTTCTATAACGGGCTTTAACATACACTTTTTCTAAGAAATCTTTTTTCAGGATAGCAAAAAAAATTCACGAATGCATTAAAATATGGTCAAAATTTTTACTGCGGTACTTCTTTTAAAAAACAAAAAAAAATTATTCAGGCCTGTTCTGTTTTCCGATTCGGAATAAAAAGGCAATCCAAAACCAATCGTACACGGAATCGGAATTGATTATATTGAATAACAATTTCTCTTCAGCTACAAGAAGTTTACTGGTTGTGCCTAGGCAAGATAAGACGCGTTCTTGAATGCATTCTTCATAACATCAAAATTCCTGCAAGGTGGATCGATAGCAAAAAGCCAAGGAATCCGCGCGGCCCACTCCATACATGAAACCGATATTTGCTTCTATTTAAGGTAATTTAAATTGCAAACAAACAATTGTTTGATTTTGAATCAGCAGGCAGAAGATACGTCATCGTTGCAACAAACAGTGTTTATCGATATAAGAGCTGCTACCTTACCCATATTAAATATGAAAATTGTTTTTTTTTTCACTATTTCCACTAGGGTGCGTTAATTGGCTCATACGAGCTACCCTCCAAAGAAGCTCCTCGCAAAATGAGCAGCCTTCAACGGCTCCTTGATTGAGCTGCTCTTCATGAGCCCGACCCGCATGCGAAAAAACTCAAAACTCAAGCTGGCAGAAGTCCGGCACAGTGTACACCGGACCATGCGGGCATATGAGCATGAGTTCTGTTCAAAATGAGCGAGAATCGCATAAGGCTTACATATCATTACTGCTAAAGATCATGCTCTGAGGAGGAGCTAGAAAGAATTGCGCTCAAGGGCATGTGGACCCTGATTTTCACACTTTCACAGGGGAAACTCCTAATTTCATAGTATTAATACATTTCACTCATATACATATATATGGCCAAAAAATGTATTTCGCAATTGAATTTCCGCTCCCAACATTTAAGTTTTCGAAGATTACTGCGAAGGCGTTGATTCGGTAGTGCGAAAAGATTTCATTTCGAACTCTTCGCATTTTTTTAAAAATTATTTTTTTGTGGTTTTTGTCTGCACGTATATATATAAAAATCCAAAACTTTACAACAACTTATTTTAAGAATATCTGGAATAACGTTATTTTATATTCATAATTTTGTAGCGGACATATATGTATTATTATGACACGTCACGTGACAAACGGATAAGAATTCATCGTCATTTCACAATCTTGCTCTAAATTTCATGAGGTAGGTATTGTTTTGAAAAAAAAAGTTGTTTTAAATTTCGATTATTTTTGAGTAGTAAGTAAATAAATATTAGTTAGTCTTCTTATAATGGCGTAAAAAACATCAAAATTTAAGTATTAGGTATTTTTTTCATTTTAAAATAAAAAAACGTATGGCGATAAAAAATAAAACTGCTGATTTTACGGGCGTAAATACACTGAGATTAAAAAAAAAAAAATTTGGTTGATCGTAAAACTATGGAACGCTTTGCTACCGAGCCAAGTACTCAAATAATCTTTAATGCTTGGAATCGATTATGATCAACATTGGTAAGAGTGTTTGTTTTGACAATTTATGATGTTTTTTTTTTTTTGTTTTTGTGCTTTCAAGTCATTTTGTTTTGTTGTTGTTTGTTTGTTTCAAAAGGGTTGTAGAGTGTAAAATATAGAAAACTACTGGACAGATTTTGATTAAATTTTGAGGATAGCTAGTTTGAACAAAATCGACTTAGGGGCTCCGGAGATATTGCAAAAACAATTTTCCATAAATATACATAAATGTGTTTCTACTTATATAGTAGGAACGATTTAACATTAACAACTTTGACTATTTAAAGAATTCATTTGAATTGAGGTAAACGTAGAGGTAGAAGAATAGTAGAGGTAGAGTTTGGGTGTTTCCTAAGTTTAAGTTTAAAACCAATATCTCGTGGTGTTCCAATTGCATGGAAGAGCAAAGTAGAAGAGGAACTTAGAGGTCTTATTAAAAAAGATATTTTAGAAGCTGTAGATCATTATGATTGGGGTACACCCTTAGTTCCGCTTTTAAAGCCAGATAATAACTTAAGGATATGTGGAGACTACAAGATAACAGTTAACAAGTTAATTGATTATAAATATCCACTACCACGCATAGATGAAATTTTTGTAGCCTTAAGCGGTGGTAAAATGTTTTCAAAGTTTTCAAGTGCTTACAACCAACTAGTACTGAATGAGCAATCTCATAAACTTTGTACTTGGATTACCTTCTGGTATAAAAACTATAGAATCAGTTTTAAATGGCATAGAAAATGTTGTTGTACCTTTATCGCGATGACATTACAGTTATAAGAAAAAACACGCAAGAACACATTAAAACACTTAAAATTGTCTTAAATAAGTAATAATCTGCAGGATTTAAATTGAATTTAAATAAATGTCAATTTCTGCAACAAAAAGTATCATACTTGGGATTTACTATAGACAAAAACAGTTTGCACAAGAACTTGGATAGGATTGTACTCAATTGTCCGATTCCAAGAAATGTGACTCAGGTCAGAGCGTTCATAGGAATGGCTAACCATTATTCAAAATTCCTAAATAATTTTACTCAAAAGATTAATCCATTACACGAGCTATTAAAAAAGACCGAAAAATTTAACAGGTCTAAACAATCTCCAGCAGCGTTTGATACAATGAAAACAGAAATCGTATCAGACTTAGTTTTAGTACATTTTAATAGTACGTTACCTACAATTTTGTCTACAGATGCAAGCAATACAGCAATTGCAGGCAAAATTTCTCATAGATTTCAAAACAACGAAGAAAATCCGGTAGCGTTTGTATCTCCTGATTTAACAAAGACTGAGCAAAATTATAGCTTTAGCAATACAATTTTGCGATATTAAGCTCATACAATACTTACTTGGACACAAGTTCATATTAAAGACGGATCACAAGCAATTAAAATTTTTATTTGTAGAAGAAAAAGGTTTTCCGTGATGGCATCTGCTTGAGTTCAATGATGGGGTTTATTTTGTTGGGTTTCAATTACGTCAAAGGGAAAAACAATAAAGCTGAAGGATACTACAGTATGAACCAGTACAATATATTGAAGAAAGCAACTTTTTAAATTACAATGAGGTAAACAATCATTTAACTTTCAATGAGATAGCTAAGCATACAAGACGTTATCCGATTCTTTCTAAGGTCATGCAGTCTATAAATGAAGGTAGAATTGAAAACTTAAAAAGAGTTGACCACTGAATATGATTGTATACTTTGGAATATAAAACCGTTCTTCCCACAAAGGTTCAACATACAGTACTTGATGAACTTCATCGTTCACATATGGGCATAGACAAAACTAAAATTAGCTAGATCGTATGTCTGGTGACCAAAAATAGATACCGATATAGAGAATCTGCTAAAAAGTTGTAAGTATTGCAAAAAATTATGTGTAAGTCAAGAAAAATGCAGCGTAATACCATGGCAACCAACTAATTCAACTTGGAGTCGCATATACGCATATACGTAGAATACGCAGGCCAATTAACAACTATTATATGCTTGTGATCATAGATTCTTATACAAAATCGGTAGAAGTCTATAAAACGAAGGAGATTACATCGTTGTTTACTATCAATTCACTTAGGGAAGCATTTTGGCCATATTGACTAGTAGATACACTCGTAAGCGACAATTTCTTGTTGATTATAGGATCTGTAAGCATTGCACAACATGTGAGAGTCCATCAAAGCTATTCTTTGGAAGAACGCTTAAATCGCACTTTAGTTTATTAAAGCCAGTAGTAGATTTCAAGAAAACCAGTGAACCAGTGTTTATTCGTAATTATCAAGACCCAAAAATCAAAGAGCAGCTTGGACCCAGGTCTTATATATGAATACATAAATAATCACAATAATATAGATATTAAACGTTATTGCAATCAAATGCATAAATGTACAACATTCTTTTCGTAAGACAAATTTGCTTTTACACGAACTTTACTTAATCAAAAGTCCAGAATTTTTTTTAAGTGAGTGACAAAAGAGCCACTTTCAATATGCGTAATAGAGATTATATAAATGGGAGACACACTGTGTTGCACATAAATAGATACATTTTCAACACTCATAGATATGTGAATGATATTATACACATTAATAATATTATTATAAAGCTAAGAAAAAATAAATAAATCACATTCAGTGTAAAAAATACACTTTAGTTTAAAACATGTTATTAAATAAAATTAAAAAAATAAACCTGAAGTCCATGAATTCTTTTGGAAGCTATTAACACTGCCAAGAAAATGTCAGGCAATTAAAGGAAAAAAGAAATATCCTAAAATTTTCCATAATAAATTATCCTGCCTGGCCTAAATACAAATTTGCCATTTAACTTGATTAATTAGTGTCCAAGTCAAAGTGAATCTTTTGCATTATAGCATGTACAGATGCATAAACAATTTATGCGAAAATTAATAATGGCACGTAGGCAATCGTTTGAATGTGATTTAATAGATTCATTTCGATTAGATTCCTTTCGATTTGGTTTAGTTTGGCAATTACAGCCTGCACACGTCAGCGCTGGACACAGCTCCATCAAAGGAAAACTATATCAATAAAATCATTTATATCTTTATCGTATGTAATGACCAGACGTAAGCCACTGAGTAGGAGCTTCGACCCACAACAACGTACACACGGCATGTCTCGAACATACTTACATCGATGAAATTAAATAAATTTCTTTCCTAGAGAATATGGGCATAGAGGTAAATGGGTGAGACCAACGACAATAGCCAGTCTGTCGGTTTCACCTGAAAGAAGCGAAAATAAATAACCAATGATGCAGCATTTATCTAACTTGTTTAGGTTACACTCTGGTTTCTTACGCCCTCACATCTGTACACCTGCGACTGCAACTATTGAAACTGAAGACACTTCTTTTTCCATTCTTTCCGTTCCATCGTTTTTCATGCGCTGCTACTACTTACTTCTGCAAGCCTTCCATGACTTTTTTCATTGTTGGTCATATCCTTTGGCTAAAAGAGGATAAACGTTTAGCAAGTTGGCCATGTTTGCTTAGCTCCCTGTGCACAGCATGATTTTTATGTTGAGCACGTTTTTTCTTCTTGTTGTTGTTGTTGTTGTTGCTGTAAATGCCACCCAAAATTTCACTTGAACCATTCGGTTCATGTGACTGTTCCGCATCATTTGCTCTGATCCCCAGTCGTAATTTTGTGGGCCGTGCCGCCAGCTGCTCCAACATGCCCGAAAGCGCAGCGATACGAGAAAGCAAAACTAAAGACGACAAAGATGCCACCGTGGCCGTCCTTCAAAGGAAAACTGAAACCGAAGTTCCTTTTATTTGACGAAACGTTTATGCCTTTGTAACTTGCACGCCCGCGTGCCAGGATATTCACTCTCCCGTCGGGGCGTTGCACAACACACAACCATACTGAAGGTCTAAAATTGTCAAAACACAACGAGTATGTTAGTTAAAGCATTCGGGTGCCTGGCAGTAGACCAAGTCATATGTTGGCCAGCCCACTTTTGGGACACACTCTTGGCTCTTGATAGCTCTGTAGTCCAGTGCATGGTTGCCGTGTCAACACCGACAGCCTTACCGCCAACAACTTCAGAAATATCGCTTACCAAGTCGTTTGGCAATTTTTCTCAATTTTCACATGAGATGTAAGCGCAGGGAAGTCGAAACACATTTCTTTAACGGCTAGTTTGTAAATTGCAGTTCACCGGAGGAGTTGATATTTTTGGGCATCCAATTTAAAGCTAATAGCACATGCTAGGTGACCGTGTGTGGCACATCCGCTTTTCAAACCCTCAACACACTACCCCACTACCAAGGTCCACTACTGCCTCCTGCATTGCCCCTGCACGATTGGCCTTTGGTGATTTGGGCTGGCAGCAACGTAAAAGTTGCACAAAAACAAAGCACAAATTTTTGTTATTGTGCGTTGGTCACACACACACACACACACACACACATGTGGCTGCGCTCACCTGAGCCTGCGATGCGTGCTGCGAACGCCATTGCATACTTTCCGGCGCTCGTACACTGAGCAAATAAAAAGTGATATACGCGCGACACTGAATGAATATTAATCGGAGAGCGTTTTTCGTCTCTTTTTTCGGGATGTTGCCAGATACTTTCATTGTACCTTAATTTTCCAGCTTTGCTTTCATTTGGCG